>CM060895.1:157060195-158260195 GCA_030762935.1 Hymenopus coronatus
TTGTTCGGGAATATCCATTTTCATCCATTTATTTGGTGACGTTTAAACAAGAACCAGAATTGAAACTGTGTTTCCGGTTACGAACAAACAAAACACTATCTACGTCACGTAATGACGACTCTAATAATATTTCAGTCAATATCAGGATACGATAAAACGTTGTCGTGGTGGCTTATTACACTATTGTTTGCTTATTAGAACACTCACAAGTAATTGTATATTTAAGTCTCTTATAATATAAATAACTATTATTTGGCATCTAAGTAAATTTGTTTTGTGTTTTAAGTTCTTCTCTCGGAGTTGCAGTGCACTGTGTTGTTCATTGCGCTATTCTTTGTGACATTAAGTTCCACTTTACTGAACTCTGCCGTTGTGTAAACCGACACAAAAGTGCTTTTTACCGAATTTGGTCGAAAATGTTAATTTTTGGTGAAAAAAGTCTGATATTTGTCAGCCACAAGACATTCTCTACTTGTTCTACAAAAAAGCCTTTAAAAGCTTATTCTTCTATCTACTTCATGCTAATCGAGATAAACATTAACAGAAATTGTCTTATTACTTGCTTCCTTGTAAGTAGAAGGGAATACACTAGGATGAAGTGATAGTCAAATGTTTAAAAGCTGGTCGCAGTCTGAAGCAATTGAGGTTTGACTCGTTCTAGGTGGTCGTGAAAAGTTAGGACAGCTCTACAAATAAAAAAGAAAGAAAAGGTATACGACATAAAATATGTGTTTTAATGAAATGTATATTTCTTGTGCGGTTAGTTTTTGTCTATCTCTTATGGTTTAGCTGTTATACGAAATCCTGCGAGAATGAAGAGGTCTTCAGAGGTCATTCTCAGGAAATTGAAATTGTAAACTTTATTTGAGATGTTAAAATATTTAATATACGGTATTTTAATCAAAATTATTAAAGTCATTTTTGAGAAAAACAAAATTTTCAAAAGTTTTTCCATGTAAAGGGTAGTTTGTGGGAGGGGGTTTTTATTGAAGACTTTCATCTCACATCCTTGGAAAATAGTAAATATATAAATCCTCCCATCCTAATTTAAATTTCCGCATAAATGGCTGTAACGATTTGGATTAAATTTTAAAGATATTTACATGATTTTATATATATATAATGTATATTTTTGAATTTTCTGGAAATAAGTTTTGAGGATTATTCTGGAAGAGTTTTGTGTAGCTGGTAAACCGTAAGAGACTTCACACAACAAATGCAGATCACGTTAAAACATACAACACACGTTTTGGTGGAATTGACCATTTCTGAAATATTTCTTGTTATTTGTTTTAGATTTAAAATACTTAAACTTTTCTCACACGGAAATCTATAAACTCCTCGACCTGCACAGAAATGGATTTTAATCACATTTTCAAACATTTGACTATCACTTTATGCTAGTGTATTCCCTTCTACTTACAAGGAAGCAAGTAATAAGACAATTTCTGTTAATGTTTATCAAGTAGATAGAAGAACGATGTTTTGTAAGGGTAGTTTGTTTGTAAAACAGGTAGTGAGATTGCCCTGAAGACACGTATCAAACTTTGAGGTGGAATGCCTGGCGTCTAGATGAGGATGCTGGGGTGAGAGTTAATTTGGCGCCAGTTCCAAAAGAAGCCCCACCCCAGCAGCAGGAGATACTTAGAGGCAGGGCGTGTCGACAGGTGGATAAGGTGCGGTCCCTGCTGGCACCGCGCCCTGGCGACAGTCCAGCTCTGCCTTTTGTTTCAATGTGTGTTGCATTCTACACAAAACTTTCAAATGTGTTCCACATGACTTCAAAAATCATTGTTAATAAGCTTATTGTTTTACTTCATGCTAGTAGACATAAACATTAGCAGAAATTGTTTTATTACTTGCTTCCTTGAGAGTAGAAGGGAATACATGGGATAAAGTGATAGTCAAATGTTTTAAAAGCTGGTTGCTATGGGATTCTATGCAGGGCTCACAGCTGACAAATCCCCGTGTGTGAAAAGTATTTTAAAAGAGAAAGCAATAACAAACATTACCTCGGAAATGGGCAACTCTACATTAATCACTGAAATTAAAAATTTGCTAAGGATGCGATTTTCGGGAACATCTTTCCACGAAGCTACGTATTTTTTACATAAAACATTTTTCGAAATTTTCAATTTTCGCAAAAATGGACGAAAAGATTTACAACAAAGATAATGTGTATATCCTGAATGTGGATGAATTTTTCCGCCATACAGCTTAATCAGCTTAATGTTACCGCACAAAATTAATAGTTCTTCTTAAAACATACAACTTACAGTAAATATATTTTTCTGCGGTTACCTATTCCCGTGATAGTTTTTGTTTCTAGTTTAAGTTTTATAATGCCTATTTTCCCAAATGGGAAGTCGTTATTCGTTCTGTTCTCTTTGGTAAGCATTTTAAAAGCGGTATTTAATAGTTATTTATGATACAAGTGGTAAAAATGCTGTTGTCTATAATAAGTAGGAAGCTACGAGCTGCGTGTGTCATACACTATTCTCAATATTATAATTATATCAGATTGTTTTACCTGTTACACGGAGCTCATGCTGTGATATTCAGTTGTTGCCTTGCTTAGCATCAGTGCTGACAACATGACGACCTTCTCGTATAGAACGTAAGCATTCTATATAACGGACGTAGTGTAGCAGTTATAATTTTGCTCTCTCCCCTGCTTGCGTAATTTCGTCTGGTTCATCATCCGCCATTTTATGGATCGCTACTCTGAGCTTTCAGAGTCATGGCCTACTTGAATGAGACCGTGGACACAAACCAAAGTTGTTATAATAACTCTGAGTGACACAATTTTATACTTTTAACACTACTCACATCTGGTAAAATATATGCTTTTAGCATCAACTGTCTAAAAATAGTTATTTATATTATAAGTATCTTAAATAGACTACTATTTGTGAGTGTTCTAATAATAAGTCACCACGACAACGTTTTATCGTATCCTGATACTAACTGAAATATTATTAGAGTCGTCATTACGTGACGTAGATAGTGTTTTGTTTGTTCGTAACCGCAATAAACAGTTTCAATTCTGGTTCTTGTTTAAACGTCACCAAATAAATGAATGAAAATGGATATTCCCGAACAAGCTGTACTGAGTTTGTTACCCAAGGATTTACATGACAAGCAAGTTAAAGAATGGGGACCTGACAAAGGAATTAAAACAATGAAATAAAAATCATTTTTGTTGTTTTCTAGCATACATCAGGTCTATAGGATACGATAAAATATTTTACTATCGGTTTAGTTGGATAGAGTGTATAGAAATGCGATAAACATGAAGTAGATATAAGAGGAATGTTTGTGAGAAGAGAACGTGCAGTGAACGTGACATTTTAAAGCTGTTGGTAGACACACGTCATTATTGATATGGAAAGGCATGTACAATAACACTATTCGTGGCGTAGAGGGCAGCATGTATGTCGCAATGCGGTCAGGAAAAGAACCCCTTCCCCCCACACTGAAGGGCCCCTCCTGCTGCCGGCGCTCCGTTTCCGGATTTGTAATCATATAAATTCCAGGGGCATGCGGCTTTTTATATTGTATCGCAGGAGCTGCATTTTGTAACTGCAGATGAGCTTTTGAAACTCCCGGGAAATCCAGACGGGTAGTCTCGGGAGGTGGCGGGTTCGATCCCCGGGCCCGGACATCTCACCCTTCAGTTACCCTGAGTCCCCAGGCGAATACTGTGTCGCCACTGATTTACGCATTTAAAAAATCCAGACGGGTAGTCTCGGGAGGTGGCGGGTTCGATCCCCGGGCCCGGACATCTCACCCTTCAGTTACCCTGAGTCCCCAGGCGAATACTGTGTCGCCACTGATTTACGCATTTAAAAAATCCAGACGGGTAGTCTCGGGAGATCACGGGTTCGATCCCTGAACCTGGACATCTCACCCTTCAGTTAACCTGAGTCCTCAGGCAAATACTGTGTCGCCACTAATTTACGCATTAAAAAATCCAGACGGGTAGTCTCGGGAGGTCACGGGTTCGATCCCCGAGCCTGGACATCTCACCCTTCAGTTAACCTGAGTCCCCAGGCGAATACTGTGTCGCCACTAATTTACGCATTAAAAAATCTGATTTGCTCCATTCACATGATTTTCTCTATATCTCTGTAACAAATTATTGTTAATAAACTTATAATTCTATTTACTTGACGCTAATCAAGAAAAGCATTACCAGAAGTTGTCTTATTACTTGCTGCCTTATAAGTAGAAGGAAAAGCTGATAGTCAAATGTTTTAAAATGTGCTTGCTATGTGATTCCTTCAGTTGAAAAATTTAAATATGTAAGAATTTAAAACTGCAGCCAATAACAAGGAATATTTCAAAATTGCTTAACTCTACAAAAAAATTGGTGTATTTTACAAGTTTTACTCCACAGTATTTGCTAGGTAAGTTTCATCTCTTGCGGTTTATGCAAAATTCAGCATAAAGAGATCCTGATAGGCGTATTGCAGAAAGTTCAAGGTATACATTTTAATTATTTTTAATATTTTTAATACACCGTATTTTAATCAAAATCGTTAGAGGAACCTTTAAGAAAATCAATATTTTCGAGATTTTTTCCATGTAAAGGTTACTTTGGATTGAGGGGAATTTCTTGGAAATCTTCGTGTCGCAGCCTTAGAAGTTACCGAACTTAAGAATCAATTTGGTGTTTAACGGACTTTTCGTTTTTGAGTTATGCTGTCCTCAGGCGCGCGCGCGCGCACACAGAGGGACAGTTTTCTATTTTTTTTTTGAGGGGGGTTCCGGTGAAATTTCGGTATTCAACTTTTGCGTACAATACAGCACCTTGTCTATATACAATGTATATCCTAGTTACGTGTAGAGAAAGTACAAAAATCTGATGTGCTTCATTCACATGACTTTCTCTACATATCTGCCAAAAATATTATTAAAGAGCTTATTCTTCTACTTACTTAATACTAACCGAGAAAAAAAGTGACAGAAATAGTGTTATTACTTGCTTCCTTGTAAGTAGAAGCGAAATAAGGGAGTACCTTAGGTTAAAGTGATAGTCAAAAGCTGGTTGCTATGTGACAGAAGTTCCTTTGCCTGTATGGACACGAGTTGACAAATTCCTGTATGAGAAAAGTATAAGTTTTTTAAAGCTGAAACCAAAAACAAGGAATATCTCAAAAAGGATGAACTCCACGAAAAACTGTATACAACATAAATTGTCTGTTTTAATGAGCTGTTCATTTTTTGCGTGCTGCGGTTTCTTTTTCCTCTTCTTCTATCTGTTACCGTTTACCAGTTATTCAAAATTCCGCAAAATTCATCCAGAATAACTTCAGAGGCTATTTCCAGAAAATTGAAGATATACGTTTCATTCGCTACAGGAATATCTTAAATATAAGAGGTTTTAATGAAAATCGATTGAGCCTTTTTGAGAAAATAAAAATTTTCAAAAATCTGCCGTGTAAATAGTTTGGATCACGTACACAGACAGACACGGACATTTTTGTAAAAAATATTTTTGTATTCAGGGGGTGTCAAAACATGTATTTTAGTGAAATCTCGGTACTGAATTTTTGGGTGCAATGCAATAGCTTCTTTATACACTATATATAGTACGTGTAGAGAAAGTAAAACTGTTAATGTATATGTGTTGTGTAAGAAAAGTTGAAGGCGAGGTCTGTCAGATAAGTATTCAATCAGCTGAGACTTGAGTCTCAGTGTGTTTAAGAGTGGCAAACACTTCATCTGCAGCTGAGACTTGAGTCTCGGTATGTTTAAGAGTGGCAAGTGAGCTGCAAACACTTCATCTGCAGCTGAGACTTGAGTCTCAGTATGTTTAAGAGTGGCAAGTGAGCTGTAAACACTTCATCTGCAGTTGAGACTTGAGTCTCAGTGTGTTTAAGAGTGGCAAACACTTCATCTGCAGCTGAGACTTGAGTCTCAGTATGTTTAAGAGTGGCAAGTGAGCTGCAAACACTTCATCTGCAGCTGAGACTTGAGTCTCAGTATGTTTAAGAGTGACAAGTGAGCTGTAAACAATTCATCTGCAGCTGAGACTTGATTCTCAGTATGTTTAAGAGTGGCAAGTGAGCTGCAAACACTTCATCTGCAGCTGAGACTTGAGTCTCAGTATGTTTAAGAGTGACAAGTGAGCTGTAAACAATTCATCTGCAGCTGAGACTTGAGTCTCAGTATGTTTAAGAGTGGCAAGTGAGCTGCAAACACTTCATCTGCAGCTGAGACTTGAGTCTCAGTATGTTTAAGAGTGGCAAGTGAGCTGCAAACACTTCATCTGCAGCTGAGACTTGAGTCTCAGTGTGTTTAAGAGTGGCAAGTGAGCTGTAAACGCTTCATCTGCAGCTGAGACTTGAGTCTCAGTGTGTTTAAGAGTGGCAAGTGAGCTGCATACAGCGATGTGAAGACAGGAGACAACCCCATTAATACAGAGCTCGAGTATTGTGGTCCATGTGGAGACTTCATGGCAAACGTATGTGTCCCCGGAGACCAAAAACAATTCTTAGAAAAAGTTCCGTGTCTTTGTGTGACCAAAAACTAAAGGACCGTCTTGTTCAGTTTGGTATCTTTCAAGGATTTTCATAATTTTAATCCATGGTAAGCTGCCCTTTACGTTCGAAAATGATGTTTTCCTCAAAAATGGCTGTAACCATATGTTTATGACAAACGAAACGTTTATCTTGGGAATGGCCTCTGAAGACCTCTTCACTCTGGATGACTTCGATATAGCTGGTGCCCCACAACAGATAGACAATGCTATTATACACACTGTTTTTAGCGAGTTTGCAAATATTCCGGAACATTCGTTTCAATTTAAAGTCACAACATTTTCTTAAACTGGAAAACATCTTTCTTCTCGATTGCTAGCAAAGAAATTGCAATATCAATTGTTTCACTTAGCCACCGGATTTTAAAGGATTTGACTATCGTTTTAGCCTGTGCAGTTTCTTATTTCCGTTCTAGTTATACGCAAGCTATTTCTCTTTATATGTTTATCTTGTTTAGCATGAAGTAGATAACAGATTAGGTTTTGAATAAAAGGGTTGGTTGCGGAGAGTTAGAAAGGGCCATGTGAATGCAACACCTCGCACTTTTAGAAAAAGGTCCGTGTGTGTCTGTGGGAAGCATAGCTAAAAGATCGTTAAACACTAACTTTGGTGCATTGCTAGCCTGCAACACGAACATCTCCAAGAAAAAAATACCCCACCTGAAACTACTCTTTAAATGGACACTTTGTTTTTACTGTTTTAAAGAAAACTACCTCTAACGATTGTGATTAAAATACCATACTTCCCCATGCCTTTTGTTTTACTGCTGGCTGTGGAAGGAACCAGTTTTTTAAACATTAGACTATCCTAGTGTATTCCTTTCTACTTACAAGGAAGCAAGTAATAAGACTATTTCTGTTAATGTTTATCTACATACAAGAATAATCTTTTTAACAACTAATTTTTACAGAGATGTGGAGAGGGTCATGAGAACGAAGCACATCTGACTTTTTTAAAATGCTTTTACCCCGAAATTTTGGAATCTATTTTCGGGTGGAATGCAATACCTTGTCTAACTTGTATGTGTGTGACAGACGAAGTAAAAATCGTCAACAAAGGTTCATGTTTCAAAGATTTATCCACGCCTATTCTATGTTTTATGTTATAGGAAAACTGGTTTACTGACACAGACATTTTTATCTCCAAGCATGAATCATTTTATTGATAACCTTACATATAAGGAATCTAACAAACTGTATTATACAAAATGTATAATCACTTACAGCAACACAATTCTTTACGTAAATCAATTCTTCTAAACTGTAAAGTTAAATACATTTCACATTAATATATTTATTATCATAGAGTGGAACTAAAGGAAATATAATACTCTTTTTAATTTTATTTTTGCCACACTTGTAAAATGTTTCCAAATATCATTCCGTTTTATTTTAAACATTTTCAATAACTCTTTTATCGAAGTAACACAACCATGGTATGTAGGTGTTTAAAACACGCATCTCTCAATGCTTTTTATACCCAGGACTTCTAATGAGCTTTTGTTTGCAGGGGACTGTTTTACAATCCTTGTAAATTGTAATCCTTATTTGTATGGGTTTCATCCAGAACGTGACAAACGATTTGGTATAACTAAACAATAACGAAAGTTATCAACACAAAACTTTATTTACAAAGTTACACTACCTTACTCTGTTTCTAATCATTGCTATCAAGGTATTTATTGTCACGTGGTACAGATGCTATACTCTTCCAGCGCTAAACATCTGAGCCAAGATGTCACTGTCACTTTGAGGTCTTCATGACTGGCAAATCTTTTCTAGCCAAAAAGTCATGTACGGTGTCCAAAGTGAAACACCGGTTTTTCTGAATTCTTTTATCAACATTTCCTTTCAACTGCTCCATAACAATTGATGAACGGTCTTTATCGTACACACTGTTATGTTCTTCCTTGATTACTGTAAATTATGTGTCATTTCCTCACTGAAGGCTCGTTCACTGCATTAGCACTATACACTTTCGTTGTGGGCCTGTAAAATTTGATTGGACGAACAATAAACTCTTTAGCGGTGGAAAAGTATAACATCTGACAATAAAAACCTCGATGGCAATGTTGAGAAGTAGAGTAAGGTAGTGCAACATTGTAAATAAAGTTTTGTGTTGATAACTTTCGATATTATTTAGTTATGTCAAATTGTCTGGATGACTCTCGTATTTGTAAAGATATGTTTCACAATATAAGTTTGTAAAGAACAACACTAGAAACAAAATGGAATTTACAAGCGTTTTGTTTTACAATGTAATAGTAATGGCACGTATTCCAAACTATGTTGTGCTCTAATATGCAGAACGTAACTATCACAGCAAAAAATACAAAAATTAAAATGTGTTAAGGTGTGGGTATTCCCCCGGTCTCGTCAGGATGCGAGATTGCAAGTGGTGACATCTTCTGGTGGGAACCTGTACAGATTCTGTATGGCGGAGGTTACACGGAAGCTACCCTTGTTCAGGGGCACTTCCCAGCACAGCATAGCACCGCCGCTAGCCTCGCTCGTGACATTTACAGTTCGTCTCTCACCAGGTGGACAAAGAGGTGCGAGGCGGGCCTTCTCCCACACTCACATTGCCTCTGTGCTCCATGTATCGTCTCCTGCAGTGTCAGAGTGGTAACAGCGGGCGCTAAACACTATCAAAAACAGCACTGCAGGAGGTGGAGGAACTCCAGGCGCTCAACACTTAGCACGTCAGAAACCCGAGATCTTCTGGTGACCTCCACTTATCATCAAGGAGGTCGTGGCAGCGCTCCAGACAGCAACCTGGCACCGGAATCCTCCACATCGCCGGACTAGCCACCTTCCTCAACACTTACCACGTCAGAAACCGGAGATCTTCTGGTGACCTCCACTCATCATCAAGGAGGTCGTGGCAGCCCTCCAAACGGCAACCTGGCACCGGAATCCTCCACATCACCGGACATGCCACCTTCCTCAACACTTACCACGTCAGAAACCGGAGATCTTCTGGTGACCTCCACTCATCATCAAGGAGGACGTGGCAGCGCTCCAGACGGCACCATGGCACCGGAATCCTCCACATCACCGGGCATGCCACCTTCCTCAACACTTACCACGACAGAAACCGGAGATCTTCTGGTGACCTCCACTCATCATCAAGGAGGACGTGGCAGCGCTCCAGACGGCACCATGGCACCGGAATCCTCCACATCACCGGACATGCCACCTTCCTCAACACTTACCACGTCAGAAACCGGAGATCTTCTGGTGACCTCCACTCATCATCAAGGAGGACGTGGCAGCGCTCCAGACGGCACCATGGCACCGGAATCCTCCACATCGCCGGGCATGCCACCTTCCTCAACACTTACCACGACAGAAACCCGAGATCTTCTGGTGACCTCCACTCATCATCAAGGAGGTCGTGGCAGCCCTCCAAACGGCAACCTGGCACCGGAATCCTCCACATCACCGGATATGCCACCTTCCTCAACACTTACCACGACAGAAACCGGAGATCTTCTGGTGACCTCCACTCATCATCAAGGAGGACGTGGCAGCGCTCCAGACGGCACCATGGCACCGGAATCCTCCACATCGCCGGGCATGCCACCTTCCTCAACACTTACCACGACAGAAACCCGAGATCTTCTGGTGACCTCCACTCATCATCAAGGAGGTCGTGGCAGCCCTCCAAACGGCAACCTGGCACCGGAATCCTCCACATCACCGGACATGCCACCTTCCTCAACACTTACCACGTCAGAAACCGGAGATCTTCTGGTGACCTCCACTCATCATCAAGGAGGACGTGGCAGCGCTCCAGACGGCAACCTGGCACCGGAATCCTCCACATCGCCGGGCATGCCACCTTCCTCAACACTTACCACGACAGAAACCGGAGATCTTCTGGTGACCTCCACTCATCATCAAGGAGGACGTGGCAGCGCTCCAGACGGCACCATGGCACCGGAATCCTCCACATCGCCGGGCATGCCACCTTCCTCAACACTCAGTTCGATTGCACCTATCTTTAGCTACGTGCGAGAAATATACAGACTTAGATACCAGTGCCGTTCAGTAAAAGTCCTTAGAAAAGCAGAGATTTCCACTTGTAACATCGAAAAAAGTTTGTATTTAGTAATGGTCCTCTCTTACTAGATGACTTTCAGTTATATACATAATGTGGTTTTGTTGCCATAGGCAACTGAATCAACGATCCTGTGCTTCTTTAGAAAGATGGGGAAAAAAACGTGTTTCATGCGGTAATTAAACATTTCTATTTAAAAGACTTAACACAGAAAGAGATAAAAGCCGAGTTGGATGAAGTTCATGGCACATCTGCTCCTGCGTTTGTAACAATTGACAATTGGATACATGAATTTAAACGTGGCCGTACATCCACAAATGATGAACATCGTTCTGGACGTCCAGTAGAAGTGACTTCCTCCGAAATGGTTGACAAAATCCAGAATATGGTTTTGAGTGATCGACGAAATAGTACAGGCCACAGGCATATCACTAGGTACAGTGTTCTCAATTTTGTATCAAAAATTAGGTCTGACAAAGGTCTCGGCAAGATAGTGACGCGCTTGCTCTCAATGGAGAATAAACGCAAACGTGTGATCGATTCAGAAGCTGGCTTGCTATTTTTTCGTCGCAATCCTGACCAGTTTTTGCATCGATACATAACTGAGGATGAAACATGGATACACTACTATACTTCATAGACAAAAGTACAGTCGAAACAATGGGTTTTTAAAGGCTCCGAAGAAGGCAAAGATGGTGAAATCTGCAGACAACATGATGTCCCCCTCTTTTGGGATGCACGCGGAATCATCTATACTTGCAGAAAGGAAGAACGATAAATGTAGGGTATTATGCATAATTATTGCATCTACGAAAAATAATTTGTTGTTCTAACGTTCTCTAATGACTTATTGAACGCCCCTCGTGTTTCTGGTGTTTGTAATGTGGTTTTGTGACTCGGTTATGTGCGCAAGCTGTATACAACTTTATAAGTTAAAAACTTTTATTGTGAAACAGAATTTACAGTTTGTGATATTCCTTGTTAACATTTAATATTGTGATTCAGAGCTCAGGTGTAAAATACTTAGCTATAACCGCTGAAGTGGGAGCTATCCCAGTCGACGAGCTACAATGAAGTTCTGCAGCTAGCGTTGTGTTAAACCTCAAATATAACATTTCAGTTCAGTACCTAAATGCTTTCTTAATTCCTATCAATTTTAGTAGCATAATAAAACAATCTGATGTGTTCCATTCACATGACTTTCTCCACATCTCTGTAACAAATTATTGTTGAAAAGCCTGTTCTTCTATTTTCTTCATGGTAATAGACATAAACATTAACAGAAACGTATTCTTAAAAGTAGAACAGAAAAAAATCAATACACTAGGCTATAACGATGGTTAAATCTTTTAAAAACCGGTTGCCATGTGAATGAAATCAGTTTATATGCATTGCCATTATGTAAAAACCGTATTTTAAAAATGAAACCAATAACAAGGAATATATCAAAATCGTCAACTCCACGAAAAAATGTGAATGACTTATATATCGCTGGAAAACACAATTTATGTGATTACGATATATATATATATATTCTATAGTAAGTTTTTGTCTGTGTCTTATGGTATACTAGTTATGGAAAAGACAGCAAAATTAATTCAGAATAAATTGGTTTTCTGAAGCTCATCTTATGGTATACTAGTTATGGAAAAGACAGCAAAATTAATTGGTTTTCTGAAGCTCATCTTAGAATATTCAAGGGACACATTCTGTTTGCCGTGTAACTATCTTTAATATGCAGTACTTTAATGAAAATCGTTACAGCCAGTTTTGAGAAAATCAAAATCTTCATAAATGTTTCTATGTAAAGGGTAGTTTGGGGTGAGGGGATTGTTCTCAAAATCTGCGTATGCGTCCTTGGAACATATCAGATTTTTTAAAAAAATAATGTATAAAGCATATGAAAATTGCAGCGCGATATTTTACTTGCTGTATTGTTAACGTGTACTTGTGTGGGGGAAGTAAGAAATAAAGCGAAGAGCAGTAGAGCGCGACGGCGTCCACAGGAGTGTTGGGGTACAAGTCATTCAACTGTTGCTTTTACTGTGCAAACAGCACACAGTACAGGCTTCATGTCCGCCAGGTCCTGGGTTATCTTCCTGCAGCTACACAGCAGTATTCTCACGTGCTGCAGATATCCTGCCATGTAATGTTTCTTTTGCCTCGCCTAACCTTTCTCTAGTACTCCACACATACTGCAACACCTCGCGACTGTCCCCTGTAACACCCGCCAGGCGCTGTGTTACCTTCCTGCCATGTAATGTTTCTTTTGCCTCGCCTAACCTTTCTCTAGTACTCCACACATACTGCAACACCTCGCGACTGTCCCCTGTAACACCCGCCAGGCGCTGTGTTACCTTCCTGCCATGTAATGTTTCTTTTGCCTCGCCTAACCTTTCTCTAGTACTCCACACACTCTGCAATACTTCGCGACTGTCCCCTGTAACACCCGCCAGGCGCTGTGTTACCTTCCTGCCATGTAATGGTTCTTTTGCCTCGCCTAACCTTTCTCTAGTACTCCACACACTCTGCAATACTTCGCGACTGTCCCCTGTAACACCCGCCAGGCGCTGTGTTACCTTCCTGCCATGTAATGGTTCTTTTGCCTCGCCTAACCTTTCTCTAGTGCTCCACACACTCTGCAATACTTCGCGACTGTCCCCTGTAACACCCGCCAGGCGCTGTGTTACCTTCCTGCCATGTAATGGTTCTTTTGCCTCGCCTAACCTTTCTCTAGTACTCCACACACTGTGCAATACTTCGCGACTGTCCCCTGTAACACCCGCCAGGCGCTGTGTTACCTTCCTGCCATGTAATGGTTCTTTTGCCTCGCCTAACCTTTCTCTACTGCTCCACACATACTGCAACACCTCGCGACTGTCCGGTGTGGCAGGGCATTACTTCCACCCTTCTCTGTCAAGGTATCCTACGGTTCTCTCACAGAAAATAGTACGAACGCGGTCCAACACAAGTAACACCATCTGGCACGGCGGTCACCGGACAAACTAATTTCACGTTGCTCACTATGGCCCTACATTCCAGCACCGTTAGGACTCTCTCTCTCTCTCTCTCTTGACCACTACACATACTATTTGGTGCACCGATAACATTTCGTCACAAAATAAAATGCTACAACCCTCCTATAATTTAAACTAACATGCATAGGTAGTCAGACTGAAAAATTCAAATTCAATGCCATAGCTGACACTTGAATCTGCTGGTCTCTAGCCGTGTGTAGCAACAGGAGTTGGATAGGTAGAGTCAGACTGAAAAATGCAATGTCATAGTTGGGATTTGAACCACGGATCCCCCAATCTCTAACCGGTTGCTCTGCCACTGAGCTACCATGCCAATATGTTGGCATAGCGTTAAATGTCTCAACTGACTCGCATGAATCTAGGTAAACCACAAGGTGATATCAAGTTGCTTTGAGATGACAACCCCAATGGCGACTTACAATGTTGTATTCTTCATCTCAAAATAATTTGAAATCACCTTCTCTTTTACCAGGAATCATGTGAGTCAGTTGAAAATTTAATGCTGTGCCGGCATGTTGCCATGGTAGCTCAGTGGCAGAGCAGCTGGCTAGAGACCGGTAGATCCGTGGTTCAAATCCCGGTTATAGCATCGAATTTTTCAGTCTGACTCTACCCATCCAACTCCTGTCCAACACAGGAACTTGTGTAAAAAAAAAAAAAAAGCAATAAAAATCAAGTTTTTAATCAAAATGTCAGAAATAATATGTATGCGCCATTAATATAGCAATATAAAGACGTTTAACAACTATTCGCATGTTGTATGGTGAAAGCGATACTAACCAATAAGAGACGTGTGTTTGAAAAAGACTGTCACGAGCAGGCAGTAGAGGCAATACGAGAAGCTGTGTCATTCGTTGAAAAGAATACCGGAACATTGACCATCACCTGAATACTAAGAAAACGAACCACAATTTTGTTGGCTCTGAGCAACACTCATTCTACGAAACTAAACAAAACAAAAGAACAAAATTCATCAAAACGTAACCAAAAATAAATAAATAAATAAATATGTTAAAAAACTGTACAACGCAGATACAGAGTAATAAAGAAAAACCTGATGTGTTCCATTCATATGACTTTCTCTACACCTCTACAACAAGTTACTGTTAACAAGGTTTTTCTTCCATTTACTTCACGCTATCCAGAAAAAAATAGCAGAAATATTATTATTACTTGCTTCCTTGAGGTAGAAAGGAAATAAGGGAGTACCATAGGTTAAAGTGATAGTCAAAATCTGGTTGCTATGTGACTGAAGTTCCTTTGTTTGTATGGACAGGAGTTGACAAATTCCCGTATGAGAAAAGTATAAGCTTTTTAAAGCTGAAACCAATAACAAAGAATATCTCAAAACAATATTTTCCACGTAAAAATGTATACAACATAAATTGTGTGTTTTTAACGGTTCTACATTTGTTGTGTGGTAAGTTTTTGTCCATCTGTTCCGGTTTAGCACTTATGCTAAATTCCGTAAAATTGATCCAGAATAAAGTGGCCTTCAGAGGCTATTGCCAGAAAATTCAAGATACACATTTCATTTGTCATGTAAATAACTCTAATATCGACATTTTAATCAAAACCGTTAGAGCCATTTTTGAGAAAATTAAAATGTTCGAAATAAGTTCCATGTAAAGGGTAGTTGAGTGTGGGGGAGGGGGGACTTATCTGAAAATCTTCGTCTCGCATCCGTGGAAGATACTGGAGTTCAATAGGTACCAAGTTTGGTATTTTACCGACTCTTCCTTTTTCAGTTATCGTCCGTCTTCACAGACAAACACGCACACACACAAACACACACAAACCGATTTCCGGCGAACTCTTGGTATTGAATTTTTGGGTACAATACAAAACCTTCTCTATACACTATGTACATAGTACATGTAGAGAAAGTAACAAAAGATATCCATAGTGCCGTGCCGACTTGGGCTTGTTGCACCTTATGTGGGGCGGGTTTCCCAGTTGGGCTGTCTGGAAGCTAGCAAGACCCTGGTTCCGGGCTCCAGGTGGACCCGTTCTGTTGCAGCTCACAGATCTACATCACATAAAGGGATGCACCACACAAACCTGAGAAATATTCAACAAATGGGAATTTAATGTCACGTTGGCATGTTAGCTCAGTGGTTACAGCAAACCTGAATATTCCGACAACCATGCTATCACTTTCTCTACCCAGTATAAACAATAAACATAGAGAAGGTGTCCCGTTCCATTCAAACATTCTATATCGAGATTTCACCGCATGTTTTGGGGTCACCTGAGTCCAAAAAAAGATTTTTTAGAAAAAGATCCGTGTGAATGCAGAATGTAGGTCAAAAACGTAAAGACCGTTAAATATCAAACTTGTTATTTAGGTTTAGTATCTTCCAGGAATGCAACTCGAAGATTTTCAACAAAATCCCCCACCACAAAATACTCTTTACATGGAAAAATGTCAAAAAATTTTTATTTTCTGAAAAATGGATCTAACGATTTTGATTAAAATCTCTTATATTTAAGATATTTACATGACAAATAAAACTATAATATTCAACTTTCTGAGAATAGCCTTTTAAGACGTTTATTTTGGATTAATTTTGCAGAATTTTGTAAAACTAGTAAACCGTAAGAGGTAGACAAAACTACTTAACAAAAATTGTAGCTCTCGTTAAGACACAATTTTTTTTAGATATTCTCTGTTATTAGTTTCATTTAACGGTCTTTTCGTTTTTGAGCTATGCTGCCCAGACACAGGCGTACATATTTCTATATTTTTCTTTGGATTGAGGGGGTCTCAAAACACGTATTTCCGGTGAAATCTGGCTATTGATTTTGGGTACAATATAACACCTACTCTACACAGTATGTAGGTGCATAGTACGTGAAGAGAAAGTAAAACATCTCCAAGTGAGCATCTACAGAACCTTACAGTTCCCCAGGAGTTGAAGCTGTAGCGTATCAGTTTAGCTTGTTAAGTTAGTCGATATGTGGCAGTCTCTCTGTAATTGCGGAGGACACACTCACGATGTTGTACCTACGTATCTAGAAGACTTGTCCCCGGGAGCGAGCGGTGAGAGGAGACACCGGGCCCTCGGAACCAGCAGTGACCTTAAAGTCTCCAGTCTAAGCGGTGATCTCTGCCCATCTCCAGATTGCGGAGGACACATTCACGATGTTGTACCTACGTATCTAGAAGATTTGTCCCCGGGAGCGAGCGGTGAGAGGAGACACCGGGCCCTCGGAACCAGCAGTGACCTTAAAGTCTCCAGTCTAAGCGGTGATCTCTGCCCATCTCCAGATTGCGGAGGACACACTCACGATGTTGTACCTACGTATCTAGAAGACTTGTCCCCGGGAGCGAGCGGTGAGAGGAGACACCGGGCCCTCGGAACCAGCAGTGACCTTAAAGTCTCCAGTCTAAGCGGTGACCTCTGCCCATCTCCAGGGTGTAACACCATCATGTACACCAGCAACCAGCAGTGGCCTTAAAGTCTCCGGACCCTTGCGGTGACATCTGTCCACCTCCAGGATGTTAGACTATCACGTACACCATGAACCAGCAGTGACCTTAAAGTCTCCAGTCTAAGCGGTGACCTCTGCCCATCTCCAGGCTGTAATACCATCATGTACACCAGCAACCAGCAGTGGCCTTAAAGTCTCCAGACCCTTGCGGTGACTTCTGCCCATCTCCAGGCTGTAAGACCACCATGTACACCAGCAACCAGCAGTGACCTTAAAGTCTCCAGACTAAGCGGTGACCTCTGTCCATCTCCAGGCTGTAACACCATCACGTACACTAGCAGCCAGCAGTGACCTTAAAGTCTCCAGACTAAGCGGTGACCTCTGTCCATCTCCAGGTTGTAAGACTATCACGTACACCAGCAGCCAGCAGTGACCTTAAAGTCTCCAGACTAAGCGGTGACCTCTGTCCATCTCCAGGCTGTAAGACTATCACGTACACCAGCAGCCAGCAGTGACCTTAAAGTCTCCAGACTAAGCGGTGACCTCTGTCCATCTCCAGGCTGTAAGACTATCACGTACACCAGCAGCCAGCAGTGACCTTAAAGTCTCCAGACTAAGCGGTGACCTCTGTCCATCTCCAGGCTGTAAGACTATCACGTACACCAGCAGCCAGCAGTGACCTTAAAGTCTCCAGACTAAGCGGTGAACTCTGCCCATCTCCAGGTTGTAAGACCACCATGTACATCAGGAACCAGCAGTGACCTTAAAGTCTCCAGTCTAAGCGGTGACCTCTGTCCATCTCCAGGCTGTAAGACCAACACGTACACCAGTAACCAGCAGTGACCTTAAAGCCTCCAGACTAAGCGGTGACCTCTGTCCATCTCCAGGCTGTAAGACCACCATGTACATCAGGAACCAGCAGTGACCTTAAAGCCTCCAGACTAAGCGGTGACCTCTGTCCATCTCCAGGCTGTAAGACCATCATGTACATCAGGAACAGCAGTGACCTTAAAGCCTCCAGACTAAGCGGTGACCTCTGTCCATCTCCAGGCTGTAAGACCATCATGTACATCAGGAACCAGCAGTGACTTTAAAGTCTCCAGTCTAAGCGGTGACCTCTGTCCATCTCCAGGCTTTAAGACCATCATGTACATCAGGAACCAGCAGTGACCTTAAAGCCTCCAGACTAAGCGGTGACCTCTGTCCATCTCCAGGCTGTAACACCATCACGTACACCAGCAGCCAGCAGTGACCTTAAAGTCTCCAGTCTAAGCGGTGACCTCTGCCCATCTCCAGGCTGTAACACCATCATGTACACCAGCAACCAGCAGTGACCTTAAAGTCTCCAGACTAAGCGGTGACCTCTGTCCATCTCCAGGCTGTAACACCATCACGTACACTAGCAGCCAGCAGTGACCTTAAAGTCTCCAGTCTAAGCGGTGACCTCTGTCCATCTCCAGGCTGTAAGACCATCACGTACACAAGCAGCCAGCAGTGACCTTAAAGTCTCCAGTCTAAGCGGTGACCTCTGTCCATCTCTAGGCTGTAAGACCACCATGTACACCAGCAACCAGCAGTGACCTTAAAGCCTCCAGACTAAGCGGTGACCTCTGTCCATCTCCAGGTTGTAAGACCATCACGTACACCAGCAACCAGCAGTGACCTTAAAGTCTCCAGACTAAGCGGTGACCTCTGTCCATCTCCAGGTTGTAAGACCATCACGTACACCAGTAACCAGCAGTGACCTTAAAGTCTCCAGACTAAGCGGTGACCTCTGTCCATCTCCAGGCTGTAAGACCATCACGTACACCAGCAGCCAGCAGTGACCTTAAAGTCTCCAGTCTAAGCGGTGACCTCTGCCCATCTCCAGGCTGTAACACCATCACGTACACCAGCAACCAGCAGTGACCTTACAAGGCTCCAGACTAAGCGGTGACCTCTGTCCATCTCCAGGCTGTAAGACCATCACGTACACCAGCAACCAGCAGTGACCTTAAAGTCTCCAGACTAAGCGGTGACCTCTGTCCATCTCCAGGCTGTAACACCATCACGTACACTAGCAGCCAGCAGTGACCTTAACGTCTCCAGACTAAGCGGTGACCTCTGTCCATCTCCAGGCTGTAACACCATCACGTACACCAGTAACCAGCAGTGACCTTAAAGTCTCCAGACTAAGCGGTGACCTCTGTCCATCTCCAGGCTGTAACACCATCACGTACACTAGCAGCCAGCAGTGACCTTAAAGTCTCCAGTCTAAGCGCTGACCTCTGTCCATCTCCAGGCTGTAAGACCATCACGTACACCAGCAGCCAGCAGTGACCTTAAAGTCTCCAGACTAAGCGGTGACCTCTGTCCATCTCCAGGCTGTAACACCATCATGTACACCAGTAACCAGCAGTGACCTTAAAGTCTCCAGTCTAAGCGGTGACCTCTGTCCATCTCCAGGCTGTAACACCATCACGTACACCAGCAGCCAGCAGTGACCTTAAAGTCTCCAGACTAAGCGGTGACCTCTGTCCATCTCCAGGCTGTAAGACCACCATGTACACCAGCAACCAGCAGTGACCTTAAAGCCTCCAGACTAAGCGGTGACCTCTGTCCATCTCCAGGTTGTAAGACCATCACGTACACCAGTAACCAGCAGTGGCCTTAAAGCCTCCAGACTAAGCGGTGACCTCTGTCCATCTCCAGGTTGTAAGACCATCACGTACAGCAGTAACCAGCAGTGACCTTAAAGTCTCCAGACTAAGCGGTGACCTCTGTCCATCTCCAGGCTGTAACACCATCACGTACACCAGCAACCAGCAGTGACCTTAAAGTCTCCAGTCTAAGCGGTGACCTCTGTCCATCTCCAGGCTGTAAGACCATCATGTACACCAGCAACCAGCAGTGACCTTAAAGTCTCCAGACTAAGCGGTGAACTCTGCCCATCTCCAGGTTGTAAGACCACCATGTACATCAGGAACCAGCAGTGACCTTAAAGTCTCCAGTCTAAGCGGTGACCTCTGTCCATCTCCAGGCTGTAAGACCATCACGTACACCAGCAGCCAGCAGTGACCTTAAAGTCTCCAGTCTAAGCGGTGACCTCTGTCCATCTCCAGGCTGTAAGACCACCATGTACACCAGCAACCAGCAGTGACCTTAAAGTCTCCAGTCTAAGCGGTGACCTCTGCCCATCTCCAGGCTGTAACACCATCACGTACACCAGCAACCAGCAGTGACCTTACAAGGCTCCAGACTAAGCGGTGACCTCTGTCCATCTCCAGGCTGTAAGACCATCACGTACACCAGCAACCAGCAGTGACCTTAAAGTCTCCAGACTAAGCGGCGACCTCTGTCCATCTCCAGGCTGTAACACTATCACGTACACCAGCAACCAGCAGTGACCTTAAAGTCTCCAGTCTAAGCGGTGACCTCTGTCCATCTCCAGGCTGTAAGACCATCATGTACACCAGCAACCAGCAGTGACCTTAAAGTCTCCAGACTAAGCGGTGAACTCTGCCCATCTCCAGGTTGTAAGACCACCATGTACATCAGGAACCAGCAGTGACCTTAAAGTCTCCAGTCTAAGCGGTGACCTCTGTCCATCTCCAGGCTGTAACACCATCACGTACACCAGCAACCAGCAGTGGCCTTAAAGACTCCAGACTAAGCGGTGACCTCTGTCCATCTCCAGGTTGTAAGACCATCACGTACACCAGTAACCAGCAGTGACCTTAAAGTCTCCAGACTAAGCGGTGACCTCTGTCCATCTACAGGCTGTAACACCATCATGTACACTAGCAGCCAGCAGTGACCTTAAAGTATCCAGTCTAAGCGGTGACCTCTGTCCATCTCCAGGCTGTAAGACCATCACGTACACCAGCAACCAGCAGTGGCCTTAAAGCCTCCAGACTAAGCGGTGACCTCTGTCCATCTGCAGGTTGTAAGACCATCACGTACACCAGTAACCAGCAGTGACCTTAAAGTCTCCAGACTAAGCGGTGACCTCTGTCCATCTCCAGGCTGTAATACCATCATGTACACTAGCAGCCAGCAGTGACCTTAAAGTATCCAGTCTAAGCGGTGACCTCTGTCCATCTCCAGGCTGTAACACCATCACGTACACCAGCAACCAGCAGTGACCTTAAAGTCTCCAGACTAAGCGGTGACCTCTGTCCATCTCCAGGCTGTAACACCATCACGTACACCAGCAACCAGCAGTGACCTTAAAGTCTCCAGACAAAGCGGTGACCTCTGTCCATCTCCAGGCTGTAACACTATCACGTACACTAGCAGCCAGCAGTGACCTTAAAGTCTCCAGTCTAAGCGGATACCTCTGTCCATCTCCGGGCTGTAAGACCATCATGTACACCAGCAACCAGCAGTGACCTTAAAGTCTCCAGACTAAGCGGTGACCTCTGCCCATCTCCAGGCTGTAAGACCACCATGTACACCAGCAACCAGCAGTGACCTTAAAGTCTCCAGACTAAGCGGTGACCTCTGTCCATCTCCAGGCTGTAACACCATCACGTACACCAGCAGCCAGCAGTGGCCTTAAAGTCTCCAGACTAAGCGATATTGAGGGAAATCTCCCCCCCAAACAACCGTGGGTGTGAGTCACTGATTTCCGGGATTTAAACCCGGGACTTCTCTGTATATGGACTTGTTTTGGAATAGTGAAAGTGACATCACAATTCCAAGCTCACATGGCAATTTGTGGAATTGTCCGCCACGGAAACAAGGCCCTGCACTTCGGCCACCGTGAGCAGTTTCTCTAGCAATACTAGACGCTAGCTAACAATTCGCAACAATAAAACAACCTCAACTATTAAAGCGCCTGATTAGACAGTTTGAAGGTCATGTGACTGGAGCGATATTGTGGCAGCTGATGTTCATCTCCTGTCTTGGTAACAAGGTCAGCTTTCAATAACTGTCACTTCATTTAGTTACAATCTTTATTTAAACTTTTATCATAATGTATTTAGTTGCATAAAGGAGCGATATTGTCGCAGCTGATGTTCATCTCCTGTCTTGGTAACAAGGTCAGCTTTCAATAACTGTCACTTCATTCAGTTACAATCTTTATTTAAACTTTTATCATAATGTATTTAGTTGCATAAAGGAGCGATATTGTCGCAGCTGATGTTCATCTCCTGTAACAAGGTCAGCTTTCAATAACTGTCACTTCATTCAGTTACAATCTTTATTTAAACTTTTATCATAATGTATTTAGTTGCATAAAGGAGCGATATTGTCGCAGCTGATGTTCATCTCCTGTCTTGGTAACAAGGTCAGCTTTCAATAACTGTCACTTCATTCAGTTACAATCTTTATTTAAACTTTTATCATAATGTATTTAGTTCAAAAAAGGAGTGAAAATAATAATAATAATTATTTGTATTTCTTATGTATGATAATAACCTCAAATACAATAACGTTTGTTTCCATTTCATATCTTAGTTATTAAAAGCTGAAATAAAATAATTGTTCCCTGTTGCTATCGTAGATTGTGATACTTGAGGAGGCCGTGAACAGAGACAAGTGAGCGTGTTACCCATGTAGATCGGTTGGTGCGCCTCCTCTGTTCCTCTAGCACTTTTACTTTTGTCTTTAACTTATTTACATACATAACTTGAGCAATTACTTTTAAACATACCCATCTGTGAAAAACGTCATAGCTATTCTAGCTCTTGACTACTATCACTACCACAATACTAATAACAACAACAATAATAAGAATACGAACAAAAATCTGATGCCTTCCATTCACATGACTTTCTCTATATCTCTATAACAAAGTATTGTTAAAACGATGTTAATCGGCATAAACACTAAGCTAAAACGATAGTCAAATGTTTTAAAATCGGCGTGCCATGTGCTTGAAACCTGTTTCTCTGCAGCGCCGGGAGTTTAGAACTTCTCGTGTGTGAAGGCTATTTTAAATATGAAACAAATCACGAAAAATATCTCAGAAGTGGTCAATTACACGAGAAAAAAGGGTATATAACATAAAATGTGTATTTTAACGTGATCCATATTTTTTGTGTAATAAGCCTTTGTCTATCTCTTACAGTTTACTAGTTGCCCAAAATTCATACAGAATGAAGAGGTGTTCACAGGTCATTCCTAGAAAACTCAAGATATACATTTTGTTTCTCATATAGATATCTTAAATATACGGTATTTAATAAAACCGTCAGAGCCATTTCTGAGAAAATCAAAATTTTCGAAATTTTTCCACGTAAAGGGTAGTTTGCGGTGAGGGAATTTTCTTGGAAATCTTAATGTCGCATCCTTGAAAGATACTAAACTTAAATGCCAAGTTTTGTATTTTCCTGACTTTTCGTTTTTGAGTTGTCGTGTTCAGGAACACACAGACGGACATTTTTCTAGAAATGTTATTTTTGAAGCCAAGGGACTCCAATACATATATTTCCAGTGAACTCTCGATACCGAATTTTTCGGTGGAATACAATACTTTCTGCATCCAGATGTACATCGTACATGTGGGCTAGAGACAGTAAAATGCATTTTTAGAAAAAGGTCCGTGTGTGTCTGTGAACATAACAACTCAAAACAAAAAGTTGGTAAAATAAAAACTTGGTATTTAAGTTTCCTATGTCTTCCTGGGATGCGACACAAAGATTCTTTTATTCTTTTTTCATTTAACACCATTTAACCTGGTTGGTCATATCGGACGATGAATGAAATTGATGAAATGACACTCAAATGATCTCGGGGTCCATGAAGCTTAAAGTACTTTAGCCTGGTTCGTCATATGGCACGATGAATGAAATTGGTTAAATGGTACTCAAATAATCTCGGGGTCCTTGGAGCTTACAGTACTTTAACCTGGTTGGTCATATCGGACGATGAATGAAATTGGTGAAATGACACTCAAGTGATCTTGTGGTCCATGGAGCTTAAAGTACTTTAACCTGGTTGGTCATATCGGACGATGAATGGAATTGGTGAAATGATGCTCAAGTGATCTTGTGGTCCTTGGAGCTTAAAGTACTTTAACCTAGTTGGTCATATCAGAAGATCAATGAAATTGGTGAAATGACACTCAAGTGATCTTGTGGTCCATGGAACTTAAAGTACTTTAACCTAGTTGGTCATATCGGACGCTGAATGAAATTGGTGAAATGACACTCAAGTGATCTCGGGGTCTATGGAGCTTAAAGTACTCTAACCTGGTTGGTCAAATCGGACGATAATTGAAATTGGTGAAATGACACTCAAGTGATCTCGCAGTCCATGGAGCTTAAAGTACTTTAACCTGGTTGGTCATATCGAGCGATCAATGAAATTGGTGAAATGACACTCAAGGGATCTTGTGGTCCATGGAGCTTAATGTACTTTAACCTGGTTGGTCATATCGGACGATCAATGAAATTGGTGAAATGATACTCAAGTGATCTTGTGGTCCATGGAGCTTAAAGAACTTTAACCTGGTTGGTCGTATGGAGCGATCAATGAAATTGGTGAAATGATACTCAAATGATCTTGGGGTCCATGGAGCCTAAAGTACTTTAACCTGGTTGGTCATATCGAGTGATCAATGAAATTGGTGAAATGATACTCAAGTGATCTTGTGGTCCATGAAGCTTGAAGTACTTTAACCTGGTTTGTCATATCGGACGATAAATGAAATTGGTGAAATAATACTCAAATGATCTCGGGGTCCATGGAGCCTAAAGTACTTTAGCCTGGTTAATCATATCGGACGATGAATGAAATTGGTGAAATGACACTCAAGTGATCTAGGAGTCCATGAAGCTTAAAGTACTTTAACCTGGTTAGTCATATCGGACGATAAATGAAGTTGGTGAAATAATACTCAAATGATCTCGGGGTCCATGGAGCCTAAAGTACTTTAGCCTGGTTAATCATATCGGACGATGAATGAAATTGGTGAAATGACACTCAAGTGATCTAGGAGTCCATGAAGCTTAAAGTACTTTAACCTGGTTGGTCATATCGGACGATGAATGAAATTGGTGAAATGATACTCAAACGATCTCCGTCTTAATGAAGCTTAAAGTACTTTAACCTGGTTGGTCATATGGGACGATGAATGAAATTGGTGAAATGGTACTCAAATGATCTCGGGGTCCATGAAGCTTAAAGTACTTTAACGTGGTTGGTCATATCGGACGATAAATGAATTTGGTGAAATGATACTCAAATGATCTCGGAGTCCATGGAGCTTAAAGTACTTTAACCTGGTTGGTCATATGGACGATGAATGACATTGGTGAAATGATACTGAAATGATCTCGATGTCCATGGAGCTTAAAGGTCTTTAACCTGGCTGGTCATATGGGACTGAATGAAATTGGTGAAATGATACTCAAATGATCTCGGGGTCCATGGAGCTTAAAGATCTTTAACCTGGTTGGTCATATCGAGCGATGAATGAAATTGGTGAAATGATACTCAAATGATCTCAGAGTCCATGGAGCTTAAAGTACTTTAACCTGGTTGGTCATATCGGACGATGAATGGAATTGGTGAAATGACACTCAAGTGATCTTGTGGTCCTTGGAGCTTAAAGTACTTTAACCTAGTTGGTCATATCAGAAGATCAATGAAATTGGTGAAATGACACTCAAGTGATCTTGTGGTCCATGGAACTTAAAGTACTTTAACCTAGTTGGTCATATCGGACGCTGAATGAAATTGGTGAAATGACACTCAAGTGATCTCGGGGTCTATGGAGCTTAAAGTACTCTAACCTGGTTGGTCAAATCGGACGATAATTGAAATTGGTGAAATGACACTCAAGTGATCTCGCAGTCCATGGAGCTTAAAGTACTTTAACCTGGTTGGTCATATCGAGCGATCAATGAAATTGGTGAAATGACACTCAAGGGATCTTGTGGTCCATGGAGCTTAATGTACTTTAACCTGGTTGGTCATATCGGACGATCAATGAAATTGGTGAAATGGTACTCAAGTGATCTTGTTGTCCATGGAGCTTAAAGTACTTTAACCTGGTTGCTCATATCGGACGATCAATGAAATTGGTGAAATGATACTCAAGTGATCTTGTGGTCCATGGAGCTTAAAGAACTTTAACCTGGTTGGTCGTATGGAGCGATCAATGAAATTGGTGAAATGATACTCAAATGATCTCGGGGTCCATGGAGCCTAAAGTACTTTAACCTGGTTGGTCATATCGAGCGATCAATGAAATTGGTGAAATGATACTCAAGTGATCTTGTGGTCCATGAAGCTTAAAGTACTTTAACCTGGTTTGTCATATCGGACGATAAATGAAATTGGTGAAATAATACTCAAATGATCTCGGGGTCCATGGAGCCTAAAGTACTTTAGCCTGGTTAATCATATCGGACGATGAATGAAATTGGTGAAATGACACTCAAGTGATCTAGGAGTCCATGAAGCTTAAAGTACTTTAACCTGGTTAGTCATATCGGACGATAAATGAAGTTGGTGAAATAATACTCAAATGATCTCGGGGTCCATGGAGCCTAAAGTACTTTAGCCTGGTTAATCATATCGGACGATGAATGAAATTGGTGAAATGACACTCAAGTGATCTAGGAGTCCATGAAGCTTAAAGTACTTTAACCTGGTTGGTCATATCGGACGATGAATGAAATTGGTGAAATGATACTCAAACGATCTCCGTCTTAATGAAGCTTAAAGTACTTTAACCTGGTTGGTCATATGGGACGATGAATGAAATTGGTGAAATGGTACTCAAATGATCTCGGGGTCCATGAAGCTTAAAGTACTTTAACGTGGTTGGTCATATCGGACGATAAATGAATTTGGTGAAATGATACTCAAATGATCTCGGAGTCCATGGAGCTTAAAGTACTTTAACCTGGTTGGTCATATGGACGATGAATGACATTGGTGAAATGATACTGAAATGATCTCGATGTCCATGGAGCTTAAAGGTCTTTAACCTGGCTGGTCATATGGGACTGAATGAAATTGGTGAAATGATACTCAAATGATCTCGGGGTCCATGGAGCTTAAAGATCTTTAACCTGGTTGGTCATATCGAGCGATGAATGAAATTGGTGAAATGATACTCAAATGATCTCAGAGTCCATGGAGCTTAAAGTACTTTAACCTGGTTGGTCATATTGGACGATGAATGAAATTGGTGAAATGATACTCAAATGATCTCGGAGTCCATGGAGCTTAAAGTACTTTAAGCTGGTTGGTCATATCGGACGATGAATGAAATTGGTGAAATGACACTCAAGTGATCTTGTGGTTCATGTAGCTAAAAGTACTTTAACCTGGTTGGTCATATCGGACGATAAATGAAATTGGTGAAATGCTACTCAAGTGATCTTGTGGTCCGTGGAGCTTAAAGTACTTTATCCTGTTTGGTCATATCGGACGATCATTGAAATTGGTGAAATGATACTCAAATGATCTCGTGGTCCATGGAGCTTAAAGTACTTTAACCTGGTTGGTCATATCGGACGAAAAATGACATTGGTGAAATGATACTCAAATAATCTCGGGGTCCATTGAGCTTAAAGTACTTTAACCTGGTTGGTCATATCGGACGATAAATGACATTGGTGAAATGATACTCAAATGATCTCGGGGTCCATGGAGCCTAAAGTACTTTAACCTTGTTGGTCATATCGGACGATGAATGAAATTGGTGAAATGATACTCAAATGATCTCGGAGCCCATTAATTTTAAAGTACTTTAACCTGGTTGGTCATATCGAACGATGAATGAAATTGGTGAAATGATACTCAAATGATCTTGGGGTCCATGAAGCTTAAAGTACTTTAACCTGGTTGGTCATATCGAGCGATCAATGAAGTTTGTGAAACGATACTCAAATGATCCATGAAGCTTAAAGTACTTTAACCTGGTTGGTCATATCGGACGATGAATGAAACTGGTGAAATGACACTCAAGTGATCTTGTGGTCCATGGAGCTTAAAGTACTTTAACCTGGTTGGTCATATCGGACGATGAATGAAACTGGTGAAATGATACTCAAGTGATCTCGGGGTCCATGGAGCTTAAAGTACTTTAACCTGGTTGGTCATATCGGACGATGAATGAAACTGGTGAAATGACACTCAAGTGATCTTGTGGTCCATGGAGCCCAAAGTTACTGGACATTCCTCTTCTCAGGATGAGAGAAAACCTTATCCGAGTAACTCACCGTAAGAGAGTTTGAACTGACGACCTGTTGAATGTGAAGCAGACACGCTACCAACACACTACGCAGGTGGGAACGAAGATTTTGTTAAAAATGCAAACTACCCTTTACATGGAAAGAATTTAGAAACATGTTATTTTCTCAAAAGTGGCTCTAACGATTTTTATTAAAATATTTATGTTAATAATATTTACATGGCAAATAAAATGTATATGTTGAATTTTCTGGAAATAGCCACTAATGGTCTTTTTATTGTGAATGAATTTTGGTGAATGTTTTATAACTGCTAAACAGCAAGAGATAGACAAAAACTTACTACGTAAAAAATATAGATCTCGTTGAAACAGATATGCTTTTTTTTCGGGGAATTAATTATTTCTGACCAATTCCCGTTATTGTTTTGAGATTTAAAATACTTAGTTTTCTCACACAGAAACTTGTGAATTCCTGGTCGTGCAAAGAAATGGATTTCACTCAGATAGCCACCACATTTTAAAACACACCATTATCACTTTACCCCTTCTACTTACAAGGAAGCAAGTAATAAGATAATTTCTATTAATGTTTATCTCCATTAGCATGAAGGAGGTAGAAGCATAAGCTTTTAACAATAATTTGTTACAGGGATGTAGAGAAAGTGCTGCGAATAGAACACAGGAGACTTGTTTCACCGGACTGTACATATTAATGCACAAGAAACGCTATTTTGTGTATTACAATTTGAAATATGACGGATGGATAGGTTGTTGTAGAATGTCACGTGGTCGTGTTTGTAGCATTAGGAACACGTACAAGTAGAGCTTTAGAGCGAGTCGCTGATACGTGCAACAGCTGAAGATCGCAGCAGCAGCAGCACCTGATGATGAGTCAGCAGAGTACAGTTTCGCTTCAACAATATGAGAAGTCCATCTGATGGTGAACTGTGGTACTACTGTCGTCATCGCCTCTAACCTGCAAACATACAACCATGCTCAACAACACACAGACAAAGGCAAGATAGCATTAGGAACACGTACAAGTAGAGCTTTAGAGCGAGTCGCTGATACGTGCAACAGCTGAAGATCGCAGCAGCAGCAGCAGCACCTGATGAGTCAGCAGAGTACAGGTTCGCTTCAACAATATGAGAAGTCCATCTGATGGTGAACTGTGGTACTACTGTCGTCATCGCCTCTAACCTGCAAACATACAACCATGCTCAACAACACACAGACAAAGGCAAGATAGCATTAGGAACACGTACAAGTAGAGCTTTAGAGCGAGTCGCTGATACGTGCAACAGCTGAAGATCGCAGCAGCAGCAGCAGCACCTGATGATGAGTCAGCAGAGTACAGTTTCGCTTCAACAATATGAGAAGTCCATCTGATGGTGAACTGTGGTACTACTGTCGTCATCGCCTCTAACCTGCAAACATACAACCATGCTCAACAACACACAGACAAAGGGAAGATAGCATTAGGAACACGTACAAGTAGAGCTTTAGAGCGAGTCGCTGATACGTGCAACAGCTGAAGATCGCAGCAGCACCTGATGATGAGTCAGCACAGTACAGGTTCGCTTCAACAATATGAGAAGTCCATCTGATGGTGAACTGTGGTACTACTGTCGTCATCGCCTCTAACCTGCAAACATACAACCATGCTCAACAACACACAGACAAAGGGAAGATAGCATTAGGAACACGTACAAGTAGAGCTTTAGAGCGAGTCGCTGATACGTGCAACAGCTGAAGATCGCAGCAGCAGCAGCACCTGATGATGAGTCAGCAGGGTACAGTTTCGCTTCAACAATATGAGAAGTCCATCTGATGGTGAACTGTGGTACTACTGTCGTCATCGCCTCTAACCTGCAAACATACAACCATGCTCAACAACACACAGACAAAGGGAAGATAACATTAGGAACACGTACAAGTAGAGCTTTAGAGCGAGTCGCTGATACGTGCAACAGCTGAAGATCGCAGCAGCAGCAGCACCTGATGATGAGTCAGCACAGTACAGGTTCGCTTCAACAATATGAGAAGTCCATCTGATGGTGAACTGTGGTACTACTGTCGTCATCGCCTCTAACCTGCAAACATACAACCATGCTCAACAACACACAGACAAAGGGAAGATAGCATTAGGAACACGTACAAGTAGAGCTTTAGAGCGAGTCGCTGATAGGTGCAACAGCTGAAGATCGCAGCAGCAGCACCTGATGATGAGTCAGCAGAGTACAGGTTCGCTTCAACAATATGAGAAGTCCATCTGATGGTGAACTGTGGTACTACTGTCGTCATCGCCTCTAACCTGCAAACATACAACCATGCTCAACAACACACAGACAAAGGCAAGATAGCAAGAAAATGTAACAAAGGCTGAAACAAAGGAAGGCACAAAGGAAAAAAAGAAAGGAAGTAAGCAAGAAGGGAAAGTAGGAAGGAAGAAAGAAATGATGAAAGAAAGAAAGAAGGATAGAAGGGAAGAAAGGAAAAAAGAATGGAAAGAGAAAAAGAGAAACGAAGAACGAACGTAAGGAAGAAACATCTAAAGAAGACCACACAGTCAGACAGTCTACGATATGTACTTGTGTCTGAAAACCTTACTCTTGTCTTGATATTCTCCCACATCAAATAAATCATTTGCGAGGTGTAAACCATTTTACTGAAGTGAAACATCACGCTCCTTAACTTTTCAGAAAATTGCTTCACAAAAATGTTAAACTGCGATATTTCCAATTACTTTGATAACTGAATCACTATTATGTTTTTAAAAAGTTTTAAATATTTTAGTCTATAAAATTAACATATGCTTTTGAAACATGTTTACTATTGATGTGGGTATAATTTTGTCCTTTTTAACATACTTCTACAATCTGGGACACTTTAGTTGTAATTAAAAAATCTGATGTGTTCCACTCACATGACTTTCTCTACATCTCGCCAACAAATCACTATTAATAACCTTATTCTTCTACATCATGTTAATCGAGATAAACATTAACAGAAATTGTCTTATTACTTGATTCCTTGTGAGTAGAAGGGAATACACCAGGATAAAATGGTAGTCAAATGCTTTGAAAACTGGTGGCCATGTGGTTGAAATCCGTTCCTTTTCGTCGCCAGGGTTTACAAATACCCCTATGAGAAAAGTTTAAGTATTTTATAACTGGAACCAATAACAAGAAATATCTGAAATGGTAAAAAAAAGTATATAACATAAACCGTATGTTTTAACGAGCTCTATATTTTATGTAGTAATATTTTATCTATTGCTTACGGGTTATGCAGAATAAAGAGGTATTCACAGGCTATAATTCAAGAAATACGTTTTCTTTGTGACAGATATCTGAATATTTTAATCACAATCGCTAATGCTATTTTTGATAAAATCAAAATTTTCCATTTTTTTCCATTTAAGCGTAGGTGGGAGGATTTTCCTCAAAATCTTAAGTGTAGCAACCTTGGAAGAAACTAAACTTTTATACCAAGTTTGGTATTTTACAGAATTTTCGTTTTCAAGTTATAATATTCACAGACACTCGGACATACACGCACATGGACCTTTTTCTAAAAATTATTTTTTGGATATTAGGATCTCAAAACATGTAGTTCCGATGAAACCTTGGTATTGCATTTTTGAGTGCAATACAATACATTCTCTATACACTATATATAGTACGAGTAGAGAAAGTAACAAAAAGTGCGAGGCGTGGCACGTTTGGAAGGTATGAAAATGTAGTTTTGAGAAATAGGTTCTTTCATGAAACAGCATCCTATGAAATAGGACCATTTTAAATGACTATAGTGCGCGAAGCAAGGCAGTTGTTGATTCTTTAAGGATGCATATAAATTCCAACAAATATTTATTATGAAAACAATGTTTTAATTTTTTGACTGATCATTTGTAAATATACCTCTCCGAGTATCCCTTACAACTATAATGACGAACTTATTAATTTGACATAACAGCTCTATTCTGCACCCTCCCGCGAAATGGTTTTACAATGATCTGCAACCTATAATAGTGAATTCTCATGTTTTTGTTTTCGAGTGGAGCGGGACGACAGAGGGGTGGGCTCTTAATAGCGTGGGGATCACCAACTGCCAATATTCACTAAAAACCCCATCAAAAATAAGAAGAAGATAAAGAGAGATAAGTCTGTGGTAAATTGCAGCAGTACCTCTACTGCAGCTGCACATTCAGGGAGCGGATATATTGGCCGGCCACTATAGATCAGAACAAAAAGGACGGGTCAGGACGGCAGCATGACTGAGGCCCTGGAGAAATCTGGCACGAAATTACGATGCTGAAAGGATATGTCTCTGAATGAAGATTTCATCTTAACACGTTGAGTCTGCTGTGCTGAAAGAAAAGTACAAAGTCAGTATTGAATGTTGGTCTTCTTGGACCTCAGGGTGTCCATTCATCTCTGCTTCTGAAGCAATATTGTGAAAGTAGAAGAACAGTGGGAATGTGGTGGTATCTAGCGACAATTCGTATAAACAAAATGACTACTGAGGTTGTTTTGTGGTTTTGATTAAATACTTAATACAGATAGTCCTAGCTTCAGTCTAAAACAATAATAAATTCAAGACAGATGGTAACAGTTCGTTGCCGTATATGCACATGTAGTTGTATCAGCTGAATGGCAGCTTAACGCTATCTGCTTGCTGCGGAGCAAGCAAGTATGGTACCGAAGGGCTGGTTGAAATCCACCTTCTGACTACGGATGATGGAAGCAGTCAGACTGTGGCAGCCTATCGCCATAAGGTTATTATCCACCACATACTGTTAATGAGGTAACTTACCGACAACATTTAAATCGACGTAAAATACAATACATTTAAAACTTCCGGTATGATTCTTTACGGAATACCTATTTTTTCGGTTTCACAAAGACAGCATCTCACAAAATATATAAGATCGTGAAAATAATATTGTCAGGAAGGAGTCAAAATTGAAATCGTAATTTTCAAATTAGGGCTATCAAATAATTTAGCTTATTAATGAGTATCGACTTAATGTGCTGAGAACTCGTTCTTTACTATTTATAAGAGGAATAATAAACATTTTCTTGAAAAGTGAACAACTATTTCAAGTGTCGTGATGGTAGAGAGTGCGGCGTGGCAGTAAAACACAATGTCTCCGGCTGGTTGCCGGAATGAGGACTGCTGTGCCGTCCCATGGTTCCGGCCGCCCAGTGTCTCCCCTATATCACCTCGGTGTCTCCGTCCGTACGCTACCTACTCCTAATATGCACCTGACAATAACAGAGTCCAGTTGCCAGGGTAACTGGTACTTCTTGCTGTGATCACGTGGACAAAATGTGTGCAGCATTGCACCGACTCCATCTACAGTGTTCTCTTCGTACTGATGTATGCTCACGTTCCAAGCCCTGCATTCTCCTGCAACAAACAACATACAAACATTAATTCTTCTATCTACGTCATGCTAATCTAGATAAACATCAACAGAAATTGTCCTATTACTTGCTTCCTTATAAATAGGAGGGAATAAAGTGATAGTCGAATATTATAAAATGTGGTTGCTATATGATGCAATTGAAACACTGTAATTATTATATAATATATTTATGTAATAGCATTTGCAAGATAGTTTGTCCTTTAACCTGGTTTGTCATATCGGACGATGAAATAATTTTCAAATGATGTCGGGGTCCATGAATCTTATAGTTACTCGACATTCATTTTCTCAGGATAAGGAAAACCTTATCACTCACCCTAAGCGAGATTCGAACTCACGACCTTTTGAATGTGAGACAGACACTACCCAGGCGGGCAAACATGAATTTTAGTATTCGTATTAACATAAGAAGAATGCAATCACAGTCAAATGTTGAGACAAATGTACACAGAACTAGAGAAATGTATCACAGGAGAGTTGTATGGTTTTAAAAGTTTTGTTGCTTTCCATGCTGAAGCTTTCAGTTTTTTGTGCAAGACGCCTAAGAGATTTTTGAGGTGACCGTTCTAAGTTTTCTTCCATGTCCTCTAATGTCTGCTCCACGCCTGTTTACCTCAAGTTATTTACAAACAAACTGCCTCTCTACTTGGAGCATGATGTAAGCCCATCTTTGTGATACTGCTAATGTTATTCACGTGCGTGTCTAGAACGAAGTAAACTGACGGCAGAACGCGCGATCGCCAAATTCTGTAGCAAACCTACTGTATTACATTATTTCGATACACGCATTAATATATACTTGTGGGTAACTAAACGTCGCTGATGAGTACTTACCAGGTTGCGCAGTCTCCAGTTGGACCGTCAGGTGTCGTTCCTGCTTGGACTTCAACAACCACGTACAGTCTTGGTGGTAATACACGTTCAAGGATTTCCCAGCACTCAGCGTCTGCATCTCACCTGGCAACAGCATTTATATTACCTAATGACGTTTTATACATACAATATTTAGGTAGAACATGACTTTCTCTGTGACAATTTGTTCTTATTCCTCTGTCGACATAAACATTAACAGAAACTGTCTTATTACTTGCTTCCTTATAAGCAGAAGAGAAATAAGAAAATGCACAGGCTAAAGCCTTAGTCAGGTCGTTTAAACCCCGGTCACTATGTGAAACAATTGAAATTCCAATATCTTTATTTGCCAGGAGTAAACAAAACGAGAAACGAGAAGAAAGATGTCTTCCCGTTTGAGAAAAGTTTAAGTGGCTTAGAATTAAAACCAATAATTCGGAATATCTCCAAAGAGGTAAACTCTACAAAAAAATGTATATAACGTAAATTGTGTGTTTTAATGAGATCTGCACTTTTATGTGGTAAGTTTTTGTATATCTCTTACAGTTTGCCAGTTAGACAAAAGTCATACAGAATGAAGGTCTTCAAAGGATATTCCCAGAAAATTCACGATATACATTTCGTTTGTTATAAACATATCTGAAACATAAAAATATTTTAATCAAAATCGTTAGAGCCAGTTCCGAGAAAATCAAGGTTTCCGAAAAATGTCCCATCTAAAGCAGGCGTCCCCAACAGAACGCACGCTCGGGTGGCAGTATAAGCCCTGAAGCCCTGACCGTCCGGTTGCGGGCATGAAATGGAGGTGCTGCAGTGGCGGAGCTACGATTGTTAAATTAACTTACACGTTCACTGTCAATTACAGAATAATGATAGCAGTACTTTATACACTTTAATACTGATATCTAATATAAGAAAATAAAATCTAATGGGCAGGGAATTCAATTAACCAAATACAAATATTCATATAAAATTAATAAACTAAATAAATAATGTAATATGACTTAGACCTTGTTGGTACTATGCAATTCAATGAAGTAAACAATACAAATAAACATAATATTCTTCAAATAAATGTCTCTATGCTCCTTCTTAGACATCCGACAATCGCTGTTATTTTTGCAGTTGTCTGTTTTCAAGCAGTTGTTCAACACGTGGGACTATTGTGTGCGAGCTACCCAATCGCAAACATGCTTTCAAGTGTTCATCACTTAATTGGCTTCTGTGACGTGACTTTGTGCACTTCATTAGCAAACACAGGTTGTCCCGAACATGCACAAAATCCTTCCAGCTAGATTGTGGAGTTTAGGAAATCTTTCGCAGAGGTGTAGAAATGGTTTATACTTTTTCTATTTTGATATCTGTCTTTTAACTCAATATTATTTGGCATATCTGTTACTTCCAACTGCAGTTTAACAGGGCTATTGCGGATATCCCTTGAAAATGACTTAAATTGTTTCTCAAGTGGTATAATGTCCTGCAATCCATGTCCGAATTGTCGCAGTATGTTATATATTCATCAGAGTCCAAGGTTTCTACACACTGAATCACTGAGGTTATGGTCGTCACCGCGAGTAATGTCGTTTCAAATTATATTTACTTATTTTGTTTAGAAGTTTGTAACATACTGAACTTTTTGGCGCGTCATTTTCTTCCACAAACAGAAAGTTTTCTTCCCATTCTGCAAGGTGTGGGCGACCGTGTTCCCAACGCCATCGTAAGCAGGACGCCGCAGTGCCAATTAATAGCGTTACACCGCCACTGCTAGATCGTGCAGCTGTGCGGCCCGCAGTGAGTGTCAAGTTCAGCCCTGCACCTTGACTCGACTTGAGGGTGACTGGTCTAAAGCGTACTTGGGGATCGGGGGATTCTTTTAAAAATCCCCGTGTCACATCCTTGGAAGATACTCAACTTAAATACCAAACTGGGTATTTAACGGACTTTTCGCTTTTAACCTATGATATCCAACACATACACACGGACACATACACACCACTTACCGGACCTTTTTCTAAAACTTTTTTTTTTTTTGCAAAGAAGTAAGGTGAGTTGTTTATGAAACAAACTTTTTTTTCTTTTTATTTTATCTACACGTAGTATGTATATATAATAGAGAAGGTTTCTTGTTTTCCGGAGTATAATGATGAATCCAGCTTTAAAGTGCGGCACCTATCGAATCGTCAGCTTTTTCATCTCCAACCTATCACGCAAAATAAAAAGTGCCGGTCCCGTCGACACACCTGTGGCTTCTGGCCCGTAGCGAACTTTCGTTCGAGCATCGGCGAGAATCATTTCGTGAGCTTCCTATTGATTTCCTGAGTCCAGGGCGCTCCTCCTCAAAAACAAGTGTTCCACTATGTACTAGATGAAGCAATATGTAACTGTTGTCAGAGCATAAGCTTTCCCCTCCAAAAGTAGAACATTACCGGACCATTTTAGGGAAAACAAGTTGAACGACTATCTGAAATATCTGCCATATCAAAGTTTGTTTTGACGACACAATAACAAATTATACATCTACTTAGAAACACGGATAGCTATTGAAACACTCTCGTACATCAAAATCTCCCCCTCCGCTGAATACATACAGGGTGTACACGGCAGATTGGGCACGTGACTGATATAAGGATCGGCGATGCATGGTCTCCGGATAAACATTACGTTAAACGTGTGGGTATCAGGTGCTGATACGTCGCTGTTAAAGCAAAGCACGTTGAAAATGGCTCCCCCCCCCCCCCCCCGAGTATAGAAATATCAAGTTTTAGCAGCTCGTTACTAGCGTTCTCAAGATTTGATGTCGCAAAAATCTCGAACTAATCGCTTGACAGTGCGACACTGAGCATTCATTAACTCCGTTCTTGAGTTATGTAACCTACTCTGGAGGCGATTTTTCAAATGCTCTGGTGGTTTAATGAGTAACGAGGGAAGCTGTTATTTATTTTTTTTTTTTCATTCCAGTGCCGCGATACGTGAACGAGGCCCGAACTCGGAAACTATCTTTCACTTGAAAGCCAGTACGATAACCACTACGCTAGAGAGGTTCGCTGTAATGTGTCGCTTCGTTTTTCGTGTTATGCTCTCGAATGGTTGATAAATTAACCAGAGGCGTACTGGCACTTCAGAAACCTATAGCCGGTACTTCGAAATGCCAATAAACAGGCCACAAGTCTCCTATCTCAAATTACTTATTTAAGTAATCTACATATTCTGTGAAAATATTTCGGTATAGTTCATTAACACCCTGTATCTTTATCCTAATCTAGAATCTAATATAGGAAATACCATACCGTGTGCAGTTAAGTTCCCGCCGCAATGAACTGTGATAAGCAGCGCCGTATATAGGATATAAAGACTCACCATCATTTTCAGTAAAAGTTTTGTGTCCACAGGCCGTGTCACTGTTGAAACTGTAGGTGGCGCTGAATGAAAACCCCTTCATGTTCCAGTTATAGTGAGCAACCGAATATATCACTCGCAAGTGAGACCAAGTGCGCAAGACCACAGGCAGCCAACTTTGCTGAAACAAAGAAAAAACATTACCTGATTGTTCCATTCATATGACTTTCTCTACATCTCTGTAACAAAGTATTCTTAAAAAGCTCATTATTTTATCCACTTCATGATAAACGAAATAATCATTAACAGAAAGATTTAAATAAGATAAATTGTGTGTTTTAACGAGATCTCCATTTTTGTGTAGTAAGTTTTTGTCTACCTCTTACAGTTTACCAGTTACGCAATATTGAGCAAAATTCATCCATAATAAACAGGTTTTTAAAAGCTTTTCTCTGTAAATTGAAGAAATACATTGAATTTGTAATGTAAATATATTTATATACGGTATGTTAATCGAAATTATTACAGTCATTTTTAGAGAAACAAAATTTTTAAAAATCTTTCAATGTAAAGAGTAGTTTGAGGTGAGGGAATTTCCTGAAAGTCTTCGTGTCGTATCCTTGGAAGAAACTACAGTTAAATACCAACTTTGGTATTATACGGTCCAGACATTACCATTATGTTTCTTTAGGTTGGCAACGGTCATTATGGCGTCATCACGTCCCCAGTCAATTTTACAAATAAAGAATTCCAATGTTTTCACAAGAACTTCCAACTGAAACCGAACCTAGTGTTTCATAATTTCAAACATCGAAAGTAAAGCACAAACTCCAATGTTTTTATACATCCTCTAGCACTCTATGTCAGGGAAGATAAAGAAGGTATTGTATTCCAACCAAAAACTCGATGCCAGCATTTTACGGGATAATTATTTTAAGGTCCCCTTAATCCGAAAACAAAATCAAAAAAACGTCGTGTGTGTTTGTGTGTGTATATGTGCAGTATAAGTAAAAAAAAAAAAGGATGTGTTCCATTCACATGACTTTCTCTACATCTCTGCATCAAATTATTGTTAAAAAGCTTATACTTCTATTTACTTCATACTAATCCAGATAACATTGGAAAAATGATCTTATTACTTGCTTCCTTTTAAATACAAGGGAAATAAAGGGAGTATCTTAGGTTAAAGTGATGTATACAAGAAACCAACATAAAATGTATGGTATATACCTACATTCACTTCATGTGTAGTTAACCGTTTCCGACATATTCCTTGTTATTGGTTTCAAGCGGTAAATGAACTTTTGTTTCACACCCGGGAATGCAAAAGAGAACTGAATTTCAGTTATTTCACATAGCAACCACATTTTAAAACATTTGACTATCACGTTATTCTAGTGTATTCCCTTCTACTTACACAGAACTACGTAATAAGACAATTTCTGTTACTGTTTATGTCAATTATCATGAAGTAGATAGAAGACAGTAAATTCGATACAAATAGTTCAGTGGATCAAATGATTTGAGGTCTCCTGAGAGCAGAAGGAAGCTTTGTCTAATTCCATGGTTTTGTGTGCGCACATGCCTGTGTGTGTCAACAGCATAAATCAAAAAACAAAAAGACCTCAAAAACCAAGTTTGATGTTCAAAGATGCGACATGAAGCCTTGCAAGAAAATACCGCACCCAAAAATGACCTGTACATAAATTATCCTAAATAGGTAGACACATGATATTCGAATGAAAATCGTGACGGTCATTTTTTAGAATATTAAAATTTGTTTCATATAAAGAATAGCTTGGCTCACAAGTTAAGTATAAAATTTGTCATTTTGTCCAAGTTTTCGCTCTTCACAGACCGTTTTCTAAATGTGGTTTTGTTGGTATGTTTCCTTTTTGGATTGAGGTGAATCAAAGTTTGGTGAACTTTTTGGTGCAATGCATTAGGTATTGCCCTACAGGGCTTGTGTACCTGGAAATGTCCACGGAGAGAGGACACGACCAGGCCGGTGTGTGTGGCAGCAAGAGATGGTCCATGTGAGACAATGGCATCAGATTGGTGATAGACTGACAACCAGCATCACCAAAGTCAGTGTGGTAGAGCTTACCTGGAAATGTCACAGAGAGAGGACACGACCAGGCCGGTGTGTGTGGCAGCAAGAGATGGTCCATGTGAGACAATGGCATCAGATTGGTGATAGACTGACAACCAGCATCACCACAATCAGAGTGGTAGAGCTTACCTGGAAATGTCCACGGAGAGACGACACGACCAGGCCGGTGTGTGTGGCAGCAAGAGATGGTCCATGTGAGACAATGGCATCAGATTGGTGATAGACTGACAACCAGCATCACCACAGTCAGTGTACTAGAGCTTACCTGGAAATGTCCACGGAGAGACGACACGACCAGGCCGGTGTGTGTGGCAGCAAGAGATGGTCCATGTGAGACAATGGCATCAGATTGGTGATAGACTGACAACCAGCATCAGCACAGTCAGTGTGACACAGCTTACCTGGAAATGTCCACACAGACACGACATGACCAGTCCAGTGTCTGTGACCAGCAGGAGATGGTCCATGTGAGACAATGGCATCAGATTGGTGATAGACTGACTACCAGCATCACCATAGTCAGAGTGGCAGAGCTTACCTGGAAATGTCCACACAGACACGACATGACCAGTCCAGTGTCTGTGACCAGCAGGAGATGGTCCATGTGAGGCAATGGCATCAGATTGGTGATAGACTGACAACCAGCATCACCAAAGTCAGTGTGGTAGAGCTTACCTGGAAATGTCACAGAGAGAGGACATGACGAGGCCGGTGTCTGTGACCAGCAGGAGATGGTCCATGTGAGACAATGGCATCAGATTGGTGATAGACTGACAACCAGCATCACCATAGTCAGTGTGACACAGCTTACCTGGAAATGTCCACACAGACACGACATGACCAGTCCAGTGTCTGTGACCAGCAGGAGATGGTCCATGTGAGACAATGGCATCAGATTGGTGATAGACTGACTACCAGCATCACCATAGTCAGAGTGGCAGAGCTTACCTGGAAATGTCCACACAGACACGACATGACCAGTCCAGTGTCTGTGACCAGCAGGAGATGGTCCATGTGAGGCAATGGCATCAGATTGGTGACAGACTGACAACCAGCATCACCAAAGTCAGTGTGGTAGAGCTTACCTGGAAATGTCCACAGAGACAGGACATGATGAGACCGGTGTCTGTGACCAGCAGGAGATGGTCCATGTGAGGCAATGGCATCAGATTGGTGATAGACTGACAACCAGCATCACCACAGTCAGTGTGACACAGCTTACCTGGAAATGTCCACACAGACACGACATGACCAGACCGGTGTCTGTGACCAGCAGGAGATGGTCCATGTGAGGCAATGGCATCAGATTGGTGATAGACTGACAACCAGCATCACCAAAGTCAGTGTGGTAGAGCTTACCTGGAAATGTCACAGAGAGAGGACATGACGAGGCCGGTGTCTGTGACCAGCAGGAGATGGTCCATGTGAGACAATGGCATCAGATTGGTGATAGACTGACTACCAGCATCACCACAGTCAGTGTGGTAGAGCTTACCTGGAAATGTCCACACAGACACGACATGACCAGGCCGGTGTCTGTGACCAGCAGGAGATGGTCCATGTGAGACAATGGCATCAGATTGGTGATAGACTGACAACCAGCATCACCACAGTCAGTGTGGTAGTGCTTACCTGGTAATGTCCACAGAGACAGGACCCGACCAGACCGGTGTCTGTGACCAGCAGGAGATGGTCCATGTGAGACAATGGCATCAGATTGGTGATAGACTGACAACCAGCATCACCATAGTCAGTGTGACACAGCTTACCTGGAAATGTCCACAGAGACAGGACATGATGAGACCGGTGTCTGTGACCAGCAGGAGATGGCCCATGTGAGACAATGGCATCAGATTGGTGATAGACTGACAACCAGCATCACCACAGTCAGTATGGTAGAGCTTACCTGGAAATGTCCACACAGACACGAACTGACCAGTCCAGTGTCTGTGACCAGCAGAAGATGGTCCATGACAGACAATGGCATCAGATTGGTGATAGACTGACAACCAGCATCACCACAGTCAGTGTGACACAGCTTACCTGGAAATGTCCACACAGACACGACATGACCAGTCCAGTGTCTGTGACCAGCAGAAGATGGTCCATGACAGACAATGGCATCAGATTGGTGATAGACTGACAACCAGCATCACCAAAGTCAGTGTGACACAGCTTACCTGGAAATGTCCACACAGACAGGACCCGACCAGACCGGTGTCTGTGACCAGCAGGAGATGATCCTGTGAGACAATGGCATCAGATTGGTGATAGACTGACTACCAGCATCACCACAGTCAGTGTGGTAGAGCTTACCTGGAAATGTCCACACAGACACGACATGACCAGACTGGTGTCTGTGACCAGCAGGAGATGGTCCATGTGAGACAATGGCATCAGATTGGTGATAGACTGACTACCAGCATCACCATAGTCAGAGTGGCAGAGCTTACCTGGAAATGTCCACAGAGACAGGACATGATGAGACCGGTGTCTGTGACCAGCAGGAGATGGTCCATGTGAGGCAATGGCATCAGATTGGTGATAGACTGACAACCAGCATCACCAAAGTCAGTGTGGTAGAGCTTACCTGGAAATGTCACAGAGAGAGGACATGACGAGGCCGGTGTCTGTGACCAGCAGGAGATGGTCCATGTGAGACAATGGCATCAGATTGGTGATAGACTGACAACCAGCATCACCACAATCAGAGTGGTAGAGCTTACCTGGAAATGTCCACAAGAAAGGACATGTCCAGGCCGGTGTGTGTGGCAGCAAGAGATGGTCCATGTGAGACAATGGCATCAGATTGGTGATAGACTGACAACCAGCATCACCACAATCAGAGTGGTAGAGCTTACCTGGAAATGTCCACAAGAAAGGACATGTCCAGGCCGGTGTGTGTGACCAGCAGGAGATGATCCATGTGAGACAATGGCATCAGATTGGTGATAGACTGACTACCAGCATCACCACAGTCAGAGTGGTAGAGCTTACCTGGAAATGTCCACACAGACACGACATGTCCGGGCCGGTGTGTGTGACCAGCAGGAGATGATCCTGTGAGACAATGGCATCAGATTGGTGATAGACTGACTACCAGCATCACCACAGTCAGAGTGGTAGAGCTTACCTGGAAATGTCCACACAGACACGACACGACCAGACCGGTGTCTGTGACCAGCAGGAGATGGTCCATGTGAGACAATGGCATCAGATTGGTGATACAGTGACAACCAGCATCACCACATTCAGTGTGACAGTGAGGATCATGTGACAGTCTCTCCACACTCTCTATCTGAAAAACAAATAAACAATAGAGAACAGTTATACAGCAGGATCCAAAAAAACTTTACCAACATTACGGAATGGATTTCTGACACCGACACATGAAAATATGTTAATATTAACAAATGTCCTAAAACGCTTCGAACTTTGTAAAAGTATATTTGAATCAACATGTATACGCTGAACAAATATATATATATAGACTATGAAAGTCGCCTTCCGCGGTGTAATGGTTACTATGCTAGGTTCATATACCCAAGGTCGCGGCTTCAAACCCGGAGGTTGGGTGTAAAGATCCTTAGCATGACTTCCTTCAGGAGGTAAGTAAATCCGTTGGTCCCGTAAAACAACCTCAAGCCTGATAGAGAGGTCTCTGAAAAAAATTAAGTGCCCTTTCACGCCGAGTATAGAAATAGATGCTGAGAACCACATCAGTTAAAGTTCCTCAAGTATATAGAGAGGTCTCTAAAAAATTAAGTTGTCTTTCACAACCAGTATAGAATGGGATACTGAGAGCCACAGCAGTTAAAGAACCTCAAGCCTGATAGAGAGGCCTCTGAGCAAAATTAAGTGGTCTTTCACTCCCAGTATAGAATGGGACACAGAGAACCACAACAGTTAAAGAACCTCAAGGCTGTTAAAGAGTACTCTGAACAAAATTAAGTGATCTTTCACGCCCAGTATAGAATGGGACGCTGAGAACCACAGCAGTTAAAGAGCCTCAAGCCTGTTAAAGAGTTCTCTGAACAAAATTAAGTGATCTTTCACGCCCAGTATAGAATGGGACGCTGAGAACCACAGCAGTTAAAGAGCCTCAAGTCTGATAGAGAGGTCTCTCAACAAAATTAAGTGATCTTTCACATCCAGTATAGAATGGGACGCTGAGAACCATAGCAGTTAAAGAACCTCAAGTCTGATAGAGAGGTCTCTGAACAAAATCAAGTGATCTTTTACATCCAGTATAAAATGGGACGCTGAGAACGACAGCAGTTAAAGGACCTCAAGTCTGATAGAGAGCTCTCTGAACAAAATTAAGTGATCTTTCACACCCAGTATAGTGGGACGCTGAGAACCAAGCAGTTAAAGAACGTCCATAAATAAAATTACATTTCATTTCATTTCAAATATACGGATTAACTTGCACAAAGACGAATCGAGTTAAATGCTGTCTTTTAGATTCTTATGGAAGGTAGGGACCCAAGGGGCTGCGCCCTAGAGGACTCTAAGTGAACTTTTTAATTTTAAATTGACCATGATATAATATTAAGGTGAGGGACGCTTAACGCACTGCGACCTACACACATATACGAAGCTACCATTGCAAACTCTGCAGTGAAAATAATCTCACATGACTTTCCCTTCCTGCGCCATAAAACGTCACGCTAATCGAGATAAACATTAACTGAAACAGCCTAATTACTTGCTTCCTTGTCAGTAGAATACATTAGGATAAAGAGATACATCCTTTGTGAAACAATTGAAATTCGGTTCCCTCTGCTCAATTGGAGTAAAGAAAACGCGAAACGAAAATAAAGATTTGAGACACGTTTAAGTACCTCAAAACTGAAACCAGTAAAGAGAATATCTCGAAAACGGTTAATTCTAAATAGAATTTATATTACATAAACTGTGTGTTTTAATGAGATGCACATTTTTTGTGTGGTAAGATTTTGATAAAGTGTTTTAATCGTTCGAGCCATTTTTTATAAAATCAAAATGTTGCGTGTAAAGTGTAGTTTGGGGTGGTAGGATTTTCTTAAAAACCTTCGTGTGGCATCCTTGAAAGATACTGGACTTAAATAACAAGTTTCGTTTTTCAGCTATGCTGTCCACAGATATACACACGGACCTTTTTCTAAAAACGTTTCTTATTTAGGATTCAAGTGGTTCCAAAACATATACTTCCGGTGAAATCTCGGTGTCGAATTGTTTGGTACAGTATTTATATAGTACGTGTAGAGAAAGTAAACACTTACCGTTAGAGTAACGCTCTGATTGGGAGCAGGTATGAACCTCTGTGAACACCTCAGAGTTCCCTCTATGTTCCAGAACAAGTGCTGGGTCCCTGGGTTTGAGATTCTGCCTCTCAAAGGGCTGCTGGTGCCGTAATAGTCCACGTCACATAGCGTGTCGGGTTGCAGGGTCCCATCCACTTGCTCTGGGTAACAAAACACAGGTTTAGTATCGCAACTTTAACAGCACATATAACTGAAATAAACACAAACACATTTTAGTAAAACACTAATAACTCTTACGTTATGGCACATCTGCTTAGCAAGTTTCATATGCATATAAAGTACGCCTGCTATGTAAATGTGCTGTGTAAGTACATTTTCCGAGTGAGGTTTAATGTTGATTTTCTAGATGCTTTATGTTCCTTTCTTTTGGTGAAAACACAGATGAAACAACTTTCAATTTAATACAAGACTATGAACAGTATGTTCATCAACTTAAACTACAAAGAGTCCAATAGGTTAATGAGGAGTTCACAAAGATTATAATTCATAAAATTTGATGTGTTTCGTTCACATTACTTTTTCAACATCTCTGCAACAAATTATTGTTAAAAAGCTTAGGCTTCTATTTACTTCATGCTAATCAAGAAAAAAAATAGCCGAAATAGTCTTATTACTTGCTTCCTTGTAAGTAGAAGCAAAATAACGCAGTACCATAGGTTAAAATGACAGTCAAAAGCTGGTCGCTATGTGACTGAAGTTCCTTTGTTTTTATGGACGAGTTGACAGATTCCTGTATGACAAAAGTTTAAGTTTTTTAAAGGTGAAATCAAAAACAAGGAATAATTAAAAAAGATTAACTCCACGAAAAAAAATTATATAACATAAAGTGTGTATTTCAACGAGCTCTACATTTTTTGTTGTGACAAAATTTTGTCCATCCCTTATGGTTTAGCAGTTATGCAAAATTCCGTTAAATTCATCCAGAATAAAGTAGTCTTCAGAGGCGATTCATAGAAAATTCAAAATATAAATTTTATTTGTCAGGTAAATATGTTTAATATACAAAATTTTAATGAAAATCGTTAGAGCTATTTTTGAGAAAATCAAAATTTTCGAAATGAGTTCCGTGTAAAGGGTTGTTTGGGGTGGGGGGATTTTTCTCAAAATCTTCGTGTCGCATCCCTGAGCTATCGTGTTCACAGACACATGGACACACACACTTACACACACATGGAAATTTTTCTGAAAATGCTTTTTTTTTATACAGGGAACCCTAAAACATATATTTCCGGTGAAATCTAGACATCAAATTTTTGGTGGAGTGCAATACCTTCTCTATGCACTATGTACATAGTACGTGTAGGGAAAGATAAAATAGATACTCGATTTGCCAACACCGTTCACTAATGTCCTTAGTATTCAAGATACTCAGATGATAGTGGTTCCAAATAAGGAGACACTTTGTTTACACGTGCCTGTAAACATTTACTTCATTTCGCCTTTGTTTTCAGAGGAAGAAGAACTTTATAATAATAATGATAACAATATTGATGATGATGATGATGATTCTAGGAATAACAACACAGCGCTTTGGACTTTTCCGTGATAATTTTCGATGGAACAATGTTGATAATGTGTCACGTTTCTCTAGCACAATCATATTGTACGGTGCTACCCCCATATATAGGAATATCCGCCTTTGCTATAACCAGGCACTAATCCATATATAACCAATCGCTAAATTGACTTCTTGGCTTGGGTGCTGGTGTCCATATCGAAACGCTCGTTGCCGTGATTGACCCAGTCAAACGTTCACCATGCTGTTACATACCCAGGTACGCCTCATTGGCGAATATTATACAATTATTTAAATCAACCTCCTGTTTCAGTTGTCCCAATAATATAAACCAAACGGTTTTGGATTGGAATCATAAACTTTCTGAAATATGGCATAACTGTTCAAGCCAATTCTCTACCATTTTAGGTATTCCTTGCAGCTGATTAAATTGTTTTTTCACACAAGCCGTGTGTAGGAGAGGAGTTCAATAGATAGAGTCACTCATTTTGAATTACATGGTTCAAATCTCGGCTATGGCTTTGAATGTTTCAGTCAGACTCTACTTATCCACTCCTGTCCTACACACGGCTAGAGATCGAGAGATCCGTAGTTCAAATCCCGGCTATGACATTGAATTGTTCAGTCTGATTCTACCTATCCAACTCCTGTCCTACACACGGCTAGAGATCGAGAGATCCGCAGTTCAAATCTCGGCTATGGCTTTGAATTTTTCAGTCTGATTCTACCTATCCAACTCCTGTCCTCACACTGGTAGAGACCGAGAGATCCGTGGTTCAAATCTCGGCTATGGCTTTGAATTTTTCAGTCTGATTCTACCTATCCAACTCCTGTCCTCACACTGGTAGAGACCGAGAGATCCGTGGTTCAAATCTTGGCTATGACTTTGAATTTTTCAGTCTGACTCTACCTATTCAACTCCTGTCCTACACACGGCTAGAGGCCCGGAGATCCGTGGTTCAAATCCCAGCTATGACAATGAATGTTTAAGTCAGACCCTACCTATCCAACTCCTGTCCTACACACGGCTAGAGACCCAGAGATCCGTGGTTCAAATCCCGGCTGACATTGAATGTTTCAGTCAGACTCCACTTATCCAACTCCTGTCAGCTATTTCCCCGTCTTGACCCTTAAGACTGCACTTAAGTGAAACACAGCTCTCTTTGTTTGAGGAACCTTACACAAGAAGCATTTGTGTGCATGAACGTCAGCCAGTGCTTACAATACTTACAATAAAGTTAGTACTCCTTACATATATTGTCGCGCCACCTCGTGGTGTAACAATAACGATGACAGCAAACTCACATGGCATACAGTGAGAATTGTCCCTCAGCTACCACTAAGTGGGCAGAAACGTGAACTGATGGTAGCATGAGGTGTTACCATGAAGACGATGTCGCGACCCCAACTGATGATTTGATTTCTTGGCTAAAAGTCATCCTAACCTAGAGAGACATTTGCGCCTCTATTCAATGGTAGACTAGGTTCCCTGTCAATAAACGACAGCGCGGGCCTGACACAACGCTTGGTTCCCGGTCAATAAATACCCGCGTGGGCCTGAGATAACGCTTGCTTCCCTGTCAATAAACGCCCGCGCAGGCCTGCGACAACGCTTGGTTCCCTGTCAATATACGCCCGCGCAGGCCTGCGACAACGCTTGGTTCCCTGTCAATAAACGTCCGCGAGGGCCTGAGACAACGCTTGCTTCCCTATCAATAAACGCCCGCGCAGGCCTGCGACACCGCTTGGTTCCCTGTCAATAAACGCTCGCGCAGGCCTGTGACAACGCTTGGTTCCCTGTCACTAAACGGCCGTGAGGGCCTGAGACAACGCTTGCTTCCCTGTCAATAAACAACCGCGCAGTACTGAGACAACTTTTGGTTCCCTGACAATAAACGGCCGCGCAGACCTAAGATAACGCTTGGTTCCCTGTCAATAAACATCCGCGCGGGCCTGAGACAACGCTTGGTTACCTGACAATAAACGGCCGCGCGGGTCCGAGACAACGCTAGGTTCCGTGACAGTAAACGGCCGCGCGAGGCTAAGATAACGCTTGGTTCCCTGACAATAAACGGACGCGCGGGCCTGAGATAACGCTTGGTTCCCTGTCAATAAACGGCCGCGCGGGCCTGAGACAACTCTTGGTTACCTGTCAATAAACGGCCGCGCGGATCTAAGACAACGATTGGTTCCCTGTCAATAAGCACCCGCGTGGGCCTGAGACAACTCTTGGTTCCCTGTCACTAAACACCCGCGCGGGCCTGAAACAACGCTTGGTTCCCTGTCAATAAACGGCCGCGCGGACTTAAGATAACGCTTGGTTCCCTGTCAATTAACATCCGCGCGAGCCTGAGACAACGCTGGTTTCCCTGACAATAAATGGCCGCGCGGGTCTGAGAAAACGCTTGGTTCCCTGACAATAAACACCCACGTGTCTGAGACAACGCTTGCTTCCCCGTGAATAAACGGCCCCACTGGTCTGAGACAACGCTTGCTTCCCTATAAATAAACGGCCGCGCGGGCCTGAGTTAACGCTTGCTTACCAGTCAATAAATGGCTGTGCGGACCTCAGAAAACGCTTAGTTTCCTGTCAATAAGCACCCGCGCGGGCCTAAGACAAGGCTTGGTTCCATGACAATAAACGGCCGCGCAGGCCTGCGAAAACGCTAGGTTCCCTGACAATAAACGGCGGTGCGGGACTAAGACAACTATTGGTTCCCAGACAATAAACGGCCGAGCGGGGCTAAGATAACATTTGGTTGCCTGACAATAAACGGCCGCGCGGGCCTAAGATAACGCTTGGTTCCCTGTAAATAAACAGCCGCGCGGGCTTGAGACAACGCTTGGTTCCCAGACAATAAACGGCCGCGCGGGGCTAAGATTACATTTCGTTGCCTGATAATAAACGGCCGCGCGGATCTGACACAACGCTTGGTTCACTGTCAATAAATGGTCGCGCGGGCCTAAAATAACGCTTGGTTCCCTGTCAAAAACGGGCTGGCGGGCCTGAAACTACGCTTGGTTCCCTGACAATAAACGGCCGCGCGGACCTAAGATAAGGCTTGGTTCCCTGTCATTTATCATCCGCGCGGGCCTGAGACAACGCTGGGTTCCCTGACAATAAACGGCCGCGCGGGCCTAAGAAAACGCTTGGTTCCCTGACAATAAACACCCACGTGTCTGAGACAACGCTTGCTTCCCCGTGAATAAACGGCCCCACTGGTCTATGACAACGCTTGCTTCCCTATAAATAAACGGCCGCGCGGGCCTGAGTTAACGCTTGCTTACCTGTTAATAAATGGCTGCGCGGACCTGAAGAAACGCTTGGGTCCCTGTCAATAAACATCCGCGCGGGCCTAAGACTAGGCTTGGCTCCATGACAATAAACGGCCGCGCGGGCCTGCGAAAACGCTAGGTTCCCTGACAATAAACGCCCGCGCGGGACTAACACAACTCTTGGTTCCCAGACAGTAAACGGCCGCGCGGGTATGAGACAATGCTCGGTTCCCTGTCAATAAACAGACGCGAGGGGCTAAGATAACTCTTGATTCCCTGACAATAAACGGCCGCGTGGGCGTAAGATAACGCTTGGTATCCTGTCAAGAAACGGCCACGCCGGCCTAAGATAAAGCTTGATTCCCTATCAATAAACGGAAGCAAGGGCCTGAGACAACCTTTGGTTCCCTGTCAATAAACGACCAGTGGGTCTCAGATAACGCTTGGTTCCCTGTCAAAAAACGGGCGCGCCGGCCGGAAACAACGCTTGGTTCTCTGACAATAAACGGCCGCGCGGACGTAAGATATAGCTTGGTTCCCTGTCAATTAACATCCACGCGGGCCTGAGACAACGCTTGGTTCCCTGTTAAAAAACGGACTCGCGGGCCTGAGACAACGCTTGATTCCCTGTCAATAAACATCCGCACGGGCCTAAGATAACGCTTGGTTCCCTATCAATAAACGGCCGCGCGGGCCTGAGACAACTCTTGGTTCCCTGTCAATAAACAGCCGCGCGGGCCTGAGACAACGCTTGGTTCCCTGTTAAAAAACGGACTCGCGGGCCTGAGACAACGCTTGATTCCCTGTCAATAAACATCCGCACGGGCCTAAGATAACGCTTGGTTCCCTGACAATAAACGGCCGCGCGGCCCTGAGACAACGCTTGGTTCCCTGTCAATAAATGCCGCGCGGTCCTGCGACAACGCTTGGTTACCTGTCAAAAAAAGGACGCGTGGGCCTGAGACAACGCTTGGTTCCCTGTCAATAAACGGCCGCGCGGGACTAAGATACCGCTTGGTTCCCTGTCAATAAACGGCATTGCGGGCATGAGACAACGCTTGGTTCCATGTGAATAAACCCCCGAGGGGACCTGAGACAACGCTTGTTTCACTATCAATAAACACCGGCATGCGCCTGAGACAACGCATTGTTCCCTGTAAATAAACACACGTTTGGGACAGAGAAAACGCTTGGTTCGCAGTCAATAAAAACCCGCGCAGACCTGAGACAACTCTTGGTTCCTTGTCAATAAACAGCCGCGCGGGCCTGAGACAACGCTTGGTTCCCTGTCAATAAACATCCGCACGGGCCTAAGATAACGCTTGCTTCCCTGTCACTAAACGTCCGCGCGGGCCTGTGACAACACTTGGTTCCCTGTCAATAAACAGCCGCGCGGGCCTGAGACAACGCTTGGTTCCCTGTCAAAAAACGGACTCGCGGGCCTGAGACAACACTTGGTTCCCTGTCAATAAACGGCCGCGCGGTACTAAGATAACGCATGGTTCCCTGTCAATAAACGGCCGCGCGGGCCTGAAACAACGCTTGGTTCCCTATGAATAAACCCCTGCGGGGGCATGAGACAACCCTTGGTTCCCTGTCAATAAACACCGGCGTGCGCCTGAGAAAACGCTTTGTTCCCTGTCAATAAACACCCGTTCAGGCCAGAAAAAACGATTGGTTCGCTGTCAATAAACACCCGCGCGGGCCTGAGACAACGCTTTATTCCCAGTCAATAAACGGCCGCGTGGCCCTAAGCCAACGCTTGCTTCCCTGTCAATAAACGGCCGAGCAGTCCTGAGATAACGCTTGCTTCCCTGTCAATAAATTGCCGCGCGGGCCCGAGAAAACGCTTGGTTCCCTGATAATAAGCTCCCGCGCGGGCCTGAGACAACGCTTGGTTCCGTAACAATAAACGGCCGCGCGGGCCCGAGAAAACGCTTGGTTCCCTGACAATAAGCTCCCGCGCGGGCCTGAGACAACGCTTCGTTCCGTAACAATAAACGGCCGCGCCGGCCTGAGATTACGCATGGTTCCCTGACAATAAACGGTCGCGCGGGCCTAAGAAAACGCTTGGTTCCCTGATAATAAGCTCCCGCGCGGGCCTGAGACAACGCTTGGTTCCGTAACAATAAACGGCCGCGCGGGCCCGAGAAAACGCTTGGTTCCCTGACAATAAGCTCCCGCGCGGGCCTGAGACAACGCTTCGTTCCGTAACAATAAACGGCCGCGCGGGCCCGAGAAAACGCTTGGTTCCCTGACAATAAGCTCCCGCGCGGGCCTGAGACAACGCTTCGTTCCGTAACAATAAACGGCCGCGCCGGCCTGAGATTACGCATGGTTCCCTGACAATAAACGGCCGCGCGGGCCTAAGAAAACGCTTGGTTCCCTGATAATAAGCTCCCGCGCGGGCCTGAGACAACGCTTGGTTCCGTAACAATAAACGGCCGCGCGGGCCCGAGAAAACGCTTGGTTCCCTGACAATAAGCTCCCGCGCGGGCCTGAGACAACGCTTCGTTCCGTAACAATAAACGGCCGCGCGGGCCCGAGAAAACGCTTGGTTCCCTGACAATAAGCTCCCGCGCGGGCCTGAGACAACGCTTCGTTCCGTAACAATAAACGGCCGCGCCGGCCTGAGACAAGGCTTGGTTCCGTAACAATAAACGGCCGCGCGGGCCTGAAACAACGCTTGGTTCTCTGACAATAAACGGCCACGCGGGCGATTAAGATAAAGTTTGGTTCCCTGACAATAAACGGCCGCGCGGGGCTAAGATAACGCATGGTTCCCTGACAATAAACGGCCGCGCAGGCCTAAGAGAACGCTTGGTTCCCTGACAATAAACGGCCTCGCGGGCGTGAGAAAACGCTTGGTTCCCTGTTAATAAACATCCGCGCGGGTCTACGACAACGCCTGGTTCCCTTACAATAAGTGGCCGCGCGGGCTTAAAACAACCATAGTCCCCTGACAGTAAACAGCCGCGCGGGCCTGTAACAACGCATTTTCCCTGACATTAAACGGCCGCGCGGGCCTGTTACAAAGCTTGGTTCCCTGTCAATAAATGGTCGCACGGGCTTAAGACAATGCTTGATCCCCTGAAAGTAAACCGGCGCGTGGGCCTGTGACGACGCTTGGACCCCTGACAGTAAACGGCCGCGACGGCCTGTGACAACACTTGGTTCCCTGACAATAAACGGCTGCGTGAGCCTGTGACAAGGCTTGGTTCCCTGTCAATAAATGCCCATGCGGGCCTGAGGTAACCCTTGGTTCCCTGACAATAAACGGCCGCACGGGCTTGTGACAACGCTTGGTTCCCTGTCAATAAATGGCCGCGCGGGCCTGTGACAACGCTTGGACCCCTGACAGTAAACAGCCGCGGGGGCCTCAGACAACGCTTGGTCCCCTGACAGTAAATGGCCGCGCGGGCCTGTAACAACGCTTTTTCCCTGACATTAAACGGCCGCGCGGGCCTCAGACAACGCTTGGTCCCCTGACAGTAAATGGCCGCGCGGGCCTGTAACAACGCTTTTTCCCTGACATTAAACGGCCGCGTGAGCCTGTGACAACGCTTGGTTCCCTGTCAATAAATGGCCGCGCGGGCTTAAGACAATGCTTGGTCCACTGAAAGTAAACGGCCGCGCGGGCCTGTGACGACGCTTGGACCCCTGACAGTAAACGGCCGCGACGGCCTGTGACAACACTTGGTTCCCTGACAATAAACGGCTGCGTGAGCCTGTGACAAGGCTTGGTTCCCTGTCAATAAATGCCCATGCGGGCCTGAGGTAACCCTTGGTTCCCTGACAATAAACGGCCGCACGGGCTTGTGACAACGCTTGGTTCCCTGTCAATAAATGGCCGCGCGGGCCTGTGACAACGCTTGGACCCCTGACAGTAAACAGCCGCGGGGGCCTCAGACAACGCTTGGTCCCCTGACAGTAAATGGCCGCGCGGGCCTGTAACAACGCTTTTTCCCTGACATTAAACGGCCGCGCGGGCCTCAGACAACGCTTGGTCCCCTGACAGTAAATGGCCGCGCGGGCCTGTAACAACGCTTTTTCCCTGACATTAAACGGCCGCTTGAGCCTGTGACAACGCTTGGTTCCCTGTCAATAAATGGCCGCGCGGGCTTAAGACAATGCTTGGTCCACTGAAAGTAAACGGCCGCGCGGGCCTGTAACGACGCTTGGACCCCTGACAGTAAATGGGCGCGAGGGCCTGTGACAACACTTGGTTCCCTGACAATAAACGGCCGCGTGAGCCTGTGACAACGCTTGGTTCCCTGTCAATAAATGCCGCCGCGGGCCTGAGGTACCCCTTGGATCCCTGACAGTAAACGGCCGCGAGGGCCTGTGACAACACTTGGTTCCCTGACAATAAACGGCCGCGTGAGCCTGTGACAACGCTTGGTTCCCTGTCAATAAATGCCGGCGCGGGCCTGAGGTACCCCTTGGATCCCTGACAGTAAACGGCCGCGAGGGCCTGTGACAACACTTGGTTCCCTGTCAATAAATGGCCGCGCGGGCTTAAGACAATGCTTGGTCCACTGAAAGTAAACGGCCGCGCGGGCCTGTAACGACGCTTGGACCCCTGACAGTAAATGGGCGCGAGGGCCTGTGACAACACTTGGTTCCCTGACAATAAACGGCCGCGTGAGCCTGTGACAAGGCTTGGTTCCCTGTCAATAAATGCCGCCGCGGGCCTGAGGTACCCCTTGGATCCCTGACAGTAAACGGCCGCGAGGGCCTGTGACAACACTTGGTTCCCTGACAATAAACGGCCGCGTGAGCGTATGACAACGCTTGGTTCCCTGTCAATAAATGCCCGCGCGGGCCTGAGGTACCCCTTGGATCCCTTACATTAAACGGCCACGCGGGCCTGAGACAACGCTTGTTACACTGTCAATAAATGGCCGTGCGGTCTTAAGACAATGCTTGGTCCACTGAAAGTAAACGGCCGCGCGGGTCTGTGACGACGTTTGGACCCCTGACAGTAAACGGCCGCGAAGGCCTGTGATAACACTTGGTTCCCTGACAATAAAGGGCCGCGCGGGCCTCAGATAACGCTTGGTTCCCTGTTAATAAACGGGCGCGCGGGCCTGAGACAACGCTTGGTTCCCTGACAATAAACGGCAGCTCGGGCCTGAGAAAACGCTTGGTTCCCTGACAATAAACACACGCGCGGGCCTGAGACAACTCTCGGTTCCCTGTCAATAAACGACCGCGCGGGCGTAAGATAACGCTTGGTTCCCTGTCAAGAAACGGCCGCGCCGGCCAAAATTAAAGCTTGATTGCCTGTCAATAAACGGGCGCAAGGGCCTGAGACAACCCTTGGTTCCCTGTCAATAAAAATTCGCGCGGGGCTATGATAACGCTTGGATCCCTGACAATAAACGGCCGCGTGGACCTGAGACAACGCTTGGTTTTATGTCAATAAACGGCCGCGCGTGCGTAAGATAATGCTAGGTTGCCTGTCAAGAAACGGCCTCGCCGGCCAAAAATAACGCTTGATTCCCTGTTAATAAACGGGCGCAAGGGCCTGATATACGCTTGGTTCCTTGTCAATAAAAGGCCGCGCGGGCCTGAGACAACGCTTGGTTCCCTGTTAATAAACATCCGCGCAGGGTTAAGATAACGCTTGGCTCCCTGACAATAAACGGCCATGCGGCCCTGAGACAACGCCTGGTTCCCTGTCAATAAATGCCGCGCGGTCCTGCGACAACGCTTGGTTCCCTGTCAAAAAAGGACGCGCGGGCCTGAGACAACGCTTGCTTCCCTGTCAACAAACGGCCGCGCGGGACTAAGATACCGCTTGGTTCCCTGTCAATAAACGGCATTGCGGGCATGAGACAACGCTTGGTTCCCTGTGAATAAACCCCCGCGGGGACCTGAGACAACGCTTGGTTCACTGTCAATAAACACCGCCGTGCGCCTGAGACAACGCTTGATTCCCTGTCAATAAACATCCGCACGGGCCTAAGATAACGCTTGGTTCCCTATCAATAAACGGCCGCGCGGGCCTGAGACAACACTTGGTTCCCTGTCAATAAACAGCCGCGCGGGCCTGAGACAACGCTTGGTTCCCTGTTAAAAACGGACTCGCGGGCCTGAGACAACATTTGGTTCCCTGTCAATAAACGGCCGCGCGGGACTAAGATAACGCATGGTTCCCTGTCAATAAACGGCCGCGCGGGCCTGAGACAACGCTTGGTTCCCTATGAATAAACCCCTGCGGGGGCATGAGACAACGCTTGGTTCCCTGACAATAAACGGCAGCTCGGGCCTGAGAAAACGCTTGGTTCCCTGACAGTAAACACACGCGCGGGCCTGAGACAACGCGTGGTTCCCTGTCAATAAACGACCGAGCGGGCGTAAGATAACGCTTGGTTCCCGGTCAAGAAACGGCCGCGCCGGCCAAAATTAAAGCTTGATTGCCTGTCAATAAGCGGGCGCAAGGGCCTGAGACAACTCTTGGTTCCCTGTCGATAAAAATCGGCGCGGGGCTATGATAACGCTTGGATCCCTGACAATAAGCGGCCGCGCGGCCCTGAGACTACGATTGGTTCCCTGCCAATAAACGGCCGCCCGGTCCTGATACAACGCTTGGTTCCCTGTCAAAAAACGGACGCGCGGGCCTGAGACAACGCTTGGTTCCCTGTCAATAAACGGCCGCGCGGGACTAAGATAACGCTTGGTTCCCTGTCAATAAACGGCCGCGCGGGCCTGTGACAACGCTTGGTTCCCTGTGAAAAAACACCCGCGAGGGCCTGAGACAACGCTTGGTTCCCTGACAATAAACGGCTGCGCGGGTCTTAGATAACGCTTGGCTCCCTGTCAATAAACTGCCGTGCTGGGCTAAGATAACGCTTGGTTCCCTGACTTTAAACGGCCGCCCGCGGCTAAGATAACGCATGCTTCCTTGACAATAAACGGCCGCACGGGCCAAGATAACGCTTGGTTCCCTGTCAATAAACGTCCCCGCGGGTTGGAGACAACGCTTGGTTCCCTGTCAATAAACGGTCTCGCGGGCCTGAGACAACGCTTGGTTCTCTGTCAATAAATGGCCGTGCGGGCTTAAAACAACCATAGTCCCCTGACAGTAAACAGCCGCGCGGGCCTGTAACAACGCATTTTCCCTGACATTAAACGGCCGCGCGGGCCTGTTACAAAGCTTGGTTCCCTGTCAATAAATGGTCGCACGGGCTTAAGACAATGCTTGATCCCCTGAAAGTAAACCGGCGCGTGGGCCTGTGACGACGCTTGGACCCCTGACAGTAAACGGCCGCGACGGCCTGTGACAACACTTGGTTCCCTGACAATAAACGGCTGCGTGAGCCTGTGACAAGGCTTGGTTCCCTGTCAATAAATGCCCATGCGGGCCTGAGGTAACCCTTGGTTCCCTGACAATAAACGGCCGCACGGGCTTGTGACAACGCTTGGTTCCCTGTCAATAAATGGCCGCGCGGGCCTGTGACAACGCTTGGACCCCTGACAGTAAACAGCCGCGGGGGCCTCAGACAACGCTTGGTCCCCTGACAGTAAATGGCCGCGCGGGCCTGTAACAACGCTTTTTCCCTCACATTAAACGGCCGCGCGGGCCTCAGACAACGCTTGGTCCCCTGACAGTAAATGGCCGCGCGGGCCTGTAACAACGCTTTTTCCCTGACATTAAACGGCCGCGTGAGCCTGTGACAACGCTTGGTTCCCTGTCAATAAATGGCCGCGCGGGCTTAAGACAATGCTTGGTCCACTGAAAGTAAACGGCCGCGCGGGCCTGTAACGACGCTTGGACCCCTGACAGTAAATGGGCGCGAGGGCCTGTGACAACACTTGGTTCCCTGACAATAAACGGCCGCGTGAGCCTGTGACAAGGCTTGGTTCCCTGTCAATAAATGCCGCCGCGGGCCTGAGGTACCCCTTGGATCCCTGACAGTAAACGGCCGCGAGGGCCTGTGACAACACTTGGTTCCCTGACAATAAACGGCCGCGTGAGCGTATGACAACGCTTGGTTCCCTGTCAATAAATGCCCGCGCGGGCCTGAGGTACCCCTTGGATCCCTTACATTAAACGGCCACGCGGGCCTGAGACAACGCTTGTTACACTGTCAATAAATGGCCGTGCGGTCTTAAGACAATGCTTGGTCCACTGAAAGTAAACGGCCGCGCGGGTCTGTGACGACGTTTGGACCCCTGACAGTAAACGGCCGCGAAGGCCTGTGATAACACTTGGTTCCCTGACAATAAAGGGCCGCGCGGGCCTCAGATAACGCTTGGTTCCCTGTTAATAAACGGGCGCGCGGGCCTGAGACAACGCTTGGTTCCCTGACAATAAACGGCAGCTCGGGCCTGAGAAAACGCTTGGTTCCCTGACAATAAACACACGCGCGGGCCTGAGACAACTCTCGGTTCCCTGTCAATAAACGACCGCGCGGGCGTAAGATAACGCTTGGTTCCCTGTCAAGAAACGGCCGCGCCGGCCAAAATTAAAGCTTGATTGCCTGTCAATAAACGGGCGCAAGGGCCTGAGACAACCCTTGGTTCCCTGTCAATAAAAATTCGCGCGGGGCTATGATAACGCTTGGATCCCTGACAATAAACGGCCGCGTGGACCTGAGACAACGCTTGGTTTTATGTCAATAAACGGCCGCGCGTGCGTAAGATAATGCTAGGTTGCCTGTCAAGAAACGGCCTCGCCGGCCAAAAATAACGCTTGATTCCCTGTTAATAAACGGGCGCAAGGGCCTGATATACGCTTGGTTCCTTGTCAATAAAAGGCCGCGCGGGCCTGAGACAACGCTTGGTTCCCTGTTAATAAACATCCGCGCAGGGTTAAGATAACGCTTGGCTCCCTGACAATAAACGGCCATGCGGCCCTGAGACAACGCCTGGTTCCCTGTCAATAAATGCCGCGCGGTCCTGCGACAACGCTTGGTTCCCTGTCAAAAAAGGACGCGCGGGCCTGAGACAACGCTTGCTTCCCTGTCAACAAACGGCCGCGCGGGACTAAGATACCGCTTGGTTCCCTGTCAATAAACGGCATTGCGGGCATGAGACAACGCTTGGTTCCCTGTGAATAAACCCCCGCGGGGACCTGAGACAACGCTTGGTTCACTGTCAATAAACACCGCCGTGCGCCTGAGACAACGCTTGATTCCCTGTCAATAAACATCCGCACGGGCCTAAGATAACGCTTGGTTCCCTATCAATAAACGGCCGCGCGGGCCTGAGACAACACTTGGTTCCCTGTCAATAAACAGCCGCGCGGGCCTGAGACAACGCTTGGTTCCCTGTTAAAAACGGACTCGCGGGCCTGAGACAACATTTGGTTCCCTGTCAATAAACGGCCGCGCGGGACTAAGATAACGCATGGTTCCCTGTCAATAAACGGCCGCGCGGGCCTGAGACAACGCTTGGTTCCCTATGAATAAACCCCTGCGGGGGCATGAGACAACGCTTGGTTCCCTGACAATAAACGGCAGCTCGGGCCTGAGAAAACGCTTGGTTCCCTGACAGTAAACACACGCGCGGGCCTGAGACAACGCGTGGTTCCCTGTCAATAAACGACCGAGCGGGCGTAAGATAACGCTTGGTTCCCGGTCAAGAAACGGCCGCGCCGGCCAAAATTAAAGCTTGATTGCCTGTCAATAAGCGGGCGCAAGGGCCTGAGACAACTCTTGGTTCCCTGTCGATAAAAATCGGCGCGGGGCTATGATAACGCTTGGATCCCTGACAATAAGCGGCCGCGCGGCCCTGAGACTACGATTGGTTCCCTGCCAATAAACGGCCGCCCGGTCCTGATACAACGCTTGGTTCCCTGTCAAAAAACGGACGCGCGGGCCTGAGACAACGCTTGGTTCCCTGTCAATAAACGGCCGCGCGGGACTAAGATAACGCTTGGTTCCCTGTCAATAAACGGCCGCGCGGGCCTGTGACAACCCTTGGTTCCCTGTGAAAAAACACCCGCGAGGGCCTGAGACAACGCTTGGTTCCCTGACAACAAACGGCTGCGCGGGTCTTAGATAACGCTTGGCTCCCTGTCAATAAACTGCCGTGCTGGGCTAAGATAACGCTTGGTTCCCTGACTTTAAACGGCCGCCCGCGGCTAAGATAACGCATGCTTCCTTGACAATAAACGGCCGCACGGGCCAAGATAACGCTTGGTTCCCTGTCAATAAACGTCCCCGCGGGTTGGAGACAACGCTTGGTTCCCTGTCAATAAACGGTCTCGCGGGCCTGAGAAAACGCTTGGTTCTCTGTCAATAAATGGCCGTGCGGGCTTAAGACAATGCTTGGTCCCCTGAATGTAAACGGCCGCGCGGGCCTGTGACGTACGCTTGGACCCCTGACAGCAAACGGCCGCGAAGGCCTGTGATTACACTTGGTTCCCTGACAATAAACGGCCGCGTGAGCCTGTGACAACGCTTGGTTCCCTGTGAATAAATGGCCGCGCGGGCTTAAGACAATGCTTGGTCCTCTGAAAGTAAACGGCCGCGGGGGCCTGTGACGACGCTTGGACCCCTGAGATTAAACGGCCGCGAGGGCCTGCGACATCGCTTGGTTCACTGTCAATAAACACCCGCGCGGGCCTGAGGTAACCCTTCGTTCCCTGTCAATAAATGGCCGCGCGGACTTGTAGAAACACTTGGTTCCCTGCCAGTAATCGGCCGCGGGGGTCTGTGACAACACTTGCTTCCCTGACAATAAACGACCGCGCAGGCCTTTGACAAAGCTTGGTTCCCTGTCAATAAACGCCTGCGCGGGCCTGTGACAACTTGTGTTCAGTGTCAATAAACGGCCGCGTGGGATTGTGACAACGCTTCGTTCCCTGACAATTAAGGGCAGTGCGGGCCTGAGACAACGCTTGCTTCCCTGTCAATAAGCGACCGCGCTGGCCTGAGACAACGCTTGCTTCCCTGTCAATAAGCGACCGCGCGGGCCTGAGACAACGGTTGCTTCCCTGACAATAAACGGCCGCGCGGGCCTTAGGCAACGCTTGCTTCCCTGTCAATAAGCAACCGCGCGGTCCTAAGACAACGCTTTGTTCCCTGTCAATAAACATCCGCGCGGGCCTGAGACAGCGCTTGGTTCCTTGTCAATAAACGGCCGCTCGGGATTAAGATAACGCTTGGTTCCCTGTCAATAAACGGCCGCGCCGGCTTGAGAAGACGCTTGCTTCCCTGTCAATAAACACCCGCGCAGGCCTGAGACAACGCTTGGTTGCCTGTCAATAAACGGCCGCGCGGGGCTAAGGTAACGCTTGGTTCCCTGACAATGAACAACCTCGCGGGCCTAAGGTAACGCTTGGTTCCCTGTCAATAAACAGCTGCGCGGGCCAAAGATAACGCTTGATACCCTGTCAATAAACGGACGCGCGGACCTGAGACAACGCTTGGTTCCCTGACAATAAACGTCCGCGTGGGCCTGAGGCAACGCTTGGTTCCCTGTCAATAAACGCCCGCGCGGGCCTGAGACAAAGCTTGGTTCCCAGACAGTAAACGCCTGCGCGGGTCAGAGTCAACGCTTGGTTCCCTGTCAATAAACGCATGCGCGAACCTGAGACAACGCTTGAAGAGCGCTCTACCGGACATTACATCCTAAATGAAGTTCATTATTCCTTAGAGGGATAACAAAAGTCTTCTACAATATTGCCTCTCCCCGTAGGTTCACTATAGTGCTAATGTCTTTAAGCCGATTAGCGAAATGGTTAGGTATGATGCAAATCGCGGTCACGCCGTGGCCGAGTGTTTAGACTGCTCGCCTCTCACCTAGACGGTCAGGGTTCAATCCCACGTGACCGTTGCTGGGATTTGTGGTCGACAAAGTGGCGCAGCGGTTGGTTTTCTCAGGGTTATCCTGTTTCAGCCGCCATTGCATTCCGCCGGTACTCCATCTTACATTCCATGTATGATCAGTGTCATTGCCTGCAGTGCTGTAAGTAGGAAAAGCGGGCGTTAAACGCTACCAAAAATGCAAATCGCCGTCAAACAGCGACATTTTGTTATCATGTTCTAGAAGCATGGCATGGTGGGATTACACACAGGAAGTAGTAAACCACTTTACCCATCTTTCACATAGCTCTCCGGTTTTATTTATCCTGGTTGGAGTTAAGGTCATAACAACTTCTCTTCCACTCTACCAGGCAATGCATGAAATTCAATGCAGCAATGAATAAAGAACAAAACACAATTCTACGCAACTTAATGAAACAATTATAAAAAGGTGCAACTAGTGCACTGAAATGGAAAGAAAAAAACCGTAAGCATATTAGTCGTATTTTCAATTGAAATGCACATCACTTGCTAGCGCATGAAACATTAGTAAGTAGTGGCGTGTAATACCGCAGCAGATTGGAAATGTTTGCCCTATTTATCTTGCTCCGACAGTCCCTTACGTCTTCCGGTAGCGACGAGCCAAATCTATTGGAAATGTTTGCCCTATTTTTGTTGCTGCGGCAGTCCCTTACGTCTTCCAGTATCGACGAGCCAACTCTATTGGAAATGTTTGCCCTCTCTTTCTCGCTGCGGCAGTCCTTTACGTCTTCCGGTAGTGACGAGCTATATCTATTGGAAATGTTTGCCCTATCTTTCTCGCTCCGGCAGTCCCTTACGTCTTCCGGTAGCGACGAGCTATATCTATTGGAAATGTTTGCTCTATCTTTCTCGCGGCGGCAGTCCCTTACGTCCTTCGGTAGTGACGAGCCAACTCTATTGGAAATGTTTGCTCTATCTTTCTCGCTGCAGCAGTCCCTTACGTCTTCCAGTAGCGATGAGCCAACTCTATTGGAAATGTTTGCCCTATCTTTCTCGCTGCGGCAGTCCCTTACGTCTTTCGGTAGTGACGAGCCAACTCTATTGGAAATGTTTGCTCTATCTTTCTCGCTGCAGCAGTCCCTTCCGTCTTCCAGTAGCGATGAGCCAACTCTATTCGAAATGTTTGCCCTATCTTTCTTGCCGCGGCAGTCCCTTACGTCTTCCAGTAGCGACGAGACAAGTCTATTGGAATTGTTTGCCCCATCCTTCTCGCACCGGCAGTCCCTTACGTCTTCCGGTAGCGATTTGCCAAATCTATTGGAAATGTTTGCCCTATCTTTCTTGCCGCGGCAGTCCCTTACGTCTTCCGGTAGCGACGAGCCAAGTCTATTGGAAATGTTTGCCCTATCCTTCTCGTACTGGCAGTCCCTTACGTCTTCCGGTAGCGATTTGCCAAATCTATTGGAAATGTTTGCCCTATCTTTCTCGCTCCGGCAGTCCCTTACGTCTTCCGGTAGCGACGAGCCAAAACTATTGGAAATGTTTGCCCTATCTTTCTCACTCCGGCAGTCCTTTACGTCTTCCAGTAGCGACGAGCCAAATCTATTGGAAATGTTTGCCCTATCTTTCTCGCTCCGGCAGTCCCTTACGTCTTCCGGTAGCGACGAGCCAAATCTATTGGAAATGTTTGCCCTATTTTTCTCGCTCCGGCAGGCCCTTACGTCTTCCAGTAGCGACAAGCCAAATCTATTGGAAATGTTTTCCCTATTTTGTTCGCTCCGGTAGTCCCTTACGTCTTCCGGTAGCGACTAGCCAAACCTATTGGAAATGTTTGCCCTATCTTTCTCGTACTGGCAGTCCCTTACGTCTTCCAGTAGCGATGAGCCAAATCTATTGGAAATATTTGCCCTATCTTTCTTGCTGCGGCAGTCCCTTACGTCTTCCAGTAGCGACGAGCCAAATCTATTGGAAATGTTAGCCCTATATTTCTGGCTCCGGCAGTCGCTTACGTTTTCCGTTAGCGACGAGCTATATCTATTGCAAATGTTTGCCCTATCTTTCTTGCTGTGGCAGTCCCTTACGTATTCCGGTAGCGACGAGCTATATCTATTGGAAATGTTTGCCCTATCTTTCTCGCTCCGGCAGTCCCTTACGTCTTTCGGTAGTGACGTGCCAACTCAATTGGAAATGTTTGCTCTATCTTTCTCACTGCGGCAGTCCCTTACGTCTTCCGGTAGCGATTAGCCAAATCTATTGGAAATGCTTGCCCTATCTTTCTCGGTCCGGCAGTCCCTTACGTCTTCCGGGGGCAAAGAGTCAAATCTATTGGAAATGTTTGCCCTATCTTTCTTGTTGCGGCACTCCCTTACGTCTTCCAGTAGCGACGAGCCAAATCTTTTGGAAATGTTTGCCCTATCTTTCTCACTATGGCTGTCCTTTACGTCTTCCAGTAGCGACGAGCCAAATCTATTGGAAATGTTTGCCCTATCTTTCTCGCTCCGGCAGTCCCTTACGTCTTCCGGTAGCGACGAGCCAAATCTATTGGAAACGTTTGCCCTATTTTTTCGCTCCGGCGGGCCCTTACGTCTTCCGGTAGCGACTAGCCAAATCTATTGGAAATGTTTGCCCTATCTTTCTCGTTCTGGCAGTCCCTTACGTCTTCCAGTAGCGACGAGCCAAATCTATTGGAAATGTTTGCCCTATCTTTCTTGCTGCGGCAGTCCCTTACGTCTTCCAGTAGCGACGAGCCAAATCTATTGGAAACGTTAGCCCTATATTTCTGTATCCGGAAGTCGCTTACGTTTTCCGGTAGCGACGAGCTATATCTATTGGAAATGTTTCCCCTATCTTTCTTGCTGCGGCAGTCCCTTAAGTCTTCCGGTAGTGACGAGCCAACTTTATGGGAAATGTTTGGTCTATCTTTCTCGCTGCGACAGTTCCTTACGTCTTCCGGTAGGAACGAGCTAACTCTATTGGAAATGTTTGCCCTATCTTTCTTGCTGCGGCACTCCCTTACGTACTCCAGTAGCGATGAAAAAAATCTATTGGAAATGTTTGCCCTATTTTTCTTGCTGCGGCAGTCCCTTACGTCTTCCGGTAGCGACGAGCCAAATCTATTGGAAATGTTTACCCTATCTTTCTCGCTCCCGCAGTCCGTTACGTCTTCCGGAAGCGACGAGCCCACTCTATTGGAAATGTTTGCACTATCTTTCTTGCTGCGGCAGTCCCTTACGTATTCCGGTAGCGACGAGCCAAATCTATTGGAAATTTTTGCCTTATCTTTCTTGCCGCGGCAGTCCCTTACGTCTTCCAGTAGCGACGAGCCAACTCTATTGGAAATGTTTGCCCTATCTTTCTCGCTCCGGCAGTCCCTTACGTCTTCCGGTAGCGATTAGCCAAATCTATTGGAAAATTATTGCCCTATCTTTTTCGGTCCGGCAGTCCCTTACGTCTTCCGGTGGCTTCGAGCCAAATCTATTGGAAATGTTTGCCACATCTTTGTCGCTCCGGCAGTCCTTTACGCCTTCCGGTAGCGACGAGCTACATCTATTGGATATGTTTGAACTATCTTTCTCGCTGCGGCAGTCCCTTACGTCTTCCGGTAGCGACGAGCCAACTCTATTGGATATGTTTGCCCTAACTTTCTCGCTGCGGCAGTCCCTTACGTCTTCCGGTAGCGACGAGCCAACTCTATTGGATATGTTTGCTCTAACTTTCTCGCTGCGGCAGTCCCTTACGCCCACGGTAGTGACGAGCCAACTCTATTGGAAATGTTTGCCCTATTTTTCTTGCCGTGGCAGTCACTTACGTCTTTCGGTAGCGACCGCCCAACTCTATTGGAAATGTTTGCCCTATCTTTCTTGCCGTGGCAGTTACTTACGTCTTTCGGTAGCGACCGGCCAAATCTATTGGAAATGTTTCCCTATCTTTCTCGCTCCGGCAGTCCCTTACGTCTTCCGGTAGCAACGAGCTACACCTATTGGAAATGTTTGCCCTATCTTTCTCGCTCCGGTAGTCCCATACGTCTTCCGCTAGCGACGAGCTACATTTATTGGAAATGTTTGCCCTATCTTTCTCGCTCCGGCAGTCCCTTACGTCTTCCGGTAGCGAAGAGCCAACTCTATTGGAAATGTTTGCCCTGTTTTTCTTGCTCCGGCAGTCACTTACGTCTTCCGGTAGCGACGAGCCAAATCTATTGGAAATGTTTGCCCTATATTTCTTTCTCCGGTAGTCCCTTACGTCTTCCGGTGGCGACGAGCTACATTTACCGGAGATGTTTCCCTATCTTTCTCGCACCGGCAGTCCCTTACGTCTTCCGGTAGCTACGAGCCAACTCTATTGGAAATAATTGCTTTATCTTTCTTACTGCGTCAGTATCTTACGTCTTCCGGTAGCGACAAGCCAAATCTATTGGAAAATATTTACGCTATCTTTCCTGCTGCGGCAGTCCCTTACGTCTTGCAGTAGCGACGAGCCCACTCTATTGGAAATGTTTGCCCTATATTTCTTGCTCCGGTAGTCCCTTACGTCTTCCGGTACCGACGAGCCAACTCTATTGGAAATGTTTGCCCTATATTTCTTGCTCCGGTAGTCCCTTACGTCTTCCGGTAGCGACGAGCCAACTCTATTCGAAATGTTGGCTCTATCTTTCTTGCTGTGGCAGTCCCTTACGTCTTACGGTAGCGGTGAGCCAGCTCTATTGGAAATGTTTACCCTATCTTTCTTGCCCCGGCAGTCCCTTACGTCTTCCGGTAGCAACGAGCTACATCTATTGGAAATGTTTGCCCTATCTTTCTTGCTCCGGTAGTCCCTTACGTCTTCCGGTAGCGACGAGCTACATTTGTTGGAAATGTTTGCCCTAAGTTTCTTGCTCCGGCAGTCCCTTACGTCTTCCAGTAGCCACGAGCCAAATCTATTGGAAATGTTTGCCCTATCTTTCTTGCTCCGGTAGTCGCTTACGTCTTCCGGTGGCGACGAGCCAACTCTATTGGAAAAGTTTGCCCTATCTTTCTCGCTCCGGCAGTCCCTTACATCTTACGGTAGCGACGAGCCAAATCTATTGGAAAAGTTTGCCCTATCTTTCTCGCTCCGGCAGTCCCTTACGTCTTCCGGTAGCGACGAGCCAAATCTATTGGAAAAGTTTGCCCTATCTTTCTCGCTCCGGCAGTCCCTTACGTCTTGCGGTAGCGACGAGCCAACTCTTTTGGAAATGTTTGCCGTATATTTCTTGCTCCGGTAGTCCCTTACGTCTTCCGGTAGCGACGAGCCAACGCTATTGGAAATTTTGGCCGTATCTTTCTTGCTGCGGCAGTCCCTTACGTCTTCCGGTAGCGGTGAGCCAGCTCGATTGGAAATGTTTACCCTATCTTTCTTGCCCCGGCAGTCCCTTACGTCTTCCGGTAGCGACGAGCCAAATCTATTGGAAAATATTTGGCCTATCTTTCTTGCTGCGGCAGTCCCTTACGTCTTCCGGTAGCAACGAGCTACATCTATTGGAAATGTTTGCCCTATCTTTCTTGCTCCGGCAGTCGGTTACGTCTTCCGGTAGCGACGAGCTACATTTATTGGAAATGTTTGCCCTATGTTTCTTGCTCCGGCAGTCCCTTACGTCTTCCAGTAGCGACGAGCCAAATCTATTGGAAATTTTTGCCCTATCTTTCTTGTTCCGGTAGTCCCTTACGTCTTCCGGTAGCGACGAGCTAAATTTATTGGAAATGTTTGCCCTGTCTTTCTTGCTGCGGCAGTCCCTTACGTCTTCCAGTAGCAACGAGCCAAATCTATTGGAAATGTTTGCCCTATCTTTCTTGCTCCGGCAGTCCCTTACGTCTTCCAGTAGCGACGAGCCAAATTTATTGGAAATGTTTGCTCTATCTTTCTTGCTGCGGCAGTCCCTTACGTCTTCCGATAGCGACGAGCTACATCTATTGCAAATGTTTGCCCTATGTTTCTAGCTCCGGCAGTCCTTTACGTCTTCCAGTAGCGACGAGCCAACTCTATTGGAAATGTTTGCCCTATGTTTCTTGCTCCGGTTGTCCCTTACGTCTTCCAGTAGCGACGAGCCAAATCTATTAGAAATGTTTGCCTTATCTTTCTTGCTCCTGTAGTCCCTTACGTCTTCCGGTAGCGACGAGCTACATTTATTGGAAATGTTTGCCCTATCTTTCTTGCTCCTGTAGTCCCTTACGTCTTCCGGTAGCGACGAGCTACATTTATTGGAAATGTTTGCCCTATCTTTCTTGCTCCTGTAGTCCCTTACGTCTTCCGGTAGCGACGAGCTACATTTATTGGAAATGTTTGCCCTATCTTTCTTGCTGCGGCAGTCCCTTACGTCTTCCGGTAGCGACGAGCTACATTTATTGGAAATGTTTGCCCTATCTTTCTTGCTGCGGCAGTCCCTTTTGTCTTCCGGTAGCGACGAGCTAAATTAAGTTGAACTTCAGCCAACTGGACAAGTAGTACAAAAGATTTAGACCCAATAAATATATATGACAATTTCGAACATACCATGCTTCTGAGTCGATTGGAAGAGAAAGATACCCTAATAGCAGCACTAAGGCATATTGTTAGGACTCAACATGAAAATGGAAAATCTGTAACGTTTCCAGTTCCAGATGCTATTGACAGAATGGAACTACATAGCAAACACATCCCGACGGAACCAATAAAATTAAGGACATTGTTAACAATACTTTTTGAGAGAAGAAGAGATAATTTTGACCTGGATGAAATTTATGGAAATTTTGTACAATGTTACGGAAGAGTAGTTTTTGATGCACAGCAGAGATGGCCTAATTGCTATGTTCATATTAGACAGGACAAAACAAGTAGTGTAGGAGCAAGAACCGCAACTGAAAGCAAACCCACTATGATGGTATTTCCGCAAACATCCAGTGCCACAGGAAGCTTTATTACCAGACCACAGCAACCTATAAACAGACAAAATTGGGTGAAGAAACCAAGCTTTCCAATTAATAACAAACCACTTATCACATTCAAAATTCCAAAATCGCCAAATATGTCAAGAACCACTAAAGCTCCAGTAAAAAAGAAGATTGAAAAGAAAGAAGTACTTAAAGTTGATTTTCAGCCCGTGAACAAGATGAGAAGGGACTATAGAAATTTGAAATATATTAAACCTCGAAATAATGGACCAAAAAGAAGGCTGTCAGTACCAGATTAGTGGATTACGATTTGGACAAATAAATGCTCAAAGACCTAAAACTGTAATGATGGAAATAAGAAAACTTATAGACGATAGACAACTTGATGTAATTTGCATTCAGGAACCCTATATCATAAACAACAAACCTGCTCATATGCCTGTTACGGCAAGAACCATTTTAGAGGGAAATAATGCTAAAGCGACAATTGTAATAATCAATAAGGACATTCAAGTAGTACAAATTTCACAATATTGCGACGAATATGTAAATTGTGTAGAATTAGCAACAAAAGGAGTAAGTTTTATTTTATGTAACCACTACTTTCAATATATGGACGAAATTGAAATACATTTAAACAAAATGAGGAATATTTTGGATGCGTATAATGGTAAGGCAATGTTGTTTACGATGGATGCAAATGCAAAGTCAAGATGGTGGTGGAGTAAACATCCAGATATAAGAGGAGAGGCAATGGAAGAATTGATTGCAAATTATAGTTTAAATATTTTAAATCGACCAAATAATCCATACACATTTGAAAACAGAATCGACTCAAAAGAAAATATTGATATAACATTAGCAAAAGGCTACATAACCGACAGGATAGAAAACTGGAAAGCAGCACAAAATTTGACGACGAGTGACCATAATTTAATATGTTTTGACCTTATTACGCAACGACATGGAGATGAACACCGAATGTTTAATAAAAGAAAAATATACCAAATAAAGAATGCAGATTGGAATAAGTTAATGGAAAATTTTATACTACCAGAAACAGAAAAAAATGGGAGACGACGTAAATAATAAAGCTAAACAGCTCACTACAAATATACAAAGGGCAATGGATTTAACATTTAAAAAGACTACGAATAAAACCAAAGAATACAGCATTTGGAATGAAAAATTGCAAAAGTTAAGATCAAAGGTTAGGAAAGGTAGGCAAAAGAGTATAACGGCAACGGAGAGAGAAAGACATTTGAATATATATAGGGAACTAAAGAAACGTTATAAAGTTTTGTTAGAAGCTACCAGACAAGAAAAATGGGAAAAGTTTGTAAAGGAAAATTTGGAAGAAGACATGTGGGGAGTACCTTACAAAATTATCATGGAAAAAATAGCGGCACCAGAGGTGATATCAACATTAACAAAAGGCGATGGAACCCTAACAACAGGCTGGACTGATTCAATACATCATTTAATGAATAAGATATTACCATCAGATAAGGAAGAAGACGATACGGAACATCACAAACAACGAAGAGAGGAATATAAACAAAATTATAACAACCAAAACGTAGTATATCCATTTGATGTGACAGAAGTAAAAATTGCGATTAGAGAACTAAAACAGAAAAAAGCACCAGGACCCGATAATATATGTGGGGAAGTAATACAAACACTAGAAAAATCAATAGCACCATACTCGCGTAATTTATTTAACGAATGTTTAATATCTGGACGAGTTCCATATTGTTGGAAAGAAGCGAATGTTGTTATTTTTAAAAAAGATAAGGACAAAGATCCACAAAATCCAAAAACCTATAGACCAATATGTCTTCTAAATACGTTAGGTAAAATACAGGAGAAATTACTGTATAAAAGAATTAGTGAATATCGACTAATGAAAGGATTGACTACGAAGCAGTTTGGTTTCAGAAAAGGATATTCGACGGAGGACGTCATAAATGAAGCATTAACATCAATAAAGAATAGTAACAAAAAATATGTTTTAGGAATGTTTGTAGACATAGCAGGTGCCTTTGACAATTTATGGTGGCCTTGCTTATTTAACACAAAGAGACAGCAAAATTATCCAAAGAGTTTATATAATATATTGAAAGACTGCTGTAAAGATAGAAGAGTATATGTACATGGTGAAAACCAGACGATTATAAGAGAAATTTCTAAAGGATGTCCACAAGGTTCCGTTTTAGGACCCTTATTTTGGGACATATTAACCGAACCAATTTTAGAAGACTTAAATAACTTAAATTATACCCTGAACATTGTAGCGTATGCTGACGACATATTGATTTTAATAGAAGCAGATAGCAGAAGTGAATTAGAAGCAAACACAAACATTACTTTGGACCACCTGGATACATGGTGTAAAGAATCCAAATTACAAATTGCACCACATAAATCGGCGTATATGCTGTTTAAAGGGAACCTTAAAAGAGATCCAACGATAAAACTTAATAATGTAAACGTAAAGTGGCAGAAAGCGATTAAATATCTTGGGATAAAATTGGATGAAAAATTGAATTTCGATACACATATTAATTACGTTAGAAGTAAATCCAGTAAAGTTATGATGAAATTACAAAGTTTGGCCACAAGGAAATTTAAACTACCGTTAAATACAATTCGTACATACCATATGAGCTTTTTAATTGGAATCTCAGGATATGGAGCCGGAGTATGGTCACATCGAATGAAATTATTAAAAAATGTTACATTATTAAGAAGAAAACAAAGACAAGCCTTATTAAGGATGACCGGAGCAGTAACGACAACCTCGACGATGGCCCTTTTGGTAACCCTAGGCATATGGCCGATAGATTTATTAATTAGACAACGCGCGGCATATTTTTGGATAAGAAAAGTACAAATTCAAAAGATGGAAGAAATTGTAGGTGCAATTTGTAATACATGAGGACAGGTGAAAAAACAATTAACAACTATTTGGCAAAAAGAATGGGACGAAATAGAGGAAGAAAGAAGAACTTATGACCTATTTCCTAATATCCAGGAAAGATTAAATTTAAAACAAATACAACCGACCAGAGGAGGACTACAATAGATAACGGGACATGGACCTTGTAATGTTCACTTTAAAACAAATACAACCGACAGAGGAGGACTACAATACATAACGGGACATGGACATTGTAATGTTTACTTTAAAACAAATACAACCGACCAGAGGAGGGATACAATACATAACGGGACATGGACCTTGTAATGTTTACTTTAAAACAAATACAACCGACCAGAGGAGGGATACAATACATAACGGGACATGGACCTTGTAATGTTTACTTTAAAACAAATACAACCGACCAGAGGAGGGATACAATACATAACGGGACATGGACCTTGTAATGTTTACTTTAAAACAAATACAACCGACAGAGGAGGACTACAATACATAACGGGACATGGACCTTGTAATGTTTACTTTAAAACAAATACAACCGACAGAGGAGGACTACAATACATAACGGGACATGGACCTTGTAATGTTTACTTTAAAACAAATACAACCGACAGAGGAGGACTACAATAGATAACGGGACATGGACCTTGTAATGTTTACTTTAAAACAAATACAACCGACCAGAGGAGGACTACAATACATAACGGGACATGGACCTTGTAATGTTTACTTTAAAAAAAAACAACCGACCAGAGGAGGACTACAATACATAACGGGACATGGACCTTGTAATGTTTACTTTAAAACAAATACAACCGACCAGAGGAGGACTACAATACATAACGGGACATGGACCTTGTAATGTTTACTTTAAAACAAATACAACCGACCAGAGGAGGACTACAATACATAACGGGACATGGACCTTGTAATGTTTACTTTAAAACAAATACAACCGACCAGAGGAGGACTACAATAGATAACGGGACATGGACCTTGTAATGTTTACTTTAAAACAAATACAACCGACCAGAGTAGGAATACAATACATAACGGGACATGGACCTTGTAATGTTCACTTTAAAACAAATACAACCGACCAGAGGAGGGATACAATACATAACGGGACATGGACCTTGTAATGTTTACTTTAAAACAAATACAACCGACCAGAGGAGGGATACAATACATAACGGGACATGGACCTTGTAATGTTTACTTTAAAACAAATACAACCGACCAGAGGAGGACTACAATACATAACGGGACATGGACCTTGTAATGTTTACTTTAAAACAAATACAACCGACCAGAGGAGGACTACAATACATAACGGGACATGGACCTTGTAATGTTTACTTTAAAACAAATACAACCGACAGAGGAGGACTACAATAGATAACGGGACATGGACCTTGTAATGTTTACTTTAAAACAAATACAACCGACAGAGGAGGACTACAATAAATAACGGGACATGGACCTTGTAATGTTTACTTTAAAACAAATACAACCGACCAGAGGAGGACTACAATAGATAACGGGACATGGACCTTGTAATGTTTACTTTAAAACAAATACAACCGACCAGAGGAGGACTACAATACATAACGGGACATGGACCTTGTAATGTTTACTTTAAACGAAGAGGATAAGTGTGATCAATGTGGAGAACAAGATGCAATGTTTGAGTGCAAAAAATACGACGAGATATTGTTTGAAGATCGAAGACGACTACAACGAAAAAGAATTTTTGACATCCTAAGACATGGAGACGACTTTAATATTTTGCAACACATGGCGTTAAAAATATCCGATCAAGTAATGGAAGAATATAACTAATTACGGCAAATGGGGAATCAAAATTTTAGAATAAGAAGGGAGGTAAGGAAGGATAGAGAATATAGGATAACAAGACTTCGTGCCAGGGCAAGACAGGAGCCAATGGAACAACAATTGGAAGAAAGAGACATTATACATGAGGACAACCTTCAAGAAGGAGAACAGAGAATAAATAGACGCAGGAACTTCTGGATTTCCACTGGACGTATAGAAGCAGGAAGAAGAAGAAGACAACAAGAAGAGGAGGAAGAAGAGGAGACGAGCCAATTAAAAATCACGGATTTGACACCAAGCAGCTGATGAACCAACCTCTTTTCCTGACGAGAGGAGGAAGGATTCCAGTTGGATATACCTAACAAGACAATTTACCTGAATTGAGACTTATTTATGTAATTTAACTAATAATATTGTTAGAGTAGAGTAGCGTAGGAATAAAATTGTAACTAACTTTAAAATGTTTAAGTAAAGTAGTATATAAGTAGTTAGAGATTGGAATGTATTTAAATGTATGATGTAGAGTAGTAGTAGAAATAGATGTAGAAGTTCTTTGCAACTGTACTACTAAAATTTGTAAGCTACTGGTCTCCAGTAGCATTAGTTTAGAAAAATGTATCTGCAAAATTATGTAAAATTTTTTGAGCAAATAAAATAAGTTGGAGGAAAAAATAAAATCGAGTCAACTTTGTCCTGGTATAGCCTCTAGATGCCAGGATAATGGTTAAGCAGATTTTATTTTTTTATTTTTGTATTTTTTTTATTTTTTTATATTTTTTTATTTTTTATTTTTTTTCCGGTAGCGACGAGCTAAATTTATTGGAAATGTTTGCCCTATCTTTCTTGCTCCGGCAGTCCCTTACGTCCTGCGGTAGCAACGAGCTACATCTATTGGAAATGCTTGCCCTATCTTTCTTGCTCCGGCAGTCTCTTACGTCTTCCGGTAGCGACGAGCTGCATCTATTGGAAATGTTTGCCCTATCTTTCTTGCTCCGGCAGTCTCTTCCGTCTTCCGGTAGCGACGAGCTGCATCTATTGGAAATGTTTGCCCTATCTTTCTTGCTCCGGCAGTCCCTTACGTCCTCTGGTAGCGACGAGCTACATCTATTGGAAATGTTTGCCCTATCTTTCTTGCTCCGGCAGTCCCTTACGTCCTCTGGTAGCGACGAGCTGCATCTATTGGAAATGTTTGCCCTATCTTTCTTGCTCCGGCAGTCTCTTACGTCTTCCGGTAGCGACGAGCTACATTTATTGGAAAGGTTTGCCCTATCTTTCTTGCTCCGGCAGTCTCTTACGTCTTCCGGTAGCGACGAGCTGCATCTATTGGAAATGTTTGCCCTATCTTTCTTGCTCCGGCAGTCTCTTACGTCTTCCGGTAGCGACGAGCTACATCTATTGGAAAGGTTTGCCCTATCTTTCTTGCTCCGGCAGTTCCTTACGTCTTCCGGTAGCGACGAGCTACTTCTATTGGAAATGTTTGCCCTATCTTTCTCGCTCCGGCAGTCCTTTACGTCTTCCGGTAGCGAGGAGCTACTTCTATTGGAAATGTTTGCCCTATCTTTCTCGCTCCGGCAGTCCTTTACGTCTTCCGGTAGCGACGAGCTACTTCTATTGGAAATGTTTGCCCTATCTTTCTCGCTCCGGCAGTCCTTTACGTCTTCCGGTAGCGACGAGCTGCATCTATTGGAAATGTTTGCCCTATCTTTCTTGCTCCGGCAGTCTCTTCCGTCTTCCGGTAGCGACGAGCTGCATCTATTGGAAATGTTTGCCCTATCTTTCTTGCTCCGGCAGTCCTTTACGTCTTCCGGTAGCGACGAGCTGCATCTATTGGAAATGTTTGCCCTATCTTTCTTGCTCCGGCAGTCCCTTACGTCCTCTGGTAGCGACGAGCTACATCTATTGGAAATGTTTACCCTATCTTTCTTGCTCCGGCAGTCCCTTACGTCCTCTGGTAGCGACGAGCTACATCTATTGGAAATGTTTGCCCTATCTTTCTCGCTCCGGCAGTCCCTTCCGTCTTCCGGTAGCGATGAGCTACTTCTATTGGAAATGTTTGCCCTATCTTTCTCGCTCCGGCAGTCCTTTACGTCTTCCGGTAGCGACGAGCTACTTCTATTGGAAATGTTTGCCCTATCTTTCTCGCTCCGGCAGTCCTTTACGTCTTCCGGTAGCGACGAGCTGCATCTATTGGAAATGTTTGCCCTATCTTTCTCGCTCCGGCAGTCCCTTCCGTCTTCCGGTAGCGACGAGCTGCATCTATTGGAAATGTTTGCCCTATCTTTCTTGCTCCGGCAGTCCCTTACGTCCTCTGGTAGCGACGAGCTACATCTATTGGAAAGGTTTGCCCTATCTTTCTCGCTCCGGCAGTCCCTTCCGTCTTCCGGTAGCGACGAGCTACTTCTATTGGAAATGTTTGCCCTATCTTTCTCGCTCCGGCAGTCCTTTACGTCTTCCGGTAGCGACGAGCTGCATCTATTGGAAATGTTTGCCCTATCTTTCTTGCTCCGGCAGTCCCTTACGTCCTCTGGTAGCGACGAGCTACATCTATTGGAAATGTTTGCCCTATCTTTCTTGCTCCGGCAGTCCCTTACGTCCTCTGGTAGCGACGAGCTACATCTATTGGAAATGTTTGCCCTATCTTTCTCGCTCCGGCAGTCCTTTACGTCTTCCGGTAGCGACGAGCTACATCTATTGGAAATGTTTGCCCTATCTTTCTCGCTCCGGCAGTCCCTTCCGTCTTCCGGTAGCGACGAGCCAAATATATTGGAAATGAAAGTTGTAGAGCAAGGATTATGACAGCAAGATATTTGAAGCGAACATTTAGAATGCGAGAATGAAGAAGTTGATGCTGCACTACATTTTAAAACGAATTGTGAGATGTTCTATAAAACTATTCCCTAATTGTACTAATTAATAATGCAGCAGGGTGGCCCGTCACTTGTGAGTAAATAACGCGGGAGTTATGGAACGGGAAACCTCGCTATGTAGCAGACTGTGTGCGGTACACACTGTAGTATAATGCAGGAGGATACTAACACGCAAAAACTTACCATCATGAAATACGAAGGCCCCGTCGAGAAACTCGCCGTCCGCTGGTCCAGTGCGCCGCAAGATCACCGTCAACACGTTGTCTGAAGACACAAACGCCTGTTGCTCCACGAATCTAACAGCAATTCAAAATTTTAGTTTGGATGTACAAGTAATGAATATTTGTAAAATCATGTTGTTGTTTATATATTGTTCTACCTGCCATTTGGATCTCGCGCGTGTTTTGTTAGTGGGCTGCAGATCCTTTTGGATGGTCTGACTCCTTCCTCCGCTGGACCATCGTAAATCTCAACAACAGACTGACAAGATGAGGCGCTAGAACAAAACCAACACAGTTCCCGATAAATACATATTCATGTTCAGGGAAACAGAAAACCAACCAAAACGATTAAAACAATGAACAACTGCTTACAATACTAAAAAAATATGATGTGTACCATTCACATGACTTTCTCTACATCTCTACAACAGATTACTGTTAAAAAAAAACTTATGTTTTTATTTACTCCATGCTAACCGAGAAAAAATTATCAGAAACGGTCTTATTACTTGCTTCCTTGTAAGTAGAAGCGAAATAAGGGAGTACCATAGGTTAAAGTGATAGTCAAAAGCTGTTTCTATGGACAGCAGTTGACAAATTTCCGTGTGAGAAAATTATAAGTATTTTAAAGCTGAAACCAAAAACAAGGAGTATCTCAAAAACAATCAACTCCACGAAATAATGTATATGACATAAATTGTGTTTTAGCAAGCTCTACTTACCTCTATTGAGTAAGTGTTTTTTATCTCTTACGGTTTACCTGTTACGCAAAATTCCGCAAAATTCATTCACAGTAAACATATCTTAAGAGGCTATTCCCAAAAATTCAAGATGTGCATTTTATTTTTCATGTAAATAGCTTTAACATACCACATTTTAATCAAAATTGTTAAAGCCATTTTTGAGAAAATCAAAATTTTCCAAATTTTTTCCATGATAAGGGAAGTTTGGGCTGGGGGCATTTTCTTGAAAATCTTCATGTCACATCCTTGGAAGATATGAAAATTAAATATCAAGTTAGGTATTTTACGGAGTTTTCGTTTCTGAGTTACTGTGTTCAAAGACACATGGACACACACACAGACACGGACCTTTATCCCAATTTTTTTTTTTTTTGCATTCAGGGGGTTCTAAACATGTATTCCGGGTGAAATCACGGTGTTGAATTTTTGGGTGGACTGTAATATCTTCTCAGCTAGTATGTACGTGGAAGAGAATGCATAAATAATCCATTTATATAACATTAATTTAATTGCTTAGAGGGATATCCTTTAAAGGTAAATCTTTATTATACCAAGGAGCGACATTGGAAGAATCAGAGCACATCAAATAGAAAGCTAGAACTGGCAAATAAATGCTGATTCAGCTAAAAAGTTATTTTATTACTTTTTCTAGCACGTATGCACCATGCATCGATACCAAGATTTCCCGAGAAATACATGTTTAGAGTCCAAAACAAACCAAACATTTTTTTAGTAAAAGGTTAGTCTTGTATTATTAGTTGGCGCAAAGTGTCAACACGAGCTTAGGTATTGCTATACGTGACTGAGTTTAGGTTTATCTGTCGATTCATTTATGTTCTTGTCAGAGTGCATACTTGAAAGTAAGAATACACTCTTGTTTTTCTCCAGACGATATGAATCCAGCGCCTTCTCTACCAAATGAGAACATCCTATAGCTTCTTTCTGTTAGCAATAAAGGAGACAAAATGTTTTGTTTGTTTAGCCACGTTGTTGCCACAATTTCAGTCTTGCAGCATGCTTATGGTAAAGTGATGATTACATTTACCTACAGTGGGGAAAAACAGCATACCGGGGTACCACTTTACCCCATGTTCGCTAATAGCACTACCGGGGTGCCACTTTACCCCATGTTAGCTAATAACACTACCGGGGTACCCCATGTTAGCTAATAGCACTACCGGGGTGCCACTTTACCCCATGTTCGCTAATAGCACTACCGGGGTGCCACTTTACCCCATGTTAGCTAATAACACTACCGGGGTGCCCCCTTACACCATGGTCATTAATATCACTAACTGGATACCCCATGTTCGCTAATAGCACTACCGGGGTACCACTTTACCCCATGTTAGCTAATAACACTACCGGGGTACCCCCTTACACCATGTTCATTAATATCGCTAACTGGATACCCCATGTTCGCTAATAGCACTACCGGGGTGTCACTTTACCCCATGTTAGCTAATAACATGACCGGGGTACCCCCTTACACCATGTTCATTAATATCACTAATGGGATACGCCATGTTCGCTAATAGCACTACCGGGGTGCCACTTTACCCCATGTTAGCTAATAACACTACCGGGGTACCCCCTTATACCATGTTCATTAATATCACTAATGGGGTACCCCATGTTCGCTAGTAGCACTACCGGGGTGCCACTTTACCCCATGTTAGCTAATAACATTACCGGGGTACCCCCTTACACCATGTTCATTAATATCACTAAAGGGATACCCCATGTACGCTAATAGAACTACAGGGGTGCCATTTTACCCCAAGGTCGCTAATAACATTACCGGGGTACCCCATGTTCGCTAATAGCATTACCAGGGTGCCACTTTACCCCATGTTAGCTAATAACACTACCGGGGTGACCCCTTACACCATGTTCATTAATATCACTAATGGGGTACCCCATGTTCGCTAATAGCATTAACGGGGTGCCACTTTACCCCATGTTAGCTAATAAGACTACCGGGGTACCCCCTTACACCATGTTCATTAATATCACTAATGGGGTACCCCATGTTCGCTAATAGCATTACCGGGGTGCCACTTTACCCCATGTGAGCTCATAAGACTACCGGGGTACCCCCTTACACCATGTTCATTAATATCACTAATGGGGTACCCCATGTTCGCTAATAGCACTACCGGGGTACCCCCTTACACCATGGTCATTAATATCACTAAGTGATACCCCATGTTCGCTAATAGCACTACAGGGGTGCCATTTTACCCCAAGTTCGCTAATAACATTACCAGGGTACCACTTTACCCCATGTTCGCTAATAACACTACCGGGGTACCCTTTTACCATATGTTATCTAATAACTTTACCGGAGTACCCCTTTATACCATGTTCGTTAATAACACTACCGGGAAACCCCTTTACCCCATGTTCACTAATAGCACTACCGGGGTGCCACTTTACCGCTTGTTAGCTAATAACACTACCGGGGTACCCCCTTACACCATGGTCATTAATATCACTAACTGGATACCCCATGTTCGCTAATAGCACTACCGGGGTGCCACTTTACCCCATGTTAGCTAATAAAACTACCGGGGTGCCCCCTTACACCATGGTCATTAATATCACTAATGGGGTACCCCATGTTCGCTAATAGCACTACCGGGGTACCACTTTACCCCATGTTAGCTAATAACACCACCGGAGTGCCCCCATACACCATGTTCATTAATATCACTAATGGGGTACTCCATGTTCTATAATAGCACTACCGGGGTGCCACTTTACCCCATGTTAGCTAATAACACTACCGGGGTGCCCCCTTTCACCATGTTCATTAATATCACTAATGGGGTACCCCATGTTCGCTAATAGCACTACCGGGGTGCCACTTTACCCCATTGTAGCTAATAACACTACCGGGGTACCCCCTTACACCATGGTCATTAATATCACTAATGGGGTACCCCATGTTCGCTAATAGCACTACCGGGGTGCCACTTTACCCCATGTTAGCTAATAACACTACCGGGGTACCCCCTTACACCATGGTCATTAATATCACTAATGGGATACGCCATGTTGGCTAATAGCACTACAGGGGTGCCATTTTACCCCAAGTTCGCTAATAACATTACCGGGGTGCCACTTTACCCCATGTTTGCTAATAACACTACCGGGGTACCCCTTTACCATATGTTCGCTAATAACACTACCGGAGTACCCCTTTATACCATGTTCGTTAATAACACTACCGGGAAACCCCTTTACCCCATTTTCACTAATAGCACTACCGGGGTACCCCTTTACCCCATGTTCACAAGTAGCACTACCGGGGTGCCACTTTACCGCATGTTCGCTAATAACACTGCCGGGGTGCCTTTTTACCATATGTTAGCTAATAGCACTACCGGGGTACCCCTTTACCATATGTACGCTAACAGCACTACCGGGGTACCACTTTACCCCATGTTCGCTAATAACACTACCGGGGTAACCCTTTACACCATGTTCGCTAATAACACTACCGGAGTACCACATTACACCATATACGCTAATTACACTACCGGGGTACCACTTTACAGTATGTTCGCTAATAGCACTACCGGGATACCCCTTTACACCATGTTTGCTAATAACACTACCGGAGTACCACTTTACATTATGTTCGCTAATAACACTATCGGGGTACCCCTTTACACCATGTTCACTAATAACATTACCGGGGTACCCCTTTACACCATGTTCTCCATTAACACTACCGGGGTACCCCATAATCGCTAATTGCACTAGCGGGGTGTCACTTTACCCCATGTTCGCTAATAACACTACCGGGGTTTGCCATGTTCGCTAATAGCACCACGGATGTGCCAGTTTACCCCATGTTCGCTGATAACAATACCGGGGTGCCATTTTACCCCATGTTGGCTAACAAAACTACCAGGGTCCCCCTTTACACCTTGTTCACTAATAACACTAACGGGGTACCCCTCTACAGCATGTTCGCTAACAACACTACCGGTGTACCCCTTTACACCATGTTTACTAATAACACCAAAAGGATACCCCCTTACACCTTGTTCACTAATAACACTAACGGGGTACCCCTTTACACCATGTTCGCTAACAACACTACCGGGTACCCCTTTACACCATGTTCACTAATAACACTACCGGAGTACCCCTTTACACAGTGTTCACTAATAACACTAACGGGGTACCCCTTTACACCATGTTCGCTAACAACACTACCGGGTACCCCTTTACACCATGTTCACTAATAACATTAACGGGGTACCCTTTTACACCATATTCGCTAATAACACTACCGGAGTACCCCTTTACACAATGTTCACTAACATCACTAACGGGGTACCCTTTACACCATGTTCACTAATAACACTAACGGGGTACCCCTTTACACCATGTTCTCTAATAACACTACCGGGGTACCCCTTTACACCATGTTCACTAATAACTACCGGAGTACCCCTTTACACCATGTTCGCTAACAACACTACCGGGGTACCCCTTTACCATTTATCGCTAATAATACTACCTGGGTACCCCTTTACACCGAGTTCGCTAATAACACTACCGGGGTACCCCTTTACACCATGCCCGCTAATAACACTACCGGGGTACCCCTTTACACCATGTTCACTAATAACACTACCGGAGTACCCCTTTACAGCATGTTCGCCAACAACACTATCGGGTACCCCTTTACACCATGTTCACCAACAACACTACCGGGGTACCCCTTTACACCATGTTCACTAATAACACTAACGGGGTACCCCTTTACACCATGTTCGCTAATAACACTACCGGGGTACCCCTTTACACCATGTTCACTAATAACACTAACGGGTTACCCCTTTACACCATGTTCGCTAATAACACTACCGGGGTACCCCTTTACACCATGTTCACTAATAACACTACCGGGATATCCCTTTACACCATATTAGCTAATAACACTACCGGGGTACCCCTTTACACCATATTCACTAATAACACTAACGGGGTACCCCTTTACACCATGTTCGCTAACAACACTACCGGGCTACCCCTTTACACCATATTCACTAATAACACCAACGGGGTACCCGTTTATACCATGTTCGCTAATAACACTACCGGAGTACCCCTTTACACAATGTTCACTAACAACACTACCGGGGTACCCCTTTACACCATGTTCACTAATAACACTAACGGGGTAACCCTTTACACCATGTTCGCTAATAACATTACCGGGGTACCCCTTTACACCATGTTCGCTGATAACTACCGGAGTACCCCTTTACACCATGTTCGCTAACAACACTACCGGGGTACCCCTTTACCATTTGTTCGCTAATAATACTACCGGGGTACCCCTTTACACCGAGTTCGCTAATAACACTACCGGGGTACCCCTTTACACCATGTCCGCTAACAAATCTACCGGGGTACCCCTTTACCATATATTCGCTAATAACACTACGGGGGTATCCCTTTACACCATGTTCGCTAACAACACTACCGGGGTACCCATTTACACCATGTTCACTAAAAACACTACCGGAGTACCCCTTTACACCATGTTCACTAATATCACTATCGGAGTACCCCTTTACACCATGTTCACTAATATCACAACCGGAGTACCCTTTTGCACCATGTTAATTAAAAACTCTACCGGGGTACCACTTTACGCCATGTTCACTAATATTACTACCGGAGACCCCTTTACACCATGTTCGCTAACAACACTACCGGGGTACCCCTTTACCCCATGTTCACTAATAACACCACCGGAGACCCCTTTACACCATGTTCGCTAACAACACTACCAGGGTACCCCTTTACACCATGTTCACTAATAACACTAGCGGGGTACCCCTTTACAACTTGTTCACTAATAACACCACCGGAGTACCCCTTACACCATGTTCACTAATAACACTACCGGGGTACCATTTTACCCCATTTTCAATAATAACACTACCGGGGTGCCACTTTACCCCATGTTCGCTAATAACACTACCGGGGTACCCCTTTACACCATGTTCGCTAATAACACTACCGGGGTGCTACTTTACCACATGTTCGCTAATAACACTACCGGGGTGCCACTTTACCCCATGTTCACTAATAACACTACGGGGGTACCCCTTTACTCCATGTTCGCTAATAACACTACCGGGGTACCCCTTTACACCATGTTCACTAATATCAACTACGGGGTACCCCTTTACACCATGTTCACTAATAACACTACCGGAGTACCCCTTTACATCATGTTCGCCCACAACACTATCGGGGTACCCCTTTACACCATGTTCGCTAGCAACACTACCGGGGTACCTCTTTACACCATGTTCGCTAACAACACTACTGGGGTACCCCTATACAGCATGTTCACTAATAACACTACCGGTGTACCCCTTTACACCATGTTTACTAATAACACTACCAGGATACCCCTTTACACCATGTTCGCTAATAACACTACCGGGGTACCCCTTTAACCATGTTCACTAATAACACTAACGGGGACAACTTTACACCATGTTTGCTAATAACACTACCGCGGTACCCCTTTACACCATTTTCACTAATAACTACCGGAGTACCCCTTTACACCATGTTCGCTAACAACACCACCGGGGAACCCCTTTACCATTTTTCGCTAATAATACTACCGGGGTAGCCCTTTACACCGAGTTCGCTAATAACACTACCGGGGTACCCCTTTACACCATGTTCGCTAATAACACTACCGGGGTACCCCTTTACACCATGTTCACTAATATCTACTCCGGGGTACCCCGTTACACCATGTTCACTAATATAACTACCGGAGTACCCCTTTACACCATGTTCACTAATAACCACCGGAGTACCCCTTTACACCATGTTCGCCAATAACACTACCGGGGTACCCCTTTACACCATGTTCGCTAACACATTACCGGGGTACCCCTTTACACCATGTTCACTAATAACACTAACGGGGTACCCCTTTACACTATGTTCGCTAATAACACTACCGGGGTACCCCTTTACACCATGTTCACTAATAACCACCGGAGTACCCCTTTACACCATGTTCGCTAACAACACTAACGGAGTACCCCTTTACCATTTGTTCGCTAATAATACTACGGGGGTACCCCTTTACACCGAGTTCGCTAATAACATTACCGGGGTAACCCATGTTCGCTAATAGCATTACCGGGGTGCCACTTTACCCCATGTTAGCTAATAACACTACCGGGGTGCCCCCTTACACCATGTTCATTAATATCGCTAACTGGATACCCCATGTTCGCTAATAGCACTACCGGGGTGTCACTTTACCCCATGTTAGCTAATAACATGACCGGGGTACCCCCTTACACCATGTTCATTAATATCACTAATGGGATACGCCATGTTCGCTAATAGCACTACCGGGGTGCCACTTTACCCCATGTTAGCTAATAACACTACCGGGGTACCCCCTTATACCATGTTCATTAATATCACTAATGGGGTACCCCATGTTCGCTAGTAGCACTACCGGGGTGCCACTTTACCCCATGTTAGCTAATAACATTACCGGGGTACCCCCTTACACCATGTTCATTAATATCACTAAAGGGATACCCCATGTACGCTAATAGAACTACAGGGGTGCCATTTTACCCCAAGGTCGCTAATAACATTACCGGGGTACCCCATGTTCGCTAATAGCATTACCAGGGTGCCACTTTACCCCATGTTAGCTAATAACACTACCGGGGTGACCCCTTACACCATGTTCATTAATATCACTAATGGGGTACCCCATGTTCGCTAATAGCATTAACGGGGTGCCACTTTACCCCATGTTAGCTAATAAGACTACCGGGGTACCCCCTTACACCATGTTCATTAATATCACTAATGGGGTACCCCATGTTCGCTAATAGCATTACCGGGGTGCCACTTTACCCCATGTGAGCTCATAAGACTACCGGGGTACCCCCTTACACCATGTTCATTAATATCACTAATGGGGTACCCCATGTTCGCTAATAGCACTACCGGGGTACCCCCTTACACCATGGTCATTAATATCACTAAGTGATACCCCATGTTCGCTAATAGCACTACAGGGGTGCCATTTTACCCCAAGTTCGCTAATAACATTACCAGGGTACCACTTTACCCCATGTTCGCTAATAACACTACCGGGGTACCCTTTTACCATATGTTATCTAATAACTTTACCGGAGTACCCCTTTATACCATGTTCGTTAATAACACTACCGGGAAACCCCTTTACCCCATGTTCACTAATAGCACTACCGGGGTGCCACTTTACCGCTTGTTAGCTAATAACACTACCGGGGTACCCCCTTACACCATGGTCATTAATATCACTAACTGGATACCCCATGTTCGCTAATAGCACTACCGGGGTGCCACTTTACCCCATGTTAGCTAATAAAACTACCGGGGTGCCCCCTTACACCATGGTCATTAATATCACTAATGGGGTACCCCATGTTCGCTAATAGCACTACCGGGGTACCACTTTACCCCATGTTAGCTAATAACACCACCGGAGTGCCCCCATACACCATGTTCATTAATATCACTAATGGGGTACTCCATGTTCTATAATAGCACTACCGGGGTGCCACTTTACCCCATGTTAGCTAATAACACTACCGGGGTGCCCCCTTTCACCATGTTCATTAATATCACTAATGGGGTACCCCATGTTCGCTAATAGCACTACCGGGGTGCCACTTTACCCCATTGTAGCTAATAACACTACCGGGGTACCCCCTTACACCATGGTCATTAATATCACTAATGGGGTACCCCATGTTCGCTAATAGCACTACCGGGGTGCCACTTTACCCCATGTTAGCTAATAACACTACCGGGGTACCCCCTTACACCATGGTCATTAATATCACTAATGGGATACGCCATGTTGGCTAATAGCACTACAGGGGTGCCATTTTACCCCAAGTTCGCTAATAACATTACCGGGGTGCCACTTTACCCCATGTTTGCTAATAACACTACCGGGGTACCCCTTTACCATATGTTCGCTAATAACACTACCGGAGTACCCCTTTATACCATGTTCGTTAATAACACTACCGGGAAACCCCTTTACCCCATTTTCACTAATAGCACTACCGGGGTACCCCTTTACCCCATGTTCACAAGTAGCACTACCGGGGTGCCACTTTACCGCATGTTCGCTAATAACACTGCCGGGGTGCCTTTTTACCATATGTTAGCTAATAGCACTACCGGGGTACCCCTTTACCATATGTACGCTAACAGCACTACCGGGGTACCACTTTACCCCATGTTCGCTAATAACACTACCGGGGTAACCCTTTACACCATGTTCGCTAATAACACTACCGGAGTACCACATTACACCATATACGCTAATTACACTACCGGGGTACCACTTTACAGTATGTTCGCTAATAGCACTACCGGGATACCCCTTTACACCATGTTTGCTAATAACACTACCGGAGTACCACTTTACATTATGTTCGCTAATAACACTATCGGGGTACCCCTTTACACCATGTTCACTAATAACATTACCGGGGTACCCCTTTACACCATGTTCTCCATTAACACTACCGGGGTACCCCATAATCGCTAATTGCACTAGCGGGGTGTCACTTTACCCCATGTTCGCTAATAACACTACCGGGGTTTGCCATGTTCGCTAATAGCACCACGGATGTGCCAGTTTACCCCATGTTCGCTGATAACAATACCGGGGTGCCATTTTACCCCATGTTGGCTAACAAAACTACCAGGGTCCCCCTTTACACCTTGTTCACTAATAACACTAACGGGGTACCCCTCTACAGCATGTTCGCTAACAACACTACCGGTGTACCCCTTTACACCATGTTTACTAATAACACCAAAAGGATACCCCCTTACACCTTGTTCACTAATAACACTAACGGGGTACCCCTTTACACCATGTTCGCTAACAACACTACCGGGTACCCCTTTACACCATGTTCACTAATAACACTACCGGAGTACCCCTTTACACAGTGTTCACTAATAACACTAACGGGGTACCCCTTTACACCATGTTCGCTAACAACACTACCGGGTACCCCTTTACACCATGTTCACTAATAACATTAACGGGGTACCCTTTTACACCATATTCGCTAATAACACTACCGGAGTACCCCTTTACACAATGTTCACTAACATCACTAACGGGGTACCCTTTACACCATGTTCACTAATAACACTAACGGGGTACCCCTTTACACCATGTTCTCTAATAACACTACCGGGGTACCCCTTTACACCATGTTCACTAATAACTACCGGAGTACCCCTTTACACCATGTTCGCTAACAACACTACCGGGGTACCCCTTTACCATTTATCGCTAATAATACTACCTGGGTACCCCTTTACACCGAGTTCGCTAATAACACTACCGGGGTACCCCTTTACACCATGCCCGCTAATAACACTACCGGGGTACCCCTTTACACCATGTTCACTAATAACACTACCGGAGTACCCCTTTACAGCATGTTCGCCAACAACACTATCGGGTACCCCTTTACACCATGTTCACCAACAACACTACCGGGGTACCCCTTTACACCATGTTCACTAATAACACTAACGGGGTACCCCTTTACACCATGTTCGCTAATAACACTACCGGGGTACCCCTTTACACCATGTTCACTAATAACACTAACGGGTTACCCCTTTACACCATGTTCGCTAATAACACTACCGGGGTACCCCTTTACACCATGTTCACTAATAACACTACCGGGATATCCCTTTACACCATATTAGCTAATAACACTACCGGGGTACCCCTTTACACCATATTCACTAATAACACTAACGGGGTACCCCTTTACACCATGTTCGCTAACAACACTACCGGGCTACCCCTTTACACCATATTCACTAATAACACCAACGGGGTACCCGTTTATACCATGTTCGCTAATAACACTACCGGAGTACCCCTTTACACAATGTTCACTAACAACACTACCGGGGTACCCCTTTACACCATGTTCACTAATAACACTAACGGGGTAACCCTTTACACCATGTTCGCTAATAACATTACCGGGGTACCCCTTTACACCATGTTCGCTGATAACTACCGGAGTACCCCTTTACACCATGTTCGCTAACAACACTACCGGGGTACCCCTTTACCATTTGTTCGCTAATAATACTACCGGGGTACCCCTTTACACCGAGTTCGCTAATAACACTACCGGGGTACCCCTTTACACCATGTCCGCTAACAAATCTACCGGGGTACCCCTTTACCATATATTCGCTAATAACACTACGGGGGTATCCCTTTACACCATGTTCGCTAACAACACTACCGGGGTACCCATTTACACCATGTTCACTAAAAACACTACCGGAGTACCCCTTTACACCATGTTCACTAATATCACTATCGGAGTACCCCTTTACACCATGTTCACTAATATCACAACCGGAGTACCCTTTTGCACCATGTTAATTAAAAACTCTACCGGGGTACCACTTTACGCCATGTTCACTAATATTACTACCGGAGACCCCTTTACACCATGTTCGCTAACAACACTACCGGGGTACCCCTTTACCCCATGTTCACTAATAACACCACCGGAGACCCCTTTACACCATGTTCGCTAACAACACTACCAGGGTACCCCTTTACACCATGTTCACTAATAACACTAGCGGGGTACCCCTTTACAACTTGTTCACTAATAACACCACCGGAGTACCCCTTACACCATGTTCACTAATAACACTACCGGGGTACCATTTTACCCCATTTTCAATAATAACACTACCGGGGTGCCACTTTACCCCATGTTCGCTAATAACACTACCGGGGTACCCCTTTACACCATGTTCGCTAATAACACTACCGGGGTGCTACTTTACCACATGTTCGCTAATAACACTACCGGGGTGCCACTTTACCCCATGTTCACTAATAACACTACGGGGGTACCCCTTTACTCCATGTTCGCTAATAACACTACCGGGGTACCCCTTTACACCATGTTCACTAATATCAACTACGGGGTACCCCTTTACACCATGTTCACTAATAACACTACCGGAGTACCCCTTTACATCATGTTCGCCCACAACACTATCGGGGTACCCCTTTACACCATGTTCGCTAGCAACACTACCGGGGTACCTCTTTACACCATGTTCGCTAACAACACTACTGGGGTACCCCTATACAGCATGTTCACTAATAACACTACCGGTGTACCCCTTTACACCATGTTTACTAATAACACTACCAGGATACCCCTTTACACCATGTTCGCTAATAACACTACCGGGGTACCCCTTTAACCATGTTCACTAATAACACTAACGGGGACAACTTTACACCATGTTTGCTAATAACACTACCGCGGTACCCCTTTACACCATTTTCACTAATAACTACCGGAGTACCCCTTTACACCATGTTCGCTAACAACACCACCGGGGAACCCCTTTACCATTTTTCGCTAATAATACTACCGGGGTAGCCCTTTACACCGAGTTCGCTAATAACACTACCGGGGTACCCCTTTACACCATGTTCGCTAATAACACTACCGGGGTACCCCTTTACACCATGTTCACTAATATCTACTCCGGGGTACCCCGTTACACCATGTTCACTAATATAACTACCGGAGTACCCCTTTACACCATGTTCACTAATAACCACCGGAGTACCCCTTTACACCATGTTCGCCAATAACACTACCGGGGTACCCCTTTACACCATGTTCGCTAACACATTACCGGGGTACCCCTTTACACCATGTTCACTAATAACACTAACGGGGTACCCCTTTACACTATGTTCGCTAATAACACTACCGGGGTACCCCTTTACACCATGTTCACTAATAACCACCGGAGTACCCCTTTACACCATGTTCGCTAACAACACTAACGGAGTACCCCTTTACCATTTGTTCGCTAATAATACTACGGGGGTACCCCTTTACACCGAGTTCGCTAATAACATTACCGGGGTAACCCATGTTCGCTAATAGCATTACCGGGGTGCCACTTTACCCCATGTTAGCTAATAACACTACCGGGGTGCCCCCTTACACCATGTTCATTAATATCACTAATGGGGTACCCCATGTCCGCTAATAGCATTACCGGGGTGCCACTTTACCCCATGTGAGCTAATAAGACTACCGGGGTACCCCCTTACACCATGTTCATCAATATCACTAATGGGGTACCCCATGTTCGCTAATAGCACTACCGGGGTGCCACTTTACCCCATGTTAGCTAATAAGACTACCGGGGTACCCCCTTACACCATGTTCATTAATATCACTAATGGGGTACCCCATGTTCGCTAATAGCACTACCGGGGTGCCACATCACCCCATGTTAGCTAAAAGCACTACCGGGGTACCCCCTTACACCATGGTCATTAATATCACTAACTGGATACCCCATGTTCGCTAATAGCACTACAGGGGTGCCATTTTACCCCAAGTTCGCTAATAACATTACCAGGGTACCACTTTACCCCATGTTCGCTAATAACACTACCGGGGTACCCCTTTACCATATGTTATCTAATAACTTTACCGGAGTACCCCTTTATACCATGTTCGTTAATAACACTACCGGGAAACCCCTTTACCCCATGTTCACTAATAGCACTACCGGGGTGCCACTTTACCGCATGTTAGCTAATAACACTACCGGGGTACCCCCTTACACCATGGTCATTAATATCACTAACTGGATACCCCATGTTCGCTAATAGCACTACCGGGGTGCCACTTTACCCCATGTTAGCTAATAAAACTACCGGGGAGCCCCCTTACACCATGGTCATTAATATCACTAATGGGGTACCCCATGTTCGCTAATAGCACTACCGGGATACCACTTTACCCCATGTTAGCTAATAACACCACCGGAGTGCCCCCTTACACCATGTTCATTAATATCACTAATGGGGTACCCCATGTTCTATAATAGCACTACCGGGGTGCCACTTTACCCCATGTTAGCTAATAACATACCGGGGTGCCCCCTTTCACCATGATCATTAATATCACTAATGGGGTACCCCATGTTCGCTAATAGCACTACCGGGGTGCCACTTTACCCCATTGTAGCTAATAACACTACCGGGGTACCCCCTTACACCATGGTCATTAATATCACTAATGGGGTACCCCATGTTCGCTAATAGCACTACAGGGGTGCCATTTTACCCCAAGTTCGCTAATAACATTACCGGGGTGCCACTTTACCCCATGTTTGCTAATAACAATACCGGGGTACCCCTTTACCTTATGTTCGCTAATAACACTACCGGAGTACCCCTTTATACCATGTTCGTTAATAACACTACCGGGAAACCCCTTTACCCCATGTTCACTAATAGCACTACCGGGGTACCCCTTTACCCCATGTTCACTAGTAGCACTACCGGGGTGCCACTTTACCGCATGTTCGCTAATAACACTGCCGGTGTGCCACTTTACCATATGTTAGCTAATAGCACTACCGGGGTACCCCTTTACCATATGTACGCTAACAGCACTACCGGGGTACCACTTTACCCCATGTTCGCTAATAACACTACCGGGGTACCCCTTTACACCATGTTCGCTAATAACACTACCGGAGTACCACTTTACACCATATACGCTAATTACACTACCGGGGTACCACTTTACACCATGTTCGCTAATAGCACTACCGGGATACCCCTTTACACCATGTTTGCTAATAACACTACCGGAGTACCCCTTTACATTATGTTCGCTAATAACACTATCGGGGTACCCCTTTACACCATGTTCACTAATAACATTACCGGGGTACCCCTTTACACCATGTTCTGCATTAACACTACCGGGGTACCCCATAATCGCTAATTGCACTAGCGGGGTGTCACTTTACCCTATGTTCGCTAATAACACTACCGGGGTACGCCATGTTCGCTAATAGCACCACCGATGTGCCAGTTTACCCCATGTTCGCTGATAACAATACCGGGGTGCCATTTTACCCCATGTTGGCTAACAAAACTACCAGGGTCCCCCTTTACACCTTGTTCACTAATAACACTAACGGGGTACCCCTCTACAGCATGTTCGCTAACAACACTACCGGTGTACCCCTTTACACCATGTTTACTAATAACACCACCTGGATACCCCTTTACACCTTGTTCACTAATAACACTAACGGGGTACCCCTTTACACCATGTTCGCTAACAACACTACCTGGTACCCCTTTACACCATGTTCACTAATAACACTAACGGGGTACCCTTTTACACCATGTTCGCTAATAACACTACCGGAGTACCCCTTTACACAATGTTCACTAACATCACTACCGGGGTACCCCTTTACACCATGTTCACTAATAACACTAACGGGGTACCCCTTTACACCATGTTCGCTAATAACACTACCGGGGTACCCCTTTACACCATGTTCACTAATAACTACAGGAGTACCCCTTTACACCATGTTCGCTAACAACACTACCGGGGTACCCCTTTACCATTTATCGCTAATAATACTACCTGGGTACCCCTTTACACCGAGTTCGCTAATAACACTACCGCTGTACCCCTTTACACCATGCTCGCTAATAACACTACCGGGGTACCCCTTTACAGCATGTTTTCTAATATCAACTCCGGGGTACCCCTTTACACCATGTTCACTAATAACACTACCGGAGTACCCCTTTACAGCATGTTCGCCAACAACACTATCGGGTACCCCTTTACACCATGTTCACCTACAACACTACCGGGGTACCCATTTACACCATGTTCACTAATAACACTAACGGGGTACCCCTTTACACCATGTTCACTAATAACACTAACGGGGTACCCCTTTACACCATGTTCGCTAATAACACTACCGGGGTACCCCTTTACACCATGTTCACTAATAACACTACCGGGATATCCCTTTACACCATATTTGCTAATAACACTACCGGGGTACCCCTTTACACCATATTCACTAATAACACTAACGGGGTACCCCTTTACACCATGTTCGCTAACAGCACTACCGGGGTACCCCTTTACACCATATTCACTAATAACACCAACGGGGTACCCGTTTATACCGTGTTCGCTAATAACACTACCGGAGTACCCCTTTACACAATGTTCACTAACAACATTACCGAGGTACCCCTTTACACCATGTTCACTAATAACAGTAACGGGGTAACCCTTTACACCATGTTCGCTAATAACATTACCGGGGTACCCCTTTACACCATGTTCGCTAATAACTACCGGAGTACCCCTTTACACCATGTTCGCTAACAACACTACCGGGGTACCCCTTTACCATTTGTTCGCTAATAATACTACCGGGGTACCCCTTTACACCGAGTTCGCTAATAACACTACCGGGGTACCCCTTTACACCATGTCCGCTAACAAATCTACCGGGGTACCCCTTTACCATATATTCGCTAATAACACTACGGGGGTATCCCTTTACACCATGTTCGCTAACAACACTACCGGGGTACCCATTTACACCATGTTCACTAAAAACACTACCGGAGTACCCCTTTACACCATGTTCACTAATATCACTATCGGAGTACCCCTTTACACCATGTTCACTAATATCACTACCGGAGTACCCTTTTGCACCATGTTAATTAATAACTCTACCGGGGTACCACTTTACGCCATGTTCACTAATAGTACTACCGGAGACCCCTTTACACCATGTTCGCTAACAACATTACCGGGGTACCCCTTTACCCCATGTTCACTAATAACACCACCGGAGACCCCTTTACACCATGTTCGCTAACAACACTACCAGGGTACCCCTTTACACCATGTTCACTAATAACACTAGCGGGGTACACCTTTACACCTTGTTCACTAATAACACCACCGGAGTACCCCTTTACACCATGTTCACTAATAACACTACCGGGGTACCATTTTACCCCATTTTCAATAATAACACTACCGGGGTGCCACTTTACCCCATGTTCGCTAATAACACTACTGGGGTACCCCTTTACACCATGTTCGCTAATAACACTACCGGGGTGCTACTTTACCACATGTTCGCTAATAACACTACCGGGGTGCCACTTTACCCCATGTTCACTAATAACACTACGGGGGTACCCATTTACTCCATGTTCGCTAATAACACTACCGGGGTACCCCTTTACACCATGTTCACTAATATCAACTCCGGGGTACCCCTTTACACCATGTTCACTAATAACACTACCGGAGTACCCCTTTACACCATGTTCGCCCACAACACTATCGGGGTACCCCTTTACACCATGTTCGCTAGCAACACTACCGGGGTACCTCTTTACACCATGTTCATTAATAACACTAACGGGGTACCCCTTTACACCATGTTCGCTAACAACACTACTGGGGTACCCCTATACAGCATGTTCACTAATAACACTAAAGGGGTACCCCTTTACACCGTGTTCGCTAACAACACTACCGGTGTACCCCTTTACACCATGTTTACTAATAACACTACCAGGATACCCCTTTACACAATGTGCGCTAATAACACTACCGGGGTACCCCTTTACACAATGTTCACTAACATCACTACCGGGGTACCCCTTTAACCATGTTCACTAATAACACTAACGGGGACAACTTTACACCATGTTCGCTAATAACACTACCGCGGTACCCCTTTACACCATGTTCACTAATAACTACCGGAGTACCCCTTTACACCATGTTCGCTAACAGCACCACCGGGGAACCCCTTTACCATTTTTCGCTAATAATACTACCGGGGTACCCCTTTACACCGAGTTCGCTAATAACACTACCGGGGTACCCCTTTACACCATGTTCGCTAATAACACTACCGGGGTACCCCTTTACACCATGTTCACTAATATCTACTCCGGGGTACCCCGTTACACCATGTTCACTAATAACACTACCGGAGTACCCCTTTACACCATGTTCGCCAACAACACTATCGGGGTACCCCTTTACACCATGTTCGCTAACAACACTACCGGGGTACCTCTTTACACCATGTTCACTAATAACACTAACGGGGTACCCCTTTACACAATGTTCACTAATAATAATAACGGGGTACCCCTTTACACCGTGTTCGCTAACAACACTACCGGGGTACCCCTTTACACCATGTTCGCCAATAACACTACCGGGGTACCCCTTTACACCATGTTCGCTAACAACAGTACCGGGGTACCCCTTTACACCATGTTCACTAATAACACTAACGGGGTACCCCTTTACACCATGTTCGCTAATAACACTACCGGGGTACCCCTTTACACCATGTTCACTAATAACCACCGGAGTACCCCTTTACACCATGTTCGCTAACAACACTAACGGGGTACCCCTTTACCATTTGTTCGCTAATAACTCTACCGGAGTACCCCTTTACACCATGTTCGCCAACAACACTATCGGGGTACCCCTTTACACCATGTTCACCAATAACACTAACGGGGTACCCCTTTACACCATGTTCGCTAACAACACTACCGGGGTACCCCTTTACACCATGTTCACTAATAACACTAACGGGGTACCCCTTTACACCATGTTCGCTAATAACACTACCGGAATACCCCTTTACACAATGTTCACTAACAACACTACCAGGGTACCCCTTTACACCATGCTCACTAATAACACTAACGGGGTACCCCTTTACACCATGTTCACTAATAACACTAACGGGGTACCCCTTTACACCATGCTCACTAATAACACTAACGGGGTACCCCTTTACACCATGTTCACTAATAACACTACCGGGGTACCCCTTTACACCATGTTCACTAATAACAGTAACGGGGTAACCCTTTACACCATGTTCGCTAATAACATTACCGGGGTACCCCTTTACACCATGTTCGCTAATAACTACCGGAGTACCCCTTTACACCATGTTCGCTAACAACACTACCGGGGTACCCCTTTACCATTTGTTCGCTAATAATACTACCGGGGTACCCCTTTACACCGAGTTCGCTAATAACACTACCGGGGTACCCCTTTACACCATGTCCGCTAACAAATCTACCGGGGTACCCCTTTACCATATATTCGCTAATAACACTACGGGGGTATCCCTTTACACCATGTTCGCTAACAACACTACCGGGGTAACCATTTACACCATGTTCACTAAAAACACTACCGGAGTACCCCTTTACACCATGTTCACTAATATCACTATCGGAGTACCCCTTTACACCATGTTCACTAATATCACTACCGGAGTACCCTTTTGCACCATGTTAATTAATAACTCTACCGGGGTACCACTTTACGCCATGTTCACTAATAGTACTACCGGAGACCCCTTAACACCATGTTCGCTAACAACACTACCGGGGTACCCCTTTACCCCATGTTCACCAATAACACCACCGGAGACCCCTTTACACCATGTTCGCTAACAACACTACCAGGGTACCCCTTTACACCATGTTCACTAATAATACTAGCGGGGTACACCTTTACACCTTGTTCACTAATAACACCACCGGAGTACCCCTTTACACCATGTTCACTAATAACACTACCGGGGTACCATTTTACCCCATTTTCAATTATAACACTACCGGGGTGCCACTTTACCCCATGTTCGCTAATAACACTACCGGGGTACCCCTTTACACCATGTTCGCTAATAACACTACCGGGGTGCTACTTTACCACATGTTCGCTAATAACACTACCGGGGTGCCACTTTACCCCATGTTCACTAATAACACTACGGGGGTACCCATTTACTCCATGTTCGCTAATAACACTACCGGGGTACCCCTTTACACCATGTTCACTAATATCAACTCCGGGGTACCCCTTTACACCATGTTCACTAATAACACTACCGGAGTACCCCTTTACACCATGTTCGCCCACAACACTATCGGGGTACCCCTTTACACCATGTTCGCTAGCAACATTACCGGGGTACCTCTTTACACCATGTTCATTAATAACACTAACGGGGTACCCCTTTACACCATGTTCGCTAACAACACTACTGGGGTACCCCTATACAGCATGTTCACTAATAACACTAAAGGGGTACCCCTTTACACCGTGTTCGCTAACAACACTACCGGTGTACCCCTTTACACCATGTTTACTAATAACACTACCAGGATACCCCTTTACACCATGTGCGCTAATAACACTACCGGGGTACCCCTTTACACAATGTTCACTAACATCACTACCGGGGTACCCCTTTAACCATGTTCACTAATAACACTAACGGGGACAACTTTACACCATGTTCGCTAATAACACTACCGCGGTACCCCTTTACACCATGTTCACTAATGACTACCGGAGTACCCCTTTACACCATGTTCGCTAACAACACCACCGGGGAACCCCTTTACCATTTTTCGCTAATAATACTACCGGGGTACCCCTTTACACCGAGTTCCCTAATAACACTACCGGGGTACCCCTTTACACCATGTTCGCTAATAACACTACCGGGGTACCCCTTTACACCATGTTCACTAATATCTACTCCGGGGTACCCCGTTACACCATGTTCACTAATAACACTACCGGAGTACCCCTTTACACCATGTTCGCCAACAACACTATCGGGGTACCCCTTTACACCATGTTCGCTAACAACACTACCGGGGTACCTCTTTACACCATGTTCACTAATAACACTAACGGGGTACCCCTTTACACAATGTTCACTAATAATAATAACGGGGTACCCCTTTACACCGTGTTCGCTAACAACACTACCGGGGTACCCCTTTACACCATGTTCGCCAATAACACTACCGGGGTACCCCTTTACACCATGTTCGCTAACAACAGTACCGGGGTACCCCTTTACACCATGTTCACTAATAACACTAACGGGGTACCCCTTTACACCATGTTCGCTAATAACACTACCGGGGTACCCCTTTACACCATGTTCACTAATAACCACCGGAGTACCCCTTTACACCATGTTCGCTAACAACACTAACGGGGTACCCCTTTACCATTTGTTCGCTAATAATACTACGGGGGTACCCCTTTACACCGAGTCCGCTAATAACACTACCGGGGTACCCCTTTACACCATGTCCGCTAACAAATCTACCGGGGTACCCCTCTACCATATATTCGCTAATAACACTACGGGGGTATCCCTTTACACCATGTTCGCTAACAACACTACCGGGGTACCCCTTTACACCATGTTCGCTAATAACACTACCGGGGTACCCCTTTACACCATGTTCACTAATATCAACTCCGGGGTACCCCTTTACACCATGTTCACTAATAACACTACCGGAATACCCCTTTACACCATGTTCGTCAACAACACTATCGGGGTACCCCTTTACACCATGTTCACTGATAACACTAACGGGGTACCCCTTTACACCATGTTCGCTAATAACACTACCGGGGTACCCGTTTACACCATGTTCACTAATAACACTAACGGGGTACCCCTTTACACCATGTTCACTAATAACACTAACGGGGTACCCCTTTACACCATGTTCGCTAATAACACTAACGGGGTACCCCTTTACACCATGTTCGCTAATAACACTACCGGGGTACCTCTTTACACCATGTTCACTAATATCAACTCCGGGGTACCCCTTTACACCATGTTCACTAATAACTCTACCGGAGTACCCCTTTACACCATGTTCGCCAACAACACTATCGGGGTACCCCTTTACACCATGTTCACCAATAACACTAACGGGGTACCCCTTTACACCATGTTCGCTAACAACACTACCGGGGTACCCCTTTACACCATGTTCACTAATAACACTAACGGGGTACCCCTTTACACCATGTTCGCTAATAACACTACCGGAATACCCCTTTACACAATGTTCACTAACAACACTACCAGGGTACCCCTTTACACCATGCTCACTAATAACACTAACGGGGTACCCCTTTACACCATGTTCACTAATAACACTAACGGGGTACCCCTTTACACCATGCTCACTAATAACACTACCGGGGTACCCCTTTACACCATGTTCACTTATAACTACCGGAGTACCCCTTTACACCATGTTCGCTAACAACACTACCGGGGTACCCCTTTACCATTTGTTCGCTAATAATACTACCGGGTTACCCCTTTACACCGAGTTCGCTAATAACACTACCGGGGTACCCCTTTACACCATGTTCGCTAACAACACTACCGGGTTACCCCTTTACCATATATTCGCTAATAACACTACGGGGGAATCCCTTTACACCATGTTCGCTAACAACACTACCGGGGTGCCATTTTACCCCATGTTCGCTAAGAGCACTACCAATACCACTTTACCCCATGTTCGCTAAGAGCACTACCAATACCACTTTACCCCATGTTCGCTAAGAGCACTACCAATACCACTTTACCCCATGTTCGCTAAGAGCACTACCAATACCACTTTACCCCATGTTCGCTAAGAGCACTACCAATACCACTTAACCCATGTGCGCTAAGAGCACTACCAATACCACTTTACCCCATGTTCGCTAAGAGCATTACTAATACCACTTTACCCCATGTTCGCTAAGAGCACTACCAATACTACTTTACCCCATGTTCGCTAAGAGCATTACTAATACCACTTTACCCCATGTTCGCTAAGAGCACTACCAATACAACTTTACCTCATGTTCGCTAAGAGCATTACCAATACCACTTTACCCCATGTTCGCTAAGAGCATTACCAATACCACTTTACCCCATGTTCGCTAAGAGCATTACTAATACCACTTTACCCCATGTTCGCTAAGAGCACTACCAATACCACTTTACCCCATGTTCGCTAAGAGCATTACCAATACCACTTTACCCCATGTTCGCTAAGAGCATTACTAATACCACTTTACCCCATGTTCGCTAAGAGCACTACCAATACTACTTTACCCCATGTTCGCTAAGAGCATTACTAATACCACTTTACCCCATGTTCGCTAAGAGCACTACCAATACTACTTTACCCCATGTTCGCTAAGAGCATTACTAATACCACTTTACCCCATGTTCGCTAAGAGCACTACCAATACCACTTTACCCCATGTTCGCTAAGAGCATTACCAATACCACTTTACCCCATGTTTGCTAAGAGCACTACCAATACCACTTTACCCCATGTTCGCTAAGAGCACTACCAATACCACTTTACCCCAAGTTCGCACATAACACTACCTTCTTGCAACAAAGCAGTCGTTAACTCTCTACAACAAAGTGTTAGGCAAGGATACCTGGAACCCAAGAGTAATAATTGGCCATCTAACGATGGTATAAAGAAAGTCAAAGAGCCCGGTATGTGTTCCAGGGTTAAAACATATACGTACCTTAACATGTAATTGAACAACGAGACATGAACGATGTCAGTTGAACGGCCATGGAATGACAGCATGCAGCTGTTTCTCCAGGACAGCGACCTTGTGTTGAAGTGTCCTGATCTCGTGAAGTTTCCAGAGAAAAACAAATCACAACCTTGGCGGACCGTGGTGTGTTTGGGCGCGCTCGTCCCATCCACTGAAACATTGATACCAGACGGTAGCGTTCAGTTATAAATAGTTGAAATAAAACGTAAACTGTCAGTACCAGGGGGTTTAATTTAGAACCTGTGATTAAAATCTATGGTGTTGTTAAGCAAAGTTGCTGATACCATCGTACTGTCATTTGTTGTACCAAAATCAAAGTTGCTACTTATTCATAGATTAGTTTGCGTTTGGCATTTCAGGTAGGCGTTCAACATGTTTTCGCTAAAATGGAAAAAGTGCCCTACCGTTCATTGATTCACTTTTAATTTTGGATGGGAAAACTTGCTGGGAAATAAAAACGAAATTGGATGCTGTTTATGAAAACATTACGCCATCTATGACAACAGTTAGATGTTGGTTCAACGATTTTAAACGTGGTCCAACATCCGTTTTTGAGTGGAATGCTTAAGACGCTAGACAAATGTGCTTAGCAAAGAAATCATTGATTCTTGCAGACCTCGGAGCGAAGGTTCCCGAACTGGAAGAAGCCATAGGTGTGTAAACTGGACATTATTGTCAACAATTATAGGCCCCATGGCTGCAACAATGAGGTGCAACTCCGAAGCTTTGTTTGGAGACATGTCAGCGGAATTTGAAGGACTGTGCGTCAAGTCTCTGCAACAGTCAAAACTGCTGTGATGACGATGTCTTGTGATGCGAAGGACTTCTTATAATAACGATTACTAGACAATACTTGAGATTCGACAAGAAGTTCAAGGAGACACGGCCCCATTTGTCCTCTTTCACCACAACAATGCAAAAGCATATTCATTCGGCTCGAAATTGCGATGCGAATCCCTCCCCCAAATCACCATACCTATGATTTCTCCTAGTTCCCAAATATGTGGAAATATCTGTGGGCATAAATTTTAAATTAAATTGAGATCTTGGTGGAGACGGAGTCGTGAGGTTGAAAACTCCCATTTTCGGAGGCGCTAAAAATTAACGTTGTGAGTACAAGTCAGTACGGGATAAGCCCAGTCAAAGCGCTAGTGGTATTGCGATCTCCTTGGAGAAGCTTCAAGAAAGTCTTATCCTTGGAGTTGGGTGGAGCCAGCTCCAAGTCGCGCATGCCCAGACAGAATCTAAGTTATCTCTGACGAGTGTGCATTCACTTCAGTCTTCCAGGAGGGAGAAAAGGGTAACTTCTAGGATAGCCAGCCGTGTCCCGTCAGTATGGTGCGAGCATATTTCGGCTCTTTAAAATTCTTTGTTTTTGTACTTTGTCTAACTTGTATTTAACTTAATACATTTTTAACCTCGCTCAGAAGCAGAAAAACTTAATCTTGTTAATCAGCCATAAATAGCTAATGGTATTGTATATTCGTTTTTGTAATCCTGTGCAGGCCGTAATTATTCAAAAGTTGTGCTGTCTTGGATTTTCAATTCTGGGGAATTTATATCTTGTTGCGGTTATTGTGTTCATTTATAAAGTACATGTGTTGAATTGGATTGGGACTTTAAGTTCACGTATTACGCGCTTTTATCCCTGTATAGATCCATCCTCTAGACATTCTTATGTTTACCTTCCACTACTTATATTATTTTAAGAGGGTTTTGCCACAGTTAGGAGAAATGTAATTGCTAACACAGGACAGTTAGAAAACACAAAACTATAAACTCACTCATTAAGCCTGATTCTGAGCTCTCTTCCTGGACGACGTTTGAATTGTCGTGACTTAAGGCTTTGTCAACAAACTCTAGGGTCGCCAGGAAACCGTTGTACCCATAAGGTGGTATAGACGATCCAGAACTGAAAAACACGAAAGTGGATACTTAATACTCTTCACTGAAAACAAAACTTTGATGTGTTCCATTCACATGCCTTTCTCTACATCTTTGCAACAAATTATTGTTAAAAACCTTATGCTTCTATTTACTTCATGCTAATCGAGAAAAAATTAACAAAAACAGTCTTATTACTTGCTTCCTTGTAAGTAGAGGTGAAATAAGAGAGTAGCATAGCTTAAAGTGCTAGTCAAAAGCTGGTTGCTATGTCACTGAAGTTCTTATATTTGTATGGACACGAGTTGATAAATTCCTGTATGAGAAAAGTATAAGTTTTTTAAAGCTGAAACAAAAAGAAGGAATATCTAAAACATGTTCAACTCCACGAACAAAATGTATAAAACATAAATTGCGTGTTTTAACGTGTTCTACACTTTTGTGTAGTAAGTTTTTGTCCATCTCTTACGGTTTAGCAGTTAACCAAAACCCGTAAAATTCATTCAGAATAAAATAGTCTTCAGAGGCAATTCCCAGAAAATTCATGATATCCATTTTATTTTTGAGGTAAATAGCTTTAATATCCGATATTTTAATTAAAATCATTAGAGCCTTTTTTGAGAAAATCCAAATTGTTGAAAAAAATTACATGCAAGGGTATTTTGGGGTGGGGAATATTTCTCAAAATCTCCGTGTAGCATCCCTGGAAGATACTAAGTTCGGTATTTTACCGACTTTTGTTTTTGAGTTATTGTATTCACAGACATACGGACACAAGGACCTTTTGTGAAAATGGTTTTTATTGATACAGGTGACTCCATAACATATATTTCCGGTGAAATCTCGGTATTGAATTTTTGGGTACAATACAATACCTTCTTTATGCACGATGTTCATAGCACATGTAGAGCAAGTAATAAACACATAAAGCGTAACACAATCATGACTTGCCCTGCTTATTCTGCAACAAACCGTTAAGATTGTTCTTTAAGCTAATTCACGAAAATCGAGACAAATGCTAGCAGCAAGTGTCTTATGATGTACTTACTTATAAGTAGAAGGAAACAAGGAAATAAAATGATGCTCAAATCTTTTAAAAGACATTTATATTTGAAACAATTAAAATTGGAGTAAAGCAAGAGATATGAAACGAAAGATGATTTCCCATTACAGAAAGTTTAAATAGTTTAAGATTAAAATCAATAAAAGGAAGGCTTCAGAAACAATTAGCTCTACAATAAAACATCAATTCTGTGTTTTAACGAGATCCAGCTCTTGCTGTTTACAACAGTCGTCTGAAATGAACACGTGTATTGTGATCAAAATAGAGCGAGCCATTTTTGTGTATGAGCAGTATATTGTGGGGGATTTTCTTGAAAACATTCGTTGGAAGATGCTGTATAAAAACACCAAGTTTGGTAAGACACCAAGTCTTGTCGGTTTTCATCTATGCAATCTTAAGACACACACACTCACGTTTTTACATATACATATATTTCTTCTATGAGTTGTATATACGTTGCAAACCGTAACAGTTAGAGAACACAGCTTATGTAAGCTAACAGTTAAATAAACGTTGCAAACCGTAACAGTTAGAGAACACAACTTATGTAAACTAACAGTTTTATATACGTTGCAAACCGTAACAGTTAGAGAACACAACTTATGTAAACTAACAGTTTCATAAACGTTGCAAACCGTAACAGAGAACACCACTTATGTAAACTAACAGTTTTATATACGTTGCAAACCGTAACAGTTAGAGAACACAACTTATGTAAACTAACAGTTTTATAAACGTAGCAAACCGTAACAGTTAGAGAACACAACTTATGTAAACCAACTAGTTTTATATACGTTGCAAACCGTAACAGTTAGAGAACACAACTTATGTAAACTAACAGTTTTATAAACGTTGCAAACCGTAACAGTTAGAGAACACAACTTATGTAAACTAACAGTTTTATAAACGTTGCAAACCGTAACAGAGAACACAACTTATGTAAACTAACAGTTTTATATACGTTGCAAACCGTAACAGAGAACACAACTTATGTAAACTAACAGTTTTATATACGTTGCAAACCGTAACAGTTAGAGAACACAACTTATGTAAACTAACAGTTTTATAAACGTTGCAAACCGTAACAGTTAGAGAACACAACTTATGTAAACTAACAGTTTTATATACGTTGCAAACCGTAACAGTTAGAGAACATAACTTATGTAAACAAACAGTTTTATATACGTTGCAAACCGTAACAGTTAGAGAACACAACTTATGTAAACTAACAGTTTTATATACGTTGCAAACCGTAACAGTTAGAGAACACAACTTATGTAAACTAACAGTTTTATAAACGTAGCAAACCGTAACAGTTAGAGAACACAACTTATGTAAACCAACTAGTTTTATATACGTTGCAAACCGTAACAGTTAGAGAACACAACTTATGTAAACTAACAGTTTTATAAACGTTGCAAACCGTAACAGTTAGAGAACACAACTTATGTAAACTAACAGTTTTATAAACGTTGCAAACCGTAACAGAGAACACAACTTGTGTAAACTAACAGTTTTATATACGTTGCAAACCGTAACAGTTAGAGAACACAACTTATGTAAACTAACAGTTTTATAAACGTTGCAAACCGTAACAGTCAGAGAACACAACTTATGTAAACTAACAGTTTTATAAACGTTGCAAACCGTAACAGTTAGAGAACACAACTTATGTAAACTAACAGTTTTATAAACGTTGCAAACCGTAACAGTTAGAGAACACAAATTATGTAAAATAACTGTTTTATAAACGTTGCAAACCGTAACAGTTAGAGAACACAGCTTATGTAAACTAACAGTTTTATAAACGTTGCAAACCGAAACAGTTAGAGAACACAACTTATGTAAACTAACAGTTTTATAAACGTAGCAAACCGTAACAGTTAGAGAACACAAATTATGTAAACTAACAGATTTATATACGTTGAAAACCGTAACAGAGAACACAACTTATGTAAACTAACAGTTTTATAAACGTTGCAAACCGTAACAGTTAGAGAACATAACTTATGTAAACTAACAGTTTTATAAACGTTGAAAACCGTACCAGAGAACACAACTTATGTAAACTAACAGTTTTATATACGTTGCAAACCGTAACAGAAAACACAACTTATGTAAACTAACAGTTTTATAAACGTTGCAAACCGTAACAGTTAGAGAACACAACTTATGTAAACTAACAGTTTTATAAACGTAGCAAACCGTAACAGTTAGAGAACACAACTTATGTAAACTAACAGTTTTATAAACGTTGCAAACCGTAACAGAGAACACAACTTATGTAAACTAACAGTTTTATAAACGTTGCAAACCGTAACAGTTAGAGAACATAACTTATGTAAACAAACAGTTTTATATACGTTGCAAACCGTAACAGTTAGAGAACAATACTTATGTAAACTAACAGTTTTATAAACGTTGCAAACCGTAACAGTTAGAGAACATAACTTATGTAAACAAACAGTTTTATATACGTTGCAAACCGTAACAGTTAGAGAACAATACTTATGTAAACTAACAGTTTTATAAACGTTGCAAACCGTAACAGTTAGAGAACACAAATTATGTAAACTAACTGTTTTATATACGTTGCAAACCGTAACAGTTAGAGAACACAACTTATGTAAACCAACTAGTTTTATATACGTTGCAAACCGTAACAGTTAGAGAACACAACTTATGTAAACTAACAGTTTTATAAACGTTGCAAACCGTAACAGTTAGAGAACACAACTTATGTAAACTAACAGTTTTATAAACGTTGCAAACCGTAACAGAGAACACAACTTGTGTAAACTAACAGTTTTATATACGTTGCAAACCGTAACAGTTAGAGAACACAACTTATGTAAACTAACAGTTTTATAAACGTTGCAAACCGTAACAGTCAGAGAACACAACTTATGTAAACTAACAGTTTTATAAACGTTGCAAACCGTAACAGTTAGAGAACACAACTTATGTAAACTAACAGTTTTATAAACGTTGCAAACCGTAACAGTTAGAGAACACAAATTATGTAAAATAACTGTTTTATAAACGTTGCAAACCGTAACAGTTAGAGAACACAGCTTATGTAAACTAACAGTTTTATAAACGTTGCAAACCGAAACAGTTAGAGAACACAACTTATGTAAACTAACAGTTTTATAAACGTAGCAAACCGTAACAGTTAGAGAACACAAATTATGTAAACTAACAGATTTATATACGTTGAAAACCGTAACAGAGAACACAACTTATGTAAACTAACAGTTTTATAAACGTTGCAAACCGTAACAGTTAGAGAACATAACTTATGTAAACTAACAGTTTTATAAACGTTGAAAACCGTACCAGAGAACACAACTTATGTAAACTAACAGTTTTATATACGTTGCAAACCGTAACAGAAAACACAACTTATGTAAACTAACAGTTTTATAAACGTTGCAAACCGTAACAGTTAGAGAACACAACTTATGTAAACTAACAGTTTTATAAACGTAGCAAACCGTAACAGTTAGAGAACACAACTTATGTAAACTAACAGTTTTATAAACGTTGCAAACCGTAACAGAGAACACAACTTATGTAAACTAACAGTTTTATAAACGTTGCAAACCGTAACAGTTAGAGAACATAACTTATGTAAACAAACAGTTTTATATACGTTGCAAACCGTAACAGTTAGAGAACAATACTTATGTAAACTAACAGTTTTATAAACGTTGCAAACCGTAACAGTTAGAGAACACAAATTATGTAAACTAACTGTTTTATATACGTTGCAAACCGTAACAGTTAGAGAACACAACTTATGTAAACTAACAGTTTTATAAACGTTGCAAACCGAAAGAGTTAGAGAACACAAATTATGTAAACTAACTGTTTTATATACGTTGCAAACCGTAACAGTTAGAGAACACAAATTATGTAAACTAACAGTTTTATAAACGTTGCAAACCGTAACATTTAGAGAACACAGCTTATGTAAACTATCAGTTTTATAAACGTTGCAAACCGAAAGAGTTAGAGAACACAAATTATGTAAACTAACAGTTTTATAAACGTTGCAAACCGTAACAGTTAGAGAACACAACTTATGTAAACTAACAGTTTTATATACGTTGCAAACCGTAACAGTTAGAGAACACAACTTATGTAAACTAACAGTTTTATAAACGTTGCAAACCGAAACAGTTAGAGAACACAACTTATGTAAACTAACAGTTTTATAAACGTTGCAAACCGTAACAGAGAACACAACTTATGTAAACTAACAGTTTTATAAACGTTGCAAACCGTAACAGTTAGAGAACATAACTTATGTAAACTAACAGTTTTATAAACGTTGCAAACCGTAACAGAGAACAATACTTATGTAAACTAACAGTTTTATAAACGTTGCAAACCGTAACAGTTAGAGAACACAACTTATGTAAACTAACAGTTTTATAAACGTAGCAAACCGTAACAGTTAGAGAACACAAATTATGTAAACTAACAGTTTTATAAACGTAGCAAACCGTAACAGTTAGAGAACACAAATTATGTAAACTAACAGTTTTATAAACGTTGCAAACCGTAACAGTTAGAGAACACAACTTATGTAAACTAACAGTTTTATAAACGTAGCAAACCGTAACAGTTAGAGAACACAAATTATGTAAACTAACAGTTTTATAAACGTAGCAAACCGTAACAGTTAGAGAACACAAATTATGTAAACTAACAGTTTTATAAACGTTGCAAACCGTAACAGTTAGAGAACACAAATTATGTAAACTAACAGTTTTATAAACGTAGTAAACCGTAACAGTTAGAGAACACAACTTATGTAAACTACCATTTTTACTTTCTCTACATGTGCTATGTATACAGAAGGTATGCATTGTGCCCTTAAATTGCATATCGAGATTTCACTAGAAATACATGTTTTAGGGTCCACCTGAATCCGACGAAAAGAAAAAATTATATTTTTCTTACGTATCTGTGTCTTTGGACAGAAGAGCTCAAACACTGTTAAATACCAAGCTTGGTATTTAAGTTAGATATCCTCCAAGGATGCGACACGAAGATTATCAAGATTATCCAAAACTACCAATTACATGAAACAGTTTTTTCGAAAATTTTGATTTTCTCAAAATGCCCTTAAGGATTTGAATAAAATGCGTTACTTATAAGATATTGTATGGCATACGAAATGTATATGTTCAATTTTCTGGGAACAGCCGCCGAAGACCTCTTCATTCTGGATGACATTTATTTAACTGGTAAACCGTAAGATAATTACAAATACTTATAATAACTCCATGGCACGGGGAACCTTGGCCTACCGCCCGGCCGCTGCGTCCCCCGTCTCGGTCCACTACAGACGTCATGGAGGGTGAGACGTGGTCAGCGCCTCGAGTCCCTCCCGGCGGGTTAATTACAAATACTTACTACACAAAAATGTAGATCTCATTAAAACATACAGTTTATGTTATATACTTTCTCTACATGTACTATATACATAGTGTATAGAGAAAGTATTGATTGTACTCCACCCAAAAATTCGATACCGAGATTTCACCGGAAATATACGTTTTAGGGTCCTCTGTATCCAAAAGAAAAGTATTTTCAGAAAAACGTCCGTGTGTGTCCGTTAATACGATAACTCAAAAATGAAAAGTTAGTAAAATACCAAACTTGGTATTTAAGTTTACTATCTTCCAGGGATGCTATTTGAAGATTTTGAGAAAAATCCCACCGCCTCACACTACCCTCTATATGGAACTTTTTTTCAAAAATTTGATTTTCTCAAAATAGCTCTAACGATTTTCATTAAAATACCTTATATTTAAAATATTTACATGACAAATCAAATATATATTTTGAATTTTCTGGGTATTGCCTCTGAAGACCACTTTAATCTGGGTGAATTTTACGAAAATTTGCATAACTGCTAAACCGTAAGAGATGGACAAAAGCTTGCCATACTAAAAATGAAAAGCACATGAAAACACACAATTTCTGTTTCATACATTTTTTTCATGGAGTTGATCTTTATTTCTCATATAGGAATTTGTCAACTCGGGTCCATACAAACAACGGAACGTCAGTCACATAGCAACCAGCTTTTGACTATCACTTTAACCTATGGTGATCCCTTATTTCGCTTCTATTTACAAGGAGGCAAGTAATAAGACTATTTCTGCTCTTTTTTTTTTCTCGATGAGCATGAAGTAAATAAAAGCATTAGCTTTTTAACAATAATTTGTTGCAGACATGTAGAGAAAGTCATGTGAATGGAACACATCAGTTTGTTTTAGTAACTGATAGCATAGGTCAAAAACAAAAACACTGTTTTATAGCAAGCTTGGTATTTAAGTTTGATATCTTCCGAGGATGCGACACGAACATTTTCAAGAAAATCCCCCTATCCCAAACTACATATTTCTCTCAAAAATGCCTTTAAGGACTTTTATTAAGTTTCCTTCTGTATAAGACTGTATATTTGGATTTTCTTGGAAGAGCCCTTTATTATTTTGTAAACCGTAAGATAATTACAAACGCTTACTACGCAAAAAATGTACATCTCATTTATGTTATATACTTTTCTTTTTGTATAGCTAACCGTTTTTTATATACTTCGGATTATTGATTTCAATTTTAAGCCACTTAAATTTTTCCCAAACTGGAAGACGTCTTTTTTCCCGCGTCTCAATTGTTTACTCCTGATAAGCAAAGAGATTGGAATATCAGTTGTTTCATATAGTGACTAGCTTTTAAAGCACGAGTCTATCGCTTTAGGCTGTGCATTTCCTTATTCCCCTTCTACTTACAAGAGTCAGCAATAAGACTAATTCTGCTTTTGTTTATCTTGATTATCATGATCTAGATAGAAGAATAAGATTTTTAACAATAATTTGTTACAGAGAAGTACAGATAATTCTGTGAATGAAACACATCAGATATTTCATCCGTTGTGTACCTTTCATCTTTTATATGCACTAAAATGTAGATAATCCTTCAAAATATGTGAGAGTTGTTTGTTTACGTTGTTCTTGCAAGATGACCAGTTTCTTTAAACCGTGTTGTTGCCCAAACACAAGAGCTTTCCGCAATGAAATAACACTAATACACGAATATGGCCAGAACACTGTCTTGTCTACAACATTGCCAAGTTTCTCCATTCACATTTCCGTAATACAGCGAGTTTTCATTTTACTGCGAGACATATTCCTACTCCATGTTGCCAACATGTTGTGTATTTGTTATTCATATGTTTTCTTGTTACATCACTGGCTGCAACAGTAATTATTCATTCCTATTTCGTTAGATATAAGTATCTTGATTTTCTTTTGTTGTAAACAAGTACCATGGTAATGTGTTGATTGTGAAGCCAGAAACTATAAAAGAGGCTACATTTATGCAAGAAAAAATATCAAGTATTGCATTCACATGATTTTCTCTACAGCTCTGTAGCAATTTATTGTTAAAACACGTATTCTTCCATTTTTTCACGCTAATCGAGAAAACAAAACCCAGAAATTGTCGATTTATTTGCCTCCTTTTAATTAGAAGACAAATAAGAGAATGCACTAGGATAAAGTGGTAGTCAAACCTATTTGCTATGTGACTGAAGTTACTTTGTTTCTATGGAAAGGAGTTGACAAATTACGGCATGAGAAAAGTATTTTAAAGCTGAATATCTTAAAAACAGTCCAAGAAAAACACCTATAGAATTTAAATTATGTGTTTTAAAGAGAGCTACATTTTTTTGTTTAGTAATTTTTACTTTCTCTATACGTACTATGTACATAGTGTATAGAAAGATATTGCACTCCAACCAAAAATTCGAGACCGAGATTTCACCGGAAGTATGTGTTTTAGGGTCCCCTGAATCCAAAAAAAGTATTTTCACTGTGTGTGTCTGTGAAAACGATAACTCAAAAACGAAAAGTCTGTAAAATACCAAACTTGGTATTTAAGTTTAGTATCTTCCAGGGATGCGACACGAAGATTTTGAGAAAAATCCCCCACCCCAAACTACCCTTTACATGGAAATTTTATCGAAAGTTCTGTTTTTTGCAAAAATGGCTCTAATGATTTTGATTAAAATATCACATATTAAGGATATTTACCTGAAAAATAGAATGTATATCTTGAATTTTCTGGGAATAGCCTCTGAAGACTAATTTATTCTGGACGAATTTTGCAAAACTACTAAACCGTAAGAGATGAACAAAAACTTCACACACAAAAATGTAGAACACATGATTTAGGTAATTTACATTTTTTCGTGGAGTTGATCATTTTTGAGATATTGCTTGTGTTTGGTTTCAGCTTTAAGAATGTCATGTGGTCCATTCACATGACTTTCTCTACATCTCTGCAACAAATTATAGTTAAAAAGCTTATTGTTCTATTTACTTCATGGTAATTTAGCAGAAATGTTCTTATTGCTTGCTTCCTTGCAAGTAGAAGTGAGTACCATAGGTTAAAGTGACAGTCAAAAGCTGGTTGCTATGTGACTGAAGTTCCTTTGTTTGTATGCACAGGAGTTGACAAATTCCTGTATGAGAAAAGTGTAAGTATTTGAAAGCTGAAACCAAAAAACAAGGAATATCCAAAAAAGCTATCAACTCCACGAAAAAAATGTATAACACATAAATTGTATGTTTTAATGTGCTCTATATTTTTTGTGTTAAGTTTTTGTCTATCTCTTACGGTTTAGCAGTTATGCTAAATTCCGTAAAATTCATCCAGAATAAAGTAGTCTTCAGAGGCTATTCCCAGAAAATTTAAGATATACATTTTATTTGTCAAGTAAATATCTTTAATATTTGGCATTTTAATCAAAATCGCTAGAGTCATTTTTAAGAAAATAAAAAATTTCGAAAAATGTTCCATGTAAAGGGTAGTTGGTGGTGGGAGGATTTTCTTAAAAATCTTCGTGTCGTATCCTTGGAAGATGTCAAACTTAAACACCAAGTTTGGTATTTAACCGTCGTTTTTTAGCTATGTTGTTGACAGACAGACGAACACACACACACACAAACGCGCGCGCACACACACATACACGGACCTTTTTGTGAAAATACTTCTTTGGATTCACGGGGACCCAAAACGTATATTTCCGGTGAAATCTCGGTATCTAGTTTTGGGTACAATACAATACCTTCTCTATACACTATGTACATGGTACGTGTAGAGAAAGTAAAAACTTATACAGGAGTTACACTTTCTCATACAGGAATTGCCACAGCTCACTAAGAGCCTTGGCCTACCGCCCGGCCGCTGATGTCATGACGTGGTCAGCTCTTCCATCCCCCCGGCCAGTTAATGCGGTTCTCAAGACCTGGAGCCGCTACTTCTCCATCAAGTAGCTCCTCAATTGGGGACCGCACGAGACTGAGTGCACCCCAGTCCAGGTCTCCCGCTTGGCAAGCAGCAACACTACCAACGCGCCAAGGAGACCACCATTAGCACTAAATTATTATTACGTTATTCGTGCTTTCCAAAACTGATCATTTTTCAAAATTTGATAGTTAATTTATAAAAACTGGAGCACTATTTCGAAACATCAATAGGATAATTTTCTTTAATGTGCCTTTGAGAAGAAGTTTGAAACGTTCTAGTGAAAAATAGGATCTTGTGAAATTTTTGCAAAAAAGTTTGTCAGAAAATAAAGTATAAAGTTTGGCTTGCCTATTAATAATCTTATGGCTATCCGTTTATAGCTTCGGATAATTTGTAGTTAAATTGTGCTAAGGGCAAACCTATATCTTTACTTTCTCTACACGTACTATGTACATAGTGTATACATAAGGTATTGTATTGTACCCAAAAAATTCAATACCGAGATTTCACCGGAAATACACGTTTTGGATCCCCCTGAATAAAAAAAACATTTTTAGAAAAAGAACCGTGTGTTTGTGTGTCTCAAGAGCAGTTTAGCTCAAAAACAAAATAACGTTAAATATCAAACTTGGTATTTAAGTTGAGTATCTTCCTAGGATGCGACGCAAAGGTTTTTAAGAAAATCCCCCCACCATAAACTGCCCTTTTTATAGATAATATTTCAATCATCTCAAAAATGGCTTTAACGATTTTGATTAAAATCTCTTATATTTAAAATATTTGCAGGACAAATAAAATGTACAGCTGGAATTTTCTGGGAATAGTTTCCGAAGACGGGTTTATTTTGGATGAGTTTTGCATAACTGGTAAAGCGTAATAGAAAGACAAAAATTTAACACAACAAATGTAGAGCTCATTAAAACACATACTTTACATTATATACATTTTTTTCATGAAGTGGGCCATTTTTTAGATATTCCTTGTTATTAGTTTCAGCTTTGTAAAACATACGTTTCTCATTTGGAAAGTTTTGAACTCAGTCCACACAAACGAGGCAACTTCAATCACATAGCAAGCAGGTTTTAAGAAGATTTGACCATCACTTTAACCTATGGTACTCCCTTCTTATAATGAAGCAAGTAATAACCAAGTTTTTTTTGACTAGCATGAAATAAATAGAAGAATAAGCTTATTAAGAACACTTTATTGTAGAAATGCAGAGAGTCATGTGAATTGAACACATCCGATTTTTCATCTTAATAAGCTACCATTAGAAGTAGAGTTAGCCGTCACACTTGCCTGAACTCGAGGAGCAGGTTAGGTCCTGCATACTGGAGACTGGTCTTTTTCCTGTCACATCCGAGTTTTCATCGTAATAAGCTACCATTAGAAGTAGAGTTAGCCGTCACACTTGCCTGAACTCGAGGAGCAGGTTAGGTCCTGCATACTGGAGACTGGTCTTTTTCCTGTCACATGCGATTTTTCATCTTAATAAGCTACCATTAGAAGTAGAGTTAGCCGTCACACTTGCCTGAACTCGAGGAGCAGGTTAGGTCCTGCATACTGGAGACTGGTCTTTTTCCTGTCACATCCGAGTTTTCATCGTAATAAGCTACCATTAGAAGTAGAGTTAGCCGTCACACTTGCCTGAACTCGAGGAGCAGGTTAGGTCCTGCATACTGGAGACTGGTCTTTTTCCTGTCACATGCGATTTTTCATCTTAATAAGCTACCATTAGAAGTAGAGTTAGCCGTCACACTTGCCTGAACTCGAGGAGCAGGTTAGGTCCTGCATACTGGAGACTGGTCTTTTTCCTGTCACATCCGAGTTTTCATCGTAATAAGCTACCATTAGAAGTAGAGTTAGCCGTCACACTTGCCTGAACTCGAGGAGCAGGTTAGGTCCTGCATACTGGAGACTGGTCTTTTTCCTGTCACATGCGATTTTTCATCGTAATAAGCTACCATTAGAAGTAGAGTTAGCCGTCACACTTGCCTGAACTCGAGGAGCAGGTTAGGTCCTGCATACTGGAGACTGGTCTTTTTCCTGTCACATGAGATTTTTCATCGTAATAAGCTACCATTAGAAGTAGAGTTAGCCGTGACACTTGCCTGAACTCGAGGAGCAGGTTAGGTCCTGCATACTGGAGACTGGTCTTTTTCCTGTCACACACTGTGGTCTGTAACGGGCTGGATGCTGAGGAACCTTGGTAGATTGCGATGTAGTCCGTACTGCACCTGCTGTAAACACATCTGCAGTTTCAGCAAGCAATAATTCTCATATATGTATAGTTTCGCTTTAATGCAATACACGTATTTAAGTCAAATTGAATGTTTGTATGAAATGTTGCAAGAGAAACAATACAAAGTTATTTTCTGAAGCTCTAGTCCCAGACCGTCTTTTGTAAAAAGGACTGCTTTATCCACTTTCTAATCGTTTGTGTTTCACTCATAAAGACGTTTTCCCTATGACTGTAAACCCAGGGTGCTCTATATCACGTGATTATGTAACAATGGTATCGTGTGATCCTCCCACACCGCAACTTAAATGACGTTAAGGCGCAATATTTAAAGGAAAACAGCATATAAGCTGTAGACAGCTTGCTAGCACCACTTATGGTTCAAATCCACGCTCGTCGCTTCACCCTAATGTAAGAAAGGAAAAGAGTATTTTAACTCACTTGTGCTGACAAGTCCACGCTATGTATATTTAAAGATGTGGACAGCAATAAGTGCTGTAGGAGTGAAATTTAGAGAGCAGGAATATTTCTGTGCCTAGTGTGAGTGTGAAACTTGCTTAGCAGACTAGTACCACGGACATCATTACTAATTATCTAGGAATATACGTTTTCTTGTTCAACTTAAATACTGTCGTTATACCGCTGCAGCAACTAAACACGTGCTAGTTAACTGACAAACAAGGAACATACAAACCTGTTTCAGTCACACAGCATCACTGGAAATGCTACATGGTTTCTTCTGGCCCCCAACAGCTCACAAAAAAGTATAAAAAGCCCACTATGACCTTCTTTGCTGACTAAAAGTACTGCAGATTCCTATTTCTTCGATGATTTATTATCCGTATCAGCAACCTGCATTAACAAAACTTATGTGTTCCATTCATATGACTTTCTGTACATCTCTACAACAAATTAACGTTAGAAAGCTTGTTCTCCTACCTACTTTATACTAATCGGAAAAAAAAAATTAGCAGAAATAGTCTTATTACTTGCTTCCCTGTAAGTAGAAGGGAAATAAGGGAATACACTGGGATAAACCGAGAGTTTGCTATGAGATAGAAATCCGTTTTGTCACTCTCCGTGGTGTAATGGTTACCAAGATCGCGGGTTCAAACTCGATGGAAGAAGATGGATTTTTTCGGATGTAAAAATCCTTAGCATGGCTTCCTTCGGAAGGAAAGTAAAGCCGTTGTCCCGTGTCGCAGATTTACCCCAAGTCTGATAAAGAGGCCTCTGAGCAAAATCTTTCACGCCCAGTATAGAGGATGGGACCTAAGAACAACAGCAGTTAAAGAGCGTCCATAAATAAAACTCCATTTGTTCATGAAATCCGTACCTTTGCATGGTCAGGAGTTCACAAATGTCCGTATGAAAAAAGTTTTAAGCAGTTGAAAACTGAAATCAATAACAAGAAGTAGTCGGCAGCAGGAAAAAAAGATGTTCATGACATCAGTTGTGTTTTAACGAGATCTACATTTTTTGTACTAACTTTTTGTCTATCTCATACGGTTTACTAGTTATTCGCCCAGAAAAATACTTCTGTAGAGGTTATTCTCGAAAAAATAAAGATATGCAATTTATTTGTCATGTAAATATATTTAATTTGCGATATTTTAATCAAAATCGTTACAGCCATTTTTAATAATATCAATATTTTCGATTCTTTCCCCTAAAGGGTAGTTTACGGTACGGGGGATTTTATCTAAATATTCGTGTTGCATTCTTGTAAGATACTAAACGCTATTTCTGGACTTTTCGTTTTGAGCTATCAGGTACATGGACTCGGACCTTTTTCTAAACATGTTTTGATACAGGACATGTATTTCCGGTGAAGTCTCGGTATTGAAGTTTGGATGGAGTGCAATACCTTTTCAAGTACTGTGCTCATAGAAAAAGTAAAAAAAGCTACCTGTACTTTCATCAGCATATATATCATTGTACCGAAATCTATCCATACACACTCATTCTAATGTCATCTCTTATTTATATATCAATTTAATTCATCGATAATCTAATTATACATTTTACATCTATTTTATCTATGTAACTTAATGTAAAGATTGTTAAATATGTATACCTTATCCACAACATATACAATTTGTTAAAGCTATCTATACTTTATTTAATCGTGTAATCAGTGTATCCTATATAAGCTTCTCTCTATAACTATTTTATCCATATAATTTTATTTGTATTCCTACATGAATATAATCTTAATCGATCTAATCTCATTTGTATTTCTACATAATATATAATCTACCTAATCTAAATCTATTTAATCTTGTCTGCATTTCTACATATATAATGAATATATTTTAATCTCTCTAATCTTATCATATGTAATCGTATTTGTATTTCTACATATATAATGAATATATTTTAATCTATCTAATCTTAACATATGTAATCGTATTTGTATTTCTACATATATAGTCAATATAATCTTCTCTATATTTTACATACACATCTTATCAGTATTTCTACATGTATAATTAATCTAATTTAAGTCTATATAATCTTGTCTGTACTTCTACATGTATAATCAATCTGATTATAATCTATTCAATTTTAATATATATAATCTTATTTGTATTTATACACATACCAATCTCTAATCTGAATCTATATAATATTTTCTGCATATCTATTCAATCTTTCTAATCTTACATATAGATGTAAATCTAGTAGTACAACTAACTGCTGAATTATACGATGTATATTTATCAAATGACAAATGCGGGGACATACCTGTGCGGCAGGTGGAGACTGGTGAACGTTATGTGTATGATGGTGTGTATGGAGCTGGTGATGATGTGGTACTTGCACATTCTGTTGGGAGGATACAGACCTGGGAATCCTGGACTGGCCAGCACACAGGACCCAGGTTCCCTACACGAGAAGTCCTGATACAGCCAGTCACATCCTGCAAAAACAAAACGACTCATACATCTGGAATCAGTATTGATATTGGAACGTGCTAGAATACGTTTAATGAGTTCATACTCAAGTTAACATGAAATAATATTACATTACCATGTTTTGTTCTTTCAAAATCAGATAAAAGTATTTCATATTTGCAAGCCGTCAAACGTTAACGAGCTAGGTGACAGACTATGACGTCACCGTCTGGTACTACGTGGAGTCCCGCCATATCTTTACGTTGATCAAGAAGCATATTGTTGCTTAGAGTTTTATTTCTGCGATTTTTCTCAAATTGTGAGAGGTAGACTTTAAAATTTCAAAGTTGGATAACCTACCGTGCGTTAGCGCATTAAGAAAATATTTTTGTGATTGCCAAAATGTAATGTAGTTTTATTTATGGACGCTTTTTAACTACTATGCTTCTGAGCGTCCCATTCTATACTGGCCGTGAAAAACCGCTTGATTTTCCTCAGACTTGGTCATCAGGCTTGAGGTTCTTTCCGTAGCCAGCTTACCCTCCGCATATGTAGGACTAACACTCCCCTAGGACTTACAAGGAGATGTCTAGGGGTCAGAAGTCTGTCGGAGAGCCAACGGCACGAAACAACAGAATGGAGAACCTGGTCTATAGCCATACATGAGTGTGAGGAAGTGGATCATATGTAGGACTGACACTCCCCTAGGACTTACAAGGAGATGTCTAGGGGTTAGAAGTCTATCGGCGAGCCAACGGCACGAAACAACAGAGTGGAGAACCTGGTCTATAGTCATACATGAGAGTGAGGAAGTGGATGATATGTAGGACTAACACTCCCCTAGGACTTACAAGGAGATGTCTCGGGGTTAGAAGTCTATCGGCGAGCCAACGGCACGAAACAACAGAATGGAGAACCTGGTCTATAGCCATACATGAGTGTGAGGAAGTGGATGATATGTAGGACTAACACTCCCCTAGGACTTACAAGGAGATGTCTAGGGGTTAGAAGTCTATCGGCGAGCCAACGGCACGAAACAACAGAGTGGAGAACCTGGTCCGTAGCCAGGCAAGAGTGTGAGGAAGTGGATGATATGTAGGACTGACACTCCCCTAGGACTTACAAGCGGATGTCTAGGGGTTAGAAGTCTGTCGGAGAGCCAACGGCACGAAACAACAGAATGAAGAACCTGGTCTATAGGCAGGCATGAGCGTGAGGAAGTGGATGATATGTAGGACTTACAAGCGGATATATAGGGGTCAGAAGTCTGTCGGGGAGCCAACGGCACGAAACAACGGAATGGAGAACCTGGCCTGTAGCGACATGAGTATGAGGAAGTGGATGATATGTAGGACTGACACTCCCCTAGGACTTACAAGCGGATGTCTAGGGGTTAGAAGTCTGTCTGAGAGCCAACGGCACGAAACAACAGAATGAAGAACCTGGTCTATAGGCAGGCATGAGCGTGAGGAAGTGGATGATATGTAGGACTTACAAGCGGATATATAGGGGTCAGAAGTCTGTCGGGGAGCCAACGGCACGAAACAACGGAATGGAGAACCTGGCCTGTAGCGACATGAGTATGAGGAAGTGGATGATATGTAGGACTGACACTCCCATAGGACTTACAAGCGGATGTCTAGGGGTTAGAAGCCTGTCGGGGAGCCAACGGCACGAAACAGCAGGATGAAGAACCTGGTCTATAGGCAGGCATGAGCGTGAGGAAGTGGATGATATGAAATACAAGCAAAATGGATGATAGGGAAGGGGATAATGGAGAAATTGGTGCCATGTGTGGCGCGGGAAAGATGGAAGATACTGTTTGGTATTCAAGAGACTGTTCGTTTTTAATTGTCCTTTTGACACAAGGAACTTTTTTCAAAATGTTTTTTCAAGGAGCGGCTCCAAACATGAATCACTTCTAGCACGTACCAGTGTGTTGTATACGATAACCTCCCTTGGCCGGGAAGCCGGTCCCTTGGGAGCTGTTGGTGGCTGTGAAGCTGAAGAACGCCAGGAACTGGGAGCGGAACGTGGCCTCGCCAATGCTGCCAAAACAAACCATCCACCACCTTTACATCTCTGTATCAAAGTATTATTAATAACCTTATTCTTCTATTTACTTCACGCTATTCAAGATAAACTTTAACAGAAATTGTCTTATTACTTGCTTCCTTGTAAGTAGAAGGGAATACACTAGCATAAAGTGATAGTCAAATGTTTTAAAATGTGGTTGCTATGGAACTGAAATCCGTTTCTTTGCGTGACCAGGAGTTGACCAATTCCTGTATCAGAAAAGTATTTTAAAACTGAAACCAATAACAAGGAATATCACGAAAACAATCAACTCAACGAAAAATAAGTAAATAACATAAATTGTGTGTTTTAATGTGACTTACATTTTTGTCTATTTCTTACGGTTTACTAGTTATACAAAATGTATTCAGACCAAGCAGGTCTTCAGATGCTATTCCAGATATAGGCAACTTATTTGTCGTGTAAATATGTATAATGTATGGTACTTCATTTTCAGAAAAACAACATTTTCAAACATTTTTCCTTGTAAAGGGTGGTTTGCATTGGAGGGATTTTCTTGATTTATTACACAGTAAACTGGTGATAGAATATTTTGACTAAAAACTTCATAATGCATTTTACTTTCTCTACACGTATGTACATAGTGTAGAGAGAAGGTATTACACTCCAGTCAAAAATTCGATACCGAGATTACACCGGAAATATATGCTTTAGGGTCCCCTGTATGCAAAAAAATACATTTTCACAAAAAGGTCCGTGTGTGTGTGAGTGTGTGTGTGTCCGAGTGTATGTGAACACGATAACTCAAAAACGAAAAGTCGGTAAAATCCCAAATTTTGTATTTAAGTTTAGTATCTTCCAGGGATACAACACGAAGATTTTGAGAAAAATCTCCTCACCCCAAACTACCCTTTACATGGAGCTTTTTTCGAAAAATTGTTATGTTCTCAAAAATGGCTCTATTGATTTTGATTAAAATATCGTATATTGAATATATTTACCTGACAAATAAAATGTATATCTTGAATTCTCTGGGAATAGCTTCTGGAGACTGCTTTATTCTGGATGAATTTTACGGAATTTTGTATAACTGCTAAACCATAAGAGATAGACAAAAACTTACCATAGATTAAATACGGAGCACGCTAAAACACACAATTTATGTTACATACATTTTTTTCGTGGAGTTGATCATTTTTGAGTTATTCCTTGTTTTTGGTTTCACCTTATTCTTTTCTCATACAGGAATTTGTCAACTCGTGTCCATATAAACAAAGGAACTTCAGTCACATAGCAACCAGCTTTTGACCATCACTTTAACCTATGGTACTCCCTTATTTCGCTTCTACTTACAAGGAAGCAAGTAAATAGACCAGTGCTGCTATTTTTTTCTCGATTAGCATGAAGTAAATAGAAGCATAAGCTTTTTAACAATACTTTGTTGCAGAGATGTAGAGAAAGTCATCAGATTTTTAATAATAGCACTCCCATAAAACAAATTTCACACATGAGCACCCTTGTACATAACCAGCTGTTGTTTCTAAAATGCTCTATTTGAACGTCGCTTGATGCACGCAACTCTATACCAAGATAAAAATCCTGATAAACTAGCTAACCTACACACATGAGCACCCTTGTACATAACCAGCTGTTGTTTCTAAAATGCTCTATTTGAACGTCGCTTGATGCACGCAACTCTATACCACGATAAAAATGCTGATAAACCAGCTAACCTACACTGAAAACAAAAGTAGAGTAAGTAGGTGTTCTAAAAATTGTAATTAAAATGGTGTCAAGAAAATTTGATCATGCATTTTAGTGAGTTTTATGTTTAATGCCCCGTTTAGCTTTGTTTAGGCTGACTAACATTCACAAATTAGCACCAAAAACGTTTTAACTTACAAGGGAAAAAATCGGATGTGTTCCATTCACATGACTTTCTCTACATCTCTATAACAAATTATTGTTTAAAAGCTTATTCTTCTATTTACTTCATGATAATCGAGATAAACATTAAAAGAAATAGTCTTATTACTAACTTTCTTGTAAGTAGAAAGAAAATAAGAAAATGCACAGTCTAAAATGACAAGTGTGTTACATCAAAAGCCGGTCGCTTTGTGAAGCAATTGAAATTCCAATATTTTTGCTTGCCAGGAATAAACAAACGAGAAAGAGAAGAAAGGTAGATGTCTTCCCGTTTAAGAAAAGTTTAAGTGCCTAAAATTTAAAGTAATAATCCGGAATATCTCAAAAACGGTTAACTCTACACAAAAAAGTGTGTGACATAAATTGTGTTTTAATGATATTGTTGTGTTTCTCTTACAGTTGTACAAGAGAAGAGCTCTTCCAAGGTTATTCCCAAAACATTCATGTATAGTCATCAAAAGATCTGAAACATAAGGTATTTTAATCAAAATCGTGGCAGCCATTTTTGAGAAAATAAAAATTTTCGAAAATATTTCAATGTAAACGGTAATTTGGGGGGGGGGGGAGGTTTTCCTCAAAGTCTTCATGTCACATGCTTGGAAGATAGTTAACTTATATACCAAGTTTCGTATTTTACCAAATGTTTCTTTTTGACTAATCGTGTTCACAGACACACACAGGCACCTTTTTCTAAAAATGTTTTTCTTGTATTTAGCGAGTCTGAAAACATGTATTTGGGTGTCTGTGTAGAGAAAGTGAGTTGCAGAGGCAGCTGGTATGTTATACTCACTAGAGCAGCAGAGTCGCCAGGCGTGTGTCGGCAAACACAACTACTGGGGGGTTGAAGCGCTCGTTAGCTCCGCAGATGTGAGTGTCGCCAAACCTGGGGTGTGCCTCGTCGCCGTCCACAAGCTTCACAAATCCGCCCTCGCACCTGAAACAATATTCACGTTACCTCGGCCGCTTTAATAGTCAACAACATCAAACTCAACATATTGTCGCATCCTGTCTGGTAACAAGGTCAGCTTTCAATAACTGTCACTTCATTCAGTTACAATCTTTATTTAAAATTTTATCATAATGTATTTAGTTGCATAAAGGAGCGATATTGTCGCAGCTGATGTTCATCTCCTGTCTGGTAACAAGGTCAGCTTTCAATAACTGTCACTTCATTCAGTTACAATTTTTATTTAAACTTTTATCATAATGTATTTAGTTGCATAAAGGAGCGATATTGTCGCAGCTGATGTTCATCTCCTGTCTTTGTAACAAGGTCAGCTTTCCATAACTGTCACTTCATTCAGTTACAATCTTTATTTAAACTTTTATCATAATGTATTTAGTTACATAAAGGAGCGATATTGTCGCAGCTGATGTTCATCTCCTGTCTGGTAACAAGGTCAGCTTTCAATAACTGTCACTTCATTCAGTTACAATCTTTATTTAAACTTTTATCATAATGTATTTAGTTGCATAAAGGAGCGATATTGTCGCAGCTGATGTTCATCTCCTGTCTTGGTAACAAGGTCAGCTTTCAATAACTGTCACTTCATTCAGTTACAATCTTTATTTAAACTTTTATCATAATGTATTTAGTTACATAAAGGAGCGATATTGTCGCAGCTGATGTTCATCTCCTGTCTGGTAACAAGGTCAGCTTTCAATAACTGTCACTTCATTCAGTTACAATCTTTATTTAAACTTTTATCATAATGTATTTAGTTGCATAAAGGAGCGATATTGTCGCAGCTGATGTTCATCTCCTGTCTTGGTAACAAGGTCAGCTTTCAATAACTGTCACTTCATTCAGTTGCAATATTTACTTTTATCATAATGTATTTAGTTGCATAAAGGAGCGATATTGTCGCAGCTGATGTTCATCTCCTGGCTGGTAACAAGGTCAGCTTTCAATAACTGTCACTTCATTCAGTTACAATCTATATTTAAACTTTTATCATAATGTATTTAGTTGCATAAAGGAGCGATATTGTCGCAGCTGATGTTCATCTCCTGTAACAAGGTCAGCTTTCAATAACTGTCACTTCATTCAGTTACAATCTGTATTTAAACTTTTATCATAATGTATTTAGTTGCATAAAGGAGCGATATTGTCGCAGCTGATGTTCATCTCCTGTAACAAGGTCAGCTTTCAATAACTGTCACTTCATTCAGTTACAATCTTTATTTAAACTTTTATCATAATGTATTTAGTTGCATAAAGGAGCGATATTGTCGCAGCTGATGTTCATCTCCTGTAACAAGGTCAGCTTTCAATAACTGTCACTTCATTCAGTTACAATCTTTATTTAAACTTTTATCATAATGTATTTAGTTGCATAAAGGAGCGATATTGTGGCAGCTGATGTTCATCTCCTGTAACAAGGTCAGCTTTCAATAACCGTCACTTCATTCAGTTACAATCTTTATTTAAACTTTTATCATAATGTATTTAGTTGCATAAAGGAGCGATATTGTCGCAGCTGATGTTCATCTCCTGTCTGGTAACAAGGTCAGCTTTCAATAGCTGTCACTTCATTCAGTTACAATGTTTATTTAAACTTTTATCATAATGTATTTAGTTGCATAAAGGAGCGATATTGTCGCAGCTGATGTTCATCTCCTGTCTTGGTAACAAGGTCAGCTTTCAATAACTGTCACTTCATTCAGTTACAATCTTTATTTAAACTTTTATCATAATGTATTTAGTTCAAAAAAGAATTGAAAATAATAATCATTATTTGTATTTCCTATGTGTGATAATAATGTTTGTTTCTTTTCATGTATTAGTTACTAAAAGCTGAAATAAAATAATTGCTCGCTATTTATATTGTTGCTATCGTAGATTGGTGTGGGCCATGTCATGACTCAGGAGGCAGTGAAGAAAGAAAATAAAGATGGCCGTCATGTACCATTTGAGAACTAATGTCAGTATTACAATGATAACCTTCCTATATATTATATTATAAGTTATTAATATTCTTATCATATAAAGTTGGTCGTGAATTATCAACAAGAGGAAAACACTCCTGCTCTGACAATCTAACTCATGGCCTAGTTATTGCAAACTCTATTTATTGGATTAAACATTTAATAAACGAATACGTATCAGGAATAACTGCCTCTGTAACATTTTTATCGAAATTAGATTTCACTTTATGTACTTTGTACATAAGCAAAGGAGATATTGCATTTCACCCAAAAAGCCTATTTTGACACTGCAAATACTGCTATTAGAGTCCCCTGAACACAAACAGTTATTTATGCGACGATGTTATAATGGTGAATGAGGTAAGTTTGGACGCGAGCGAAGTGAGGATTCTAGTAACCAACACTATATGAGAGTTGCATACTTCATTTTTCTACCACATGTAGATATACGATAAATATTTAGATACGAAACATGAGCTCCGCCGACCGCTATGTGTATTATACGCTTGCGTCGATAACAAATGAAATTTGATAATTGATTTGCGATGGAGACTGAAGTATTTTGGCCCAGTCTTAATGATGTTGATGCTTGAGGCTTTGTCGGCAGATGGCACTGTTGCTCGCTCCAAGTAAAATCTATGCCTCCTGGTTGAGGCTAGGTGCCGTTGTAGAGGCCTCCTTCTGGCCTCTCGGTGTCTGTATAGCATCCATGGCGCGCCAGGGCAATAACACTTAGCTAACAAAAGACTACCCTGTACTAGAGGTGAGAGCCAACGTAGTAAAACCTCTGTTTCCTGGGGACACACATTACTATGCTTGCAACTCGAGATTTGCGCCTCAGTTAAGGGACCATTAAATGGTACTGCGAGAGTTGGTTTCCAACCGCAATCACTAAAAACTCAAAATTCAAAGTCACGCTGAGGATTATCACATTCTGAAACATTCTGTACCTCCATCATTTAATGTGTGCTATTCTGTGGTTTCCCTTCCCCCGGCCGCAAAAGATCAGTACTTTGTTACAGTTGCCGAGGTCTCTACCCTCTACCCAGTACAGCAAGCCTGTGACCTTACCCTGTCCCGTTGTAACGGCCGATGTTGATCAGTCTGTAGATCTGAATCTCCACGCGCTGACCTGTATGAGATACCAACAGAAGCCAGGACCTTGTAGAGCCGGAGACTTGATCTGGTCAAACGTCTTGCCAAGGTCTCTACCCTCTACACTCTACCCTCTACCCAGTACAGCAAGTCTGTGACCTTACCCTGTCCCGTTGAAACGGCCGATGCTGATGAGTCTGTAGATCTGAATCTCCACGCGCTGACCTGCAGCAGATACCAACAGAAGCCAGGACCTTGTAGAGCCGGAGACTTGATCTGGCCAAACGTTTTGCCAAGGTCTCTACCCTCTATCCAGTACATGCAAGCCTATGACTTTATCCTGTCCCGTTGAAACGGCCGATGTTTATGAGTCTGTAGATCTGAATCTCCACGCGCTGACCCGCATCAGGCTGCAGCAGATACCAACAGAATCCAGGACCTTGTAGAGCCGGAGACTTGATCTGGCCTAACGTCTTGCCAAGGTCTCTACCCTCTACCCTGTACAGCAAGCCCGTGACCTTACCCTGTCCCGTTGAAACGGCCGATGTTGATGAGTCTGTAGATCTGAATCTCCACGCGCTGACCCGCATCAGGCTGCAGCAGATACGAACAGAAGCCAGGACCTTGTAGAGCCGGAGACTTGATCTGGCCAAACGTCTTGCCAGATCGCGCTGACAGATACTTGGAGTCGATCGTCACGTTACACACTGCAACAATAACAGCACATCATCTGATGTGTTACACTCACATCACTTTCACTAGTCGTTTTACTAACATACTTTTTACAAATGATTCTTCTTCTTTCTAATCCATGCTAATCGAGATAAGGATTATCAGAATTTCTTATTACTTAGATACGACTTTTACTGTAAGCATTCCTTCTGGAGGAGCCGATCCCCAATCCGAATGGTTGGCTTCTGTTTACGCTATAAATACCTATGCCCTGTTGATGTTATCGCCTGAAGCGCCTACGCAATATCGTACCAACCCCTTGAGTGCCCCTGTGATAAGAGGGGTGTTCAATAAACCCTTAGATCAAAAAAATATAATTGGTAGATTTCTCTTTTATTTTGCTCCATACTACTCTTTTAGCTCGATTCACTTCAACTGTTTTACGACTTCCAAAAAGTAGGTTTTAGAAAGGTTCTCAAAATAGGCATCTGTTTGACCACTGTGCCTTGTGATATGCCTGCGGCCCCTGCTATTTCGTGAACTTTAACTTGTTGTTCATGCAAAACCATATCCTTCATTTTGACAATCATTTCGAAGGAAGTCACTTCTACTGGACGTCCGGAACGATGTTCATCATTTGTGGATGTACGGCCACGTTTAAATTCATTTATTCAATTGCAAATTGTTGCAAACGCAGGAGCAGAAGTGATATGAACTTCATCCAACTTGACTTTTATCTCTTTCAGTGTTTTAAGTCTTTTTACATATAAATGTTGAATTAGCGCACGAAATTCGATTTTTTCATATTTCAAAAGAAGCACAAAATTGTTAATTCAATCGCCTATGACAACAAAGTCACCTGGTGGACGTAGCTGAAACTTTAACTGCCATCTAGTTAGAGACGACAGTTATTAAATATACTTTCATATTTCAAAAGAAGCACAAAATTGTTAATTCAATCGCCTATGACAACAAAGTCACCTGGTGGACGTAGCTGAAACTTTAACTGCCATCTAGTTAGAGACGACAGTTATTAAATATACCTACATATTTCAAAAGAAGCACAAAATTGTTAATTCAATCGCCTATGACAACAAAGTCACCTGGTGGACGTAGCTGAAACTTTAACTGCCATCTAGTGAGAGACGACAGTTATTAAATATACTTTCTTTCGATGTTACGAGTGTAATTTCTGGGATTTTCTAAGAAGGTATTGAAAGCCCCTTGTACCTGGATCACAATATATCCAGAAGGTGAGATCAATCCAATATGTTCAAGAGCAAATAAACTCTAGATCACAATATATCCAGAATGATAGATCAATCCAATATGTTGAAGAGCAAATAAACTCTAGATCACAATATATCCAGAAGGTGAGATCAATCCAATATGTTGAAGATCAAACAAACCCTGGATCACAATATATCCAGAATGTGAGATCAATCCAATATGTTGAACAGCAAACCAACTCTGGATCATAATATATCCAGAATGTGAGATCAATCCAATATGTTGAAGATCAAACAAACTCTAGATCACAATATATCCAGAAAGTGAGATCAATCCAATATGTTGAAGATCAAACAAACCCTGGATCATAATATATCCAGAATGTGAGATCAATCCAATATGTTGAAGATCAAACAAACCCTGGATCATAATATATCCAGAAGGTGAGATCAATCCAATATGTTGAAGATCAAACAAACCCTGGATCATAATATATCCAGAATGTGAGATCAATCCAATATGTTGAAGATCAAACAAACTCTAGATCACAATATACCCAAAAGGTGAGATCAATCCAATATGTTGAAGATCAAACAAACCCTGGATCATAATATATCCAGAAGGTGAGATCAATTCAATATGTTGAACAGCAAACAAACTCTAGATCACAATATATCCAGAAGGTGAGATCAATCCAATATGTTGAACAGCAAACCAACTCTGGATCATAATATATCCAGAAGGTGAGATCAATCCAATATGTTGAACAGCAAACCAACTCTGGATCACAATATATCCAGAATGTGAGATCAATCCAATATGTTGAAGATCAAACAAACTCTAGATCACAATATATCCAGAAGGTGAGATCAATCCAATATGTTGAAGATCAAACAAACCCTGGATCACAATATATCCAGAATGTGAGATCAATCCAATATGCTGAACAGCAAATAAACTCTGGATCACAATATATCCAGAAGGTGAGATCAATCCAATATGTTGAACACCAAATAAACTCTAGATCACAATATATCCAGAAGGTGAGATCAATCCAATATGTTGAACAGCAAATAAACTCTAGATCACAATATATCCAGAAGGTGAGATCAATCCAATATGTTGAACATCAAACAAACTCTAGATCACAATATATCCAGAATGTGAGATCAATCCAATATGTTGAAGATCAAACAAACCCTGAATCATAATATATCCAGAAGGTGAGATCAATCCAATATGTTGAAGATCAAACAAACCCTGGATTATAATATATCCAGAATGTGAGATCAATCCAATATGTTGAAGATCAAACAAACTCTAGATCACAATATATCCAGAATGTGAGATCAATCCAATATGTTGAAGATCAAACAAACCCTGGATCATAATATATCCAGAATGTGAGATCAATCCAATATGTTGAAGATCAAACAAACCCTGGATCATAATATATCCAGAAGGTGAGATCAATCCAATATGTTGAAGATCAAACAAACCCTGGATCATAATATATCCAGAATGTGAGATCAATCCAATATGTTGAAGATCAAACAAACTCTAGATCACAATATACCCAAAAGGTGAGATCAATCCAATATGTTGAAGATCAAACAAACCCTGGATCATAATATATCCAGAAGGTGAGATCAATCCAATATGTTGAACAGCAAACAAACTCTAGATCACAATATATCCAGAAGGTGAGATCAATCCAATATGTTGAACAGCAAACCAACTCTGGATCATAATATATCCAGAAGGTGAGATCAATCCAATATGTTGAACAGCAAACCAACTCTGGATCACAATATATCCAGAATGTGAGATCAATCCAATATGTTGAAGATCAAACAAACTCTAGATCACAATATATCCAGAAGGTGAGATCAATCCAATATGTTGAAGATCAAACAAACCCTGGATCACAATATATCCAGAATGTGAGATCAATCCAATATGTTGAACAGCAAATAAACTCTGGATCACATTATATCCAGAAGGTGAGATCAATCCAATATGTTGAACACCAAATAAACTCTAGATCACAATATATCCAGAAGGTGAGATCAAACCAATATGTTGAACAGCAAATAAACTCTAGATCACAATATATCCAGAAGGTGAGATCAATCCAATATGTTGAAGATCAAACAAACTCTAGATCACAATATATCCAGAATGTGAGATCAATCCAATATGTTGAAGATCAAACAAACCCTGAATCATAATATATCCAGAAGGTGAGATCAATCCAATATGTTGAAGATCAAACAAACCCTGGATTATAATATATCCAGAATGTGAGATCAATCCAATATGTTGAAGATCAAACAAACTCTAGATCACAATATATCCAGAATGTGAGATCAATCCAATATGTTGAAGATCAAACAAACCCTGGATCATAATATATCCAGAATGTGAGATCAATCCAATATGTTGAAGATCAAACAAACCCTGGATCATAATATATCCAGAATGTGAGATCAATCCAATATGTTGAAGATCAAACAAACCCTGGATCATAATATATCCAGAAGGTGAGATCAATCCAATATGTTGAAGATCAAACAAACCCTGGATCATAATATATCCAGAATGTGAGATCAATCCAATATGTTGAAGATCAAACAAACTCTAGATCACAATATACCCAAAAGGTGAGATCAATCCAATATGTTGAAGATCAAACAAACTCTAGATCACAATATATCCAGAATGTGAGATCAATCCAATATGTTGAAGATCAAACAAACCCTGAATCATAATATATCCAGAAGGTGAGATCAATCCAATATGTTGAAGATCAAACAAACCCTGGATTATAATATATCCAGAATGTGAGATCAATCCAATATGTTGCAGATCAAACAAACTCTAGATCACAATATATCCAGAATGTGAGATCAATCCAATATGTTGAAGATCAAACAAACCCTGGATCATAATATATCCAGAATGTGAGATCAATCCAATATGTTGAAGATCAAACAAACCCTGGATCATAATATATCCAGAAGGTGAGATCAATCCAATATGTTGAAGATCAAACAAACCCTGGATCATAATATATCCAGAATGTGAGATCAATCCAATATGTTGAACACCAAATAAACTCTAGATCACAATATATACAGAAGGTGAGATCAATCCAATATGTTGAACAGCAAATAAACTCTAGATCACAATATATCCAGAAGGTGAGATCAATCCAATATGTTGAAGATCAAACAAACTCTAGATCACAATATATCCAGAATGTGAGATCAATCCAATATGTTGAAGATCAAACAAACCCTGAATCATAATATATCCAGAAGGTAAGATCAATCCAATATGTTGAAGATCAAACAAACCCTGGATTATAATATATCCAGAATGTGAGATCAATCCAATATGTTGAAGATCAAACAAACTCAAGATCACAATATATCCAGAATGTGAGATCAATCCAATATGTTGAAGATCAAACAAACCCTGGATCATAATATATCCAGAATGTGAGATCAATCCAATATGTTGAAGATCAAACAAACCCTGGATCATAATATATCCAGAAGGTGAGATCAATCCAATATGTTGAAGATCAAACAAACCCTGGATCATAATATATCCAGAATGTGAGATCAATCCAATATGTTGAAGATCAAACAAACTCTAGATCACAATATACCCAAAAGGTGAGATCAATCCAATATGTTGAAGATCAAACAAACCCTGGATCATAATATATCCAGAAGGTGAGATCAATCCAATATGTTGAACAGCAAACAAACTCTAGATCACAATATATCCAGAAGGTGAGATCAATCCAATATGTTGAACAGCAAACCAACTCTGGATCATAATATATCCAGAAGGTGAGATCAATTCAATATGTTGAACAGCAAACCAACTCTAGATCACAATATATCCAGAATGTGAGATCAATCCAATATGTTGAAGATCAAACAAACTCTAGTTCACAATATATCCAGAAGGTGAGATCAATCAAATATGTTGAAGATCAAACAAACCCTGGATCACAATATATCCAGAATGTGAGATCAATCCAATATGTTGAACAGCAAATAAACTCTGGATCACAATATATCCAGAAGGTGAGATCAATCCAATATGTTGAACACCAAATAAACTCTAGATCACAATATATCCAGAAGGTGAGATCAATCCAATATGTTGAACAGCAAATAAACTCTAGATCACAATATATCCAGAAGGTGAGATCAATCCAATATGTTGAAGATCAAACAAACTCTAGATCACAATATATCCAGAATGTGAGATCAATCCAATATGTTGAAGATCAAACAAACCCTGAATCATAATATATCCAGAAGGTGAGATCAATCCAATATGTTGAAGATCAAACAAACCCTGGATCATAATATATCCAGAAGGTGAGATCAATCCAATATGTTGAACAGCAAACAAACTCTAGATCACAATATATCCAGAAGGTGAGATCAATCCAATATGTTGAACAGCAAACCAACTCTGGATCATAATATATCCAGAAGGTGAGATCAATCCAATATGTTGAACAGCAAACCAACTCTGTATCACAATATATCCAGAATGTGAGATCAATCCAATATGTTGAAGATCAAACAAACTCTAGATCACAATATATCCAGAAGGTGAGATCAATCCAATATGTTGAAGATCAAACAAACTCTGGATCATAATATATCCAGAATGTGAGATCAATCCAATATGTTGAAGATCAAACAAACTCTAGATCACAATATATCCAGAATGTGAGATCAATCCAATATGTTGAAGATCAAACAAACTCTAGATCACAATATATCCAGAATGTGAGATCAATCCAATATGTTGAAGATCAAACAAACTCTAGATCACAATATATCCAGAATGTGAGATCAATCCAATATGTTGAAGATCAAACAAACTCTAGATCACAATATATCCAGAGTGTGAGATCAATCCAATATGTTGAACAGCAAATAAACTCTGGATCATAATATATCCAGAATGTGAGATCAATCCAATATGTTGAACAGCAAATAAACTCAGGATCACAATATATCCAGAATGTGAAATCAATCCAATATGTTGAACAGCAAAAAAACTCTGGATCATAATATATCCAGAATGTGAAATCAATCCAATATGTTGAACAGCAAACAAACTCTAGATCACAATATATCCAGAATGTGAAATCAATCCAATATGTTGAACAGCAAATAAACTCTAGATCATAATATATCCAGAATGTGAAATCAATCCAATATGTTGAAGAGCAAACCAACTCTGGATCTCAGGATATGCGACGAGTCCAATGGCTATGAAGAAGAAATGTAGTTCTGTAATTTGCCATTACCAGGATTGGTGGTTAGCCCAATGGCTCTCTAGGATCACGCAAACTCTGCACCTTAGCATACTCAGGATGCGTGAACACCCTAATATCTGCTGAGGATCAGGCAAACTATGGATAATACTCCATCCAGATTGAGTGTTCAGCCCAATGATTGTAGACGAACAAGCAATTATGGATTATAGCATATTCAGGCTGTGTACTCAACACAATCTCTGTTGAGGGCCAAGCAAACGCTGTATCATAGCATATCCAGGATGGGTGATGACTTCAATATCTTTCAAGGATTAGGCAAACTCTGGACTATAGTATATCCAAGATGGAAGATCAAGTCAATGTCTGTCAAGGAACAAGCAAACGCTGGATCATAGCATATCCAGGATGGGTGATGACTTCAATATCTTTCAAGGATTAGGCAAACTCTGGACTATAGTATATCCAAGATGGAAGATCAAGTCAATGTCTGTCAAGGAACAAGCAAACGCTGGATCATAGCATACCTAAGATGGGTGATTAGCCAATTGTCAGGAGATTATTAAACAAAATCTGGACCATATCAGGTTATCCTGGACGGGTGATTAGTCCAATATCTGAAGATAAGCAAATAAACTCTGGAACATAGTATATCCAGGACGAGTTGTCAGTCCGAATGCTCAGTATGCGGTGAAAAAGTAACAAATGAAGTAGAGTAATGATAGGAAAATCTGGGATCAAATTATCCAACCCAGAATCTACCTAGCAACTGAGGAAGGGCTGGAAAAAAATGATTGGATCAAGTTGATCACCTCAGGAGATTTGAACCCTAGACCGCGAATGCGTGTATAGACGTCACTACATGTGTCATCCGATTGGTGCGTTTTAATTGAAAAGGCCATAATGCTACTAAGATTTTTCGCCATGTCCAATTTTTATGTCTCCACAAAACGCACGTTTCAACGTTTACATGTACAGTTGAGCCCAGTGCTGGTTTGTGAGCCGAACATTCAGGAAGTATTGTAATACTTACTGTTGCTGCAGTGTTGTTCCAGACCACACTGGCTACATCTGTTTGCAGCTCCTCGCCCACAATGACATCCACCATCATGAACACAACATGCACAGTTGAGCCCAGTGCTGGTTTGTGAGCCGAACATTCAGGAAGTATTGTAATACTTACTGTTGCTGCAGTGTTGTTCCAGACCACACTGGCTACATCTGTTTGGAGCTCCTCGCCCACAATGACATCCACCATCATGAACACAACATGCACAGTCCTGTCGAGTAGAGTCAAAAGGACAATGGCATCCTTTCGCTTCCTGAGTCCAAAGGTCAACCTGACCTGCAACAAGTAAACAAAACTGATTGAACTTTTCAGTCTGACTCATCCTATCCTACGCACGTATTGTGGCTATAACAGCTGGCTAAACAATGGAGCCCAGAACTAAAGTACTCATGACATTGTACGTCGCCATTGTCATCTTACAACAATTTGAGATCACTTTTTTTTTTTTTTTTTTTTTTTTGCTGGAATTTAATGATTTGTCATGGTAACTCAGTCGTGGAGCAACCGACTAGAAACCGGGATATCCGTGCTTCTAATCCTATGGCATTGCATTTTTTGAGTATGACTCTGTCTATCCAAAAATAATTGAATTTGCTAATTTTCTTTTTGTTCTCAAGGGGAAGTACCAATCATCTTACCCAAAAATTCGATACGAAGATTTCAGCGAAAATGTTTGTTTCGGGATTCCATAACACCCAAAGTCAATTCATTTTTAATTTCTCTTCGGATATAGTGTACATCAGGTTTTCTCGGTCACTTTTACTACATATGACACTGATGAAACATGGAATGAAGATAGAGGACTGCTGGAGTGGGATGACGGGAGAACCAGAAGAAAACCCGATCCTACGCCGCTTTATGCACCGCAAATCCCACATGCAGTTGCTTGGGAGCAAACCCGGGTATCCTGGGTGAGAGTTGAGTGGTCTAACCACTCGGTCAAGGCGCCGTTCACATTTCTGGGTCACTAGACGAATGCTGGGGAGCTTCTTCATGCCCCAGAACTTCCTGCCCCTTCATTTCATCTCCATTTCATCCAACAATCTCTTTCAGGAGTAAGTGCGGTGAGACTAGGTGGTGACGCCCCTCCGTGGTGGTGAATACGCTTTGAAAATACAGCTCTTGTTGGCGTAATCCGTAGCTCCAAGGATTTTAAGTCACACCCAGTGGGATTGCCTTTAAAAAGAAGTTTTCCTGACAGTCCAAGACATTATCGCAGACAGAATGCTTCAACACTGAATAAGAGAATGGTCGTCATCTTCCCAAGTTTTGTCAACTACGTTGCTGCGCCAAAACTGATATACTACCAAGTTTGATTTGTTGAAAATCTTGGTGCACCTTCTCCTTTTTTGTTTAACGCCCACTTTCACCAAATGTGGCACCGCAGGCGATGACACTAATGATACATGGAATGACGATGGATCACCGCTAAAATGAGATGGCCGGGTAAACCGGAGAAACCTGCCCTGCTTTGTCCACATGCGGCCACCTTGCTGACAGGCGAGTGGTCTCACGGCGCGGCCTATTGCATCTATACTCAGATTTCCCTAGGAATACCTGTTTTGAGCACCTCTGGTACTAAAACGTGCTATATGTTCCAGGCACATAACTTTGTTTACAGTCCTGCAACAAATTATTACTAAAGCCATATTCATGCTAATTGAGAAAGCATTATCCCAACTAGTGTTATTGCTTGCTTCCTTGTAAGGGAGTACCATAGGTTAAAGTGATACTCAAAAGTTGCTCTGTTTGCGTGGCCACATTCCGGTATTAGAAAACTCAAACCAATATCTCAAAAACGGCCAACTTCATAAAAAAATGCATATAACATAAATTATGTATTTTAAGAAGCTCTACATTTTTTGTGTATCTCTTACGGTTTACTCATTATGAAAATTCATGAAAATCAACATGATATCAGAGGCTATTCCCAGAAAATTCAAGATATACGTTTTATTTGTCAGGTAAATATCTTTAATATATGATATTTTAATCAAAATCGTTACAGCCATTTTATAGAAAATAAAAATTTTCGAACATTTTTCCACATAAACGGTAGTTGCTGGTGGCTGGATTTTCTTGAAAATCTTCGTTTTGCATCCTTGGAAGACACTGGATATAAATACCAAGTTTGGTGTTTAACGTATTTGAGCTATGCTGCCCACAAACACACACGCATACAGACAGACATTTCTTTAAAAGTCCTTTTTTACTTTCTCTACACGTACTGTGCACATAGTGTATAGGGAAGGTATTGTATTGTACCCAAAAATGCAATATCCAGATTTCAGCGGAAATATCTCTTTAAACGCCCTGAATACAAAAAAAAAAAGAAAAAAAAAAGGGTTTTTAGAAAAATTTCCCTGTGTGCCTGTTTGTCTGTCTTTTTGTCTGTGCCCGTTAAATACTAAACTTAGTATTTAAGTTCAGTATCTTCCAAGGATGCAACACGAAGATTTTCAAGAAAATCCCCCAACCCCCAACTACCCTTTACATGGAAAAAGTGTCGAAAAGTTTTATTTTCTCGAAAAAGGCTCTAACAATTAAAAAACTCTACAAGGGCAATTAAAATGTGTATCTTGAATTTTTTTGGAATAGTCTCTGAATACATCTTTACTCTGGATGAATTTTGCATAACTGGTAAACCGTAAGAGATGGACAAAAACTTACCACACACAAACTGTATAGCTCGATAAACACACGATTTATGATATATACGCTTTTTATGTATAGCTGAGCATTTTTGAGGTATTCCTTGTTATTGATTTCAATGTTAAAATACTTTTACTTTTCTCATACGGAAATTTGTTAACTGCTACAAACAAATGAACTTCAATCACATAGCAACCAGACTTTAAAGCATGTGACTATCACTTTATCCTAGTGCATTCCCTTTTACTTACAAGGAAGCAAGTAATAAGATAATTTTATCTTGATTGTCATGAAGTAAATAGAAGAATAAGCGTTGGTCATAGAATATTTAGAGAAAGTCGTGTGAGTGGAGCACATGAGATTTTTTAAAGAAAAGATTGTTAAAAGTGAACAGAGTAAGTGATTTGAATGTAGAACAAGCAGTTTTAGAGAGGATATTATATTTTCGCTTTGCACAAAGTCATCATGTACACAGAAAACATTGCTTCACTTTGAAACACTTGCTGCTCCAACATTCAACAAAACCCTTCTTTGTGGCAAACTTCATGCCAGCACACCATCACCAAAAAAAACACATTTTTAGTTTCTCTACGCGTACTATGTACATACTGTATACAGAAGGTATTATATTACACCCAAAAATTCAATACTGAGATTTCACCAGAACAAAAAAAATCTGATGTGTTCATTCACATGACTTTCTCTGCAATAAATTATTGTTAAAAAGCTTATGCTTCTATTTACTTCATGCTAATCGAGAAAAAAATTAGCAGAAATAGTCTTATTATTTGCTTCCTTGTAAGTAGAAGAGAAATAAGGGAGTACCATAGATTAAAGTGATAGTCAAAAGCTGGTTGCTATGTGACTAAAGTTCCTTTGTTTGTATGGACACGAGTTGAAAAATTCCTGTATGAGAAAGGTATAAGTTTTTCAAAGCTGAAACTAAAAACAAGGATTATCTCAAACACAATCCACTCCACGAAAATATATATATGTGTGTATCTATAAGTTGTGTGTTTTAACCTGCTAAAGTAAGTTTTTGTCTATCTCTTACGGTTTAGCAGTTATGCAAAGTTTCGTAAAATTGATCCAGAATAAAGTAGTCTTCAGAGGCTATTCCGAAAAAACTCAAGATATACATTTTATTTGTCAGGTAAACATCTTTAATATACGATATGCTCATCAAAATTGTTACAGCATTTTTAAGAAATCAAAATTTTCGAATTTTTTTCTACGTAAAGGGTAGTTTGGAGTGGGGGAATTTTCTTGAAAATATTCGTGTCGCATCCTCCGAGGATACCAAACTTAAATATCAAGTAATGATCTTTTCGTTTTTGAGCTATGCTGTCCACAGACACACACGCACACATGAACCTTTTTCTAATTTTTATATTCAGGGGGATCCAAAACAAGTATTTCCGGTGAAATCTCGGTATTGAATTTTTGGGTGAAATGCAATACCTTCTGTATACACTATGTACATTGTACATGTAGAGAAAGTAAAAAAAGCAGTATAAGAAAAAGATGCGTGTGTATGTCTGTGAGTTGCATAGCTCGAAAACGAAAGTAGTTACGTTAAATACAAAACTTGGTATTTAAGTTCAGTATCTTTCAAATGTGATACGAAGATTTTCAAGAAAATCCCCCTACTCTTTACATGGAAGAATTTCCAAAATTTTGATTTTCTCAAAACACGATCTAATGATTTTGATTAAAATCTCACACATTTAAGATATTGAAACTCGCTCACGTCACTCTTTCCTTCTTGCTATACTTGCTCATCACCATTTACAATAGATTCAGCTCGTCTTGGGAATTTCCTCCCTGAAGACGCAAGGGGCTGCCCGCACGTCTTCAAGCAGAAAATCAGGACATACACCTGATCTGCTGTTGTATTAATATGATAAATACAATCTACTTTCATCTATTGTTATTAATATTTTATGTGCTGCCAAGTAATATGCATTTCAGTTGTAAATATCACTAACATGTGTTTCGACCTACATGAATATTCATTTAAAATAGCTTTGTTTACAGCTTTTTTTCTTTTCATTTCAGTATACTTGTTGCACCTTTTCATAATTGTTTTATTAAGTTGTGTAAAATTGTACTTTGTTCTTTATTCATTGCTGTATTGAATTTCACGCATTGCTGAAGAGAAGCTGTTATGACATTAACTCCAACCAGGATAAATAAATAAATATTTACATGACTGATAAAACGAATATCTTCAATGCTCTAGGAAGAACCTCTGAAGTCCTTTTTATTCTGGTTGAATTTCACATAGGTGGTAAATTATAAGAAATAGATAACTTACCACACAACAATGTAGATCTCATTAAAAGACACAATTTATGCCGTATACATCGCTTTTTTGATTTCAGCTTTTCCGAAATATTCCTTATTATATGTTTCAGTTTTAAAACTGCTAAACTTTTCCCAAGCTGCAAGGCAACGTTGGTTTCACTGTTTTGTTTTACTCCCGGGAATACAAAGGGAAGCGATTTTAACAATAGAGCAACCAAATTTTAAAATATTTGGCTATCACTTTATCCTAGTGTATTGCTTTATTTACCTTCTACTTACAAGAAAAGATTTCTGTTAATGTTTATCTCGACTATCATGAAGTAGATAGAAGTAAGAAGTTTGTTTACAGAATAGCTAGAGAAAGACATGTGATAGAAACACAGGAGATTTTTATTCCCGGGAGTGTACACATATTGGATGAGAGAGAGAGAGAGACAGAGAGGGAGAGAGAGAGAGAGAGAGAGAGAGAGAGAGAGAGAGAGAGAATGCAATATGTAAATGTAGTGAAATTTTGTTAATAATGACCAGGACGAGACTTCTGCTTCTGCTTCATGGATTTTGGCTTTAGGAAAATTTCCATATCAAAAGATTGAATCCGACCATCTTGTCACTGCCCTTGCCCCTTTCGGCACTAAACCCTGCGGGAGCCTGTTGAATGACTTTCTACCCTTGCAGCCCATGCTCCCATTCACATGAGACTCTCTACATCTCTGTAACAAATTACTGTTAAAATTCTTATTCTTATATCTACTTAAGGGGACTGAGCAAAAATACATTTTTATTTTTGCGTGTAAAACAGTAGAGAATGTTCTGAGTAAACCGCTTCAGTTTTACCTTGAGATCACCGTTCTAAGGGTTTTTATAGAAGAGGCTGCATGTAGTGGGCCCGGTCTGTCAACTTATTCACATTTGTTTTTTCTATCAACGGAATTAATATATTTTTTTACTTTCTCTACACGTATATGTACAAAGTGTAAAGAGAAGGTATTGTATTGCACCCAAAAATTTAATACCGAGATTTCACAGGAAATATATGGTTTGTTACCCTCTGAATTCAAAAAAAGCATTTTTAGAAAAATGTCCATGTATGTCTTTGTGTATGTGTGCGTGTGTGTGTGTGTCTGTGGACAACATAACTCAAAAACGATAAGTCCGTTAAAAACCTAACATGGTATTTATGTTTGGTATCTTCCAAGGATGCGACGAAAATTTTCAAGAAAAACACCCACCCCCAACTACCCTTTAAATGGAACTTTTTTCGAAAGTTTTGATTTTCTCAAAAATTCCTCTTAACGATTTTGATTAAAATATCGCATGCTAAAGATATTTATATGACAAATAAAATTTATATTTTGAATCTTTTGGGAATAACCTCTGAAGACTACTTTATTCTGAATGAATTTTATGTAATTTTGTGTAACTGTTAAACCGTAAGATATGGACAAAAACTTACCGCACAGAAAATTTAGAGTACGTTAAAACACAAAATTCATGTAATATACATTTCTTTCATGGAGTTGATCGTTTTTGAGTTATTCCTTGTTTTTGGTTTTAGCTTTGAAAAACTTATACTTTTCTCATACAGGAATTTGCCAACTGGTGTCCATACAAACAAAGGAACTTCAGTAACATAGCAACCAGCTTTTGACTATCACTTTAACCTATGGTGTTCCCTTATTTCGCTCCTACTTACAAGGAAGCAAGTAATAAGATTATTTCTGCTGGTTCTTTCTCGATTAGCATGAAGCAAATAGAATAGAATACACTAGACTGATGTGAATCTTTTTAAAACTGCTTGCTGTGTGGATAAAATTATTTTGCATTGCCATTCCCGTATGAGGGAAGTTTTAAAAACGGGAACCAGTAACAAGGAATATCTGTGTGATTTAACGAGATCTACATTTTTGTGGAGTAAGTTTTGTCTACATTTTACGGTTTACCAGTTATACAAGATCCAGCAAAATTTATCCAGAATAAAGTAGTCTTCAGAGGCTATTCCCAGAAAATGCAAAATATACATTTTATTTGTCAGGCGAATACCTTTAGCATGTGGTATTTAATGGAAATCGTTAGAGACATTTTTGAGAACATAAACAGTTGTATTTATCGTGTTTTCAAGTCCGGCGGAGGTTATAATTTTAGAACTGGTTTCTTTAAGAAATTTAAATATATTTACATATTTTCTATATTTTTTCTATAATGTAAATTTAATGATTTTTTTTTTTTGTGGTTTAGTGAACTAAATCTTTGTGAAATGTTGCTTACATTTTTTAAAAAAATGATAGAGATAATATTGACAGTGTAAATGAGGAAGTAGGTTAATCACAAATTTATACCTATATAGTAGAGTGTAAAAATCCTTAGCATGGCTTCCTTCGGAAGGGAAGTAAAGCCGTTGCTCCCGTGTCTTAGATACGGCACGTAAAGAACCTCAAGCTTGATAAAGAGGTCTCTGAGCAAAATTAAGTGAGCTTTAGAATAGAACACCATGAACCACAGCAGTTAAAGGGTGTTCATAAATAAAACTGCATTTCACTTTTACACACGCAAGGAGCGTTTTTCTAAAATTATTATGGATTCAGGGGATCCTAAAACGCGAATTTCTGGTGAAATATCGATACAGCATGTGTATGTAATATTTAGGGCAATTAAAATGGTTTACATATATACTTGTGTTCGTGTAACTGTCAGTTGGACCGATTTTGTGAGACTTGAATTGGTTTAATTTGCTCTTCCATCAGATACATATATACTTGTGTTCGTGTAAATGTCAGTTGGACCGATTTTGTGTGACTTGAATTGGTTTACATTTGCTCTTCCATCAGATACATATATACTTGTGATCGTGTGAATGTCAGTTGGACCGATTTTGTGTGACTTGAATTGGTTTACATTTGCTCTTCCATCAGATACATATATACTTGTGTTCGTGTGAGTGTCAGTTGGACCGATTTTGTGTGACTTGAATTGGTTTACATTTGCTCTTCCATCAGATACATATATACTTGTGTTCGTGTGAATGTCAGTTGGACCGATTTTGTGTGACTTGAATTGGTTTACATTTGCTCTTCCATCAGATACATATATACTTGTGTTCGTGTGAGTGTCAGTTGGACCGATTTTGTGTGACTTGAATTGGTTTACATTTGCTCTTCCATCAGATACATATATACTTGTGTTCGTGTGAGTGTCAGTTGGACCGATTTTGTGTGACTTGAATTGGTTTACATTTGCTCTTCCATCAGATACATATATACTTGTGTTCGTGTGAGTGTCAGTTGGACCGATTTTGTGTGACTTGAATTGGTTTACATTTGCTCTTCCATCAGATACATATATATTTGTATTCGTGTAACTGTCAGTTTGACCGATTTTGTGTGACTTGAATTGGTTTACATTTGCTCTTTCATCAGATACATATATACTTGTGTTCGTGTGAGTGTCAGTTGGACCGATTTTGTGTGACTTGAATTGGTTTACATTTGCTCTTCCATCAGATACATATATACTTGTGTTCGTGTGAGTGTCAGTTGGACCGATTTTGTGTGACTTGAATTGGTTTACATTTGCTCTTCCATCAGATACATATATACTTGTGTTCGTGTAAATGTCAGTTGGACCGATTTTGTGTGACTTGAATTGGTTTACATTTGCTCTTCCATCAGATACATATATACTTGTGTTCGTGTGAGTGTCAGTTGGACCGATTTTGTGTGACTTGAATTGGTTTACATTTGCTCTTCCATCAGATACATAATGGTTTTAATTATCATTTGTGAATGGGTTGACAGGCAGCACTGCATTCGCGGTACGGAGCTCTGATCGGGTTCAAGGAAAGTTCCTCTAAGTTTGTTAGTTTCTCGCACATTCGTAGCTTCGTGTTGTTATTACATTGAAATAAATTCTGCACTAATTAAAATAATCTGTTGTAATCCATTCACATGACTTTCTCTACATCTCTGCAACAAATTTTTGTTAAAAATTTTATGCTTCTATTTACTTCATGCTAAGTTAGAAAAAATCGCAGAAATAGTCTTATTACTTGCTTCCCTGTAAGTAGAAGCAAAATAAGGGAGTACCATAGGTTAAAGTGATAGTGTTATTACTTGCTTCCCTGTAAGTAGAAGCAAAATAAGGGAGTACCATAGGTTAAAGTGATAGTCTTATTACTTGCTTCCCTGTAAGTAGAAGCAAAATAAGGGAGTACCATAGGTTAAAGAGATAGTGTTATTACTTGCTTCCCTGTAAGTAGAAGTGAAATAAGGGAGTACCATAGGTTAAAGTGATAGTGTTATTACTTGCTTCCCTGTAAGTAGAAGCAAAATAAGGGAGTACCATAGGTTAAAGAGATAGCAAATAATGGTTGCTATGTGACTGAAACTCTTTTTTTTTTGTATCCACACGAGTTGACAAATTCCTGTATGAGAACAGCATACATTTTTTAAGGCTGAAACAAAATCAAGGAATATCTGGAAAAGGATCAACTCCACGAAAGAAAAATGTATATAACATAAATTGTGTGTTTTAATGTGCTCTACATTTTTTGTGCGATAAGTCTTTATCTATCTCTTACGGTTTACCAGTTACACAAAATTCCTGAATAAAGTAGTCTTCGGAGGCTATTCCCAGAAAATTCAAGATATACATATTGTTTGTCAAGTATATAACTTTAATATATGATATTCTTATCAAAACCGTTAGAGCCCTTTTTTAGAAAATCAAAACTTTCGAAAATTTTTCCATATGAAGGGTAGTTTGGTGGGGGCATTTTCTTGAAAATCTTCGTGTCGCATCCTTGCAAGATATGGAACTTAAATACCAAGTTTGGTATTTAACGGTCTTTTCGTTTTTGAGCTATGCAGCCCACAGTCTCGCAGGCACACACACATACACACAAACACACAGACAGATACACACAAACACACTGACACACACACATACACACAAACACACTGACAGACACACATACACACAAACACACTGACAGACAGATACACACAAACACACTGACACACACACATACACACAAACAAACTGACAGACAGATACACACAAACACACTGACACACACACATACACACAAACACACTTACACACACATACACACAAACACACTGACACACACATACACACAAACACACTGACACACACACATACACACAAACACACTGACACACACACAGACACAGAAACACACTGACACACACATACACACAAACACACTGACACACACACATACACACAAACACACTGACACAAACAGACACACAAACACACAGACAGACAGATACACACAAACACACTGACACACACACATACACACAAACCTACTGACACACACAGACACACAAACACACTGACACACACACAGACACACAAACACACAGACAGACAGACAGATACACACAAACACACTGACACACACATACACAACAAACACACTGACACACACATACACACAAACACACTGACACACACAGACACACAAACACACAAACACACTGACACACACAGACACACAAACACACAGACAGACAGATACACACAAACACACTGACACACACATACACACAAAAACACTGACACACACATACACACAAACACACTGACACACACACAGACACACAAACCCACAGACAGACTGATACACACAAACCAACTGACACACACAGACACACAAACACACTGACACACACATACACACAAACACACAGACACACACACAGACACACAAACACACAGACAGACACACATACACACAAACACACTGACACACACATACACACAGACACACTGACACACACATACACACAAACACACTGACAGACAGATACACACAAGCACACTGACAGACACACATACACACAGACAAACTGACAGACACACATACACACAAACACACTGACAGACAGATACACACAAACACACAGACAGACAGATACACACAAACACACAGACAGACACACATACACACAAACACACTGACAGACACACATACACACAAACACACTGACAGACAGATACAAACAAACACACTGACAGACAGATACACACAAACACACAGACAGACACACATACACACAAACACACTGACACACAAACATACACACAAACACACTGACAGACACACATACACACAAACACACTGACACACAAACATACACACAAACACACTGACAGACACACATACACACAAACACACTGACAGACAGATACACACAAACACACTGACAGACAGATACACACAAACACACTGACACACACATACACACAAACAAACTGACACACAAACATACACACAAACACACTGACAGAAATATACACACAAACACACTGACAGACAGATACACACAAACACACTGACACACACAAACACCCAAACACACTGACACACACACAGACACACAAACACACTGACACACACATACACACAAACACACTGACACACACAGACCCACAAACACACAAACAGACAGATACACACAAACACACAGACACACACACAGACACACAAACACACTGACACACACATACACACAAACACACATACACACACAGACACACAAACACACAAACAGACAGAAACACACAAACACACTGATACACACACAGACACACAAACACACAGACAGACAGATACACACAAACACACTGACACACACAGAAACACAAACACACTGACACACAGACACACAAACACACAAACAGACAGATACACACAAACACACTGACACACACATACACACAAACACACTGACACACACATACACACAAACACACTGACACACACATACACACAAACACACTGACACACACACATACACACAAACACACTGACACACACACTGACACACAAATACACAAACAGACAGATACACACAAACACACTGACACACACAGACACACAAACACACAATCAGACAGATACACACAAACACACTGACACACACAGACACACAAACACACTGACACACATACACACAAACACACTGACACACACAGACACACAAACACACAGACAGACACACAAACACACTGACACACACACATACACACAAACACACTGACAGACTGATACACACAAACACACTGACAGACAGATACACACAAACACACAGACAGACACACATACACACAAACACACTGACACACAAACATACACACAAACACACTGACAGACACACATACACACAAACACACTGACAGACAGATACACAAAAACACACTGACAGACAGATACACACAAACACACTGACACACACATACACACAAACACACTGACACACAAACATACACACAAACACGCTGACAGAAATATACACACAAACACACTGACAGCCAGATACACACAAACACACTGACACACACAAACACCCAAACACACTGACACACACACAGACACACAAACACACTGACACACACATACACACAAACACACTGACACACACAGACACAAAAACACACAAACAGACAGATACACACAAACACACAGACACACACACAGACACACAAACACACTGACACACACATACACACAAACACACATACACACACAGACACACAAACACACAAACAGACAGAAACACACAAACACACTGATACACACACAGACACACAAACACACAGACAGACAGATACACACAAACACACTGACACACACAGAAACACAAACACACTGACACACAGACACACAAACACACAAACAGACAGATACACACAAACACACTGACACACACATACACACAAACACACTGACACACACATACACACAAACACACTGACACACACATACACACAAACACACTGACACACACACATACACACAAACAGACTGACACACACACTGACACACAAATACACAAACAGACAGATACACACAAACACACTGACACACACAGACACACAAACATACAATCAGACAGATACACACAAACACACTGACACACACAGACACACAAACACACTGACACACATACACACAAACACACTGACACACACAGACACACAAACACACAGACAGACACACAAACACACTGACACACACACATACACACAAACACACAGACAGACACACATACACACAAACACACTGACACACACAGACACACAAACACACTGACACACACACAGACACACAAACACACAGACAGACACACATACACACAAACACACACAGACACACAAACACACAGACAGACACACAGACACACAAACACACAAACACACACAGACACACAAACACACACACAGAAACACAAACACACAGACAGACACACATACATACAAACACACAAACACACAGACACACAAACACACAGACAGACACACAGACACACAAACACACTAATACACACATACACACAAAAACTCTGACACACACAGACACACAAACACACAGACAGACACACATACACATAAACACACAGACAGACACATATACACACAAACACACTGACACACACATACACACATACACACAGACACTCATACACACAAACACACAGACAGATACACACAAACACACTGACACACACACATACACACAGACACACAAACACACAGACAGATACACACATCAACACTGACACACACAGACACACAAACACACTGACACACACACATACACACAAACACACTGACACACACACAAACACACTGACACACACAGACACACAGACACACAAACACACAGACAGACACACAGACACACAAAAACACTGACACACACACATACACACGAACACACAAACACACACACAGACACACAAACACACAGACAGACACACAGAGACACAAACACACTGACACACACACATACACACAAACACACTGACACACACAGACACACAAACACACTGACACACACACAGACAACCAAACACACTGACACACACACATACACACAAACACACTGACACACACAGACACACAAACACACTGACACACACAGACACACAAACACACTGACACACACATACACACAAACGCACTGACACACACACATACACACAAACACACTGACACACACACAGACACACAAGCTCACTGACACACACACATACACACAAACACACTGTCACACACACATACACACAAACACTCTGACACACACACATACACACACAAACACTGACACACACAGACACACAAACACACTGACACACACACAGACACACAAACACACTGACACGCACATACACACAAACACACAGACACACACACAGACACACAAACACACAGACACACACATACACACAAACACACTGACACACACACAGACACACAAACACAATGACACACACACAGACACACAAACACACTGACACACACAGACACACAAACACAAAGACAGCACCACATACACACAAACACACTGACACACACCCATACACACAAACACACTGACACACACATACACACAAACACACAGACAGACACACATACACACTGACACACACACATACACACAAACACACTGACACACACACATACACACAAACACACTGACACACACACATACACACAAACTCACTGACACACACATACACACAAACACACTGACACACACATACACACAAACACACTGACACACACACATACACCCAAACACACAGACAGACACACAAACACACAAACACTCTGACACACACACAGACACACAAACACACTGACACACACACACGAACACACAGACAGACACACATACACACAAACACACAGAAAGACACACATACACACAAACACACTGACACACACATACACACAAACACACTGACACACACATAAACACAAACACACAAACACACACACACACAAACACACTGACACACACAGACACACAGACACACATACACACAAACACACAGACAGACACACATACACACAAACACACAAACACACACAAACACACATACACAAACACACAGACAGACACACATACACACAAACACACAAACACACACACACATACACACAAACACACAGACACACACACATACACACAGACACACATACACACATACACACAAACACACAGGCAGATACACATAAAACACACTGACACACACATACACACAGACACACATACACACAAACACACAGACAGATACACACAAACACACTGACACACACAGACACACAAACACACTGACACACACACTACACACAAACACACTGACACACACAGACACACAAACACACTGACACACACAGACACACAAACACACAAACACACTGACACACACACAGATACACAAATACACTGACACACACACATACACACAAACACACTGACACACAAATGCACACAAACACACTGACACACACACATACACACAAACACACTGACACACACAGACACACAAACACATACACACAAACACACTGACACACACATACACACAAACACACTGACACACACAGACACACAAACACACTGACACACACACATACACACAAACACACTGACACACACATACCCACAAACACACTGACACACACACATACACACAAACACACTGACACACACAGACACACAATCACACTGACACACACACATACACACAAACACACTGACACACACAGACACAGAAACACACTGACACACACATACACACAAACACACTGACACACACACATACACACAAACACACTGACACAAACAGACACACAAACACACAGACAGACAGATACACACAAACACACTGACACACACACATACACACAAACCTACTGACACACACAGACACACAAACACACTGACACACACACAGACACACAAACACACAGACAGACAGACAGATACACACAAACACACTGACACACACACATACACACAAACACACTGACACACACATACACACAAACACACTGACACACACAGGCACACAAACACACAAACACACTGACACACACAGACACACAAACACACAGACAGACAGATACACACAAACACACTGACACACACATACACACAAAAACACTGACACACACATACACACAAACACACTGACACACACACAGACACACAAACACACAGACAGACTGATACACACAAACCAACTGACACACACAGACACACAAACACACTGACACACACATACACACAAACACACAGACACACACACAGACACACAAACACACAGACAGACACACATACACACAAACACACTGACACACACATACACACAGACACACTGACACACACATACACACAAACACACTGACAGACAGATACACACAAGCACACTGACAGACACACATACACACAGACACACTGACAGACACACATACACACAAACACACTGACAGACAGATACACACAAACACATAGACAGACAGATACACACAAACACACAGACAGACACACATACACACAAACACACTGACACACACATACACACAAACACACTGACAGACACACATACACACAAACACACTGACAGACAGATACACACAAACACACTGACAGACAGATACACACAAACACACAGACAGACACACATACACACAAACACACTGACACACAAACATACACACAAACACACTGACAGACACACATACACACAAACACACTGACAGACAGATACACACAAACACACTGACAGACAGATACACACAAACACACTGACACACACATACACACAAACACACTGACACACAAACATACACACAAACACACTGACAGAAATATACACACAAACACACTGACAGACAGATACACACAAACACACTGACACACACAAACACCCAAACACACTGACACACACACAGACACACAAACACACTGACACACACATACACACAAACACACTGACACACACAGACACACAAACACACAAACAGACAGATACACACAAACACACAGACACACACACAGACACACAAACACACTGACACACACATACACACAAACACACATACACACACACAGACACACAAACACACAAACAGACAGAAACACACAAACACACTGATACACACACAGACACACAAACACACAGACAGACAGATACACACAAACACACTGACACACACAGACACACAAACACACTGACACACAGACACACAAACACACAAACAGACAGATACACACAAACACACTGACACACACATACACACAAACACACTGACACACACACATACACACAAACACACTGACACACACATACACACAAACACACTGACACACACACATACACACAAACACACTGACACACACACTGACACACAAACACACAAACAGACAGATACACACAAACACACTGACACACACAGACACACAAACACACAATCAGACAGATACACACAAACACACTGACACACACAGACACACAAACACACTGACACACAAACACACTGACACACACAGACACACAAACACACAGACAGACACACAAACACACTGACACACACACATACACACAAACACACTGACACACACATACACACAAACACACTGACACACACACATACACACAAACACACAGACAGACACACATACACACAAACACACTGACACACACAGACACACAAACACACTGACACACACACAGACACACAAACACACAGACAGACACACATACACACAAACACACACACAGACACACAAACACACAGACAGACACACAGACACAAAGACACACAAACACACACAGACACACAAACACACACACAGAAACACAAACACACAGACAGACACACATACACACAAACACACAAACACACAGACACACAAACACACAGACAGACACACAGACACACAAACACACTAATACACACACATACACACAAAAACTCTGACACACACAGACACACAAACACACAGACAGACACACATACACATAAACACACAGACAGACACATATACACACAAACACACTGACACACACATACACACATACACACAGACACTCATACACACAAACACACAGACAGATACACACAAACACACTGACACACACACAGACACACAGACAGATACACACATCAACACTGACACACACAGACACACATACACACAAACACACTGACACACACACAAACACACTGACACACACAGACACACAGACACACAAACACACAGACAGACACACAGACACAAAAACACACTGACACACACACATACACACGAACACACAAACACACACACAGACACACAAACACACAGACAGACACACAGAGACACAAACACACTGACACACACACATACACACAAACACACTGACACACACAGACACACAAACACACTGACACACACACAGACAACCAAACACACTGACACACACACATACACACAAACACACTGACACACACAGACACACAAACACACTGACACACACAGACACACAAACACACTGACACACACATACACACAAATGCACTGACACACACACATACACACAAACACACTGACACACACAGACACACAAGCTCACTGACACACACACATACACACAAACACACTGTCACACACACATACACACAAACACTCTGACACACACACATACACACACAAACACTGACACACACAGACACACAAACACACTGACACACACACAGACACACAAACACACTGACACGCACATACACACAAACACACTGACACACACACAGACACACAAACAAAATGACACACACACAGACACACAAACACACTGACACACACAGACACACAAACACACAGACAGCACCACATACACACAAACACACTGACACACACCCATACACACAAACACACTGACACACACATACACACAAACACACAGACAGACACACATACACACAAACACACTGACACACACACATACACAAAAACACACTGACACACACACATACACACAAACACACTGACACACACACATACACACAAACTCACTGACACACATACACACAAACACACAGACACACACATACACACCAACACACTGACAGACACACATATACACAAACACTCTGACACACACACAGACACACAAACACACTGACACACACAGACAGACACACATACACACAAACACACAGACAGACACACATACACACAAACACACTGACACACACATACACACAAACACACAGACAGACACACATAAACACAAACACACAAACACACACATACACATAAACACAAACACACAAACACACACACATACACACAAACACACTGACACACACAGACACACAGACACACATACACACAAACACACAGGCAGACACACATACACACAAACACACAAACACACTCAAACACACATACACACAAACACACAGACAGACACACATACACACAAACACACAAACACACACACATACACACAAACACACAGACACACACACATACACACAGACACACATACACACATACACACAAACACACAGGCAGATACACATAAAACACACTGACACACACATACACACATACACACAGACACACATACACACAAACACACAGACAGATACACACAAACACACTGACACACACAGACACACAAACACACTGACACACACAGACACACAAACACACTGACACACATAGACACACAAACACACTGACACACACAGACACACAAACACACAAACACACTGACACACACACAGATACACAAATACACTGACACACACACATACACACAAACACACTGACACACAAATGCACACAAACACACTGACACACACACATACACACAAACACACTGACACACACAGACACACAAACACATACACACAAACACACTGACACACACATACACACAAACACATTGACACACACAGACACACAAACACACTGACACACACACATACACACAAACACACTGACACACACATACCCACAAACACACTGACACACACACATACACACAAACACACTGACACACACAGACACACAATCACACTGACACACACACAGACACACAAACACACTGACACACACATACAGGCAAACACACTGACACACACACATACACACAAACACACTGACACACACATACACACAAACACACTGACACACACACAGACACACAAACACACTGACACACACACAGACACACAAACACACTGACACACACATACACACAAACACACAGATAACCACACAGACACACAAACACACTGACAGACAGATACACACATACACACAAACACACAGACACACACACAGACACACAAACACACTGACACACAAACATACACACAAACACACAGACAGACAGATACACACAAACACACAGACACACACACATACACACAAACATACAGACAGACAGATACACACAAACACACTGACACACACACAGACACACAAACACACTGACACACACAGACACACAAACACACAAACAGACAGATACACACAAACACACTGACACACACACATACACACAAACACACTGACACACACATACACACAAACACACAGACAGACACACATACACACAAACACACTGACACACACATACACACAAACACACTGACACACACACAGACACACAAACACACTGACACACACAGACACACAAACACACAAACAGACAGATACACACAAACACACAGACACACACACATACACACAAACACACTGACACACACATACACACAAACACACAGACAGACACACATAGACACAAACACACTGACACACACAAACACACTGATATACACACATACACACAAACACACAGACAGACACACATACACACAAACACACTGACACACACACATACACACAAACACACTGACAGACACACAGACACACAAACACACTGACACACACACATACACACAAAAACACTGACACACACACATACACACAGACACACATACACACAGACACACATACACACAAACACACAGACAGATACACACAAACACACTGACACACACACAGACACACAAACACACTGACACACACAGACACACAAACACACTGACACACACAGACACACAAACACTCAAACACACTGACACACACACAGACACACAAACACACTGACACACACACAGACACACAAACACACTGACACACACACATACACACAAACACACTGACACACACAGACACACAAACACACTGACACACACTGACACACACATACACACAAACACACTGACACACATACAAACAAACACACTGACACACACAGACACACAAACACACTGACACACACAGACACACAAACACACTGACACACACATACACACAAACACACAGACAACCACACAGACACACAAACACACTGACAGACAGATACACACATACACACAAACACACAGACACACACACAGACACACAAACACACAGACAGACAGATACACACATACACACAAACACACAGACACACACAAACACATAAACACACTGACACACGCACATACACACAAACACACAGACAGACAGATACACACAAACACACAGACACACACATATACACACAAACACACAGACAGACAGATACACACAAACACACTGACACACACACAGACACACAAACACACTGACACACACAGACACACAAACACACAAACAAACAGATACACACAAACATACTGACACACACACATACACACAAACACACTGACACACACATACACACAAACACACAGACAGACACACATACACACAAACACACTGACACACACATACACACAAACACACTGACACACACAGACACACAAACACACTGACACACACACAGACACACAAACACACAGATACACACAAACACACAGACACACACACATACACACAAACACACTGACACACACATACACACAAACACACAGACAGACACACAAACACACTGACACACACAAACACACTGATACACACACATACACACCAACACACAGACAGACACACATACACACATACACACTGACACACACACATACACACAAACACACTGACAGACACACAGACACACATACACACAAACACACTGACAGACACACAGACACACATACACACAAACACACTGATACACACACATACACACAAAGACACTGACACACACAGACACACAAACACAGTGATACACACACATACACACAAACACACTGACAGACACACAGACACACAAACACACTGACACACACACATACACACAAACACACTGACAGACAGTTACACACATACACACAAACACACAGACACACACACAGACACACAAACACACTGACACACACACATATACACAAACACACAGACACACACACAGACACACAAACACACTGACACAAACACATACACACAAACACACAGACACACACACAGACACACAAACACACTGACAAACACACACAGACAGACAAACACACTGACACACACATACACACAAACACACTGACACACACAGACACACATACACACAAACACACAGACGGACAGATACACACAAACACACTGACACACACAGACACACAAACACACTGACACACACATACACACAGACACAAATACACACACAGACACACAAACACACTGACACACACACATACACACAGACACACAAACACACTGATACACACACAGACACACAAATACACTGACACACACACACAGACACACAAACACACTGACACACACACATACACACAGACACACATACACACACAAACACACTGAACCACACACATACACACAGACACACAAACACACTGACACACACACATATACACACACACAAACACACTGACACACACATACACACACAAACACACTGACACACACAGACACACAGACACACAAACACACTGACACAAACACATACACACACAAACACACTGACACACACACATACACACAGACACACAAACACACTGACACACACAGACACACAAACACACTGACACACACACATACACACAAACACACAGACAGATACACACAAACACACGGACACACACACAGACACACAAACACACTGACACACACATACACACAGACACACATACACACAAACACACAGACAGATACACACAAACACACTGACACACACATACACACAGACACACATACACACAAACACACAGACAGATACACACAAACACACTGACACACACATACACACAAACACACACACATACACACAAACACACAGACAGATACACACAAACACACTGACACACACATACACACAAACACACTGACACACACAGACACACAAACACACTGACACACACAGACACACAAACACACTGACACACACATACACACAAACGCACTGACACACACATACACACAAACACACTGACACACACACAGACACACAAGCTCACTGACACACACACATACACACAAACACACTGTCACACACACATACACACAAACACTCTGACACACACACATACACACACAAACACTGACACACACAAACACACAAACACACTGACACACACACAGACACACAAACACACTGACACGCACATACACACAAACACACAGACACACACACAGACACACAAACACACAGACACACACATACACACAAACACACTGACACACACACAGACACACAAACACAATGACACACACACAGACACACAAACACACTGACACACACAGACACACAAACACAAAGACAGCACCACATACACACAAACACACTGACACACACCCATACACACAAACACACTGACACACACATACACACAAACACACAGACAGACACACATACACACAAACACACTGACACACACACATACACACAAACACACTGACACACACACATACACACAAACACACTGACACACACACATACACACAAACTCACTGACACACACATACACACAAACACACTGACACACACATACACACAAACACACTGACACACACACATACACCCAAACACACAGACAGACACACAAACACACAAACACTCTGACACACACACAGACACACAAACACACTGACACACACACACGAACACACAGACAGACACACATACACACAAACACACAGAAAGACACACATACACACAAACACACTGACACACACATACACACAAACACACTGACACACACATAAACACAAACACACAAACACACACACACACACACACAAACACACTGACACACACAGACACACAGACACACATACACACAAACACACAGACAGACACACATACACACAAACACACAAACACACACAAACACACATACACAAACACACAGACAGACACACATACACACAAACACACAAACACACACACACATACACACAAACACACAGACACACACACATACACACAGACACACATACACACATACACACAAACACACAGGCAGATACACATAAAACACACTGACACACACATACACACATACACACAGACACACATACACACAAACACACAGACAGATACACACAAACACACTGACACACACAGACACACAAACACACTGACACACACACTACACACAAACACACTGACACACACAGACACACAAACACACTGACACACACAGACACACAAACACACAAACACACTGACACACACACAGATACACAAATACACTGACACACACACATACACACAAACACACTGACACACAAATGCACACAAACACACTGACACACACACATACACACAAACACACTGACACACACAGACACACAAACACATACACACAAACACACTGACACACACATACACACAAACACACTGACACACACAGACACACAAACACACTGACACACACACATACACACAAACACACTGACACACACATACCCACAAACACACTGACACACACACATACACACAAACACACTGACACACACAGACACACAATCACACTGACACACACACATACACACAAACACACTGACACACACAGACACAGAAACACACTGACACACACATACACACAAACACACTGACACACACACATACACACAAACACACTGACACAAACAGACACACAAACACACAGACAGACAGATACACACAAACACACTGACACACACACATACACACAAACCTACTGACACACACAGACACACAAACACACTGACACACACAGACACACAAACACACAGACAGACAGACAGATACACACAAACACACTGACACACACACATACACACAAACACACTGACACACACATACACACAAACACACTGACACACACAGGCACACAAACACACAAACACACTGACACACACAGACACACAAACACACAGACAGACAGATACACACAAACACACTGACACACACATACACACAAAAACACTGACACACACATACACACAAACACACTGACACACACACAGACACAGAAACACACAGACAGACTGATACACACAAACCAACTGACACACACAGACACACAAACACACTGACACACACATACACACAAACACACAGACACACACACAGACACACAAACAAACAGACAGACACACATACACACAAACACACTGACACACACATACACACAGACACACTGACACACACATACACACAAACACACTGACAGACAGATACACACAAGCACACTGACAGACACACATACACACAGACACACTGACAGACACACATACACACAAACACACTGACAGACAGATACACACAAACACATAGACAGACAGATACACACAAACACACAGACAGACACACATACACACAAACACACTGACACACACATACACACAAACACACTGACAGACACACATACACACAAACACACTGACAGACAGATACACACAAACACACTGACAGACAGATACACACAAACACACAGACAGACACACATACACACAAACACACTGACACACAAACATACACACAAACACACTGACAGACACACATACACACAAACACACTGACAGACAGATACACACAAACACACTGACAGACAGATACACACAAACACACTGACACACACATACACACAAACACACTGACACACAAACATACACACAAACACACTGACAGAAATATACACACAAACACACTGACAGACAGATACACACAAACACACTGACACACACAAACACCCAAACACACTGACACACACACAGACACACAAACACACTGACACACACATACACACAAACACACTGACACACACAGACACACAAACACACAAACAGACAGATACACACAAACACACAGACACACACACAGACACACAAACACACTGACACACACATACACACAAACACACATACACACACACAGACACACAAACACACAAACAGACAGAAACACACAAACACACTGATACACACACAGACACACAAACACACAGACAGACAGATACACACAAACACACTGACACACACAGACACACAAACACACTGACACACAGACACACAAACACACAAACAGACAGATACACACAAACACACTGACACACACATACACACAAACACACTGACACACACACATACACACAAACACACTGACACACACATACACACAAACACACTGACACACACACATACACACAAACACACTGACACACACACTGACACACAAACACACAAACAGACAGATACACACAAACACACTGACACACACAGACACACAAACACACAGACAGACACACAAACACACTGACACACACACATACACACAAACACACTGACACACACATACACACAAACACACTGACACACACATACACACAAACACACAGACAGACACACATACACACAAACACACTGACACACACAGACACACAAACACACTGACACACACACAGACACACAAACACACAGACAGACACACATACACACAAACACACACACAGACACACAAACACACAGACAGACACACAGACACAAAAACACACAAACACACACAGACACACAAACACACACACAGAAACACAAACACACAGACAGACACACATACACACAAACACACAAACACACAGACACACAAACACACAGACAGACACACAGACACACAAACACACTAATACACACACATACACACAAAAACTCTGACACACACAGACACACAAACACACAGACAGACACACATACACATAAACACACAGACAGACACATATACACACAAACACACTGACACACACATACACACATACACACAGACACTCATACACACAAACACACAGACAGATACACACAAACACACTGACACACACACATACACACAGACACACAGACAGATACACACATCAACACTGACACACACAGACACACATACACACAAACACACTGACACACACACAAACACACTGACACACACAGACACACAGACACACAAACACACAGACAGACACACAGACACAAAAACACACTGACACACACACATACACACGAACACACAAACACACACACAGACACACAAACACACAGACAGACACACAGAGACACAAACACACTGACACACACACATACACACAAACACACTGACACACACAGACACACAAACACACTGACACACACACAGACAACCAAACACACTGACACACACACATACACACAAACACACTGACACACACAGACACACAAACACACTGACACACACAGACACACAAACACACTGACACACACAGACACACAAACACACTGACACACACATACACACAAATGCACTGACACACACACATACACACAAACACACTGACACACACAGACACACAAGCTCACTGACACACACACATACACACAAACACACTGTCACACACACATACACACAAACACTCTGACACACACACATACACACACAAACACTGACACACACAGACACACAAACACACTGACACACACACAGACACACAAACACACTGACACGCACATACACACAAACACACTGACACACACACAGACACACAAACAAAATGACACACACACAGACACACAAACACACTGACACACACAGACACACAAACACACTGACACACACCCATACACACAAACACACTGACACACACATACACACAAACACACAGACAGACACACATACACACAAACACACTGACACACACACATACACAAAAACACACTGACACACACACATACACACAAACACACTGACACACACACATACACACAAACTCACTGACACACATACACACAAACACACAGACACACACATACACACCAACACACTGACACACACACATACACCCAAACACACAGACAGACACACATATACACAAACACTCTGACACACACACAGACACACAAACACACTGACACACACAGACAGACACACATACACACAAACACACAGACAGACACACATACACACAAACACACTGACACACACATACACACAAACACACAGACAGACACACATAAACACAAACACACAAACACACACACATACACATAAACACAAACACACAAACACACACACATACACACAAACACACTGACACACACAGACACACAGACACACATACACACAAACACACAGGCAGACACACATACACACAAACACACAAACACACTCAAACACACATACACACAAACACACAGACAGACACACATACACACAAACACACAAACACACACACATACACACAAACACACAGACACACACACATACACACAGACACACATACACACATACACACAAACACACAGGAAGATACACATAAAACACACTGACACACACATACACACATACACACAGACACACATACACACAAACACACAGACAGATACACACAAACACACTGACACACACAGACACACAAACACACTGACACACACAGACACACAAACACACTGACACACATAGACACACAAACACACTGACACACACAGACACACAAACACACAAACACACTGACACACACACAGATACACAAATACACTGACACACACACATACACACAAACACACTGACACACAAATGCACACAAACACACTGACACACACACATACACACAAACACACTGACACACACAGACACACAAACACATACACACAAACACACTGACACACACATACACACAAACACATTGACACACACAGACACACAAACACACTGACACACACACATACACACAAACACACTGACACACACATACCCACAAACACACTGACACACACACATACACACAAACACACTGACACACACAGACACACAATCACACTGACACACACACAGACACACAAACACACTGACACACACATACAGGCAAACACACTGACACACACACATACACACAAACACACTGACACACACATACACACAAACACACTGACACACACACAGACACACAAACACACTGACACACACACAGACACACAAACACACTGACACACACATACACACAAACACACAGATAACCACACAGACACACAAACACACTGACAGACAGATACACACATACACACAAACACACAGACACACACAGACACACAAACACACTGACACACAAACATACACACAAACACACAGACAGACAGATACACACAAACACACAGACACACACACATACACACAAACACACAGACAGACAGATACACACAAACACACTGACACACACACAGACACACAAACACACTGACACACACAGACACACAAACACACAAACAGACAGATACACACAAACACACTGACACACACACATACACACAAACACACTGACACACACATACACACAAACACACAGACAGACACACATACACACAAACACACTGACACACACATACACACAAACACACTGACACACACACAGACACACAAACACACTGACACACACAGACACACAAACACACAAACAGACAGATACACACAAACACACAGACACACACACATACACACAAACACACTGACACACACATACACACAAACACACAGACAGACACACATAGACACAAACACACTGACACACACAAACACACTGATATACACACATACACACAAACACACAGACAGACACACATACACACAAACACACTGACACACACACATACACACAAACACACTGACAGACACACAGACACACAAACACACTGACACACACACATACACACAAAAACACTGACACACACACATACACACAGACACACATACACACAGACACACATACACACAAACACACAGACAGATACACACAAACACACTGACACACACACAGACACACAAACACACTGACACACACAGACACACAAACACACTGACACACACAGACACACAAACACTCAAACACACTGACACACACACAGACACACAAACACACTGACACACACACAGACACACAAACACACTGACACACACACATACACACAAACACACTGACACACACAGACACACAAACACACTGACACACACTGACACACACATACACACAAACACACTGACACACATACAAACAAACACACTGACACACACAGACACACAAACACACTGACACACACAGACACACAAACACACTGACACACACATACACACAAACACACAGACAACCACACAGACACACAAACACACTGACAGACAGATACACACATACACACAAACACACAGACACACACACAGACACACAAACACACAGACAGACAGATACACACATACACACAAACACACAGACACACACAGACACATAAACACACTGACACACGCACATACACACAAACACACAGACAGACAGATACACACAAACACACAGACACACACACATACACACAAACACACAGACAGACAGATACACACAAACACACTGACACACACACAGACACACAAACACACTGACACACACAGACACACAAACACACAAACAAACAGATACACACAAACATACTGACACACACACATACACACAAACACACTGACACACACATACACACAAACACACAGACAGACACACATACACACAAACACACTGACACACACATACACACAAACACACTGACACACACAAACACACAAACACACTGACACACACAGACACACAAACACACAGATACACACAAACACACAGACACACACACATACACACAAACACACTGACACACACATACACACAAACACACAGACAGACACACAAACACACTGACACACACAAACACACTGATACACACACATACACACCAACACACAGACAGACACACATACACACATACACACTGACACACACACATACACACAAACACACTGACAGACACACAGACACACATACACACAAACACACTGACAGACACACAGACACACATACACACAAACACACTGATACACACACATACACACAAAGACACTGACACACACAGACACACAAACACAGTGATACACACACATACACACAAACACACTGACAGACACACAGACACACAAACACACTGACACACACACATACACACAAAAACACTGACAGACAGTTACACACATACACACAAACACACAGACACACACACAGACACACAAACACACTGACAAACACACACAGACAGACAAACACACTGACACACACATACACACAAACACACTGACACACACAGACACACATACACACAAACACACAGACGGACAGATACACACAAACACACTGACACACACAGACACACAAACACACTGACACACACATACACACAGACACAAATACACACACAGACACACAAACACACTGACACACACACATACACACAGACACACAAACACACTGATACACACACAGACACACAAATACACTGACACACACACAGACACACAAACACACTGACACACACACATACACACAGACACACATACACACACAAACACACTGAACCACACACATACACACAGACACACAAACACACTGACACACACACATATACACACACACAAACACACTGACACACACATACACACACAAACACACTGACACACACAGACACACAGACACACAAACACACTGACACAAACACATACACACACAAACACACTGACACACACACATACACACAGACACACAAACACACTGACACACACAGACACACAAACACACTGACACACACACATACACACAAACACACAGACAGATACACACAAACACACGGACACACACACAGACACACAAACACACTGACACACACATACACACAGACACACATACACACAAACACACAGACAGGTACACACAAACACACTGACACACACATACACACAGACACACATACACACAAACACACAGACAGATACACACAAACACACTGACACACACATACACACAAACACACACACATACACACAAACACACAGACAGATACACACAAACACACTGACACACACATACACACAGACACACAAACACACTGACACACACATACACACAGACACACACATACACACAGACACACACATACACACAGACACACAAACACACAGATACACACAAACACACTGACACACACACATACACCTAGACACACATACACACAAACACACAGAGAGATACACACAAACACACTGACACACACATACACACAAACACACACACATACACACAAACACACAGACAGATATACACAAACACACTGACACACACATACACACAGACACACATACACACAAACACACAGACAGATACACACAAACACACTGACACACACATACACACAAACACACATACACACAAACACACAGACAGATACACACAAACACACTGACACACACACATACACACAAACACACTGACACACACATACACACAGACAGATACACACACACATACACACACACATACACACAGACAGATACACACACATACACACACATACACACAGACACACATGCACACAAACACACAGACCGATACACACAAACACACTGACACACACAGACACACAAACACAGTGACACATACAGACACACAAACACACTGACACACACAGACACACACAAACACACAGACACACACACTGACACACACACATACACACAAACACACTGACACACACCCTGACACACAAACACACAGACAGATACACACAAACACACTGACACACACAGACACACAAACACACTGACACACACATACACACAAACACACTGACACACACATACACACAAACACACTGACACACACAGAAACACAAACACACTGACACACACACATACACACAAACACACTGACACACACACATACACACAAACACAAAGACAGATACACACAAACACACTGACACACACACATACACACATACACACAAACACACAGACAGATACACACAAACACACTGACACACACACATACACACATACACACAAACATACAGACAGATACACACAAACACACTGACACACACATACACACAAACACACATACACACAAACACACAGACAGATACACACAAACACACTGACACATACAGACACACAAACACACTGACACACACATACACACATACACACAAACACACTGACACACACATACACACAAACACACAGACACACAAACACACTGGCACACACATTCACACAAACACACATACACACAAACACACAGACAGATACACACAAACAGACTGACACACACACATACACACAAACACACTGACACACACACATACACACAGACAGATACACACACACATACACACAGACAGATACACACACATACACACACATACACACAGACACACATACACTCAAACACACAGACAGACACACATACACACAAACACACAAACACACACACACATACACACAAACACACAGACACACACACATACACACAGACACACATACACACATACACACAAACACACAGGCAGATACACATAAAACACACTGACACACACATACACACATACACACAGACACACATACACACAAACACACAGACAGATACACACAAACACACTGACACACACAGACACACAAACACACTGACACACACAGACACACAAACACACTGACACACATACACACAAACACACTGACACACACAGACACACAAACACACAGACAGACACACAAACACACTGACACACACACATACACACAAACACACTGACACACACATACACACAAACACACTGACACACACACATACACACAAACACACAGACAGACACACATACACACAAACACACTGACACACACAGACACACAAACACACTGACACACACACAGACACACAAACACACAGACAGACACACATACACACAAACACACAAACACACAGACACACAAACACACAGACAGACACACAGACACACAAACACACTAATACACACACATACACACAAAAACTCTGACACACACAGACACACAAACACACAGACAGACACACATACACATAAACACACAGACAGACACATATACACACAAACACACTGACACACACATACACACATACACACAGACACTCATACACACAAACACACAGACAGATACACACAAACACACTGACACACACACATACACACAGACACACAAACACACAGACAGATACACACATCAACACTGACACACACAGACACACATACACACAAACACACAGACACACACACAAACACACTGACACACACAGACACACAGACACACAAACACACAGACAGACACACAGACACACAAACACACTGACACACACACATACACACGAACACACAAACACACACACAGACACACAAACACACAGACAGACACACAGAGACACAAACACACTGACACACACACATACACACAAACACACTGACACACACAGACACACAAACACACTGACACACACACAGACAACCAAACACACTGACACACACACATACACACAAACACACTGACACACACAGACACACAAACACACTGACACACACAGACACACAAACACACTGACACACACATACACACAAATGCACTGACACACACACATACACACAAACACACTGACACACACACAGACACACAAGCTCACTGACACACACACATACACACAAACACACTGTCACACACACATACACACAAACACTCTGACACACACACATACACACACAAACACTGACACACACAGACACACAAACACACTGACACACACACAGACACACAAACACACTGACACGCACATACACACAAACACACAGACACACACACAGACACACAAACACACAGACACACACATACACACAAACACACTGACACACACACAGATACACAAACACACTGACACACACACAGATACACAAACACACTGACACACACAGACACACAAACACACAGACAGCACCACATACACACAAACACACTGACACACACCCATACACACAAACACACTGACACACACATACACACAAACACACAGACAGACACACATACACACAAACACACTGACACACACACATACACACAAACACACTGACACACACACATACACACAAACACACTGACACACACACATACACACAAACTCACTGACACACACATACACACAAACACACAGACACACACATACACACAAACACACTGACACACACACATACACCCAAACACACAGACAGACACACATATACACAAACACTCTGACACACACACAGACACACAAACACACTGACACACACAGACAGACACACATACACACAAACACACAGACAGACACACATACACACAAACACACTGACACACACATACACACAAACACACAGACAGACACACATAAACACAAACACACAAACACACACACATACACACAAACACACTGACACACACAGACACACAGACACACATACACACAAACACACAGACAGACACACATACACACAAACACACAAACACACTCAAACACACATACACACAAACACACAGACAGACACGCATACACACAAACACACAAACACACACACATACACACAAACACACAGACACACACACATACACACAGACACACATACACACATACACACAGACACACATACACACAAACACACAGACAGATACACACAAACACACTGACACACACAGACACACAAACACACTGACACACACAGACACACAAACACACTGACACACACAGACACACAAACACACTGACACACACAGACACACAAACACACAAACACACTGACACACACAGATACACAAATACACTGACACACACACATACACACAAACACACTGACACACAAATGCACACAAACACACTGACACACACACATACACACAAACACACTGACACACACAGACACACAAACACATACACACAAACACACTGACACACACATACACACAAACACATTGACACACACAGACACACAAACACACTGACACACACACATACACACAAACACACTGACACACACATACCCACAAACACACTGACACACACACATACACACAAACACACTGACACACACAGACACACAATCACACTGACACACACACAGACACACAAACACACTGACACACACATACAGGCAAACACACTGACACACACACATACACACAAACACACTGACACACACATACACACAAACACACTGACACACACACAGACACACAAACACACTGACACACACAGACACACAAACACACTGACACACACATACACACAAACACACAGATAACCACACAGACACACAAACACACTGACAGACAGATACACACATACACACAAACACACAGACACACACACAGACACACAAACACACTGACACACAAACATACACACAAACACACAGACAGACAGATACACACAAACACACAGACACACACACATACACACAAACACACAGACAGACAGATACACACAAACACACTGACACACACACAGACACACAAACACACTGACACACACAGACACACAAACACACAAACAGACAGATACACACAAACACACTGACACACACACATACACACAAACACACTGACACACACATACACACAAACACACAGACAGACACACATACACACAAACACACTGACACACACATACACACAAACACACTGACACACACACAGACACACAAACACACTGACACACACAGACACACAAACACACAAACAGACAGATACACACAAACACACAGACACACACACATACACACAAACACACTGACACACACATACACACAAACACACAGACAGACACACATAGACACAAACACACTGACACACACAAACACACTGATATACACACATACACACAAACACACAGACAGACACACATACACACAAACACACTGACACACACACATACACACAAACACACTGACAGACACACAGACACACAAACACACTGACACACACACATACACACAAAAACACTGACACACACACATACACACAGACACACATACACACAAACACACAGACAGATACACACAAACACACTGACACACACACAGACACACAAACACACTGACACACACAGACACACAAACACACTGACACACACAGACACACAAACACTCAAACACACTGACACACACACAGACACACAAACACACTGACACACACAGACACACAAACACACTGACACACACACATACACACAAACACACTGACACACACAGACACACAAACACACTGACACACACTGACACACAAACACACTGACACACATACACACAAACACACTGACACACACAGACACACAAACACACAGACAGACACACAAACACACTGACACACACACATACACACAAACACACTGACACACACATACACACAAACACACTGACACACACACATACACACAAACACACAGACAGACACACATACACACAAACACACTGACACACACAGACACACAAACACACTGACACACACACAGACACACAAACACACAGACAGACACACATACACACAAACACACAAACACACAGACACACAAACACACAGACAGACACACAGACACACAAACACACTAATACACACACATACACACAAAAACTCTGACACACACAGACACACAAACACACAGACAGACACACATACACATAAACACACAGACAGACACATATACACACAAACACACTGACACACACATACACACATACACACAGACACTCATACACACAAACACACAGACAGATACACACAAACACACTGACACACACACATACACACAGACACACAAACACACAGACAGATACACACATCAACACTGACACACACAGACACACATACACACAAACACACAGACACACACACAAACACACTGACACACACAGACACACAGACACACAAACACACAGACAGACACACAGACACACAAACACACTGACACACACACATACACACGAACACACAAACACACACACAGACACACAAACACACAGACAGACACACAGAGACACAAACACACTGACACACACACATACACACAAACACACTGACACACACAGACACACAAACACACTGACACACACACAGACAACCAAACACACTGACACACACACATACACACAAACACACTGACACACACAGACACACAAACACACTGACACACACAGACACACAAACACACTGACACACACATACACACAAATGCACTGACACACACACATACACACAAACACACTGACACACACACAGACACACAAGCTCACTGACACACACACATACACACAAACACACTGTCACACACACATACACACAAACACTCTGACACACACACATACACACACAAACACTGACACACACAGACACACAAACACACTGACACACACACAGACACACAAACACACTGACACGCACATACACACAAACACACAGACACACACACAGACACACAAACACACAGACACACACATACACACAAACACACTGACACACACACAGATACACAAACACACTGACACACACACAGATACACAAACACACTGACACACACAGACACACAAACACACAGACAGCACCACATACACACAAACACACTGACACACACCCATACACACAAACACACTGACACACACATACACACAAACACACAGACAGACACACATACACACAAACACACTGACACACACACATACACACAAACACACTGACACACACACATACACACAAACACACTGACACACACACATACACACAAACTCACTGACACACACATACACACAAACACACAGACACACACATACACACAAACACACTGACACACACACATACACCCAAACACACAGACAGACACACATATACACAAACACTCTGACACACACACAGACACACAAACACACTGACACACACAGACAGACACACATACACACAAACACACAGACAGACACACATACACACAAACACACTGACACACACATACACACAAACACACAGACAGACACACATAAACACAAACACACAAACACACACACATACACACAAACACACTGACACACACAGACACACAGACACACATACACACAAACACACAGACAGACACACATACACACAAACACACAAACACACTCAAACACACATACACACAAACACACAGACAGACACGCATACACACAAACACACAAACACACACACATACACACAAACACACAGACACACACACATACACACAGACACACATACACACATACACACAAACACACAGGCAGATACACATAAAACACACTGACACACACATACACACATACACACAGACACACATACACACAAACACACAGACAGATACACACAAACACACTGACACACACAGACACACAAACACACTGACACACACAGACACACAAACACACTGACACACACAGACACACAAACACACTGACACACACAGACACACAAACACACAAACACACTGACACACACAGATACACAAATACACTGACACACACACATACACACAAACACACTGACACACAAATGCACACAAACACACTGACACACACACATACACACAAACACACTGACACACACAGACACACAAACACATACACACAAACACACTGACACACACATACACACAAACACATTGACACACACAGACACACAAACACACTGACACACACACATACACACAAACACACTGACACACACATACCCACAAACACACTGACACACACACATACACACAAACACACTGACACACACAGACACACAATCACACTGACACACACACAGACACACAAACACACTGACACACACATACAGGCAAACACACTGACACACACACATACACACAAACACACTGACACACACATACACACAAACACACTGACACACACACAGACACACAAACACACTGACACACACAGACACACAAACACACTGACACACACATACACACAAACACACAGATAACCACACAGACACACAAACACACTGACAGACAGATACACACATACACACAAACACACAGACACACACACAGACACACAAACACACTGACACACAAACATACACACAAACACACAGACAGACAGATACACACAAACACACAGACACACACACATACACACAAACACACAGACAGACAGATACACACAAACACACTGACACACACACAGACACACAAACACACTGACACACACAGACACACAAACACACAAACAGACAGATACACACAAACACACTGACACACACACATACACACAAACACACTGACACACACATACACACAAACACACAGACAGACACACATACACACAAACACACTGACACACACATACACACAAACACACTGACACACACACAGACACACAAACACACTGACACACACAGACACACAAACACACAAACAGACAGATACACACAAACACACAGACACACACACATACACACAAACACACTGACACACACATACACACAAACACACAGACAGACACACATAGACACAAACCCACTGACACACACAAACACACTGATATACACACATACACACAAACACACAGACAGACACACATACACACAAACACACTGACACACACACATACACACAAACACACTGACAGACACACAGACACACAAACACACTGACACACACACATACACACAAAAACACTGACACACACACATACACACAGACACACATACACACAAACACACAGACAGATACACACAAACACACTGACACACACACAGACACACAAACACACTGACACACACAGACACACAAACACACTGACACACACAGACACACAAACACTCAAACACACTGACACACACACAGACACACAAACACACTGACACACACACAGACACACAAACACACTGACACACACACATACACACAAACACACTGACACACACAGACACACAAACACACTGACACACACTGACACACACATACACACAAACACACTGACACACATACAAACAAACACACTGACACACACAGACACACAAACACACTGACACACACAGACACACAAACACACTGACACACACATACACACAAACACACAGACAACCACACAGACACACAAACACACTGACAGACAGATACACACATACACACAAACACACAGACACACACACAGACACACAAACACACAGACAGACAGATACACACATACACACAAACACACAGACACACACAGACACACAAACACACTGACACACACACATACACACAAACACACAGACAGATACACACAAACACACAGACACACACACATACACACAAACACACAGACAGACAGATACACACAAACACACTGACACACACACAGACACACAAACACACTGACACACACAGACACACAAACACACAAACAGACAGATACACACAAACATACTGACACACACACATACACACAAACACACTGACACACACATACACACAAACACACAGACAGACACACATACACACAAACACACTGACACACACATACACACAAACACACTGACACACACAGACACACAAACACACTGACACACACACAGACACACAAACACACAGATATACACAACCACACAGACACACACACATACACACAAACACACTGACACACACATACACACAAACACACAGACAGACACACAAACACACTGACACACACAAACACACTGATACACACACATACACACCAACACACAGACAGACACACATACACACATACACACTGACACACACACATACACACAAACACACTGACAGACACACAGACACACATACACACAAACACACTGATACACACACATACACACAAAGACACTGACACACACAGACACACAAACACACTGATACACACATACACACAAACACACTGACAGACACACAGACACACAAACACACTGACACACACAGACACACAAACACACTGACACACACAGACACACAAACACACTGACACACACAGACACACAAACACACTGACACACACAGACACACAAACACACAAACACACTGACACACACAGATACACAAATACACTGACACACACACATACACACAAACACACTGACACACAAATGCACACAAACACACTGACACACACACATACACACAAACACACTGACACACACAGACACACAAACACATACACACAAACACACTGACACACACATACACACAAACACATTGACACACACAGACACACAAACACACTGACACACACACATACACACAAACACACTGACACACACATACCCACAAACACACTGACACACACACATACACACAAACACACTGACACACACAGACACACAATCACACTGACACACACACAGACACACAAACACACTGACACACACATACAGGCAAACACACTGACACACACACATACACACAAACACACTGACACACACATACACACAAACACACTGACACACACACAGACACACAAACACACTGACACACACAGACACACAAACACACTGACACACACATACACACAAACACACAGATAACCACACAGACACACAAACACACTGACAGACAGATACACACATACACACAAACACACAGACACACACACAGACACACAAACACACTGACACACAAACATACACACAAACACACAGACAGACAGATACACACAAACACACAGACACACACACATACACACAAACACACAGACAGACAGATACACACAAACACACTGACACACACACAGACACACAAACACACTGACACACACAGACACACAAACACACAAACAGACAGATACACACAAACACACTGACACACACACATACACACAAACACACTGACACACACATACACACAAACACACAGACAGACACACATACACACAAACACACTGACACACACATACACACAAACACACTGACACACACACAGACACACAAACACACTGACACACACAGACACACAAACACACAAACAGACAGATACACACAAACACACAGACACACACACATACACACAAACACACTGACACACACATACACACAAACACACAGACAGACACACATAGACACAAACACACTGACACACACAAACACACTGATATACACACATACACACAAACACACAGACAGACACACATACACACAAACACACTGACACACACACATACACACAAACACACTGACAGACACACAGACACACAAACACACTGACACACACACATACACACAAAAACACTGACACACACACATACACACAGACACACATACACACAAACACACAGACAGATACACACAAACACACTGACACACACACAGACACACAAACACACTGACACACACAGACACACAAACACACTGACACACACAGACACACAAACACTCAAACACACTGACACACACACAGACACACAAACACACTGACACACACACAGACACACAAACACACTGACACACACACATACACACAAACACACTGACACACACAGACACACAAACACACTGACACACACTGACACACACATACACACAAACACACTGACACACATACAAACAAACACACTGACACACACAGACACACAAACACACTGACACACACAGACACACAAACACACTGACACACACATACACACAAACACACAGACAACCACACAGACACACAAACACACTGACAGACAGATACACACATACACACAAACACACAGACACACACACAGACACACAAACACACAGACAGACAGATACACACATACACACAAACACACAGACACACACAGACACACAAACACACTGACACACACACATACACACAAACACACAGACAGATACACACAAACACACAGACACACACACATACACACAAACACACAGACAGACAGATACACACAAACACACTGACACACACACAGACACACAAACACACTGACACACACAGACACACAAACACACAAACAGACAGATACACACAAACATACTGACACACACACATACACACAAACACACTGACACACACATACACACAAACACACAGACAGACACACATACACACAAACACACTGACACACACATACACACAAACACACTGACACACACAGACACACAAACACACTGACACACACACAGACACACAAACACACAGATATACACAACCACACAGACACACACACATACACACAAACACACTGACACACACATACACACAAACACACAGACAGACACACAAACACACTGACACACACAAACACACTGATACACACACATACACACCAACACACAGACAGACACACATACACACATACACACTGACACACACACATACACACAAACACACTGACAGACACACAGACACACATACACACAAACACACTGATACACACACATACACACAAAGACACTGACACACACAGACACACAAACACACTGATACACACATACACACAAACACACTGACAGACACACAGACACACAAACACACTGACACACACACATACACACAAACACACTGACAGACAGATACACACATACACACAAACACACAGACACACACACAGACACACAAACACACTGACACACACACATACACACAAACACACAGACACACACACAGACACACAAACACACTGACACAAACACATACACACAAACACACAGACACACACACAGACACACAAACACACTGACAAACACACACAGACAGACAAACACACTGACACACACATACACACAAACACACTGACACACACAGACACACATACACACAAACACACAGACGGACAGATACACACAAACACACTGACACACACAGACACACAAACACACTGACACACACATACACACAGACACAAATACACACACAGACACACAAACACACTGACACACACACATACACACAGACACACAAACACACTGATACACACACAGACACACAAATACACTGACACACAAACACACTGACACACACACATACACACAGACACACATACACACACAAACACACTGACACACACACATACACACAGACACACAAACACACTGACACACACACATATACACACACAGACACACTGACACACACATACACACACAAACACACTGACACACACAGACACACAGACACACAAACACACTGACACAAACACATACACACACAAACACACTGACACACACACATACACACAGACACACAAACACACTGACACACACAGACACACAAACACACTGACACACACACATACACACAAACACACAGACAGATACACACAAACACACGGACACACACACAGACACACAAACACATTGACACACACATACACACAGACACACACACATACACACAGACACACATACACACAAACACACAGACAGATACACACAAACACACTGACACACACATACACACAGACACACATACACACAAACACACAGACAGATACACACAAACACACTGACACACACATACACACAAACACACACACATACACACAAACACACAGACAGATACACACAAACACACTGACACACACATACACACAGACACACAAACACACTGACACACACATACACACAGACACACACATACACACAAACACACACATACACACAGACACGCAAACACACAGATACACACAAACACACTGACACACACACATACACCTAGACACACATACACACAAACACACAGAGAGATACACACAAACACACTGACACACACATACACACAAACACACACACATACACACAAACACACAGACAGATATACACAAACACACTGACACACACATACACACAGACACACATACACACAAACACACAGACAGATACACACAAACACACTGACACACACATACACACAAACACACATACACACAAACACACAGACAGATACACACAAACACACTGACACACACACGTACACACAAACACACTGACACACACATACACACAGACAGATACACACACACATACACACACACATACACACAGACAGATACACACACATACACACACATACACACAGACACACATGCACACAAACACACAGACCGATACACACAAACACACTGACACACACAGACACACAAACACACTGACACATACAGACACACAAACACACTGACACACACAGACACACACAAACACACTGACACACACACTGACACACACACATACACACAAACACACTGACACACACACTGACACACAAACACACAGACAGATACACACAAACACACTGACACACACACAGACACACAAACACACTGACACACACATACACACAAACACACTGACACACACATACACACAAACACACTGACACACACAGACACACAAACACACTGACACACACACATACACACAAACACACTGACACACACACATACACACAAACACACAGACAGATACACACAAACACACTGACACACACACATACACACATACACACAAACACACAGACAGATACACACAAACACACTGACACACAAACATACACACATACACACAAACACACAGACAGATACACAAAAACACACTGACACACACATACACACAAACACACATACACACAAACACACATACACACAAACACACAGACAGATACACACAAACACACTGACACATACAGACACACAAACACACTGACACACACATACACACATACACACAAACACACTGACACACACATACACACAAACACACAGACACACAAACACACTGGCACACACATTCACACAAACACACATACACACAAACACACAGACAGATACACACAAACAGACTGACACACACACATACACACAAACACACTGACACACACACATACACACAGACAGATACACACACATACACACAGACAGATACACACACATACACACATACACACAGACACACATACACACAAACACACAGACAGACACACATACACACAAACACACAAACACACACACACATACACACAAACACACAGACACACACACATACACACAGACACACATACACACATACACACAAACACACAGGCAGATACACATAAAACACACTGACACACACATACACACATACACACAGACACACATACACACAAACACACAGACAGATACACACAAACACACTGACACACACAGACACACAAACACACTGACACACACAGACACACAAACACACTGACACACACAGACACACAAACACACTGACACACACAGACACACAAACACACTGACACACACAGACACACAAACACACAAACACACTGACACACACACAGATACACAAATACACTGACACACACACATACACACAAACACACTGACACACAAATGCACACAAACACACTGACACACACACATACACACAAACACACTGACACACACAGACACACAAACACATACACACAAACACACTGACACACACATACACACAAACACACTGACACACACAGACACACAAACACACTGACACACACACATACACACAAACACACTGACACACACATACCCACAAACACACTGACACACACACATACACACAAACACACTGACACACACAGACACACAATCACACTGACACACACACATACACACAAACACACTGACACACACAGACACAGAAACACACTGACACACACATACACACAAACACACTGACACACACACATACACACAAACACACTGACACAAACAGACACACAAACACACAGACAGACAGATACACACAAACACACTGACACACACACATACACACAAACCTACTGACACACACAGACACACAAACACACTGACACACACACAGACACACAAACACACAGACAGACAGACAGATACACACAAACACACTGACACACACACATACACACAAACACACTGACACACACATACACACAAACACACTGACACACACAGACACACAAACACACAAACACACTGACACACACAGACACACAAACACACAGACAGACAGATACACACAAACACACTGACACACACATACACACAAAAACACTGACACACACATACACACAAACACACTGACACACACACAGACACACAAACACACAGACAGACTGATACACACAAACCAACTGACACACACAGACACACAAACACACTGACACACACATACACACAAACACACAGACACACACACAGACACACAAACACACAGACAGACACACATACACACAAACACACTGACACACACATACACACAGACACACTGACACACACATACACACAAACACACTGACAGACAGATACACACAAGCACACTGACAGACACACATACACACAGACACACTGACAGACACACATACACACAAACACACTGACAGACAGATACACACAAACACACAGACAGACAGATACACACAAACACACAGACAGACACACATACACACAAACACACTGACACACACATACACACAAACACACTGACAGACACACATACACACAAACACACTGACAGACAGATACACACAAACACACTGACAGACAGATACACACAAACACACAGACAGACACACATACACACAAACACACTGACACACAAACAAACACACAAACACACTGACAGACACACATACACACAAACACACTGACAGACAGATACACACAAACACAAAGACAGACAGATACACACAAACACACTGACACACACATACACACAAACACACTGACACACAAACATACACACAAACATACTGACAGAAATATACACACAAACACACTGACAGACAGATACACACAAACACACTGACACACACAAACACCCAAACACACTGACACACACACAGACACACAAACACACTGACACACACATACACACAAACGCACTGACACACACAGACACACAAACACACAAACAGACAGATACACACAAACACACAGACACACACACAGACACACAAACACACTGACACACACATACACACAAACACACATACACACACACAGACACACAAACAGACAGAAACACACAAACACACTGATACACACACAGACACACAAACACACAGACAGACAGATACACACAAACACACTGACACACACAGACACACAAACACACTGACACACAGACACACAAACACACAAACAGACAGATACACACAAACACACTGACACACACATACACACAAACACACTGACACACACACATACACACAAACACACTGACACACACATACACACAAACACACTGACACACACACATACACACAAACACACTGACACACACACTGACACACAAACACACAAACAGACAGATACACACAAACACACTGACACACACAGACACACAAACACACAATCAGACAGATACACACAAACACACTGACACACACAGACACACAAACACACAGACAGACACACAAACACACTGACACACACACATACACACAAACACGCTGACACACACATACACACAAACACACTGACACACACACATACACACAAACACACAGACAGACACACATACACACAAACACACTGACACACACAGACACACAAACACACTGACACACACACACAGACACACAAACACACAGACAGACACACATACACACAAACACACACACAGACACACAAACACACAGACAGACACACAGACACAAAAACACACAAACACACACAGACACACAAACACACACACAGAAACACAAACACACAGACAGACACACATACACACAAACACACAAACACACACAGACACACAAACACACAGACAGACACACAGACACACAAACACACTAATACACACACATACACACAAAAACTCTGACACACACAGACACACAAACACACAGACAGACACACATACACATAAACACACAGACAGACACATATACACACAAACACACTGACACACACATACACACATACACACAGACACTCATACACACAAACACACAGACAGATACACACAAACACACTGACACACACACATACACACAGACACACAAACACACAGACAGATACACACATCAACACTGACACACACAGACACACAAACACACTGACACACACACATACACACAAACACACTGACACGCACACAAGCACACTGACACACACAGACACACAGACACACAAACACACAGACAGACACACAGACACACAAACACACTGACACACACACATACACACGAACACACAAACACACACACAGACACACAAACACACAGACAGACACACAGAGACACAAACACACTGACACACACATACACACAAACACACTGACACACACAGACACACAAACACACTGACACACACACAGACAACCAAACACACTGACACACACACATACACACAAACACACTGACACACACAGACACACAAACACACTGACACACACAGACACACAAACACACTGACACACACATACACACAAATGCACTGACACACACACATACACACAAACACACTGACACACACACAGACACACAGGCTCACTGACACACACACATACACACAAACACACTGTCACACACACATACACACAAACACTCTGACACACACACATACACACACAAACACTGACACACACAGACACACAAACACACTGACACACACACATACACACAAACACACTGACACGCACATACACACAAACACACAGACACACACACAGACACACAAACACACAGACACACACATACACACAAACACACTGACACACACACAGACACACAAACACAATGACACACACACAGACACACAAACACACTGACACATACAGACACACAAACACACAGACAGCACCACATACACACAAACACACTGACACACACCCATACACACAAACACACTGACACACACATACACACAAACACACAGACAGACACACATACACACAAACACACTGACACACACACATACACACAAACACACTGACACACACACATACACACAAACACACTGACACACACACATACACACAAACTCACTGACACACACATACACACAAACACACAGACACACACATACACACAAACACACTGACACACACACATACACCCAAACACACAGACAGACACACATACACACAAACACTCTGACACACACACAGACACACAAACACACTGACACACACAGACAGACACACATACACACAAACACACAGACAGACACACATACACACAAACACACTGACACACACATACACACAAACACACAGACAGACACACATAAACACAAACACACAAACACACACACACATACACACAAACACACTGACACACACAGACACACAGACACACATACACACAAACACACAGACAGACACACATACACACAAACACACAAACACACTCAAACACACATACACACAAACACACAGACAGACACACATACACACAAACACACAAACACACACACATACACACAAACACACAGACACACACACATACACACAGACACACATACACACATACACACAAACACACAGGCAGATACACATAAAACACACTGACACACACATACACACATACACACAGACACACATACACACAAACACACAGACAGATACACACAAACACACTGACACACACAGACACACAAACACACTGACACACACAGACACACAAACACACTGACACACACAGACACACAAACACACTGACACACACAGACACACAAACACACAAACACACTGACACACACACAGATACACAAATACACTGACACACACACATACACACAAACACACTGACACACAAATGCACACAAACACACTGACACACACACATACACACAAACACACTGACACACACAGACACACAAACACATACACACAAACACACTGACACACACATACACACAAACACATTGACACACACAGACACACAAACACACTGACACACACACATACACACAAACACACTGACACACACATACCCACAAACACACTGACACACACACATACACACAAACACACTGACACACACAGACACACAATCACACTGACACACACACAGACACACAAACACACTGACACACACATACAGGCAAACACACTGACACACACACATACACACAAACACACTGACACACACATACACACAAACACACTGACACACACACAGACACACAAACACACTGACACACACACACAGACACACATACACACAAACACACAGATAACCACACAGACACACAAACACACTGACAGACAGATACACACATACACACAAACTCACAGACACACACACAGACACACAAACACACTGACACACAAACATACACACAAACACACAGACAGACAGATACACACAAACACACAGACACACACACATACACACAAACACACAGACAGACAGATACACACAAACACACTGACACACACACAGACACACAAAGACACTGACACACACAGACACACAAACACACAAACAGACAGATACACACAAACACACTGACACACACACATACACACAAACACACTGACACACACATACACACAAACACACAGACAGACACACATACACACAAACACACTGACACACACATACACACAAACACACTGACACACACAGACACACAAACACACTGACACACACAGACACACAAACACACAAACAGACAGATACACACAAACACACAGACACACACATACACACAAACACACTGACACACATACAAACAAACACACTGACACACACAGACACACAAACACACTGACACACACAGACACACAAACACACTGACACACACATACACACAAACACACAGACAACCACACAGACACACAAACACACTGACAGACAGATACACACATACACACAAACACACAGACACACACACAGACACACAAACACACAGACAGACAGATACACACATACACACAAACACACAGACACACACAGACACACAAACACACTGACACACACACATACACACAAACACACAGACAGACAGATACACACAAACACACAGACACACACACATACACACAAACACACAGACAGACAGATACACACAAACACACTGACACACACACAGACACACAAACACACTGACACACAGACACACAAACACACAAACAGACAGATACACACAAACATACTGACACACACACATACACACAAACACACTGACACACACATACACACAAACACACAGACAGACACACATACACACAAACACACTGACACACACATACACACAAACACACTGACACACACAGACACACAAACACACTGACACACACACAGACACACAAACACACAGATATACACAACCACACAGACACACACACATACACACAAACACACTGACACACACATACACACAGACAGACACACAAACACACTGACACACACAAACACACTGATACACACACATACACACCAACACACAGACAGACACACATACACACATACACACTGACACACACACATACACACAAACACACTGACAGACACACAGACACACATACACACAAACACACTGATACACACACATACACACAAAGACACTGACACACACAGACACACAAACACACTGATACACACACATACACACAAACACACTGACAGACACACAGACACACAAACACACTGACACACACACATACACACAAACACACTGACAGACAGATACACACATACACACAAACACACAGACACACACACAGACACACAAACACACTGACACACACACATACACACAAACACACAGACACACACACAGACACACAAACACACTGACACAAACACATACACACAAACACACAGACACACACACAGACACACAAACACACTGACAAACACACACAGACAGACAAACACACTGACACACACATACACACAAACACACTGACACACACAGACACACATACACACAAACACACAGACGGACAGATACACACAAACACACTGACACACACAGACACACAAACACACTGACACACACATACACACAGACACAAATACACACACAGACACACAAACACACTGACACACACACATACACACAGACACACAAACACACTGATACACACACAGACACACAAATACACTGACACACACACACAGACACACAAACACACTGACACACACACATACACACAGACACACATACACACACAAACACACTGACACACACACATACACACAGACACACAAACACACTGACACACACATATACACACACACAAACACACTGACACACACATACACACACAAACACACTGACACACACAGACACACAGACACACAAACACACTGACACAAACACATACACACACAAACACACTGACACACACACATACACACAGACACACAAACACACTGACACACACAGACACACAAACACACTGACACACACACATACACACAAACACACAGACAGATACACACAAACACACGGACACACACACAGACACACAAACACACTGACACACACATACACACAGACACACACACATACACACAGACACACATACACACAAACACACAGACAGATACACACAAACACACTGACACACACATACACACAGACACACATACACACAAACACACAGACAGATACACACAAACACACTGACACACACATACACACAAACACACACACATACACACAAACACACAGACAGATACACACAAACACACTGACACACACATACACACAGACACACAAACACACTGACACACACATACACACAGACACACACATACACACAAACACACACATACACACAGACACGCAAACACACAGATACACACAAACACACTGACACACACACATACACCTAGACACACATACACACAAACACACAGAGAGATACACACAAACACACTGACACACACATACACACAAACACACACACATACACACAAACACACAGACAGATATACACAAACACACTGACACACACATACACACAGACACACATACACACAAACACACAGACAGATACACACAAACACACTGACACACACATACACACAAACACACATACACACAAACACACAGACAGATACACACAAACACACTGACACACACACATACACACAAACACACTGACACACACATACACACAGACAGATACACACACACATACACACACATACACACAGACAGATACACACACATGCACACACATACACACAGACACACATGCACACAAACACACAGACCGATACACACAAACACACTGACACACACAGACACACAAACACACTGACACATACAGACACACAAACACACTGACACACACAGACACACACAAACACACTGACACACACACTGACACACACACATACACACAAACACACTGACACACACACTGACACACAAACACACAGACAGATACACACAAACACACTGACACACACACAGACACACAAACACACTGACACACACATACACACAAACACACTGACACACACATACACACAAACACACTGACACACACAGACACACAAACACACTGACACACACACATACACACAAACACACTGACACACACACATACACACAAACACACAGACAGATACACACAAACACACTGACACACACACATACACACATACACACAAACACACAGACAGATACACACAAACACACTGACACACAAACATACACACATACACACAAACACACAGACAGATACACACAAACACACTGACACACACATACACACAAACACACATACACACAAACACACATACACACAAACACACAGACAGATACACACAAACACACTGACACATACAGACACACAAACACACTGACACACACATACACACATACACACAAACACACTGACACACACATACACACAAACACACAGACACACAAACACACTGGCACACACATTCACACAAACACACATACACACAAACACACAGACAGATACACACAAACAGACTGACACACACACATACACACAAACACACTGACACACACACATACACACAGACAGATACACACACACATACACAGACAGATACACACACATACACACACATACACACAGACACACATACACACAAACACACAGACAGACACACATACACACAAACACACAAACACACACACATACACACAAACACACAGACACACACACATACACACAGACACACATACACACATACACACAAACACACAGGCAGATACACATAAAACACACTGACACACACATACACACATACACACAGACACACATACACACAAACACACAGACAGATACACACAAACACACTGACACACACAGACACACAAACACACTGACACACACAGACACACAAACACACTGACACACACAGACACACAAACACACTGACACACACAGACACACAAACACACTGACACACACAGACACACAAACACACAAACACACTGACACACACACAGATACACAAATACACTGACACACACACATACACACAAACACACTGACACACAAATGCACACAAACACACTGACACACACACATACACACAAACACACTGACACACACAGACACACAAACACATACACACAAACACACTGACACACACATACACACAAAAACACTGACACACACAGACACACAAACACACTGACACACACACATACACACAAACACACTGACACACACATACCCACAAACACACTGACACACACACATACACACAAACACACTGACACACACAGACACACAATCACACTGACACACACACATACACACAAACACACTGACACACACAGACACAGAAACACACTGACACACACATACACACAAACACACTGACACACACACATACACACAAACACACTGACACAAACAGACACACAAACACACAGACAGACAGATACACACAAACACACTGACACACACACATACACACAAACCTACTGACACACACAGACACACAAACACACTGACACACACACAGACACACAAACACACAGACAGACAGACAGATACACACAAACACACTGACACACACACATACACACAAACACACTGACACACACATACACACAAACACACTGACACACACAGACACACAAACACACAAACACACTGACACACACAGACACACAAACACACAGACAGACAGATACACACAAACACACTGACACACACATACACACAAAAACACTGACACACACATACACACAAACACACTGACACACACACAGACACACAAACACACAGACAGACTGATACACACAAACCAACTGACACACACAGACACACAAACACACTGACACACACATACACACAAACACACAGACACACACACAGACACACAAACACACAGACAGACACACATACACACAAACACACTGACACACACATACACACAGACACACTGACACACACATACACACAAACACACTGACAGACAGATACACACAAGCACACTGACAGACACACATACACACAGACACACTGACAGACACACATACACACAAACACACTGACAGACAGATACACACAAACACACAGACAGACAGATACACACAAACACACAGACAGACACACATACACACAAACACACTGACACACACATACACACAAACACACTGACAGACACACATACACACAAACACACTGACAGACAGATACACACAAACACACTGACAGACAGATACACACAAACACACAGACAGACACACATACACACAAACACACTGACACACAAACAAACACACAAACACACTGACAGACACACATACACACAAACACACTGACAGACAGATACACACAAACACAAAGACAGACAGATACACACAAACACACTGACACACACATACACACAAACACACTGACACACAAACATACACACAAACACACTGACAGAAATATACACACAAACACACTGACAGACAGATACACACAAACACACTGACACACACAAACACCCAAACACACTGACACACACACAGACACACAAACACACTGACACACACATACACACAAACACACTGACACACACAGACACACAAACACACAAACAGACAGATACACACAAACACACAGACACACACACAGACACACACACAGACACACAAACACACTGACACACACATACACACAAACACACATACACACACACAGACACACAAACAGACAGAAACACACAAACACACTGATACACACACAGACACACAAACACACAGACAGACAGATACACACAAACACACTGACACACACAGACACACAAACACACTGACACACAGACACACAAACACACAAACAGACAGATACACACAAACACACTGACACACACATACACACAAACACACTGACACACACACATACACACAAACACACTGACACACACATACACACAAACACACTGACACACACACATACACACAAACACACAAACAGACAGATACACACAAACACACTGACACACACAGACACACAAACACACAATCAGACAGATACACACAAACACACTGACACACACAGACACACAAACACACTGACACACATACACACAAACACACTGACACACACAGACACACAAACACACAGACAGACACACAAACACACTGACACACACACATACACACAAACACGCTGACACACACATACACACAAACACACTGACACACACACATACACACAAACACACAGACAGACACACATACACACAAACACACTGACACACACAGACACACAAACACACTGACACACACACACAGACACACAAACACACAGACAGACACACATACACACAAACACACACACAGACACACAAACACACAGACAGACACACAGACACAAAAACACACAAACACACACAGACACACAAACACACACACAGAAACACAAACACACAGACAGACACACATACACACAAACACACAAACACACACAGACACACAAACACACAGACAGACACACAGACACACAAACACACTAATACACACACATACACACAAAAGACTCTGACACACACAGACACACAAACACACAGACAGACACACATACACATAAACACACAGACAGACACATATACACACAAACACACTGACACACACATACACACATACACACAGACACTCATACACACAAACACACAGACAGATACACACAAACACACTGACACACACACATACACACAGACACACAAACACACAGACAGATACACACATCAACACTGACACACACAGACACACAAACACACTGACACACACACATACACACAAACACACTGACACACACACAAGCACACTGACACACACAGACACACAGACACACAAACACACAGACAGACACACAGACACACAAACACACTGACACACACACATACACACGAACACACAAACACACACAGACACACAAACACACAGACAGACACACAGAGACACAAACACACTGACACACACATACACACAAACACACTGACACACACAGACACACAAACACACTGACACACACACAGACAACCAAACACACTGACACACACACATACACACAAACACACTGACACACACAGACACACAAACACACTGACACACACAGACACACAAACACACTGACACACACATACACACAAATGCACTGACACACACACATACACACAAACACACTGACACACACACAGACACACAGGCTCACTGACACACACACATACACACAAACACACTGTCACACACACATACACACAAACACTCTGACACACACACATACACACACAAACACTGACACACACAGACACACAAACACACTGACACACACACATACACACAAACACACTGACACGCACATACACACAAACGCACAGACACACACACAGACACACAAACACACAGACACACACATACACACAAACACACTGACACACACAGACACACAAACACAATGACACACACACAGACACACAAACACACTGACACATACAGACACACAAACACACAGACAGCACCACATACACACAAACACACTGACACACACCCATACACACAAACACACTGACACACACATACACACAAACACACAGACAGACACACATACACACAAACACACTGACACACACACATACACACAAACACACTGACACACACACATACACACAAACACACTGACACACACACATACACACAAACTCACTGACACACACATACACACAAACACACTGACACACACACATACACCCAAACACACAGACAGACACACATACACACAAACACTCTGACACACACACAGACACACAAACACACTGACACACACAGACAGACACACATACACACAAACACACAGACAGACACACATACACACAAACACACTGACACACACATTTACACAAACACACAGACAGACACACATAAACACAAACACACAAACACACACACACATACACACAAACACACTGACACACACAGACACACAGACACACATACACACAAACACACAGACAGACACACATACACACAAACACACAAACACACTCAAACACACATACACACAAACACACAGACAGACACACATACACACAAACACACAAAACACACACACATACACACAAACACACAGACACACACACATACACACAGACACACATACACACATACACACAAACACACAGGCAGATACACATAAAACACACTGACACACACATACACACATACACACAGACACACATACACACAAACACACAGACAGATACACACAAACACACTGACACACACAGACACACAAACACACTGACACACACAGACACACAAACACACTGACACACACAGACACACAAACACACTGACACACACAGACACACAAACACACAAACACACTGACACACACACAGATACACAAATACACTGACACACACACATACACACAAACACACTGACACACAAATGCACACAAACACACTGACACACACACATACACACAAACACACTGACACACACAGACACACAAACACATACACACAAACACACTGACACACACATACACACAAACACATTGACACACACAGACACACAAACACACTGACACACACACATACACACAAACACACTGACACACACATACCCACAAACACACTGACACACACACATACACACAAACACACTGACACACACAGACACACAATCACACTGACACACACACAGACACACAAACACACTGACACACACATACAGGCAAACACACTGACACACACACATACACACAAACACACTGACACACACATACACACAAACACACTGACACACACACAGACACACAAACACACTGACACACACACACAGACACACATACACACAAACACACAGATAACCACACAGACACACAAACACACTGACAGACAGATACACACATACACACAAACTCACAGACACACACACAGACACACAAACACACTGACACACAAACATACACACAAACACACAGACAGACAGATACACACAAACACACAGACACACACACATACACACAAACACACAGACAGACAGATACACACAAACACACTGACACACACACAGACACACAAACACACTGACACACACAGACACACAAACACACAAACAGACAGATACACACAAACACACTGACACACACACATACACACAAACACACTGACACACACATACACACAAACACACAGACAGACACACATACACACAAACACACTGACACACACATACACACAAACACACTGACACACACACAGACACACAAACACACTGACACACACAGACACACAAACACACAAACAGACAGATACACACAAACACACAGACACACACACATACACACAAACACACTGACACACACATACACACAAACACACAGACAGACACACATAGACACAAACACACTGACACACACAAACACACTGATATACACACATACACACAAACACACAGACAGACACACATACACACAAACACACTGACACACACACATACACACAAACACACTGACAGACACACAGACACACAAACACACTGACACACACACATACACACAAAAACACTGACACACACACATACACACAGACACACATACACACAAACACACAGACAGATACACACAAACACACTGACACACACACAGACACACAAACACACTGACACACACAGACACACAAACACACTGACACACACAGACACACAAACACACTGACACACACACAGACACACAAACACACTGACACACACACATACACACAAACACACTGACACACACAGACACACAAACACACTGACACACACTGACACACACATACACACAAACACACTGACACACATACAAACAAACACACTGACACACACAAACACACTGACACACACAGACACACAAACACACTGACACACACATACACACAAACACACAGACAACCACACAGACACACAAACACACTGACAGACAGATACACACATACACACAAACACACAGACACACACACAGACACACAAACACACAGACAGACAGATACACACATACACACAAACACACAGACACACACATACACACAAACACACAGACACACAAACACACTGACACACACACATACACACAAACACACAGACAGACAGATACACACAAACACACAGACACACACACATACACACAAACACACAGACAGACAGATACACACAAACACACTGACACACACACAGACACACAAACACACTGACACACACAGACACACAAACACACAAACAGACAGATACACACAAACATACTGACACACACACATACACACAAACACACTGACACACACATACACACAAACACACAGACAGACACACATACACACAAACACACTGACACACACATACACACAAACACACTGACACACACAGACACACAAACACACTGACACACACAGACACACAAACACACAGATACACACAAACACACAGACACACACACATACACACAAACACACTGACACACACATACACACAAACACACAGACAGACACACAAACACACTGACACACACAAACACACTGATACACACACATACACACCAACACACAGACAGACACACATACACACATACACACTGACACACACACATACACACAAACACACTGACAGACACACAGACACACAAACACACTGACACACACACATACACACATACACACAAACACACTGATACACACACATACACACAAAGACACTGACACACACAGACACACAAACACACTGATACACACACATACACACAAACACACTGACAGACACACAGACACACAAACACACTGACACACACACATACACACAAACACACTGACAGACAGATACACACATACACACAAACACACAGACACACACAGACACACAAACACACTGACACACACACATACACACAAACACACAGACACACACACAGACACACAAACACACTGACACAAACACAGACACACAAACACACTGACAAACACACACAGACAGACAAACACACTGACACACACATACACACAAACACACTGACACACACAGACACACATACACACAAACACACAGACGGACAGATACACACAAACACACTGACACACACAGACACACAAACACACTGACACACACATACACACAGACACAAATACACACACAGACACACAAACACACTGACACACACACATACACTCAGACACACAAACACACTGATACACACACAGACACACAAATACACTGACACACACACAGACACACAAACACACTGACACACACACATACACACAGACACACATACACACACAAACACACTGACACACACACATACACACAGACACACAAACACACTGACACACACACATACACACACACAAACACACTGACACACACATACACACACAAACACACTGACACACACAGACACACAGACACACAAACACACTGACACAAACACATACACACACAAACACACTGACACACACACATACACACAGACACACAAACACACTGACACACACAGACACACAAACACACTGACACACACACATACACACAAACACACAGACAGATACACACAAACACACGGACACACACACAGACACACAAACACACTGACACACACATACACACAGACACACACACATACACACAGACACACATACACACAAACACACAGACAGATACACACAAACACACTGACACACACATACACACAGACACACATACACACAAACACACAGACAGATACACACAAACACACTGACACACACTACATACACACAGACACACATACACACAAACACACAGACAGATACACACAAACACACTGACACACACATACACACAAACACACACACATACACACAAACACACAGACAGATACACACAAACACACTGACACACACATACACACAGACACACAAACACACTGACACACACATACACACAGACACACACATACACACAGACACACACATACACACAGACACACACATACACACAGACACACAAACACACAGATACACACAAACACACTGACACACACACATACACCTAGACACACATACACACAAACACACAGAGAGATACACACAAACACACTGACACACACATACACACAAACACACACACATACACACAAACACACAGACAGATATACACAAACACACTGACACACACATACACACAGACACACATACACACAAACACACAGACAGATACACACAAACACACTGACACACACATACACACAAACACACATACACACAAACACACAGACAGATACACACAAACACACTGACACACACACACATACACACAAACACACTGACACACACATACACACAGACAGATACACACACACATACACACACATACACACAGACAGATACACACACATACACACACATACACACAGACACACATGCACACAAACACACAGACCGATACACACAAACACACTGACACACACAGACACACAAACACACTGACACATACAGACACACAAACACACTGACACACACAGACACACACAAACACACTGACACACACACTGACACACACACATACACACAAACACACTGACACACACACTGACACACAAACACACAGACAGATACACACAAACACACTGACACACACACAGACACACAAACACACTGACACACACATACACACAAACACACTGACACACACATACACACAAACACACTGACACACACAGACACACAAACACACTGACACACACACATACACACAAACACACTGACACACACACATACACACAAACACACTGACACACACACATACACACAAACACACAGACAGATACACACAAACACACTGACACACACACATACACACATACACACAAACACACAGACAGATACACACAAACACACTGACACACACACATACACACATACACACAAACACACAGACAGATACACACAAACACACTGACACACACATACACACAAACACACATACACACAAACACACATACACACAAACACACAGACAGATACACACAAACACACTGACACATACAGACACACAAACACACTGACACACACATACACACATACACACAAACACACTGACACACACATACACACAAACACACAGACACACAAACACACTGGCACACACATACACACAAACACACATACACACAAACACACAGACAGATACACACAAACAGACTGACACACACACATACACACAAACACACTGACACACACACATACACACAGACAGATACACACACACATACACACAGACAGATACACACACATACACACACATACACACATACACACATACACACAAACACACAGACAGATACACACAAACACACTGACACACACAGACACACAAACACACTGACACACACACATACACACAGACACACATACACACAAACACACAGACAGATACACACAAACACACTGACACACACACATACACACATTCACACAAACACACAGACAGATACACACAAACACACTGACACACACAGACACACAAACACACACACATACACACAGACACACATACACACACAGACACACAGACACACTGACACACACACATACACACAGACACACATACACACATAGACACACAAACACACTGACACACACATACACACAAACACACTGACACACACACATACACACAAACACACAGACAGATACACACAAACACACTGACACACACACATACACACAGACACACATACACACAAACACACAGACAGATACACACAAACACACAGACACACACACAGACACACAAACACACACGGAAATTTTTCTAAATTTTTTTTTGGGATTCAAGGGTCTAAAAACATGTATTTCCGGTGAAATCTCGGTATCTTTTTTGGATACAATGCAATACTTTCTCTATAGACTATGTACATAGTGCGTATAGAGAAAGTAAATATAAAATTAATTTGTGAAGCGTTTGCAGTGTAATTAAAGGTTACATTGTGCAAATTCGTAAAGTAGAATATTGATGTAATGTCATGGTTTTCCACGTTTGTTGAGCAACAATCAACCTAACCTAATATGCAAACAAATGAAATAATATATAAAATATGTATTTTTACTTTCTGAACACGTACTGTGTACATAGTGTATAGAGAAGGTATTGCACTCCACCCAAAAATTCGATTCCGAGATTTCACCGGAAATACATGTTTTATTGTCCCTCTTATCCAAAAAAAAGTATTTTAAGAAAAAGTTCCACGTGTATGTGTCCGTGTGTCTTTGAACACGATAACTCGAAAACGAAAAGTCGGTAAAACACCAAACTTGGTATTGAAGTTTAGTATCTTCTAAGTATCCGACTTGAAGATTTCGAGAAAAACAGCCCCACCCCAAACTACACTTTACATGGAACTTTTTTCGAAAATTTTGATTTTCTTAAAAATGACTAACGATTTTGATAAAAATATCGTATATTAAAGATATTTACCTCACAAATAAAATGCATAGCTTGAATTTTCTAGGAATAATCTCTGAAGACTTCTTTATTCTGGGTCAATTTTATTGCATAATTGCTAAACCGTAAGATTTGGACAAAAACTTACCACACAAAAAAATATAGAGCACGTTAAAACACACAATTTATATTGTATATTTTTTTTCGTGGAGTTGATCGTTTTTAGATATTGCTTATTTTTGGTTTCATCTTTAAAAACTTGCGCTTTTCTCATACAGGAATTTGTCAACTCGTGTGCATACAAAGAAAGGAAGTTCAGTCACATAGCAACCAACTTTAACTATGATACTGCCTTGTTTCGCTTCTACTTGCAAGGAAATAAGTAATAAGACTATTCCTGCCAATTTTTTCTCGATTAGTATGAGGTAATTAGAAGTATCAAGTTTTTAATAATAATTTGTTGCAGAGATGTAGAGAAAGTCATGTGAATGCATCACGTCAGATTTTTTGCACTGCTTTAACATTTGTAATAACTGATTAATTAATGTATCATATGGTTATGAAACTATATTGTGAAAGTTGTCCACATTGCTGTTAATTTTAACTTAAAAAGTTATTTACAGAAAACGCCAGATGCTTGCATTTGGTGATAAAGAGCGTGTTGTGGAAGCTGCTGCTGTGACGGGCAAGCTTCAAGCGACCAATCACTATTAGTAAGTTCACAAGGTCAATGTCAATTTGCGGCTTGCATTTACAAACTCTGTGCTTTTCGGAACGTTGGCAAACTTGCTTCCTCTATGCCCCTCAAGGATTAACTAAACTATTGTACATCAAATTGCATTACGATAGAAAAAAACAAATTTTATTCCCGTTAATATTAAGTTTAAATATATATATGTGTGTGTACAGATTTATTTTTTGTACTTAAAGACATATACCTGTCATAAAAATGAAATGACTTCTTTCTTTCTTGGTATTGATAAAAACAGTTTTAAGTGTACAGCATACTCACACGTGACTGATAGGTTGTGATAACAGTACGCGTGTTGACGTCACGTATTTTAATAATTTTTACATATATTTTTATGAAAACGGTCGTAATAATAACACTCTATTTAACAAATTTATAGTGTTCGAGTTTAAAACTTTTGAGCAGGACAACGTGTGTAGGCTCCGGTAGCATATGTTTACAGGGGATAATAAAACCTTTATTTTCAATGAAACCTCGGTATCGGAATGCAATGCTTTTCTATACACTGTATATATACGTGCCAGAGGAAGTAAAACATCGTGAAAGTTTCCTCAAGAGCATAACTTTAGAAAACGGCGAAACAAGCTGGAAATGCTGTCCATGAGAGCGTCCTCCCACCTCGCAGGAAATATTAATGTTGTGAACAGAAATGAAATAGATAGCCTTGGTAAGAATAAAGCAGATGCTGTAGGTCTATTTAAATCAGCTGCAGGACAAAAGCCTTCACAACTTTGTCTCGTTAGCATTAGCTTTTCCTTTTGATGCAGGCCACATAATTAAAAGACACGCCACTTTAAGCCCCACATAATTAATCAGAGATAGAGTTGGCTGCATTGTCACGACAGAGTCTGCCAACCTCTTTGTAACACAATAACTCTATCTCTTCTTTTCTTTCCTGCATTAGTTAACTCCAACTTCTCTACACCTACTGTGTATACACAAAGTATTCTATTCCACCCAAAACTTCAATACCGAGATAATGTTTTGGGATTCCCTGAATCCAAAATAAATCATTTTTACAAAAATGTCCATGTGTATGTGTCTGTGTGTGGGAAGCATAACTCAAAAATGAAAAGCAGATAAAGTACCAAACTTGATATTTGAGTTTAGTATCCCCCCACCCCTAAATATGCTTTACATGAAAAAAGTTTCGAAAATGTTGGTTTTCTTAAAAATGACTAACTAATTTTGATTAAAAATATGTTATATTTAAGATATTTACATGACAAATAAAATGTATATCTTGAATTTTCTGGGAATATCCTCTGAGGACTTCTTTATTCTGGATGATTTTCATTGAATATTGCATAACTAGTAAACCATAAAAGGTATACAAAATGATAACACAAAAAAATGCAGAACTTGTTAAGAAAGACAATTTATGTTATACGCCTTTTTCTCGTAGAGTTGAGTGTTTCTGAGATATTCCCTGTTATTAGTTTCACTTTTTCTCATACGGAAATTTGTCAACTTCTGGTGACGCAAAGAAACGGATTTCAATCACATAGCAACAACATTTTAAAACATTTGACAGTCGTTTAAGCTTACTGTATTCCCTTATTTCTCTTCTACTTATAAGGAAGCGTTTCTGTTTATGTTTATCTCGATTATCATGAGGTAGATACTTATTAACAATAATTTGTTGTAAAGAAAGTAATGTGAGTGGGTCACATCAACTTCTGCTTTTACTACTTTGGCACTGATGAAACATGGATTGAAGATGGAGCACCGGTGGAATGCGATCTCTTGGGATCGAACTCGGCCTGTCTCGGGGGCAGAATGGCAGTTTAACTGCTGCGTTTCTCAGCATCCCACTCTATACTGGACTTAATTTTGCTCAGAGGCCTCTTTATCAGGCCTGAGGTTCTTTTACATTTCGTAAATCTGCGACACGGGACAACGGCTTTACTTCCCTTTCGAAAGGAAGCCATGCTAAGGATTTTTATGCAGTGTCTGTTGCACCGCCCGCCGATAATACTGTGCGCCGTTTCCACACCTTTTCTTAAGTGTAAAGGGGCTTCACCTGCTGACCCTTCCCTGGATGTAATAAATTCAAAAGTATAGCCAAGTTTGTACAAATTAACAGCAAGTGAATAATTTAGTGGAATGGATTTAGTTTTATTAAATGTTCCGTTCATTAGTGACCGTAGGTCAACATCCTGCTCTCACGATCAGCACAACTGTAACACATATCTTTACTGGCTCGGCAATTGGTCTTACTTTCACTGCTACAAATAATTCACTCGCAGTTTCGACACGTACACAGTTTACGGTGCACACCATCCAACCTCACGCTAATACTTCTTCATCCTTTTATAGGTCTAAAATGACGTCACAGGAATTTGTGGATATTTCTGAATCTCGAAATGGAGGAGCAAATTTACGTTCTGGCGAGAAGAGTTTCTGTTGCGACGCGCTGCTCTTCCTATGTTCTAAGGTCTCCGAATGCACACCCAGACGAACGACAGAAGACTCAGAGCTCTGGCACACAGTGGCAGCTGCAGTATGGAACCCTCTCCTCAATCAAACATTCTCATCTTCTCTCTGGCTTACATTTTAATTCTTTTTGTTCCGCAGTTCATGTCGTTCTTAACGTTTTCCCTTTCCTGTAATTTTCTAATACAATTTCTGTTAATGTTTATCAATCGTAGCATGAAGTAAATATTAGCTTAACCTTTTTAACAATTGTTTCTACAGACATGTAGAGAAAGTCATGTGAATGGAACACATCAGATATGCTATGTCGGATGTTTACATTTGTTCGTTTCCACTTCACTTGTCGGTGAACAACTCCTTCCTACTCTGTCATTTTATCCAGTTGCACCTTTAGCTTTATCTCAGTGATTATCTATTCCTCTATCTGATCATCTCTACCTATTCATTTGTATTTGGTTCTCCTACGTGACACGATTTGGCATAGCTAAACAATAACGAAAGTTATCAACACACAGTTACACCACCTTACTCTGTTTCTCAACTTTGCTATCAAGGTCACGTTGTAAACATGTTATATCAGAAAGTGGCATGACGAAAGTTATCAACACACAGTTAAACCACCTTACTCTGTTTCTCAACATTGCTATCAAGGTCCTTGGTACACATGTTATACCAGAAAGTGGCATGACAAAAGTTATCAACACACAGTTACACCACCTTACTCTGTTTCTCAACATTGCTACCAAGGTCACGTGGTACACATGTTATACCAGAAAGTGGCAGACGAAAGTCATCAACACACAGTTACACCACCTTACTCTGTTTCTCAACATTGCTATCAAGGTCACGTGGTACACATATAATACCAGAAAGCGGCATGACGAAAGTTATCAACACACAGTTACACCACCTTACTCTGTTTCTCAACATTGCTATCAAGGTCACGTGGTACACATATAATACCAGAAAGCGGCATGACGAAAGTTATCAACACACAGTTACACCACCTTACTCTGTTTCTCAACATTGCTACCAAGGTCACGTGGTACACATGTTATATCAGAAAGTGGCAGACGAAAGTCATCAACACACAGTTACACCACCTTACTCTGTTTCTCAACATTGCTACCAAGGTCACGTGGTACACATGTTATACCAGAAAGTGGCAGACGAAAGTCATCAACACACAGTTACACCACCTTACTCTGTTTCTCAACATTGCTATCAAGTTCACGTGGTACACATGTTATACCAGAAAGTGGCATGAAGAATGTTATCAACACACAGATACACCATCTTACACTGTTTTTCAACATTTCTATCAAGGTCACGTGGTACAGATGTTATACCAGAAAGTGGCATGACGAAAGTTATCAACACACCTTACTCTGTTTCTCAACATTGCTATCAAGGTTTTTATTGTCATGTGTTACACATGTTATACCAGAAAGTGGCATGACGAAAGTTATCAACACACAGTTACACCACCTTACTCCGTTTCACAACATGCCTATCAAGGTCACGTGGTACACATGTTATGCAAGAGTGTGGCAGACGAATGTATACCACCTTACTCTGTTTCTCAACACTGCTATCAAGGTCACCAGGTACACATGTTATACCAGAAAGTGGCAGACGAAAGTTATCAACACACAGTTACACCACCTTACTCTATTTCTCAACACTGCTATCAAGGTCACCAGGTACACATGTTATATCAGAAAGTGGCATCACGAAAGTTATCAACACACAGTTGCACCACCTTACTCCGTTTCTCAACATTGCTACCAAGGTTTTTACTGTCACGTGGTACACATGTTATACCAGAAAGTGGCATTACGAAAGCTATCTATACACAGTAACACCACCTTACTCTGTTTCTCAGCATCGCTATCGAGGTCACGTGGTACACATGTTGTACAAAAAAGTGGCAGAAGAAAGTTATCTATACACAGTTACACCACCTTACTCTGTTTCTCAACATCGCTATCAAGGTCACGTGGTACACATGTTATATCAGAAAGTGGCAGACGAAAGTTATCTATACACAGTTACACCACCTTACTCTGTTTCTCAAAATAGCTATCAAGGTCACGTGGTTCACATGTTATACCAGAAAGTGGCATGACGAAAGTTATCTATACACAGTTACACCACCTTACTCTGTATCTAAACATTGATACCAAGGTTTTTATTGTCACGTGGTGCACATGTTATACCAGAAAGTGGCATGACGAAAGTTATCTATACACAGTTACACCACCTTACTCTGTTTCTAAACATTGATACCAAGAATTTTATTGTCACGTGGTTCACATGTTATACCAGAAAGTGGCATGACGAAAGTTATCTATACACAGTTACACCACCTTACTCTGTTTCTAAACATTGATACCAAGATTTTTATTGTCACGTGGTAAACATGTTATATCAGAAAGTGGCATAATGAAAGTTATCAACACACAGTTACACCAGCTTACTCTGTTTCTCAACATTGCTATCAAGGTCACGTGGTACACATATAATACCAGAAAGTGGCATGACGAAAGTTATCAACACACAGTTACACCAGCTTACTCTGTTTCTCAACATTGCTATCAAGGTCACGTGGTATACATATGATGCCACAAAATGGCAGACGAAAGTTATCAACACACAGTTACACCACCTTACACTGTTTCTCAACATTGCTATCAAGGTCACGTGGTACACACGTTATACCAGAAAATTGCATGACGAACGTTAACAACACAAGTTTAAACCAACTTACTCAGTTTCTCAACATTGCTATCAAGGTCACGTGGTACACATGTTATACCAGAAAGTGGCATGACGAAAGTTATCAACACACAGTTACACCACCTTACTCTGTTTCTCAGCATTGCTATCAAGGTCACGTGGTACACATGTTATACCAGAAAGTGGCAGACGAAAGTTATCAACACACAGTTACACCACCTTACTCTGTTTCTCAACATTGCTATCAAGCTCACGTGGTACACATGTTAAACCAGAAAGTGGCAGAAGAAAGCTATCAACACCTAGTTACACCATCTTACTCTGTTTCTCAACATCGCTATCAAGGTCACGTGGTACACATTTTATACCAGAAAGTGGCAGGCGAAAGTTATCTATACACAGTTACACCACCTTACTCTGTTTCTCAACATTGCTATCAAGGTCACGTGGTACACATGTTATATCAGAAAGTGGCATGACAAAAGTTATCAACACACAGTTACACCACCTTACTCTGTTTCTCAACCATGATATCAAGGTTTTTATTGTCACGTGGTGCACATATTATACCAGAAAATGGCATGACGAAAGTTATCAACACACCTTACTCTGTTTCTCAACATTGCTATCAAGGTCACGTGGTACACATATAATACCAGAAAGCGGCATGACGAAAGTTATCAACACACAGTTACACCACCTTACTCTGTTTCTCAACATTGCTACCAAGGTCACGTGGTACACATGTTATATCAGAAAGTGGCATGACGAAAGTTATCAACACACAGTTACACCACCTTACTCTGTTTCTCAACATTGCTACCTAGGTCACGTGGTACACATGTTATATCAGAATGTGGCATGACGAAAGTTATCAACACACAGTTACACAGTTGACAGCAATGTTGAGAAACAGAATAAGGTGGTGTAACTGTGTATAGATAACTTTCTTCATGCCACTTTCTGGTATAACATGTGTACCACGTGACAATAAAAACCTTGATAGTTATGTTGAGAAACAAAGTAAGGTGGTGTAACTGTGTGTTGATAGCTTTCGTCATGCCTCTTTCTGGTATAAAATGTGTACCACGTGACCTTAATAGCAATGTTGAGAAACAGAGTTAGGTGGTGTAACTGTGTGTTGATAACTTTCGTCATGCCACTTTCTGGTATAACATGTGTACCATGTGACAATAAAAACCTTGATGGCATGTTGAGAAACAGAGTAAGGTGGTGTAACTGTGTGTTGATAACTTTCGTCTGCCACATTCTGGTATAACATGTGTACCACGTGACCTTGGTAGCAATGTTGAGAAACAGAGTAAGGTGGTGTAACTGTGTGTTGATAACTTTCGTTATGCCTCTTTCTGATATAACATGTGTACCATGTGACAATAAAAACCTTGATGGCATGTTGAGAAACAGAGTAAGGTGGTGTAACTGTGTGTTGATAACTTTCGTCTGCCACTTTCTGATATAACATGTGTACCACGTGACCTTGATAGCAATGTTGAGAAACAGAGTAAGGTGGTGTAACTGTGTGTTGATAACTTTCGTCTGCCACTTTCTGATATAACATGTGTACCACGTGACCTTGATAGCAATGTTGAGAAACAGAGTAAGGTGGTGTAACTGTGTGTTGATAACTTTCGTCTGCCACTTTCTGGTATAACATGTGTACCACGTGACCTTGGTAGCAATGTTGAGAAACAGAGTAAGGTGGTGTAACTGTGTGTTGATAACTTTCGTTATGCCTCTTTCTGATATAACATGTGTACCATGTGACAATAAAAACCTTGATGGCATGTTGAGAAACAGAGTAAGGTGGTGTAACTGTGTGTTGATAACTTTCGTTATGCCACTTTCTGGTATTATATTGTCAGTTGTGGTAATGCCCATGTAATGAAACGCTGTGTTGGTGACTCTCGTCTGTCACTTTCTGGTATTATATTGTCAGTCGTGGTAATGCCCGTGTAATTAAACGATGTGTTGCTATCTCTCGTTTGCCATTTTCTGGTATTATATTGCCAGTCGTGGTAATGCCCGTGTAATTAAACGATGTGTTGCTATCTCTCGTTTGCCATTTTCTGGCATTATATTGCCAGTCGTGGTAATGCCCGTGTAATGAAACGCTTTTGTATCATTTATTGCTGTGTGTTTCAATCTGGTCATTAATTATTTGTGATGTTGATTTGCGAGAGTGTTTTCCCAAACAGCAGTCTGCGGCGCCCTGTAGGGATTCTTGCTCACACAGGGACCTGAAGCTGATATACTACAGGGACAACTCCTGCTTTAATAGCGTTTTCAGTCTTTACATTATAGATAGTTTTACCTTATCTATGTACATACTGTATACAGAAGGTACTGTATTGTATCCAAAAATTCTATACCGATATTTCACCGGAAATTACATACGTTTTGGTTCCTCTTGAATCCGAAAAATAGCATTTTTAGAAAATCCTGCCACACCCAAAAATTTCGAATTTTTTTATTTTCTCAACAATGGCTTCATCGACTTTGATTAAATCTCTTATATTTAAGATGGTTACATGACAGATAAAATTCATATCGTGAATTTTCTATGAATAGCCTCTAAAGACCTCTTAATTCTGGATGACTTATGGATATTTGTATTACTGGTAAACCGTAAGAGATAGACAAAAACTTAGTACACAAAAGATGTAGATCCCGCTAAAATACACAGTTTATATGTGATACATTATTTCGTGGAGTTGGCCGTTTTCGAGACATTGCTTGATATTTACTTCAGTTTTAAAATACTTATAAAGCTTTTCTCATACGAGAACTTGCCAACTCCTGCAACGCAAAGAAACAGATTCAATCCCAAAGTAACTTCAATTTAAAACATTTGACTGTCGGTTTATTCTAATGTATTCCCCTCTACTTATAAAGGAACTAAGTCATAAGACCATTTTAGCATGAAATAGAAGAAAAAGCTTATTAGCAATAATTTGTTATAGATATGTAGAGAAAGTCATGTGAATGGAGCACATCAGATTGTTATGTTCTTCAGGTTACTAAAGGTCAACAAACTATATTTTTTAAACTTATTTCACAGACTATAATAGTAAGTCACATCGGTTTTATTCTAACAGTTTGGAAGCTATGGTCAAATTTGCTTATGTTTTTCTCACGTCACTAAGATGTTCCTTGCGACAAAAAAATGGTCTAAAATTTTCACCCTAGATTCACAATATATCTAATGTTTTAAATCACCCTAGGTTTCTCTGTGTCTCCTTCGTTTAGGCTCCAACATTTTTAAAGTCAAGAATGTGGTGTTTTCTCATAAAATATAATGTTTTTGTATTTGAAAATTGAAAACATATACTTAAATACAGCTGACTGTAAAACCTATAGAAATTCTCTCTGTTAACATGTACACTAAATTTATTTGTGTAACTGAAAAAACTGCTGCACAAGGAACATTTTACAGGAAGGAAAATGCTGAAAATATCAATAGAGAGAAAACAAGGAAAGATTTGAATGCATGGCTCACATTAAAATACTAGAGGTTGGCTTTCCTTTTCCTCTCCTCTGATACTGCTGTCTTTTCTGTCATTTAGATCTTGCTTTTCTTCTCCATAACTTCCTTTTTACTTTCTCTACACGTACTATGTACATGCATTCAAATTTTTCCTTGTTTTCTCTCTATTGATATTTTCAGCATTTTCCTTCCTGTAAAATTTTCCTTGTGTAGCAGCTTTTCTGTTACACAAATAAATTTACTGTACATGTTCACAATGAATAAGAATTGCTAAGTTGGCTTTCCTTTTCCTCTCCTCTGATACTGCTGCCTTTTCTTCTTGCATTGCTGCTTCTCTTCTACACAACTGGTGCGAGTGAGATCTCGTCGAAATGAAGTTGTTGTTGTTTTTTTTTTTTTTTTTTTTTTTTTTTTTTTTTTTTCCGAGTCCGTCACAATTTATCCTCTAATGGTTTTTCTGTAGTTCCAAGTATTTGAAGTGGCGCCTGGTGGCCAATTTTACGCTTTTGTATTTAGGGATGTTTAAATGAAATTATGGACTTAAGATAAAAGAGTCATTGTTTTGTAGCTTTTCAGTGATACACACCCTTAATTATATGAAACGAATACTGAATATATAATATAATACATATATATACTGAACGTAGACTAGGAAGTTGCACGAAATTACAGATTGCGGTTTAGAGAGCTTGTGAGTTCCTTTTTACATTCTCTACACGTACTATGTGCACAATATATAGAGAAACTATTGCACTCCACTCAAAAATTCGATACCGAGATTTCATTGGAAATACATGTTTTCAGAACCCCTGAATCCAAAAAACAATTTTAGAAAAATGTCCGTGTCTCTCTATTTTTCTAAAGATGCTTTTTTTTTGTATTCGGGGGTCCGAAAACGTGTATTTCAGGTGAAATCTCGATATTGAATTTTTGGATACAATACAATACCTTCTCTATACACTATGTACATAGTATGATAAAAATTTAAGAATGTTATCGTTGGTTATCGCCCGCCAGGACCTCTGCAGTTGCAAGATGAAGACAAATCTTTTCCACATAGCGGACACGAAGGAGCACACTCACTCTTAAGAAGGAAACTATGTGTAAAACTTCAGTGGCCAATATCACTTTCAGATAGACGAGTTCCTTCACTACTCTAAGCTTGTTTCCAAGGAGAGCTGACCACTCTTCATGCCAGTGTACCGCACAAGACACAATAACTTGCAGCACTGGGTTCTTTGGTGCCAACGTGACCAGGAATACACGTACACTCCACTGGAAGTGCACTCAGAAGCTGCCCAAATTTCGGCGCCGTTGAGAGTAAAGGGAAAACAGGATGACGTCAGGCTGGGTACTTACTGTTGCCGTCCAGGTATATGGGCGTCCAAGCCACCTGGCCGTGACCCGGGGCTAGAGACTGAACCAGCACCAGCACCACACACGACAATCTCATTTCTATACCAAGTCCATTATTGGGTCCAAATACAACATACTCCCAAATCTGCAAACACAAATTCATTTTAGTATTTTACAATATGTACTTTAAATATCTTATTCACATGATTTTCTCTATCCGGTCTGTAAACAAGCTACAAAAGGGAAATAAGACAATACACTGGGCTTGACATTGGAATTCGCTTCTCTTTGCTGGGTGTGATAAGCTAGCTTTGATACTGGGAGGTGCAGTACCCCCTTTATATTCATGTTTAGTGAGGGCAGAACACAATCACCTGGTCGCCAGCATCACAACAATAAGCTTTTTAACAATAATTCCTTACAGAGATTTACACAAAGTCATTTGAATGGAACACATCAGATTTCTACTTTCTCCACACGCACTATGTACATAATGTATAGAGAAGATATTGTATTGCACCCAAAAATTCAATACCGAAATGTAACTGGAAATGCATCTTTAAGCACTTTTAGAAAAAGATCCGTGTGTCTGAATGCTTAGCACAAAATTGAAAACACCGTTAAAACCAAACTTGATATGTTAAGCTTGGTACCTTTCAAGTTTACGATACGAAGATTTTCAAGAAAATCCCTCCACATGCAACTATCCTTTATATGGAAAAAGTTTCGAAACGTTCATTTTCTCAAACATGATTAAAATCTCTTATATTTCAGATACTTATATCACAAATAAACGCGAATCTTGGGAATGTCCTCTAAAGTCGTCTTTATTCTGAATGAATTTTACGGAATTTTGCAGAACTGGTAATCCGTAAGAGATACACACAACCTGTAAAGCTCCTTATATCACACAATTTATGTTAGATACATTTTTTTCGTGGAGTTGATCGTTTTTTACATATTCCTTGTTTTTGGTTTCAGCTATGAAAAACTTATACTTTTCTCATACAGGAATTTGTCAACTCGTGTCCATACAAACAAATGAACTTCAGTCAGTATGAGCTCACCATATATTCACAGTAGGAATAGATGTAGATACACGCATTAAGTTTATAACTGAATATTATTGATAAAGAGTATTATCTCATATTTTAATAATTAAGGGATTTAAAATATAGTAAAGGACCGGTATTAAAATTTTTAGTTGACTCGCAACAATATATGGATCCAAGTTTTTTTTTGGCAACCAGCTTTTGAATATCACTTTAACCTATGGTACTCCGTTATTTCCCTTCTGCTTGCAAGGAAGCAAGAAATAAGACTATTTCTACTATTTTTTTATCTCGATTAGCATGAAGTAATTAGAAGCATAAGCTTTTTTAACAATAATTTATTGCAGTGAGGTAGAGAAAGTCATGTGAATGGAATATGCTGCTTCCAGACAAACACGCGCGCGTGTGCTTCCCATACAATTTGTACATCATATTTTGCGAGGAATACATCCGCTACTTAGTAGAAGGCATTCTATTGATGCAGTTTTCGATTACCCGACGGAAAGAATGTGTAATCGATATGAGAATATAAATCAGAAGGAGCAGTGTAAATAGCGGCCATTATCTCACAACTGTCGAAGAAAGCCTCATTTTGAATGCAATATCGATAGTGCTGAATCGATTCTCGGAGCCGCAATAAGTTTGCCGGAAGCGAATCTGTCTCTCTCGCTATACATCTTGTTCCCGAGAGAGAAAATACCACAAGCAATTCGTTTTGATGCTTTGTCCGGATACAGGAGTTTCAAACAAACAGCGCAGCATCGGCAGATCCTTCCAACTCACAATTAGGGGCTACAAAAACTGACCTAACACTTCATCAATAATATTCCATAAAATAATTTAAACATTCCTAAATCTGATGTGTTTCATTCACATGACTTTCTCTACATCTCTGCACACATTATTGTTAGAAAGTTTATTCTACTATTTACTACATACAAATCGAGAAAAATTAGCAGAAATAGTCTTATTACTTGCTCCCTTGTAAGTAGAAGCGAAATAAGTTAGTACCATAGGTTAAAGTGACAGTCCAAAAGCTGGTTGCTATGTGACCGAAGTTCCTTTGTTTGTATGGACACGAGTTGACAAATTCCTGTATGAGAAAAGTATAAGTATTTTAAAGCTGAAACCAAAAACAAGAAATATCTCAAAAACGATCAATTTCATGAAAAAATGTATCTAACATAAATTGTGTGTTTTAACGTGCTCTACATTTTTTCTATGCTAAGTTTTTCTTCATCTCTTACGGTATAGCAGTTATGTAAATTTCCGTAAAATTCATCCAGAATAAAGTAGTCTTCAGAAGCTATTCCCAGAAAATTCAAGATATACATTTAATTTGTCAGGTAAATATCTTTAATATACGATATTTTAATCAAAATCGTTTGAGCTATTTCTAAGAAAATAAACATTTTCGAAAAAAGTTCCATATAAAGGGTAGTTTGGGGTGGGGGATTTTCTTGAAAATCTTCGAATTGCATCCTTGGAATATATCAAACTTAAATACCAGGTTTGGTATTCAACAGTCTTTTCTTTTTTGAGCTATGCTGCTCATAGTCGCATCTACACATACACACAGACAGAATCACACACACGGACATTTTTCTAAAAATGCTTTTTCTGTATTCAGGGGGTTCTAAAACACGCATTTCCGGTGAAATCTCGGTATTGAATTTTTGGGTACATTACAATACCTTCTCTATACTATATACATATTAAAAAAGTAAAAATAAAATAACATATTGTGTGTTTTAATGAGATCTACACTTTACGTAAAGTAACTTTTTGTCCATGTGTTATAGTTTGTCAGTTTTATAGAAATACATTACAGTTGTAGAGTATTATAATTTTCTCTACACATAGTGTATAGAGAAGATATAGCACTCCACCCAAAAATTCAATACCGAGATTTCACCGGAAATATATGCTTTAGGGTCCCCTGTATCCAAAAAAAAGTATTTACAGAAAAAGGTCCGTGTGTGTGTCCATGTGCCAGTGTGTTTGTGTGTCTGTGAACACGAAAACTGAAAAATGAAAAGTCGGCAAGCACCAAACTTGGTATTTAAGTTAAGTATCTTTCCGGAATGCGACACGAAGATTTTGAGAAAAACCTCCCCAATACATACTACCCTTTACATGGAAAAAATTCGATAATTTTGATTTTCTCAAAAATGGGTTCAACGATTTTTTAAAATGTCGTATATTAAGGATATTTACCTGACAATTAAAATGTCGTATATTAAGGATATTTACCGGACAATTAAAATGACGTATATTAAGGACATTTACCTGACAATTAAAATGTCGTATATTAAGGATATTTACCTGACAATTAAAATGACGTATATTAAGGATATTTACCTGACAATTAAAATGACGTATATTAAGGATATTTACCTGACAATTAAAATGACGTATATTAAGGATATTTACCTGACAATTAAAATGACGTATATTAAGGATATTTACCTGACAATTAAAATGACGTATATTAAGGACATTTACCTGACAATTAAAATGACGTATATTAAGGATATTTACCTGACAATTAAAATGACGTATATTAAGGATATTTACCTGACAATTAAAATGACGTATATTAAGGATATTTACCTGACAATTAAAATGACGTATATTAAGGACATTTACCTGACAATTAAAATGACGTATATTAAGGATATTTACCTGACAATTAAAATGTCGTATATTAAGGACATTTACCTGACAATTAAAATGACGTATATTAAGGATATTTACCTGACAATTAAAATGACGTATATTAAGGACATTTACCTGACAATTAAAATGACGTATATTAAGGACATTTACCTGACAATTAAAATGACGTATATTAAGGACATTTACCTGACAAATAAAATGCACATTTTGAATTTTCTGGGAATAGTATGAAGACTGCTTTATTCTGGATTTATTTTACGGAATTTTGCATAAATCGTAAACCGTAAGAGATAGACAAAATTTTACCCCACAAGAAATGAAGAGCACATTAAAAAACACAAGTTGTGTTATATACATTTTTTTCGTGAGGTTGATCCTTTTTCAGATATTCCTTGATTTTGGTTTCAGCTTAAAAAAAAAAAAATTATACTTCTCTCGTACAGGAATTTGTCAACTCATGTCCATACAAAGAAAGGAACTTCAGTCACATAGCAACCGGCTTTTGACTATCACTTTAAAATATAGGGCTCCCTTACTTCCCTTCTACTTACAAGGAAGCAAGTAATAAGACTATTTCTGCTAATTTTTCTCGATTAGCATGAAGTATATATAAGCATAAACACACACTCACACACTCTACCACCAACACACACGAACTAACACACTCACACACACGCACACACTAACGCACACACATTAACACACACTCCCACAACCACACAACACCACACACACTCACACATTAACACACACGCACAACTAACGCACACACTCACACACTAACACACACTCCCACAACCACACAAAAACACACACTTACACACTAACACGCACTCCCACACCCAACCCACACACCAACACACACACTCACACATTAACACACACTCACACACCGACACACACACTCACACACCAACACACACACTCACACAATAACAAAAACTCACACACTAACACACACTCCCACACCCACACACACACTGACACACACTCATTAACATACACACTCACACACTAACACACACTCTCACACCCACACACACACTCACACACTAACACACACTCACACACAGACACAGACACACACTCCTACAACCACACACCAACACACACACTCACACACACACACACACTCCCACAACAACACACACATTCACACTCATACACAAACACACACACTCACACGCACTCACACACAATCACACACTAACACACACTCACACACATTCACACACTCCACACTAACACACATTAACACACCATCACACTAACACAAATCACACACACTCACAAACACACTCACACACCAACACACACACTCACACACACCAACACACTCACACACTAACACACCGACACACTCACACACATACTAGCACACTCACACACTAACAAACCGACACACACACATTCACACACACTAACACACACCAACACACACACTCACACACACTAATACATCGACACACACACTCACACACACTAACACACACTCACACACTAACACACACACACTAACACACACACTAACACACACACTCACACACACTCAAACACCATCACACACACTAAAACACTCACACTCTAACAAACACTCACACACTCACACACTAACATACTAACACACACTCACACAGCCACACACTCACACACTAACACACCTCACACACTCAGACATTAACACACACTCACACACTAACACACACTCACACAGCCACACACTCACACACTAACACACCTCACACACTCAGACATTAACACACACTCACACACTAACACACACTCACACATACTCACACACTAACACACACTCGCACACTAAAACACACCCTCACACACTAACACACACTCACACACACTAACACGCACTCACACACTCACTCACTAACACACACTCAAACACTAACACACATCACACACACTAACACACACACTGACTCACTCACAAACTAACACACACTAACACACACTCACACACTACCACACACTCACACACTAAAACACACTAACACACACCGACACACTAACACACAATCACACACATTAACACAAACTCACACACTAGAACACACACACATTCACACACTAACACACACATAAACACACTAACACACACTCACACATAAACACATTAACTCACACTCACACATAATCACACTAACACACACTCACACACTAATACACACTCACACACTAATACACACTCACACACTAATACACACTCACACACTAACACACACTCACACTATCACACACTCAAACACACACACTAACACCCACTCACACACTAACACACACTCACACACTAACACACACTCACACACTAACAAACACTAACACACACTAACACATACTCACACACTCACACACACACACTACCACACACTGACACACACTCACACATTAACACACACTCTCACACTAACACACAATCACACACTAACACACTCACACGCTAACACATACTCACACACTAACACACACTCACTTGTTCACACACTAACACACACTCACACACACTCACACATTCACACACTATAACACACTTACACACTAACACACACTCACACACTCTCACACACTCTCACATACTCTCACATACTCAGACACACACACTCACACACTAACACACTAAAACACACTCACACACGAACACACACACTCATACATTTACACACTAACACACACAATGACACACACACTCACACACTAACACATACACTAACACACACTCACACACTTACACAATAACACACACACTCATACACTAACACACACTCACACACTCACACACATTAACACGCTAACACACACACTCACACACTGACACACACTAACACACACTAACACACCCAATGACACACATACTCACACACTAACACACACACTCACACACGAACACATTCACACACCTACACACACAATGACACACACACTCACACACTAACACACACTCACACAATAACACACACACTAACACACACACTCACACACTAACACACTCACATACTCACACACACAACTACTCAAACACACACACTTTGACACAGCTCAAACACACACTCACACACTCAATCACACACTCACTCACACATACATTCACTCAGACACTCACTCTCACACATGCACACATACCTCACTCAAAAACTCACTCACACTTACTCTCACACTCACACATTTACTAACACATACATTCCTCACACCGTCACTCACACACACTCACTCTCACAATAACACATTTACTAACACATACATTCCTCACACCGTCACTCACACACACTCACACATACACTCACACACAGACTCACAAACACGCACACAAACACTCACAAACACAATCACGCTGATATTCATACACACTCACACACACAATTACACGCACACACAAATACACGCACATACAAATACACACACATACACTCACACTTTCACTTAGACGCACACATAAAATCACTCACTCGCACACCCTCGCAGACACACACACTCACACACACTCTAGCATACACTCACACACACTCACATACTGACACACACACTCACAGACACGCTCACAAACATTCACAGAAGCTCTTACTCACACTCACACACAAACACACACTCACATACTGACACACACACTCACAGACCGGCTCACAGACATTCACAAAAGTTCTTACTCACACTAACACACACTTTCACAGACACGCTCACAAACATTCATAGAACTCATACTCATATTCAAACAAACACTCAAAGGCACACGCTTACACTCAAGGACACACATTAACACATACACTCACACGTACCTACCACACAGACACACACAAACACATATACTTTCACACACTCATACACACACTAGACACACTCTCACAGACAAACACACACACACTCAAACACAAACACTCACAGACACACCCACACACTCTCACACACACTGACACACTCAAAAACACACGCTCATAACCACTCCAACACACACACCCTGACAGGCTCACGCACACACACTCACACTCATACAAAAACTAGGACACACAGAAAGACACACTCACACACACTGACAGTCATACACTCACACTCACACATACTCACACACATTTGCTCTCACAAATAGACACACTCACACACAGAAGCACAAACACACGCAGACACACACTCAGACGCACTCTCACACACAGTATCACCCACACCCATACACACAGACAAACAAAACTCACACCGGCGGACAGACACACACTCACACATACACAATTAGACACTTATTCATACACTCAAAGGCACACATACTCACACACTCACACACACACAAACATTTATACACACTTAGACACACTCTCACACCCACAGACAGACACACATTCACAGACACTCAGACAAACACTCACACGCACGCTTACATAAACTCAAACAGACAGACATCAACACATACAGACAGACACACATTCACACACACAGACAGAAATACGCTCACTTACACAAACGGACAGACTCACACACGGACAGACACACATTCACACACACAGACAGACACACACTCACTTACACAAACGGACAAACTCACACACAGACAGACACGCACTCACTTACACAAACGGACAAACTCACACACAGACAGACACATACTCACTTACACAAACGGACAAACTCACACACAGACAGACACACAGCCACACAGAGATAGACACAAACTCAAAACACACAGACGCACACGCTCACACAAAGACACATACACTCAGATACACTCACACACTCCCACTCACACTCACACATACAACCACTCACTCATACACACATTCACACGTACAATCACACACACTCACTAACACCCTCACTTACACTCACTCTCAGTCTCACACACAAACCTGCACTCACACACTCGCACGCAGACCCACATACACACACTCACTCATACATTCGCACACACTCATTCGTACACTCACACACACACTCACACATACACACAAATACACTCACATATGCACTTACACAAACACTCACTCACATATATACTCACACACACACTCACGCAGACACTCACACACTCAAACATTTAGTCCCACATACACTCACACACACGAGCATACATACGCACTCTCAGACACACAATCGCACAAACTATTAGACATACACTCACACACACTCACCGACACACGCACCCACACTGAAACACCCACACTCACTCACACACACACTCACACACACATTCAGAAGCACACTCACACACATTCAAACACACTCTCTCACATACGCACACACATTAAGACACACTCAAACACACTCTCACACACATTAACACACCCCCAGCCACACGCACACACATGCTCACTTAACCAGACAGACACACACTCCCACACATAGATTTTCACACACTCCCGCATACAGACAAACACACTCACGCACAGATACACATTCACACACACAGACACACACTCACACACAGACAAACACACTCACAAAGTCTCACAAAATCTCCTACACAGATACACACTGACACACACAGACACACACCCTCACACACAAGACAGACATACACTCACACAGACTGACAGACAGATTCACATACAGGCAGACACACACTTCCCACTCACAGACACACACTCACACGAAACACAAAGACATATACTCACACACAGACAGACACACACAGGCAGGCAGACACACACTGAAACACACATACACACTAACACACAAGGACAGACAGACACACACACTCACACAGACACACACACTCACCCAGACAGACTGACTAACACAGATAAACACTAAAAGCACATAGACATTTACACAATAATACACAATCACACACAAAGACACACACACACAGACATACACGCACACACACAGAAACACCCTCGTACAGACATACACGCACATGCACACACAGACAGACACACACGCAAAACATAGGTAGACACACACTCATACACACAAACTCACACACAGACACACACTGACACACACCCTTACACACACACATATATACACAGACAGACACATACAGACACACTCACACACACAAACACTCACAAACAGACACAAACTCATTAACATACAGACACACACTCACACACAGGCAGACACACACCCACAGACTCACACAGACTCACACAGACACAAACAGACACACACAGATACACACGCACACACAGACACACACGCACACACAGACATGCACTCAAGCAGAGAGACTGACACATTCATACACACAGACTGACACACACACCGACACACAGACAAACACACATAGACGCACACACTCACACACAGATACACACGTTCATACACACACTGACGTACACACTCCACACACACACTCACACACAGAAAGACACTCAAAGACACACTTTCAAACACACACTCATACACAAGTACAGACACATACTCATAATAACACAGACACACAATCACACACAGACAGAGTCACACAGACAGACACACACAGACACACACTCTCACATACAGACACACGCCCTCACATACACAGACAGACACACTCAGCCACACACAGCCATACACACACAGACACACACCCTCACATACACAGACAGACCCACACAGTCCCACATTAATACACACTGAAAGATACACTCTCTATCCACAGACACTCACAGACATAAACACTCCCACAGAGATAGACACTCACAGACAGATACACACAGACACACACAGACAGACACACATTAAGACACACATACAGACAAACAATCATTCACAAACACACACAGACACTCACAGACATATCCAGACACACATTCTCACACACAGGCAGGCACACTCATTCACACAGATAGACGCACTCACACAAACACACACAGAAATACACTCACACACAGACAGACACACTAAACACACATACAGACACACATAGCCACACATTCTCACACACAGACAGACACACTCACACACAGACAGACAAACGCAAACACACATTCACACACACTCAACACACATACAGACGTACACAGACACACATTCTCACACACAGGCAGACACACTCACACATACAGACACATTCATACACACAGAAACACACTCATACACAGAAAGACACACTGATACACACAGACAGACACACTCACACACAGACAGTCACGCTCATACACACAGAAACACACTCGTACACAGACACATACACACTTATACACACAGACATACACACACTCATACACAAAGAACAGACACACACACACTCACAGACAAACACAAAGACATTCACACACAGACAGACACACTCAGCAACATACAGACACACACATACACAAAGAAACGCACTCACACACAGAGACAGAAACACTCACACACAGACAGACACACTCATACACACAGACAGACACATACACACTCATACACACAGATATACACACACTCATGCACAAATACAGACTCAGACACTCACACACACAGACAAACACACAGAAATACACCCTCACATGCAGACAGACACACGCACCCACACACAGACACTCACACACTCATTCACACTCAGCACTCAAACTAATATTCACAGAAAGAAAACACACACTCACACTTAACAGACACACACACTCACACACAGACATATGCACTCACACACACTGAAACAAACAGACAGCAACACAGACACGCATTCACGCACACACAAAGATAATTCACACACATCTCATAAACACTCTCATACCCACATACAGAGACACACAGACACACACATACAAGATACACAGACAGGCACTCACACACAGACACACTCATATACACAGACAGACACACACGCATTCACACAGACAGACACACACAGCCTCACACATTCACCCACACAGACACGCATAGACACAGACACACAAAGGCACAGACACACACAGTCACACACACTCAAATACAGACCACACAGACACAAACAGAAAGACACAAAAACACACACAAACAGACACACACAGATACCCGCTTATACAGACAGAACACATACTCACTCACACAGACACAGACACACAGACACACTCATACACACAGACACACTCACACACCCAGACACACTCATACACATATACAGACACACACTCACACCCACAGACACACACTCTTACACACAACACCCACATACACACATTTACACACAGACAACTCATACACACACAGACACACAGACTCACAAACACACACAGACACACTCACCCACAGACAGACACACAGACGGACAAAGACACACAGAAAGACATACACAGACACACAGACAAACACACACAGACACTCGCACACACACCCATACACACAGAGACACACACAGACAACTCATACACACAGACACACAAGCAAACCACATTCACACTTACAGACAGACAGACTCACGCAGGCAGACACACAGTCACACACACAGACAGACACACACAAAGACAGACACACACTCACACACAGACAGACACACTCTCACACACAGACAGACACACTCTCACACACAGACAGACAGACAGACACACACTCACACACAGACAGGAGGTGCAGTCCGAGTGTGAAAGAGGACGATCGTGTTTTGTGTCTTGCTCGTAGCTACCTGGAAGAAGTTCGACAGTGGAAAGCGTACGAGATCTCATTGAACAGTTGAGGCAAGAAATGCGTGTAGGATTTGAAAAGTGCAGCCTAAAATTGCTGGAAAGTGCCGTGGAGAATGTGTCAGTTCGAATGCATGCTCTGGAAGAGAAAATGGATTATTTAGAGAACCAATCTCGTAGAAATAATATTGTGGTATATGGTGTGACGGAAGAAGCGGTAGAGAGCTGGGAGATGACGGAGGAAATATTGAAAAGGGTCATCTCACAAATAGGAAGCGAACTCCGCGAGTTTGATGTGGAGAGAGCCCATCGTGTAGGTCGACGTGGCAATGTAAGGCGACCTATTGTGTGTAAACTGGCCCATTATAAACTCAAGGTGGCCATCCTTCGAGATGCTCGCTATTTACGGGGAACGGGAATAAGCATTAGCGAGGACCTTAGCCAGCGTGTAAGAGAAATGAGAGAATTCTTAAAGGGACACATGTTCGAGGCCAGGAGGCAGGGCTGTCATGCCGTATTGCGCTATGACAAGCTCTTCATTAACGGACGAGTCTGGAACCGACAGGAGCTGGAGCGCATGGAACAGCCTAGAAGTAGTGCGGAAACCGAACCCAGGACAGGGCAGCTAGAGCAGGTAGCCAGTGCATCAGCCCAGCAGGTAGCAGGTCCCTCAGCAGAACATCAGGTGCCTCAAGTTATGTCGACAGGTAGGGGTAAAGGGGAGAAGAGGGTGAGACAGTCTTCGCCGGAGAAGCCAACAACAACGCCCCTCCGTGCCCTTAGGCTGACAACAGCTCGACAAAGGGTCAGCCAAGTTGTAGAAGACCAACAGCAAGGAAATAATAGGACCCAACCCCTTCTCTGAGGATTGTCACATGGAACATCAAAGAGGAGAGGAGGGTGAGACAGTCTTCGCCGGAAAAGCCAACAACAACGCCCCTCCGTGCCCTTAGGCTGACAACAGCTCGACAAAGGGTCAGCCAAGCTGTAGGAAGACCAACAGCAAGGAAACAGTAGGACCCAGCCCCTTCTCTGAGGATTGTCACATGGAACATCGAAGGCTTCAAAAAAAGGTTGGGTAGCGAACATTTCTTGTATTTCCTTAGTGATTTTGACGTTGTATGTTTAACAGAAACTTGGTTGAAAAACGGAGAAAATCTTGCTAATTTCCATAGTTTTAGTAGGGGAAGGGAGACACGGGGAAGGAGGGGAAAGTGGCCAGGAGGGTATCAGTTTCATTCAGGTCTGAGCTGGAGGCTGAGATAACTAAATTAGAAATCAGTTTGGAAGGGGTGATTGCTGTATCTTTGGCACAGGGGGGAGTACAAATAATAGTTATAGGATTATACAACCAGCCAGCAACGTCCAAGTATGCAAACAGGAATTTCTTCAGTGACTTAACCGAAACGCTAGTGCAGTTACAGGAAAAGTTTTCAGGAACTGAATTAATTCTCTTAGGAGATTTTAATGCGAGGTTAGGAGGGGAGAATATTTCTCTAACGGGGGGTCATCAATGGTGGGAGGAATTCCGCGAAGGTCAACGAAAGAGCAAGGATAATTTTATTAATGGGGAGGGCAGACAATAACTTGCTTTCTGCGATGCCTTCTCTTTAGAAATAATGAATGGCAAGTACGGTGAGGATCGAGAGGGAGAACTCATTTTCATAAATGAAAATGGGGGTAGTGTAATAGATTTTATTTTAATAAGTCAGGGTTTAATTGGCAGAATTAGAAATTTTTGGGTGGGGGATCGTATCGAGTCGCATCACTGTCCGGTTGCCCTGGAACTGAATATAGAGACGGCCATGGCGGCACTAGCACCTGAAGAGGGGCAGGGGGACGAAGGTAGATTCATTAGTAAATTTATATGGAAACCGATAGAAAAAGTAGTATTTGTTGATAAATTAGAAAGGAGATTAGGGGAAACGAACGCAGACGCAGCGGAGGAACTAACGCATATAATAGCAACGGCTGCGGGGACAATGAAAGTCCAAATGCATGGTAAGGTAAAACGATTCAATGGTTGGTATGACCAGCAATGCAGAACTGTAAAGAAACAAGCAGAGGAGGCTCTGTCAAAATTCAGAAGGAGATGACATTAGGAAAATGTTTACAAAAAAGCGAAGGGAGTATAAACAGCTCTTACGGGAAAAGAGAACTATGCGGCAAGACAAAATTACTCAGAAAATTAGTAATATTTTAACGCGGGGGGATAACGCTGAGATGTGGCAAGTAGTAAAACATTTAAGAGGCAATCGTCAGGCGCCCAACGAAATTTCTCCCAGAAAATGGGCAATGCATTTTATGGGAATATTCGGGAAAGGTGAAAGGGAAGGAATTTTTATAAAGGAACTGCAAATTTTGGGAAATCTTGAGATCCCAATACTGGACGAGGAAATATCAGCACGAGAAATAGCACAGGCGCTGAGGAGTCTGAAGGGAGGCAAAGCTTCAGGGTTGGATGGGCTGCCCCCGGAAGTTTTTAAAGCCGCAGCCAATGTTAATGAGTTTGGTAGGAGTATGCTCCAGATATGTAACAGATTGTTTATTGAGGGGAATTACCCTAACTGTTGGGGAAAGGGCATTATTCATCCCATTTATAAAGGGAAGGGAACTATTGGAAATCCGGATAATTATAGGGGGGTTACTCTGTTGCCAATTATGGACAAAATTTATTGTAGAGTGTTATATAACCGGATAAAGGACTGGGAATCTAAATTTGGCAAACTTTCAAAATTTCAAATGGGTTTCAGAGAAGGACACAGTACCATAGATGCCGCTTTTATATTAGACACTTTAAGGACGAATCAACTGTTAATTAAGCGGGGAAAGCTTCATTGTGCTTTTGTGGACTTTAAGAAGGCATTTGACTCTATCAATCGAAATGCATTATGGTACAAACTAGGCAGAAAGGGGTTATCAAGTAAAATAGAGCATTGCAGGCAATGTATCAAAATGTCGAATTCTTTGTGAAGTACGACAGAAACAGAGTGTCCGAGAGCTGCCGAAGCTATAGGGGAGTGAGGCAGGGTTGTATTTTATCTCCCTTGCTATTTAATCTCTTTGTGGATTATATTACTGATACAATGATAGCAGAGAATATCCAAGCACCAGTAGTAGCGGATTTGTAGATCCCAACACTTTTATACGCAGACGATTTAGTATTGTGCTCTACGACAGTAAACGGATTGCAACGAGGACTGGACAAACTTAAGAACTATTGCGATGAATGGCTACTTACAGTTAATGTGAATAAGACTAAGGCAATGCCTTTCAAAAAGGGTTGTGTTTATAGCAGGGAGGAGACTTGGACATATGCAGGACAGATACTGGACAATGTTAAATCTTTTGTGTACTTAGGACTCATATTTACAATGAACGGAAAATGGACAAAACACATTGACATTACGAAACAAGGCAAGGGTGAAAGCGGCGGTAGCTCTCCGGATACGCTGCAGAATTCCGAATATCTCCATAACCTTAATGGAAACTGTATACGGAGCGACAGTTAGATCCACGATGACATACGGAGGAGAAACTCACACATACACACAAATACACTCACATATGCACTTACACATACACTCACTCACACTCACATATATACTCACACACACTCACGCAGACACTCACACACTCAAACATTTAGACCCACATACACTCACACACACGAGCATACATACGCACACTCAGACACACAATCGCAAAAACTATTAGAATAAACTCACATACACTCACCGACACACGCACCCATACTGAAACATTCACACTCACTCTCACACACACACTCACACACACATTCAGAAGCACACTCACATACACTCAGACCTACTCTCACACACACTCTCACACACATAAAGACACACTCAAACACACTCTCACACACATTAACACACCCCCAGCCACACGCACACACATGCTCACTTAACCAGACAGACACACAATCCCACACATAGATTTTCACACACTCCCGCATACAGACAAACACACTCACGCACAGATACACATTCACACACACAGACACACACTCACACACAGACAAACACACTCACAAAGACTCATAAAATCTCCTACACAGATACACACTGCCACATACAGACACACACCCTCACACACAGACAGACGTACACTCACAAAGACCGACAGACAGATTCACATACAGGCAGACACACACTTCCCACTCACACGAAACAAAAAGACATATACTCACACACAGACAGACACACACAGGCAGGCAGACACACACTGAAACACACATACAAACTAACACACAAGGACTGACAGACACACACACTCACACAGACACACACACTCACCCAGACAGACTGACTAACACAGACAAACACTAAAAGCACATAGATATTCACACAATAATACACAATCACACACAAAGCCACACACACACAGACATACACGCACACACACAGAAACACCCTCGTACAGACATACACGCACATTCACACACAGACAGACACACACTCAAAACACAGGTAGACACACACTCATACACACAAACTCACACACAGACACAAACACAGACACACATTGACACACATCCTTACACACAGACACACACATATATACACAGACAGACACACAGACACAAACACTCACAAACAGACACACACTCATTCACATACAGACACACACTCACACACAGACAAACACAAACTCACACACAGGCAGACACACACCCACAGACACACACAGACACAAACATACACACACAGACACACACGCAAACACAGACATACACTCAAGCAGAGAGATTGACACATTCATACACACAGACTGACACACACACCGACACACACACAGACAAACACACATATACGCACACACTCACACACAGACACACACAGATACACACGTTCATACACACACTGACGTACACACTCACACACAGAAAGACACTCAAAGACACACTTTCACACACACACACTCATACACAAGTACAGACACATACTCATAATAACACAGACACACAATCACACACAGACAGAGTCACACAGACAGACACACACAGACACACAATCACACACAGACAGAGTCACACAGACAGACACACACAGACACACACTCTCACACACAGACACACGCCCTCACATACACAGACAGACACACTCAGACACACACAGCCATACACACACAGACACACACCCTCACATACACAGACAGACCCACATTAATACACACTGAAAGATACACACTCTATCCACAGACACACACAGACATAAACACTCCCACAGAGATACACACTCACAGACAGATACACATAGACACACACAGACAGACACACATTAAGACACACATACACACAGACACACATACAGACAAACAATCATTCACAAACAAACACACAAACACTCACAGACATACCCAGACACACATAGACACACGTTCTCACACACAAGCTGGCACACTCATTCACACAAACACACACAGAAACACACTCACACACAGACAGACACACTAAACACACATACAAACACACATAGCCACACATTCTCACACACAGACAGACACACTAAACACACATACAGACACACATAGCCACACATTCTCACACACAGACAGACACACTCACACACAGACAGACACACTAAACACACATACAGACACACATAGCCACACATTCTCACACACAGACAGACACACTCACACACAGACAGACAAACGCAAACACACATTCACACACACTCAACACACATACAGACATACACAGACACACATTCTCACACACAGGCAGACACACTCACACATACAGACACATTCATACACACAGAAACACACTCATACACAGAAAGACACACTGATACACACAGACAGACACACTCACACACAGACAGTCACGCTCATACACACAGAAACACACTCGTACACAGACACATACACACTTATACACACAGACATACACACACTCATACACAAAGAACAGACACACACACTCACAAACACACAGACTCACACACTCTCACACGCAGACAGACACACTCATACACAGGGACAGAAGCAGTCATACACACAGGGACACTCACGCACACAGACAAATACACAGAAACACACTCATACACAAAGAACAGACACACACACTCACAAACACACAGACTCACACACTCTCACACGCAGACAGACACACTCATACACAGGGACAGAAGCAGTCATACACACAGGGACACTCACGCACACAGACAAATACACAGAAACACACTCATACACAAAGAACAGACACACACACACTCACAGACAAACACAAAGACTCACACACTCTGACACGCAGACAGGCACACTCATACACAGGGACAGAAACAGTCATACACACAGAAAGACACTCACACACAGACAGACACACTCAGCAACATACAGACACACACATACACAAAGAAACGCACTCACACACAGAGACAGAAACACTCACACACAGACAGACACACTCATACACACAGACAGACACATACACACTCATACACACAGATATACACACACTCATGCACAAATACAGACTCAGACACTCACACACACAAACACACAGAAACACACTCTCACATGCAGACAGACACACGCACCCACACCAGACACTCACACACTCATTCACACACAGAACTCAAACTAATATTCACAGAAAGAAAACACACACTCACACATAAACAGACACACACTCACAAACAGACATATACACTCACACACACTGAAACAAACAGACAGCAACACAGACACGCATTCACGCACACACAAAGATAATTCACACACACTCTCATAAACACTCTCATACTCACCCACACATACAGAGACACACAGACACACACATACAGACACACAGACAGACACACTCATACACACAGACACACAGACATACACACACACTCACACAGAGACAGACATACACAGCCTCACACATTCACCCACACAGACACGCATTGATACAGACACACAAAGGCACAGCCGCACACAGACACACAAACTCAAATATAGACACACACACACAGACACACACAGAGAGTCACATACAGACACAACCACACACAAACAGACACACACAGATACCCGCTTATACAGACAGAAGACATACCCACTCACACAGACACAGACACTTGCACACAGACACACAGACACACTCATACACACAGACACACTCACACACCTAGACACACTCATACACATATGCAGACACACACTCACACCCACAGACACACACTCTTACACACAAAACCCACTTACACACAATTACACACAGACAACTTATACACACGCAGACACAGTCACCCACAGACAGACTCACAGACGGACACAGACACACAGAAAGACATACACAGACACAGACAAACATACACACAGACACTCACACACACTCATATACACAGACACACACAGACAACTTATACACACAAGCAAACCACATTCACACTTACAGACAGACAGACTCACGCAGGCAGACACACAGTCACGCACACAGACAGACACACACTCACACACAAAGACAGACACACTCTAACAGACAGACACACACTCACACACAGACAGACACACTCTCACACACAGACAGACACACACTCACACACAGACAGTCACACACTCACTCACACACACAGACAGACACGCACACTCACGCACACACAAGCATACTCACACAGACTCACAATTTCACGCACACAGAAACACAGTCACACAGACAGACACACACTCATACACACACTCTAATACACACATAGACACACACAATCAAGCACACAGTCAGACACTCACACAGACGGACACGCGCTCATAAACGCCCAGATACACACTCACACACAGATACATACTCATACACACACAGACGCACACAGCCACGCACACAGAGAGAAACAAACTTATACACAAAGACAGACACACACAGTCATACACACAGACAGAAACACACAGAGGTAGACACACACAGACAGACACATTCACTCACACAGACAGACAGACACACACTCACACAGACTGACACGCACTCATACACACAGAAAGACACACTCACTCACACAGACAGACACACACTCAGACACACACATAGATAGACACACTCAGACTGACACACATTCACACACAGACACACACAGACAGACATACACTTATACACACACAGACACACACAGACATAAACACACAGACACACACTCATACACACATTCACACACACAGACAGACTCACTCATACACACAGACAAACACACACTCATACACACTCAGACAGAAACATTCATACACACTGAGACACTCACAGACAGAAACACCACTTACACAGACTCTCACACACACAGACAGACGCACATACACGCACACACAGACACACACTCATAACGACAAACACACAGATAGACACACACTACACACACAGTAGCAGACACACACTTATATACACTCACACAAACTTACAAACACACAGACACACACACTCACACACAAACACACACACAGGCAGACACACATTCTACATATACAGACACACATTTATACAGACGGACACACACAAACCCACAGACACACACACTCCCACACAGAAACACACACTCACACTCGGACACACACTCACACACAGATAGACACACTCATACACAAAGACATACTCACATATATTCACATACAGCTACACAGACACACACTCACACACAGGCAGACACACACAGTCAGACACACACTCATACACACTCGCAGACACACACAGACAGATACGTACTCACACAAACTTACACTCACATACACACTCTCACAGACGTACAGACACAGTCACACACAGACACGCACAGACAGCACACACTCACACAAACAGGGAGACACACATTCTTACACACTCACACAAACCTACAGACACAGATACACACACAAACAGATACACACACTCACAGACAGACACAAACAGACAGACACACACTCTTACATACACAGACACACACACTTATACACAGACAGACACATACAGACACACACACACACTCACATACAAAGACACACACAGACACATACACACAAACAGATAGACACACTCATACACAGGGACAGACACACACTCATTCATATAGACAAACACTCTCACAGACATACACAGGCACACACAGACAAATATCTTACAGTCATACTCACACAGTCACACAAAGACAGATACACACTGACACACACAGATAGACACACACTCATAGGCTGACACACACAGACAAACAATGAAAAAGACATATACACACAGTCACACAAAGAAAGATACACACAGACTGACACACACTGACACAGACAGACACACACTCCTACACACAGATAGACACACACAGACAAACACTCTCACAGACATACACACACAGTCACAAAAAGACAGACACACACTAACACACACAGATAGACACACATGGACACACAAAGACAGACACACACAGACAGACACACACAGACACTCACACACACACAGACAGACACTCAGTCACACACACATGTACACACAAAGACAGACACACACAGACACTCACTCACACACACAGATAGACACTCAGTGACACACACATGTACTCACAAAGACAAACACACACCCACACACACATACAGACACACACGGACACACACTCACACACACATACAGACACACTGACACACACATGTACTCACAAAATAAGACATACACCCACACACACATACAGACTCACACAGACACACACTCACACACACATACAGACACACACTGACACACACTCACACACACATACAGACACACACAGACACACGCCCACACACACATACAGACACACACAGACACACACTCACACACACACATACAGACACACACTGACACACACTCACACACACATACAGACACACACAAACACACACCCACACACACATACACAAACTCACACACACATACAGACACACACTCACACACACTCACACACATACAGACACACACCCACACACACACACATACAGACACCCACATACACAAACTCACACACACATACAGACACACACTCACACACACTCACACACACATACAGACACACACTCACACACACATACAGACACACACAGACACACTCACACACATACAGACACACACTCACACACATACAGACACACACAGACACACTCACACACATACAGACACACACTCACACACATACAGACACACACTCACCCACATACAGACACACACAGACAGACACACACTGACACATACACACACACTGTCACACACATGTACTCACAAAGACAGACACTCACAGACACATGTACTCACAAAGAGAGACACTCACAGACACACACAGACACACACTGTCACACATATGTATTCACAAAGACAGACACTCACAGACACATACAGACACACACTGTCACACACATGTACTCACAAAGACAGACACTCACAGACACATGGACACACAAAGACAGACACTCACAGACACATACAGACACACACTGTCACACACATGTACTCACAAAGACAGACACTCAGAGACACATACAGAAACACACTGTCACACACATGTACTCACAAAGACAGACACTCACATACACATACAGACACACACTGTCACACATATGTACTCAAAAAGACAGACACTCACATACACATACAGGCACACACTGTCACACATATGTACTCACAAAGACAGACACTCACATACACATACAGACACACACTGTCACACACATGTACTCACAAAGACAGACACTCAGAGACACATACAGACACACACTGTCACACACATGTACTCACAAAGACAGACACTCACAGACACATGGACACACAAAGACAGACACTCAAGACACATACAGACACACACTGTCACACATATGTACTCACAAAGACAGACACTCACATACACATACAGACACACACTGTCACACATATGTACTCACAAAGACAGACACTCTCATACACATACAGACACACACTGTCACACACATGTACTCACAAAGACAGACACTCACATAAGCATACAGACACACACTGTCACACACATGTACTCACAAAGACAGACACTCACATACACATACAGACACACACTGTCACACACATGTACTCACAAAGACAGACACTCACATACTCATACAGACACACACTGTCACACACATGTACTCACAAAGACAGACACTCTGAGACAAATACAGAAACACACTGTCACACATATGTACTCACAAAGACAGACACTCACATACAGACACACACTGTCACACACATGTACTCACAAAGACAGACACTCAGAGACACATACAGACACACACTGTCACACACATGTACTCACAAAGACAGACACTCACAGACACATGGACACACAAAGACAGACACTCACATACACATACATACACACACTGTCACACACATGTACTCACAAAGACAGACACTCAGAGACACATACAGACACACACTGTCACACACATGTACTCACAAAGACAGACACTCAGAGACACATACAGACACACACTGTCACACACATGTACTCACAAAGACAGACACTCAGAGACACATACAGACACACACTGTCACACATATGTACTCACAAAGACAGACACTCAGAGACACATACAGACACAGACTGTCACACACATGTACTCACAAAGACAGACATTCACATACACATACAGACACACACTGTCACACATATGTACTCACAAAGACAGACACTCACATACACATACAGACACACACTGTCACACATATGTACTCACAAAGACAGACACTCAGAGACACATACAGACACACACTGTCACACACATGTACTCACAAAGACAGACCCTCACAGACACATGGACACACAAAGACAGACACTCACATACACATGTACTCACAAAGACAGACACTCACAGACACATATAGAAACAAACTGTCACACACATGTACTCACAAAGACAGACACTCACAGACACATACAGACACACACTGTCACACACATGTACTCACAAAGACAGACACTCACAGACACATGGACACACAAAGACAGACACTCACATACACATACAGACACACACTGTCACACACATGTACTCACAAAGACAGACACTCAGAGACACATACAGAAACACACTGTCACACATATGTACTCACAAAGACAGACACTCAGAGACACATACAGAAACACACTGTCACACACATGTACTCACAAAGACAGACACTCACATACACATACAGAAACACACTGTCACACATATGTACTCACAAAGACAGACACTCAGAGACACATAGAGAAACACACTGTCACACATATGTACTCACAAAGACAGACACTCACATACACATACAGACACACACTGTCACACATATGTACTCACAAAGACAGACACTCACATACACATACAGACACACACTGTCACACACATGTACTCACAAAGACAGACACTCACAGACACATGGACTCACAAAGACAGACACTCACAGACACATACAGACACACACTGTCACACACATGTACTCACAAAGACAGACACTCACACACACATGGACACACAAAGACAGACACACACAGACACTCACTCACACACACAGATAGACACACAGTCACACACATGTACATACAAAGACAGACACACACAGACACTCACTCACACACACATGGACACACAAAGACAGACACACACAGACACTCACTCACACACACAGATAGACACACAGTCACACACCCATGTACATACAAAGACAGACACACACAGACACTCACTCACACACACAGATAGACACACAGTCACACACCCATGTACATACAAAGACAGACACACACACAGACACTCGCTCACACACACAGATAGACACACAGTCACACACCCATGTACATACAAAGACAGACACACACAGACACTCACTCACACACACAGATAGACACACAGTCACACACCCATGTACATACAAAGACAGACACACACAGACACTCACTCACACACACAGATAGACACACAGTCACACACCCATGGACACACAAAGACAGACACACACAGACACTCACTCACACACACAGATAGACACACAGTCACACACCCATGTACATACAAAGACAGACACAAACCGACACTCACTCACACACACAGATAGACACACAGTCACACACATTGACACAAAAAGGCAGACACTCACACACACATGTACATACAAAGACAGACACACACTCACACACACAGATAGACACACAGTCACACACATGTACACGCAAAGACAGACACACACAGACACTCACTCACACACACAGATAGACACACAGTCACACACATGGACACACAAAGGCAGACACACCCAGACACTCACTCACACACACAGATAGACACACAGTCACACACATGGACACACAAAGGCAGACACTCACACACACATGTACATACAAAGAAAGACACACACTCACACACAGTCACACACATGTACACGCAAAGACAGACACACACAGACACTCACTCACACACACAGATAGACACACAGTCACACACATTGACACACAAAGACAGACACACACAGACACTCACTCACACACACAGATAGACACACAGTCACACACATGGACACACAAAGACAGACACACCCAGACACTCACTCACACACACAGATAGACACACAGTCACACACATTGACACAAAAAGGCAGACACTCACACACACATGTACATACAAAGACAGACACACACTCACACACACAGATAGACACACAGTCACACACATGTACACGCAAAGACAGACACACACAGACACTCACTCACACACACACATGGACACACAAAGGCAGACACACACAGACACTCACTCACACACACACAGATAGACACACAAAGGCAGACACACACAGACACTCACTCACACACACACATGGACACACAGTCACACACATGTACACACAGTCACACACATGGACACACAGTCACACACATGGACACACAGTCACACACATGTACTCACAGTCACACACATGGACACACAGTCACACACATGGACACACAGTCACTCACATGGACACACAAAGGCAGACACACCCAGACACTCACTCACTCACACACACAGATAGACACACAGTCACACACATGGACACACAAAGACAGACACACCCAGACACTCACGCACACACACAGATAGACACACAGTCACACACATGGACACACAAAGGCAGACACACCCAGACACTCACTCACACACACAGATAGACACACAGTCACACACATGGACACACAAAGGCAGACACTCACAGACACATGTACATACAAAGAAAGACACACACTCACACACAGTCACACACATGTACACGCAAAGACAGACACACACAGACACTCACTCACACACACAGATAGACACACAGTCACACACATGTACACGCAAAGACAGACACACACAGACACTCACTCACACACACAGATAGACACACAGTCCCACACATGGACACACAAATGCAGACACTCACACACACATGTACATACAAAGACAGACACACACTCACACACAGATAGACACACAGTCACACACCTGTACACGCAAAGACAGACACACACAGACACTCACTCACACACACAGATAGACACACAGTCTCACACATGTACATACAAAGGCAGACACTCACTCACACACACAGATAGACACACAGTCACACACATGTACACGCAAAGACAGACACACACACAGACACTCACTCACACACACAGATAGACACAAAGTCACACACATGTACACGCAAAGACAGACACACACAGACAATCACTCACACAAACACATGGACACACAGTTACACACATGTACACGCAAAGACAGACACACACAGACACTCACTCACACACACATGGACACACAAGGGCAGACACACACAGAAACTCACTCACACACACAGATAGACACACAAAGGCAGACAAACTCAGACACTCACTCACACACACACATGGACACACAGTCACACACATGTACACGCAAAGACAGACACACACAGACACTCACTCACACACACACACACATGGACACAAAAAGGCAGACACACACAGACACTCACTCACACACACACACATGTACACGCAAAGACAGACACACACAGACACTCACTCACTCACACACACATGTACACGCAAAGACAGACACACACAGACACTCACTCACACACACACACATGTACACGCAAAGACAGACACACACAGACACTCACTCACTCACACACACATGGACACACAAAGGCAGACACACACAGACACTCACTCACACACACACACATGTACACGCAAAGACAGACACACACAGACACTCACTCACTCACACACACATGGACACACAAAGGCAGACACACACAGACACTCACTCGCTCACACACACATGTACTCACAAAGACAGACACACACTGACACACACTCACAGACACATACAGACACACACTGTCACACACATGGACACACAAAGACAGACACACACAGACACACACTCACACACACAGATAGACACGCAGTCACACACCCACACACACAGATAGACACACAGTCACACACATGGACACACAAAGACAGACACACACAGACACTCACTCACACACACATGGACACACAAAGGCAGACACACACAGATACTCACTCACACACACAGATAGACACACAGTCACACACATGTACACGCAAAGACAGACACACACAGACACTCATTCACACACACAGATAGACACACAGTCCCACACATGGACACACAAATGCAGACACTCACACACATGTACATACAAAGACAGACACACACTCACACACAGATAGACACACAGTCACACACCTGTACACGCAAAGACAGACACACACAGACACTCACTCACACACACAGATAGACACACAGTCACACACATGTACATACAAAGGCAGACACTCACTCACACACACAGATAGACACACAGTCACACACATGTACACGCAAAGACAGACACACACACAGACACTCACTCACACACACAGATAGACACAAAGTCACACACATGTACACGCAAAGACAGACACACACAGACAATCACTCACACAAACACATGGACACACAGTTACACACATGTACACGCAAAGACAGACACACACAGACACTCACTCACACACACATGGACACACAAGGGCAGACACACACAGAAACTCACTCACACACACAGATAGGCACACAAAGGCAGACAAACTCAGACACTCACTCACACACACACATGGACACACAGTCACACTCATGTACACGCAAAGACAGACACACACAGACACTCACTCACACACACACACATGGACACAAAAAGGCAGACACACACAGACACTCACTCACACACACACACATGTACACGCAAAGACAGACACACACAGACACTCACTCACTCACTCACACACACATGTACACGCAAAGACAGACACACACAGACACTCACTCACACACACACATGTACACGCAAAGACAGACACACACAGACACTCACTCACTCACACACACATGGACACACAAAGGCAGACACACACAGACACTCACTCACACACACACACATGTACACGCAAAGACAGACACACACAGACACTCACTCGCTCACACACACATGGACACACAAAGGCAGACACACACAGACACTCACTCGCTCACACACACATGGACACACAAAGGCAGACACACACAGACACTCACTCGCTCACACACACATGTACTCACAAAGACAGACACACACTGACACACACTCACAGACACATACAGACACACACTGTCACACACATGGACACACAAAGACAGACACACACAGACACACACTCACACACACAGATAGACACGCAGTCACACACCCACACACACAGATAGACACACAGTCACACACATGGACACACAAAGACAGACACACACAGACACTCACTCACACACACATGGACACACAAAGGCAGACACACACAGATACTCACTCACACACACAGATAGACACACAGTCACACACATGTACTTACAAAGACAGACACACACTGACACACACTCACAGACACATACAGACACACACTGTCACACACATGGACACACAAAGACAGACACACACAGACACACACTCACACACACAGATAGACACACAGTCACACACCTACACACACAGATAGACACACAGACACACACAGATAGACACACACTCACACACATGTACTCACAAAGACAGACACTCACAGACACAGACAGAAACACACTGTCACTCACATATACACACAAAGACAGACACTCACACCCACACATGTACACGCAAAGACAGACACACACAGACACTCACTCACACACACAGATAGACACACAGTCACACACATGTACTCACAAAGACAGACACACACTGACACACACTCACAGACACATACAGACACATACAGACACACACTCACACACACATACAGACACAAACAAAAACACTTTCACCGATATACACTCACAGTCACACAGACACACATGGACACACACTCACGCACACTGATAAACACACTCATAACCAAAGACAGACACACACTCTCATCCCCATACAGACACACACTCACGCACACTGATAGACACACTCATAACCAAAGGCATACACACACTCTCATCCCCATACAGACACACACTCACGCACACTGATAGACACACTCATAACCAAAGACAGACACACACTCTCATCCGCATACAGACACACACTCACACACACCGATAGTCACATAATCACACACACATGTACTCACAAAGACAGACACACACTGACACAAACAAACACACACAGACACACACTCACACACTCATACAGACACACACAAAGTCACTCTCACAGATATACACACACAGTCACGCAGACACACATGGACACACACTCACGCTCACTGATAGACACACATTCATACACACAGACACACACTCATAGACTTAGACATACACACATATAGACACACACTCACACACATACACACACAGACACACACTGACAGACACACTCACACACACAGACACACACTCACACACACGCACACACACAGACACACACACTCACACACAGACACACACACTCACACACACACTCACACACACAGACACACATAATCACACACAGACACACACGCACACACAGACACACACACTCACACACACAGACAGACACACTCACACACACAGACACTCACACTCACCTACACAGACACACACACGCACACACACAGACACACACTCATACATACACAGACACATACGCAGCACACACAGACACACCCACAGACACATACACGGACCTTTATCTGAAAATAGATTTTTGTGGGTTCAGGGGGACCCAAAACATTTATTTCCAGTGAATTATCAGTATTGAATTTGTGGGTGGATTACATTAGCTTCTCTATACGCTATATACATAGTTGGTGTAGAAAAGTAAAAGCCTATAATGACATGAGATGGAACTTGAGTGGCAAATACATAAACTAAAGTGTGTATTGAGAGGAAAGGAACGAGATGTATACAGCCTACACAGCAGGATGGCAAACGTGTTGTTGCCTGGCAGCATATGGCTAATTAGGAGCGATCCCCGCACAGGATTAGAACTCAAAGAGGAAAGTTGGAGAAACGAGAGGAAAGCAGAATTATTGCGAAAATTAATTGAGTTCATAACTGCAGTAAAGCTCGAGGGACAGGTTCCTGCTGGAAACTGAACCCAAAGTCTGCCTTCTTTTACATTTATCACAAAATGGCACCTCCTGGGACACCGGATAGAACTTAAATCATAATTATTACAACGTGGAGTATTCGTTCCGTAAATTTCCTCTTCCCTAATTTAATTTATATCACATATGATATACGAGGGTTGGGGAATAAGTCATGGCAATTATTTTATTACTTCCTCTACACGCACTATGTACATAGTGTACACATTGACTATTGTTTTGTACCCAAAAATACTGTACCAGGATTTCACCGCAAATATGTGTTTTGAGACCCTCTGAATTCAAAAAAAGGTATTTTTATAAAAATGACTCTGTTTGTCTATGTGAACTTGGTATGTTTCAAGAAACTCCCCCCCCCCCAGTTACCTTCTATATAGAAACATTTTCGAAAATTTTGATGTTCTCAAAAATGTCTCTAATCATTTTGATTAAACTATTGAATATTAAAGATATTTACATGACATATTAGTCTTCGACCAAAACAAGAATTCAGGCTTGTCAAAAGAAACAAAACAAATTGATTAAGTTTCCCTAAAACATGACGACCTTCAAATGAGACCGTTCCCCCTACCACTGGGCAATATCCATTATCAAACGAAAGACGGTGAGAATCAACGCAGTGAAATCCTTTTACTTGCAAGACGAGAATCGCACCTCTGTTAAGGGACGGGTAAGTGTGAGACTTGGCAAAAGCAAGGGTTGCTTTCCAGCCGCAAACTTTGGAACAAGAGTGGCACAAGGTCATCATGTTCTGAAAATTACTCTAAAATGTACATCTTGAATTTTCTGGCAATAGCCTCTGCGGAGTTTTGCATAACACCTAAACCGTAAGAGATAGGCAAAACAAAAATTAGTATATAAAAATGTGAATCTCGTTAAACCACAGAATTTATGTTATGTACATTTTTTGGTGGAACTGATGATTTCAGAGACATTCCCTGTTATTTGGTTCAAATTTAAAATACACGGAAAGTTGTAAACTCCTGGCCCTGCATAGAAACGGATTTTAAAACATGTGACTATCTCTTTATCCTAGTGTATTGCCTTCTACTCACAAGGCAGCAAACAACGTTAATGTTTATCTTGATTAGCACCAAGTAGATAGTAGAATAAGCTTTTTAAAAATCATTTGTTGCAGAAATGTAGAAAAAGTGATGTGAATGGAACACGTGAGATATGATACTGGAATGTGATGACTGGGAGCGAACCCGGGCTGCCTGGGTGAGAGGCGAGTGGTCTAACATTCATCCAGAACAAACAGGTCTTCAGAGGCTATACCCACAAAATTGAACATTTACATTTGCTTTGTCATATGCCATATTTTAATCAAAATCATTCCGGCCACTTTTGGGAAAAACATTTATTTACAATTTGTTTACTTCCTCTACACGTATTATGATCATAGTGTATAGAGAAGGTATTGTATTGCATCCAAAAAGTCAATACAGAGATTTCACCGGAAATACATGTTTTAGGGTCCACCGTGTCCAAAAAAAATATTTTTAAAAAAGGTCCGTAAGTGTGTGTCTGTGAACACGATAACTCAAAAACGAAAAGTCGGTAAAATGCCAAATTTAAGTTTAGTATCTTCCAGGGATGCGACACGAAGATTTTGAGAAAAATTCCCCACCCCAAACTACCCTTAACATGGAACTTTTTCGAAAATTTTGATTTTCTCAAAAATGGGTCTAAAGATTTTGTTTAACATATCGTATATTTACGTGACAAATAAAGTGCATATAAGATGTTACGTATGGTTCTTTAAGTAGCGTAGACTTGGCTGATATCTCACAGTGTACACTCTGAAGCGATCACTTCCCAGTATAATAACCATCAGGCACCATGTGCCACTAACAAAATGGAACTTGAAACGTGCTGAAATCTTTATTTGGTAAACAGTAAATCTCGGTAAGGGTGCAGTAATACCCAGAACACGCTGAGGTTAGACTTGTTGTGGACACTAAAAGTGTTGGAACCTCTTTAAGTAGCGTAGACTTGGCTGATATCTCACAGTGTACACTCTGAAGCGATCACTTCCCAGTATAATAACCATCAGGCACCATGTGCCACTAACAAAATGGAACTTGAAACGTGCTGAAATCTTTATTTGGTAAACAGTAAATCTCGGTAAGGGTGCAGTAATACCCAGAACACGCTGAGGTTAGACTTGTTGTGGACACTAAAAGTGTTGGAACCTCTTTAGCTATTGAGCAGACGGAATGCTATATCGCAGCTTGCTATGGCAACAGAGAAACACATTCTCATCCTCTATTGTGTACCAGGCCCTTCAATAAATGATTAGTAAAACAAATTATTTGTGGTAGATTTTCTTTCGTTTTAACTCAAATCACTTTTCCCAGCGTTTCTTCAACTGTTTTAAACCCTCCAAAAAGTAGGATTTCGGATGACCTCTTCGTTAGACTGAAGCGTTTTCCGCTGATGAACTGTTTCAAGTTTGCAAATAAAATAAATTCCCTGAGCAGCAAATCTGGTGAATACAGTGGATATTGTAGTAATTCTCCAGTTCTTGTCATCTAAACTGCGCTTCAATTGTCTTGATGGAAGAGAATCTCTTTCTTTGCCAAATGGGAGCGCTTTTCTTGATTTATCCGTTCAACCGATGCAATAACGATACATAATATTGTTTTTCCATTTATTGTTCTTCCTTTCTGCAAGTAATCAATGTAGGTGATTCCGCGTGCATCCCAGAAATCCGAGGCCATCACCTTGTCTGCATATTTCACCATCTTTGCCTTCTTCAGAGCCGGTTCGCCTATAAAAACGCCTTCTTTCGACAGTACTTTTGTCTGTGAAGTGTACTAGTCTATCCATGTTTCATTCAGAGCTATGTATCGATGCTGAAACTCATCAGGATTGCGATAGAAAAATACCAAACTAGCTTCCGAATCGATCACACTATTGCTCTTATTCTCCATTGAGGGCAAACGCGGCACCCATCTTGCCGAGACCTTTGTCAGACATAATTTTTGGTACAAAATTGAGAACACTGCACCTTGTGACATGCCTGTGACCTCTACTATTTCGTCGATCCCTCAAAACCATATCCTGGATTTTGTCAACCATTTCGGAGGAAGTCACATCTACTGGATGTCCGGAACGATGTTCATCATTTGTGGATGTACGGCCACTTTAAATTCATTTATCCAATTCTAAATTGTTACAAACGCAGGAGCAATTCATCCAACTCAGCTTTTGTCTCTTTCCGTGGCTAAGACATGGTTTCCTGTGGAAAACTAAGCTATAAGAATCAAATATGACCAACTAATGGTTTCTAGAAAACTTGTGTATAACACCGATAGATGTAGCAGCAGCATCTCTTTGATTGGAGTGAACCTTCTCAGTTTGTGTGAGGAGAAGAAGAAGAAGCAAGTTATGATTTAACAATTGCTAACTATATTGTTATTTAATGAAATATCATGTTAGTATTGACTATAGATTCACACTGTATAAATATTTTAATGATTCTTTCATGTTTGTGGTAAATGTTCAAACAGACCTTAAAGACCAAAGGTATATTTACAAAGAGGACAAAATGGTAGATGTACGTCACAGATAAGTTCATCAACTTTGTGTTGGTATAAAAAGTAAGATAAGCTAATGTAACAATACATTTGTGTCATCTGTTTTAATTTTTGGATCTGCACAGTAAATTTGTCATTACTTTTGTTTAATAAGACACATTTTTGTTGAGAATCATTCACATGATCGCCTAAAACAAAATAATTTGAGCCCCTGATCTTAATAAAGCCAATGTGTCCCAGTTTAGAAAAGCCTTCTTCCCAAGGTTTGTTTAAAATGGTGTCCTGAATCAGAGCTTAGCATGACCATATTTGGCGTACTTAGCTTCTACAACTCAGCACCAGGGGTAAAGCTGGTGCCGAGAAGAGTGTAATGGGGCCTGGAGGGGAGGTGGAAACAGACAAGCTGCAAGCACCCCGAACAGATCGTCAGCTGTTCCTCAACTCCCACTAACCATACTTTCTCTACACATTCGTAACAAATTATGTGTTTTAATTAAACCTACTTTTGTCTATCTCTTACGGTTTACGAGTTGTGTACAATTCAGGAAAATTCATCCAGAATTTAGAGGTCTCCAGAGACTATTCTCAGACATTTTATTTGTCTTGTATTTTAATCAAAATCGTTATGAGCCATTTGAGGAAATGTTTCCATGTGAAGGGAAGTTTCGGGAAGCAGAATCCTCCTCAACATCTTTGTACCGTATCCTTAAACTTAAATACCAACTTTGGTGTTTCACTTAATCTTCGTTTCTGAGTTATTGTGTTCACAGACACACGACACAAACAAAGGCCTTCTCCTAAAAATCATTTTTTTAATTCAGGGGACCCTAAAAGGTGTATTTAAGGTGAAATCTCGGTATTGAATTTTTAGGTATAATAGCGTCTAAGTAAAAACCTGATTGTCTTGGCAACATAACCAAAGTCCTTTAAATACCAACCTTGGTATTTAAGTTCAGCTCTTTTAAACATTTTAATTAGAATGACATATGTTTAAGATATCTTCATTACAAAAGAAATGTATATGTTTACATATTACTTTCTCTACATACCCAAAAATTCGATGCCGAGATTACACTGGATTCCTGAATGTAAACAAAAATAAAAAACCTTTTTAGAAAATGTCCGGTTGTGCCTGTGTAGTGTCTGTGAGTCAATAGCTCAAAACGAACGCGCCGTTAAATACCAAACTTGCTATTTAAATTCAATAGCATTCACGGATGTGACACCAAGATTTTCAAGAAAAAATACCCAATGGAAAAACTTTCAAAAATGTTGATTTTCTCAAAAATGCTAATATGTTAAAGATATTTACATGACAAATAAAATGTATATCTCCAATTTTCTAGGAATAGCCTCTTAAGACATGTTTATTTTGGTCCAATTTTGCATAAAGCAAAAAAAAAAAAAAAAAAAAACGTAAATCTCGTTAAAACACACAATTTATGTCATATACATTTTTTTCTTGAAGTTGACCATTTTTGAGATATTCCTTCCTTCTTATTAGCTTCATCTTTGAAAAACTTATACTTTTCTCATACAGGAATTTGTCAACTCCTGTTCATATAAACAAAGGAACTTCAGTCACATAGCAACCAACTTTTGACTGTCACTTTAACCTATGCTACTCCCTTATTTCGCTCCTACTTACAAGGAAGCAAGTAATAAAATTATTTCTGCTAGTTTTTTCTTGATTATCATGAAGCAAATAGAAGGATAAGCTTTTTAACAATAATTTGTTACAGAGATGTAGAGAATGTCATGTGAATGAAACACATCAGTCTGTAGTAACTTTTTGTCTATCACTTACAGTTTACCAGTTATGGAAAATTCACAACAAGCTAAAGAGGTCCCCATAGGTTAATTGCAGAAAATTCATGATATACATTTTAATTAACATGTAAACTGTGATTAATATACGAGATATTAATCAAAATCGTTAGAGTCATTTTTAGTAAACCAAAATGTGTCTATGTTAGGAGTAGTTGGGGATGCGGGAATGCTCTTGAAAATCTTCCTTAAATATCAAGCTTGCTGTTTAACACAAGTTTCGTTTTTGAGCTATGATGTCCACATTCACACACATGGATATTTTTCAGAAATACTTTCTTTGGATTCAGGGGGTCCGAAAACGTGTATCTGCGATGAAACTCAGTGCTATACAATATGTATATATAGAGAAAGTAAAAAGGTAGGTGTGTTTGCATAACGAGCATTTAAACACGAAAGTTGATATTTGAGTTGACAAGAAGATGTTGAGGAAAACTGCCCGTTACAACACCTAATAAATGACACTAAGATGTGTGATGACAAACGAAATGCAGCAGGCTCTGAGGTACTAGGCCTGCGGGTTGGCAACTCAATAAAGTACCATTTTATTCCTTTCTGTTCATGTTTCAAGAGCGTTGTGGCAAACCATCATTTCTTTCTGCACATGCAATACTGCATCATACAAACATTCATCTTCAAGTAGACACTGGTTGCTGAAGCAGCCGCCATATTTACACACTAGATGTTTAATACATTTATATTGTAAGTTTTAAACCAGTATAATAGTCAATAGGTGTGTGGAGTTTGGTTATAGTTTCTCGAATAGCAGAAGCAAAAACAAGTCAAGGAAAATGTGTTTCACTACATAGATGAGTGTTCTTATTTAAATGATTTTTCGGTGAATATGTTATACATTATCAACAGAACGATTCTCTATTGGAGTTGCAACTCGGAAAGACCGCTGAGAAGCAATTCGCAGACAAAGTTGGCAACCTGCTCCATTTTATAAGAAACCTCGTCCATTTAGCGGCTATCGTGAGAAACAATTATGTGCTTATAATACCAGAAATCGGACTGGGAATAGAATGATAATTACCGACCGAAATTCTTGATTAATATCACACATTCTACTGAAGCTTTAAACTAACGTTGTACAGTCTTTTGTTAGAAAAGTCCGTTAAATACCAGAACTCGTATCTAACTTGAGTATCTTAAACATTTTCATTTGGGGCCTTTAAAACATTTGCCTTGTTGATGCGCGAGACGATAATGGACCAGCAACTCTGTGTAACGTGAGAACCCAAACACAACATATCCGTGTCGGATAACAGAATAGCTCAGAAACGAAAAGTCCGTTAAATACCAGAATTCGTATCTAACTTGAGTATCTTAAACATTTCAAGAAAATCCCCCCACCCTAACTACCCTTTACATGCAACTCTCTGTAACGTGAGAACCCAAACACAACATATCCGTGTCGGATAACAGAATAGCTCAGAAACGAAAAGTCCGTTAAATACCAGAATTCGTATCTAACTTGAGTATCTTAAACATTTCAAGAAAATCCCCCCACCCTAACTACCCTTTACATGCAACTCTCTGTAACGTGAGAACCCAAACACAACATATCCGTGTCGGATAACAGAATAGCTCAGAAACGAAAAGTCCGTTAAATACCAGAATTCGTATCTAACTTGAGTATCTTAAACATTTCAAGAAAATCCCCCCACCCTAACTACCCTTTACATGCAACTCTCTGTAACGTGAGAACCCAAACACAACATATCCGTGTCGGATAACAGAATAGCCCAGAAACGAAAAGTCCGTTAAATACCAGAATTCGTATCTAACTTGAGTATCTTAAACATTTCAAGAAAATCCCCCCACCCTAACTACCCTTTACATGCAACTCTCTGTAACGTGAGAACCCAAACACAACATATCCGTGTCGGATAACAGAATAGCTCAGAAACGAAAAGTCCGTTAAATACCAGAATTCGTATCTAACTTGAGTATCTTAAACATTTCAAGAAAATCCCCCCACCCTAACTACCCTTTACATGCAACTCTGTAACGTGAGAACCCAAACACAACATATCCGTGTCGGATAACAGAATAGCTCAGAAACGAAAAGTCCGTTAAATACCAGAATTCGTATCTAACTTGAGTATCTTAAACATTTCAAGAAAATCCCCCCACCCTAACTACCCTTTACATGCAACTCTGTGTAACGTGAGAACCCAAACACAACATATCCGTGTCGGATAACAGAATAGCTCAGAAACGAAAAGTCCGTTAAATACCAGAATTCGTATCTAACTTGAGTATCTTAAACATTTCAAGAAAATCCCCCCACCCTAACTACCCTTTACATGCAACTCTGTGTAACGTGAGAACCCAAACACAACATATCCGTGTCGGATAACAGAATAGCTCAGAAACGAAAAGTCCGTTAAATACCAGAATTCGTATCTAACTTGAGTATCTTAAACATTTCAAGAAAATCCCCCCACCCTAACTACCCTTTACATGCAAAAAAAATTCAAAATATTTTATGTTTTTCAAATGGCTCTAATGACTGTGATTAAACTTTCGTGTTTTAAAAATCTTCACTTTTGCATAACTCGTAAACCACAGCTTACTGCACAAGAATATGTACATCTCGCTAAAACACACAATGGAGTTTATGTGATATTATTAGTTTCAATTTTAAAACACCGAAAATTGCCAAATCCTTCCCACGCAAACAAACGAATTCCAATCACATTTTAAAACATTTATACTATCGCTTTTTCCAAGTGTATTCCCTTCTACTTACAAGTCATGTGAATGAAACATCACAAAGTTTAGTATGTTGCAACAGGAAAACCACCCTTCACATGTTTGATGTATTCTTTCAAAAGGAGCTCTAACAATGATCATTAACATACCGTACATTTACATCCCCAATAAAATTATCTGGGACAGCTTCTGATGAATTTAGCATAACTGATAGACAAAATGTGCATATCGTTAAAACACACAATTTCTGTCATATACATTTTTTTGTAGAGTTGATCGTTTTTTAGATAATCCTTGTTTTTGGCTTCAGCTTTGAAAAACTTATAATTTTCTCATACAGGAATTTGTCAACTCGTGTCCATACAAACAAAGGAACATCAGTCACATAGCAACCAGCTTTTGGCTTTCACTTTAACCTATGGTACTCCCTTATTTCGCTTCTACTTACAAGGAAGTATTTCTGTTAATGTTTATCTCGATTAGCATGAAGTTGATAAAAGAATAATTTGTTGCAGAGATATAGAGGTCACGTGAATGGAACACATCAGATGGTTTACCTATATGTGCATCGTATGTACGTGCTAGAGAAGGTAAAAATTATTTAAGGATTCAAAGGAAATCAAAACATGTATTTCCTGGTACAAATTTTTTGCGTGGAATACAATACCTAATGTGAGTACTATCTTTATTACCTTGGTTATACTGACTAGAGAAAGTAAAATATTTTAGGCTCCTCAAAACATGTATTTCTGGTGGAATTTGGAACTGATAATGGCGTGTTATTTATGGTCGCTCTTTAACTGCTGTGGTTCTCAGCGTTCCATTCTATACTGGACATGAAAAATTACTAAGGCCTCTTTTATGAGACTTGACGTGCCGTAAATCTACAACACAGGAGCAACAGCTTTACTTCCATCGTCCTCCGCCGGGTTTGAACCCGCGACCTTGGCTACATGAAGTTGAAGCATGCTGGTGGAATATAATATCGTCTCTACTTGCTAGAGATGTAAAACTCCTCTTTATTACTTTCTCTACACGTACTATGTACATAGAGTATAGAGGAGGTATTGTATTCCACCCAAAAATTCAATACCAACTAGATTTCGCCGCGAATACATGTTTTGGGTGCCCCTGAATCCAAAAAAAGTTTACAAAAATATCCGTATGTGTGTGTGCCTGTGTATCTGTGAACAGCATAGCTCAAAAGCGAAAAGACCGTTAAATACCAAACCTGGTATTTAAGTTTGGTTTCTTGCAAAGATGCCACAGAAAGATTTTCAATAAAATCCCCCCACCCCAAACCACCCTTTACATGGAACTTTTTTCGTACATTTTTATTTTCTTAAAAATGGCTCTAACGATTTTAATTAACATAGCGTATATTAAATATATTTACATGTCTGTAGACCACTTAATTCTGAATGAATTTTAAGAAATTTTGCATAGCTGCTGAACCGTAAGAGAACGACTAAAATCTACTACACAAAAAATGTAGAGCACATTAAAACATACAATTCATGTTCTTTAATTTTCTTTCTTGGAGTTGATCTTTTTTGAGATATTCCTTATTTTTGGTTTCGTCTTTGAAAAACTTACACTTTTCTCATACAGGCACTTGTCAACAGCTGTCCATACATACAAACAAAGGAACCTCAGTCACATAGCAACCAGCTTTTGACTATCACTTCAACCTATGTTACTCCCTTATTTCGCTTCTACTTACAAGTAATAAGACTATTACTGGTAATTTTTTCTCGATAAGCATGAAGTAAATAGAAGCATAATCTTTGTAACAATAATTTGTTGCAGCGATGTAGAGAAAGTCATGTGAATGGAACACATCAGATTTTTATTCAATGGAACTCTTGATATGTGAAAGAAGTAACAGCTGATAAGGTTCACAACTCGCTGCATAACTGAGTCCAGGAGCGTGCAGGCAGAGAGAATGTAATATGCATCTGAGGGGACAGAGTTTGCTAAACAGGATAATAACACACGCTGTTGGGATAGAAATGTAGATATTTCTTCCTGCATTTCATCGATATTTGATTCATTTGCAGACTTATAATTTTAGTTATTAATAGTTTGTTTTCAGGATGGTACTAACCTTTTTATATTTCCCTGCGATACGAGTGTTATACGTATCAGAACCGCAGGGAACGTTTTGCTGAAGCATGTTTAGTGCCCAGACGCCACCCTGTGGCACTACACATTACCTTATACACCATACGCAACATCTGCCAAATTAATTGTTTTTTCAAATTTTTGAAGAAAAGAACAAAGAGCAATGAAAGGTGAAGAGACCTCTAGTTGAAGGAATATTTAATACAGTTGTATTTTTTGGTCTATCAGAAGGTATTATTGCAGTAAACATCATAACTTGTTTTTGTTCTGAAACTACTGTTAATGTAACAAAATACTGTACAGTATTGGTTAAAAGCTTCAGTACAATTTTTGATATTAATCAAGAATTGCTGTCGAGGAATATTCCATTCCGAATCCGAGGAACATGCCCCCTATTCCCACGGTTCTGGTATCATAAGCACATAATTATTTCTCGTGATAACTCCTAAATGGGGAATTAGCAACAGGTTTCTTATAAACCGGAGTAGGTTGCCAATGTTGTCTGCGAATTACCTCAACCCAACTTTTCTAACATCTTTCCGAATTGGAAATCTAAAATCTAACAAACAATACAGAATCGTATGGTGATAATGTATAACATACTTCACCATGTATACCAACGAAAAATCACTTAAATAAGTACACTAACCTGTGTATTAAAACACATTTCCATTTCCTTGTTGCTTCTGCTATTCGAGAAACTATAACCAAACACCACACACGTATTGACCATTATACTGGTTTAAACTTACAGCTAAATGCACCACTCAAATGAACACTAAACAACACAAAAACTTATTTTTGGGTGCATATTTAAAGCATAATCCCGTCTCAAAAGTGTAATGTCTGAAACTGGCGGTTTGACAACACGCGATTCATCTCTCTCTCCCTCCCTCTCCCTTCCTCCCGCTCTCCCTGTCTCTCCCTTTATCTGTGATTAAAACTGAAAGTGTAATGTCTGAAACTGGCGGTTTGACAACACGCGATTCATCTCTCTCTCCCTCCCTCTCCCTTCCTCCCGCTCTCCCTGTCTCTCCCTTTATCTGTGATTAAAACTGAAAGTGTAATGTCTGAAACTGGCGGTTTGACAACACGCGATTCATCTCTCTCTCCCTCCCTCTCCCTTCCTCCCGCTCTCCCTGTCTCTCCCTTTATCTGTGATTAAAACTGAAAGTGTAATGTCTGAAACTGGCGGTTTGACAACACGCGATTCATCTCTCTCTCCCTCCCTCTCCCTTCCTCCCGCTCTCCCTGTCTCTCCCTTTATCTGTGATTAAAACTGAAAGTGTAATGTCTGAAACTGGCGGTTTGACAACACGCGATTCATCTCTCTCTCCCTCCCTCTCCCTTCCTCCCGCTCTCCCTGTCTCTCCCTTTATCTGTGATTAAAACTGAAAGTGTAATGTCTGAAACTGGCGGTTTGACAACACGCGATTCATCTCTCTCTCCCTCCCTCTCCCTTCCTCCCGCTCTCCCTGTCTCTCCCTTTATCTGTGATTAAAACTGAAAGTGTAATGTCTGAAACTGGCGGTTTGACAACACGCGATTCATCTCTCTCTCCCTCCCTCTCCCTTCCTCCCGCTCTCCCTGTCTCTCCCTTTATCTGTGATTAAAACTGAAAGTGTAATGTCTGAAACTGGCGGTTTGACAACACGCGATTCATCTCTCTCTCCCTCCCTCTCCCTTCCTCCCGCTCTCCCTGTCTCTCCCTTTATCTGTGATTAAAACTGAAAGTGTAATGTCTGAAACTGGCGGTTTGACAACACGCGATTCATCTCTCTCTCCCTCCCTCTCCCTTCCTCCCGCTCTCCCTGTCTCTCCCTTTATCTGTGATTAAAACTGAAAGTGTAATGTCTGAAACTGGCGGTTTGACAACACGCGATTCATCTCTCTCTCCCTCCCTCTCCCTTCCTCCCGCTCTCCCTGTCTCTCCCTTTATCTGTGATTAAAACTGAAAGTGTAATGTCTGAAACTGGCGGTTTGACAACACGCGATTCATCTCTCTCTCCCTCCCTCTCTCTCCCTCCCTCTCCCTTCCTCCCGCTCTCCCTGTCTCTCCCTTTATCTGTGATTAAAACTGAAAGTGTAATGTCTGAAACTGGCGGTTTGACAACACGCGATTCATCTCTCTCTCCCTCCCTCTCCCTTCCTCCCGCTCTCCCTGTCTCTCCCTCTATCTGTGATTAAAACTGAAAGTGTAATGTCTGAAACTGGCGGTTTGACAACACGCAATTCATCTCTCTCTCCCTCCCTCCCTCTCCCTTCCTCCCGCTCTCCCTGTCTCTCCCTCTATCTGTGATTAAAACTGAAAGTGTAATGTCTGAAACTGGCGTTTTGACAACACGCAATTCATCTCTCTCCCCCTCCCTCCCTCTCTTCCTCTCTCTCCCTCTCTCTCCCTCTCCCTCCATCTCTTCCTTTCTCCCTCCCTCCCTCGCTCTTTCCCTCTCCCTCCCTCTCTTCCTCTCTCTCCCTTTCTTCCTCTCTCTCCCTCTCTTCCTCTCTCTCCATCTCTTCCTTTCTCCCTCCCCCCTCTCTTCCTCCCTCGCTCTTTTCCTCTCTCTCCCTCCCTTTCGCTCTCCCTGTCTCTCCTCTATCTGTGATTAGAACTGAGCTTGCATGTTTTCTGTAAGATCGTGACCGCACCATATTTAAGCCAGCAGGTCACGCATTAAAGTGTGAAAACGTGCAAGCAAAACGGATTGTCTATACTGACAGGAGTTGTTCATTTCGCTGCACGGTTAAGTCAATGAAAAACATATCAGGTAGTGAATGATGTCATTGATTTGTGGGAAAACTTCTAGACGAAGAGAAAAAATCTGATGTGTTCCATTCACATGACTTTCTCTAGCTGTTACACTAACACTTTCCTTGCCAAAGATTATTCTTCAAGATAAAAATTAGCAGAAATATTCTTGTTACTTGCTTCCTTGTAAGTAGAAGTGAAATAAGGGAGTAGCATAGGTTAAAGTGATAGTCACTTGTTTTAAAAGCTGGTCTTATATGAGACAGCAGAAGTGATGGCCGTAGCAGACAAGAGAACAAGGAATATCTGAGAAACGGTCACCTCTACATAAAAGCTATATGACATAGATTATGTGTTTTAACCAGACTCTCACGATTTAACCCTTACAGAATAAAGGGGTCTTCCGGACTATTTATCATATCTTTAATATGCGGTATTTTAATTAAAATCGTTACTGCCATTTTTTATGAAAACCAACATTTTCGAAAAGTTTTCATGTGAAGTGTAGTTGGGTTAGGGGGGCCGGCATTTTCTAAATCTTTGTGTCGCATCCTCGGAAGATACTGAACTCAAATACCAAGTTTAGTGTTTAACGGACTTTTCATGCTGCACATATACCCACACATGCGGAAATGTTTCTATTTCTTTTTTGACTCAGGGGGTCCCAAAACAGTGAAATTCGTTCTCGATGTCTCACCCGGAGCTCCCGGCTGGGGCGGGGAATTTTTCTTTAGCCGGAATTATTCGGAAAGTCTGGAAGTTTCAATATGTAAGTGCGTGTGAGGGAAATAAAACAACGTAAAGAACCTAATACAAAGCCCCGATGTTAAAAGGGGCAATAAAAAAATACCTCGTTAAACAATGTACATAGTACTTGTAGAGAAAGTAAAAAGGCTTAACGGTCTCTTTCAAATACCGTAGTTAAACATGCACGTGCAATGAGTCATGAAAATACCTTAAATATATGGCATTTTAGTGAAAGTTGATATAATGCTGTCGATAATTCAGCTAACTATTAAAGCGCCGAGATTAGACAATTGGAACCAAACGTGGTCATGTGACTGGCAGCTGATGTTCATCTCCTGTAACAAGGTCAGCTTTCAATAACTGTTACTTAATTCAGTTAGAATCTTTATTTAAACTTTTATCATAATGTATTTAGTTGCATAAAGGAGCGATATTGTCGCAGCTGATGTTCATCTCCTGTCTTGGTAACAAGGTCACTTTCAATAACTGTCACTTAATTCAGTTAGAATCTTTATTTAAACTTTTATCATAATGTATTTAGTTGCATAAAGGAGCGAAAATAATCATAATTTGTATTTCTTATGTATGATAGTAACCTCAAATAAAATAACGTTTGTTTCCATTTCATACGTTAGTTATTAAAAGCTGAATAAAATAATTGTTCCTATTTCTATCGATATTCGTACACTGGTGTAGACGGAGGCAGTGAAGAAAGAAAAGAACAGCGTATAAGTCAAGAACCATTTGTGCTATGAAATACAACTCGTGCTACTGACACTAACTTGTACAGGTTAGAACACAAAGTGGCAGATGTCACACTTACCAGTAACGGCGACGACGCTCTCCCGGACTCACGTCTGCAGCCACACTGATGTTCCGAGCGCATGGCAGCGCCTCTAGCGGCAGCGTTGCGAGCTCCACGCCCGCCGAGCCTATCACAGATTCATCACTTTGCATTTACTATTAGTGCAAGGTCCCTCGCGTGGGAGTACAGTGTGCGCGTTTAATAGCGCAGTGTCAAGTACAGGGGGAACCACTAATGGCTGCTTATAATATAAGCACGGATGGACACATAAAGCATTACTCTGAAATGTGGAAACTCCACAGCATAACTTATTGAAATTTATACACAGTAACACCGATAATACTTTTTCTATGCATATACTACGCAGAGAAGGTATTGCATTCCACCGAAACATTCAATATCGAGATTTTATCGGATAAGTGTCTATGTGTTACGTACCGGTGTTAATGAATTACACCGAAATAATTTGCGATGAATGGTCCCCGGATAAACATAAGTTAAACGTGTGGGTATCAGGTGCTGATAAGTCGGTGTTAAAGCAAAGCACGTTGAAAAAACTGCTGCTCCCCAAGTATAGAAATATCGAGTTTTAGCAGCTCGTTACTAGCCTTCTCAAGATGTAATGTCCAACTAATCACTTGACAGTGCGACACTGAGCGCTTGTTGAAAAAACTGCTGCCCCCCAAATATAGAAATATCGAGTTTTAGCAGCTCGTTACTAGCCTTCTCAAGATGTAATGTCCAACTAATCACTTGACAGTGCGACACTGAGCACTTGTTGAAAAAACTGCTGCCCCCCAAGTATAGAAATATTGAGTTTTAGCAGCTCGTTACTAGCCTTCTCAAGATGTAATGTCCAACTAATCACTTGACAGTGCGACACTGAGCACTTCTTGAGTTATGAAGCCTACTCTGGAGGGGTTTTCTCAACTGCTCTAGTGGCATAATGCCACGCTCGCTAAGCCGTGGTGCTTCGTGAGCAGGGATCGTGGGTTCGAGTCCCGACTTGGGCATGGGTGCAATGTGTATATGTTTTTGTGAAGGAACAGTAAAAACAGTAAATTCAGGTGGGGGATGTAAACACCGGATACAGCGCCGGAGTCCTGACCAGACTCCATTACTGTTTAAAAAAAATGCGTAACGCAGGAAGCTGCTATTCCAAAGGTCATGAGTTCGATTCCTGTCATAGCATAAATGGTTTTTATTATTTTTTTTCCATTCCAGACTAAGTACCGCGATGCGTGGCATACTGGCACTTCAGAAACTTATAGCCGTTACTTGGAAATGTCAAATCCCCTATCTCAAGTGACAGTAATGTACATATTGTGAAAAAGTATTTCGGTATAGAACATTAACACACTATATATAAGTCTCCTATCTCAAGTGCAGTAATCTACATATTGTAAAAAGTATAGAACATTAACAGCCTGTATATAAGTCTCCTATATCAAATGACAGTAATCTACATATTGTGAAAAAGTATTTCGGTATAGAACATTAACACCCTGTATATAAGTCTCCTATATCAAATGACAGTAATCTACATATTGTGAAAAAGTATAGAACATTAACAGCCTGTATATAAGTCTCCTATATCAAATGACAGTAATGTACATATTGTGAGAAAGTATTTCGGTGTAGATCATCAACACCCTGTATATAAGTCTCCTATATCAAATGACAGTGATGTACATATTGTGAGAAAGTATTTCGGTGTAGATCATTAACACCCTGTATATAAGTCTCCTATCCCAAATGACTTATTTAACAAATCTACATATTGTGAGAAAGTATTTCGGTATAGTTCATTAACAGCCTGTATATAAGTCTCCTATCTAAAATGACTTATTTAACAAATCTACATATTGTGAGAAAGTATTTCGGTATAGTTCATTAACACCCTGTATATAAGTCTCCTATCTCAAATGACAGTAATCTACATATTGTGAGAAAGTATTTCGGTATAGTTCATTAACACCCTGTATATAAGTCTCCTATCTCAAATGACAGTAATGTACATATTGTGAGAAAGTATAGAACATTAACAGCCTGTATATAAGTCTCCTATCTCAAATGACAGTAATCTACATATTGTGAGAAAGTATAGAACATTAACAGCCTGTATATAAGTCTGCTATCTCAAATGACAGTAATCTACATATTGTGAGAAAGTATAGAACATTAACAGCCTGTATATAAGTCTCCTATCTCAAATGACAGTAATGTACATATTGTGAGAAAGTATAGACCATTAACAGCCTGTATATAAGTCTCCTATCTCAAATGACAGTAATGTACATATTGTGAGAAAGTATTTCGGTATAGAACATTAACAGCATGTATATAAGTCTCCTATCTCAAATGACAGTAATCTACATATTGTGAGAAAGTATAGACCATTAACAGCCTGTATATAAGTCTCCTATCTCAAATGACAGTAATCTATATATTGTGAGAAAGTATAGAACATTAACAGCCTGTTTATAAGTCTCCTATCTCAAATGACAGTAATCTATATATTGTGAGAAAGTATAGAACATTAACAGCCTGTATATAAGTCTCATATCTCAAATGACAGTGATCTACATATTGTGAGAAAGTATTTCGGTGTAGAACATTAACACCCTGTATATAAGTCTCCTTTCTCACATGACAGTAATGTACATATTGTGAGAAAGTATTTCGGTATAGAACATTAACAGCCTGTATATAAGTCTCCTATCTCAAATGACAGTAATATACATATTGTGAGAAAGTATTTCGGTATAGAACATTAACAGCCTGTATATAAGTCTCCTATCTCAAATGACAGTAATCTACATATTGTGAGAAAGTATTTCGGTATAGAACATTAACAGCCTGTATATAAGTCTCCTATCTCAAATGACAGTAATCTACATATTGTGAGAAAGTATTTCGGTACAGAACATTAACAGCCTGTATATAAGTCTGCTATCTCAAATGACAGTAATCTACATATTGTGAGAAAGTATAGAACATTAACAGCCTGTATATAAGTCTCCTCTCTCAAATGACAGTTATCTACATATTGTGAGAAAGTTTGACCATTAACAGCCTGTATATAAGTCTCCTATCTCAAATGACAGTAATGTACATGTTGTGAGAAAGTATAGAACATTAACAGCCTGTATATAAGTCTCCTATCTCAAATGACAGTAATCTACATATTGTGAGAAAGTATAGAACATTAACTGCCTGTATATAAGTCTCCTATCTCAAATGACAGTAATGTACATATTGTGAGAAAGTATAGAACATTAACAGCCTGTATATAAGTCTCCTATCTCAAATGACAGTGATCTACATATTGTGAGAAAGTATTTCGGTATAGAACATTAACAGCCTGTATATAAGTCTCCTATCTCACATGTCAGTAATCTATATATTGTGAGAAAGTATTTCGGTATAGAACATTAACACCCTGTATATAAGTCTCCTTTCTCACATGACAGTAATGTACATATTGTGAGAAAGTATTTCGGTATAGAACATTAACAGCCTGTATATAAGTCTCCTATCTCAAATGACAGTAATATACATATTGTGAGAAAGTATTTCGGTATAGAACATTAACAGCCTGTATATAAGTCTCCTACCTCAAATGACAGTAATCTACATATTGTGAGAAAGTATTTCGGTATAGAACATTAACAGCCTGTATATAAGTGTCCTATCTCAAATGACAGCAATCTACATATTGTGAGAAGGTATAGAACATTAACAGCCTGTATATAAGTCTCCTATCTCAAATGACAGTAATGTACATATTGTGAGAAAGTATAGAACATTAACAGCCTGTATATAAGTCTCCTATCTCAAATGACAGTAGTCTACCTATTGTGAGAAAGTATTTCGGTATAGAACATTAACAGCCTGTATATGAGCACTCTCTCTGAGCCCAAGGTGACCATGTCCAGACCGTGTCCTTGGCTACGTGCTCATCTCGGAATGACGCTTTACGCCTCTTTATAGTATCCGTAATCGCTTTTACTTTCTCTACACGCACTCTGTAGTACATAGTATATAGAGAAGGTATTGTATACCACTAAAAAAATCAATACCGATATTTCACCGGTGATATATATTTTAGGGTCCCCTGTATCCAAAGAAAGGTCAGTGTGACTTTGAACACGATTACTCAAAAACGAAAAGTCAGTAAAATATCAATCTTGGTATTTAAGTTTAGTATCTTCCAGGGATGCGACACGAAGATTTTGAGAAAAATCCCCCCATCACAAACTACCCTTTACATGGAACTTTTTTAGAAAATTTTTGATTTTCTCAATAATGGCTCTAACGATTTTTATTAAAATGTGGTACATTAAAGATGTTCACCTTACATATAAAATGTATATTTTGAATTTTCTGGGAATAGTCTGTGAAGACTACTTTATTCTGGATGAATTTTGCATAACTATTAAACCATAATAGATGGACGAAAACTTACCACACAAAAAATGTAGAGCATGTTAAAACACACATTTTATTTCATATACTTTTTTCGTGGAGTTGGCCGTTTTTTGAGATATTCCTTGTTTTTGGTTTCAGCTTTGAAAAAGTTATACTTTTCTCATACAGGAATTTGGGAACTCGTGTCCATACGAACAAAGGAACTTCAGTCACATAGCAGCCAGCTTTTGACTATCACTTTAACCTATGGTACTCCCTTATTTCCCTTCTACTTACAAGAAAGCAAGTAACTACTTCTGCTAATTTTTTTTCGACTAGCATGAAACATACAGAAATATTAGCTTTTTAACAATAATTTGTTACAGAAAGTAGAGAAAGTCATGTGAATGGGATACATCAGATTTTTTAGAATTTTTATCAAAATACAGTGTCGTATTTGGTTGTGCTTTTGTCACTGGGACCGTATCTTCTACTTCTGGTTTGTCCAGTAGTACTTCCATTTATTCTGCCGAGCTATATGCTATTTACTGAGTCCGTCTGTATATTCCCTTTAGAGCTGTACAGTAACCATCCTTTAGTGCAGCGCATTCAGCACGCCCTCCACGCTTCCGCTGTTCAGGTGGATTCCTGCACACGTAGGTTTGCCGGGAAATGAACTGTCAGTCACATTATGCGGAGAGCGGCATTTTCGGTCTGGCATGAAGAGTGGTCGGCTCTCCGCGGTAACAAGCAATTGTATTCCACCTAAAAAATTCTATGTCGAGATTTCACCGGAAATACATATTTTAGGACGCCCTGAGTACCAAAAGAGCATTTTCAGAATCAGGTCCCTGTGTGTGTGTGTGTGTGTGTGTGTGTGTGTGTGTGTGTGTGTGTGTGTGTGTGTGTGTCTGGATAGCATAGATCAAAAACGAAAAGAGGTTGAATACCAAACTTGATATTTAAATTTGGTCGCTTCCGAAGATGCGACACGAAGATTTTCAAGAAAATCCCTCCACCCCTAACTACCCTTTACGTGGAAAAATTTTCGAAAAGTTCGTTTTTCTTAAAAATGGCTCTAACGATTTTCATTAAAATGGCACATATTAAAGTCATTTCTATCAGAAATAAAATGTATATCTTTAATTTTCTGCGAATAGCTTCTAAAGACCTGTTTATTCTGGATGAATTTTGCTTAATTTGGTTTAACTAGTAAACCGAAAGAGATAGACAAAAATTTGCAGTACAAAAAATGTAGATCTTGTTAAAATACTCAAGTTATGTCATAATACATTTTCTTCGTGGAGCTTACCGTTTTCGAGGTATTCCTTTTAATTAGTTTCAATTGTGAAGAACTTGTTACTTTTCTCAGACGAAGTGTCCGTTTTTCTTTTGTTCTACTCCTGGCCAAGCAAAGAAGCGATTTGCAGTGACAATCACATAACGACAGGTTTTAAAACATTTGACAATCACTTTAGCATAGCACATACCTTTAGTTGCCTTCTACTTATAAGGAACTAAGTAATAAGAACATTCTGCTAATGTTTATCTCGATTAGCATGGTGTAGAAAGAAGAATAATCTTTTGTAAGAAGTTTGTTTGTAGAGTAGCTATGGAAAGTCATGTGAGTGTAACACATCAAATTTGTTTTAAAGTTTTAGCAATGGATAGTTTTTACAGTTCCTTTTACTTGTAATTTTATCCTATTTTAGTTGTGGTGTCGTGCCAAGGGGCGCTGACAACCTAGTAGTTGAGCGCCCTTGAACCCCAATCAGCACCATAGGTGTATATAAACAAATGCCCCAAAGTCCTTCATTCTCCATTTATTGAGCTTCAAAATGTTACGAAATGTAACGAAGACATTTTAAAGTGCCACTTTACACTATTTTTGAGGTTGTCAGCTTGTTGCATACAAACACCACTTATAGCAAATGCTCACTGTTAGGTTGACCCGCAGTAGTGCGCATGTTAGCAATCTAAATTACACAATGGTATAATATTGTATACAAGTACCTAAGAGTTAAATTGACGCCACCTTGTGCGCAACACGGTAACGGTTGCTGGTTAGAATCATGGAGGACGATCGCCGAGACTTCCTCTTGCCTCTTCGTCGAGTTAAATAAAGCATAAGGGCTGGTGTTGAAGTATGCAACACTTCTCTTAACATCTGAGTTCACCTCAAATGGAAAAAGTGGCTACACACGGGAAAAAAAGAAATACGCGATGATTTTGTGAAGAATGCGCAATTTGAAAGAGTGGTACATGGAGTGGAAAGCAGCTGCTGGCGGAAGACTACATTATACTGTTTTGTTTAGGCGAGGATCAACGCGTGCACTGCCAGTCGGAGTCACAGAGTGTCTGCTCTTAGAGCAGTTGCAAGCTAGCAGAGAGATCTGAATGCCGTGCGTGGCCAACTGTATACTTAAAGGTGATGGCTTGAACCTACATTTACGTTACCAAATTGATAACGAGAAAACCAAGACTGCTTATATGAAGCTAATTTCTTGTTTCAATGTAAGGAACCAAATGTTTTGGAATCACCCTACGTATATAACATATTGTCTTGAGGTCCCCTCAACCCATAAAAAGAAGCAGTTTTACTTTTTCTGCGTAGACTTACGTTGCATGTATATAGAGCAGATGTTACACTCCACCCAAAAATTCGATACAGAGATTTCAACGGAAATACAAATTTTAGGTCCCCTGTATCTAAAAAAAGCTCTTTTAGAAAACAGTCCGTGTGTGAGTCTGTGAGCACAATAACTCAAACACCAAAATTCACTAAAATACCAAACTTGGTATCTTTCAAAAATACGACTCAAAATATTGAGCAAAATCCCACACTCCAAACTACTCTTTACATGGAAAAAAGTTCAAAAATGTTAATTTTCTCAATAATGGCTGTAACGATTTTGATAAAAATTAATGTATTAAAGATATTTGCATGATAAATTAAATGAAAATCTTTAATTATGTGCGAACGGCCTCTCAAGACATGTTTATTGTGGATGTTGCATAAACTGCATGGGAGACACAAAAAATGTAGAAATCACTCAAATTATGACATACATTTTTTGAATAAATAGCCGTTACTAATATACATATTCTCTTTTATTGATTTAAATTTTAACTTACTTAGACTTTTCTCAAACTGGAAGTCGTCTATCGCTTTTTTTACACCTAGTGGCGCAAAGAGCCCCGAATTTCAATTGTTTCCCATAGCAACCTCATTTTAAAACATGTGACTATCACTTTATGCTAGTGTATTCCCTTCTTCTCACAAGGAAGCAAGTAATAAGACAATTTCTGTTAATGTTTATCTCGATTAGCATGAAGTAGATAGAAGAATAAGGTTTAATAAGAATAGTTTACTTGCAGAATAGGTAGAGAAGGTGATGTGCTTGGCAGACCTCACAGTTTTGCTACTCTATTATCCTACGGGACAGTGAGCTTCTATAAATGAAAACTGCGGCGAGAAGATGTGAAGGTAACAACAACACAAGTTTCCGAACCTTGGCCCGGTTGCTGAAGTGCATATAGCAATTAGCATCAAGTACAGAGAACAAATTATAACAGCCCGTCTAGGTGGTGTCGTGGTAGCGTGTCTGCCTCACATTCAAAAGGTCGTCAGTTCTAATCTCGCTTAGGGTGAGTTTTCCTGATGAGGTTTTCTTCGGGGTTTTCTTTTATCCTGAGAAGACAAAAGTCGACTAACTTTAAGCTTCATGGACCCCGAGATCAGTTGAGTATCATTTCACCACATTCATTCATCGTCCGACATGACCAACCAGGTTAAAGTATTTTAAGCTTCATGGGCCGCGAGATCATTTGAGTATCATTTCACCAATTTCATTCATCGTCTAATGACCAACCAGGTTAAAGTACTTTAAGTTCCATGGACCCAGAGATCATTTGAGTATCATTTCACCAATTTCATTCATCGTCCGATATGACCAACGAGGTTAAAGTATTTTAAGCTTCATGGGCCGCGAGATCATTTGAGTATCATTTCACCAATTTCATTCATCGTCTAATGACCAACCAGGTTAAAGTACTTTAAGTTCCATGGACCCAGAGATCATTTGAGTATCATTTCACCAATTTCATTCATCGTCCGATATGACCAACGAGGTTAAAGTATTTTAAGCTTCATGGGCCGCGAGATCATTTGAGTATCATTTCACCAATTTCATTCATCGTCTAATGACCAACCAGGTTAAAGTACTTTAAGTTCCATGGACCCAGAGATCATTTGAGTATCATTTCACCAATTTCATTCATCGTCCGATATGACCAACCAGGTTAAAGTACTTTAAGCTTCATGGACCCCGAGATCATTTGAGTATCATTTCACCAATTTCATTCATCGTCCGATATGACCAACCAGGTTAAAGGACGTTTATCTACAAAAAAAAAAATTAAGAGTACGTTGTTGCACAATAAGTAGAGAAAAGCATGTGACTGTAACATATGAGATTTTTACCTCCTCAACCTCCTCTACCCCTGCAGGTAGGTTGCACGCCTGCCAAACTTCATGAAAATGTTCCTAAAATCGACTTTTTAATTTTAATTATATATAATGATTTAAAATGCAATATAAAAAGGTACAATTGACCAAGAAGCGCCATTTTTAAATGTTTTAAGTCACTGAAGTTACAGTAAATCATGAAACGTGAAACTCTACTTACTGGTCTCGACAAGAAAAACTTCAGTTCGACGAGATTTCTTTCACATCGTGCAAAGAAAAATACAAACTTGTGCAGAAGAAATGTAGCAATGCGAGAGGAAAAGGAAAGCCAACCTAGCAACCTGGTGTATTTTAATGTGAGCCATGCATTCAAATCTCTCCTTGTTTTCCGCTATTGATATTTCCTTCCTGTGAAATGTTCCAGTTTTTCTGCCACACAAATAAAATGTACTGTACATGTTCACAATGAACAAGAATTGCTCCAGGTTTTACTGTCACGTGTATTTAAGCCATTTTATGACATGAAAATGTTATTTTATTCATATGACTCTTCACATCTCTGCAAATAATTATTGTTAAAAAGATTATTCTTTATTTACTTCAACTAATCGACAGAAAATTAACAGAAATTGTCTTATTAGTTGCTTCTTTGTAAGTAGAAGCGAAATAAGAGAGTGCCATAGGTTAAAGTGATAGTCAAAAGCTGGTTGCTATGTGGTTGAATTTCCTTAGTATGGACACGAGTTGACAAATTTCCTGTGTGAGAAAAGTAATAGTATTTTAAAGGTGAAACCAAAACAAGGAGTATCTAAAAAAAAATCAACTTCACGAAAAAAATCTATATCAATAAATTGTGTGTTTTAAAGTGCTCTATATTTTTTGTTTGGTAAGTTAGTGTCCATTTCTTACGGTTTAGCAGTTATGCAAAATTCCGTAAAATTCATCCAGAATAAAGTAGTCTTTAGAGGCTATTCCCAGTTAATTCAAAATATACATTTTATTTGTCAGGTGAATATCTTTAATATACATTTTAATCAAAATCGTTAGAGCTATTTTTAAGAAAACAAAAATTTCGAAAAAAGTCCCATTTAAAGAATAGTTTGGGGTGGCGGGAACTTTTCTCAAAATGTTCATGTCGATCCCTGGAAGTTACTAAACATAAATACCAATTTTGGTATTTTACTTACATTTCGTTTTTGAATTATCGGTTCACAGGCAGACGGATACACGGATACACACGGAGCTTTTTCTGAAAATGCTTTTTTTTACAGGGGATGCTAAAACATGTATTTCCAGTGAAATCTTCGTATCGAATTTTTGGGTGTAATACAATACCTTCTCTATTCACTATGTACATAGTGCCTTTAGAGGAAGTAAAAAACAGATTCATAACTTTAAACATTTTTGGAACCTAAACCAAAAAGGACAGAGAGCCATCTAGGGGGCAACTTCAATAAGTAGAACCTTGTGTTAAAACATTAGACCAACATTTAAATGTTTTTGTCGCAAGGGACATGTGAAAAGTTTGGAATTTCAAACTTTCAGTCCATAAGAAATACAATGAATTCATTGTTCCTCAAAAGAAATAATACATACTTTAACAAATTGATTATAGACTTCTCCAAAACGGGACCGCTGGGCAATAACCATTAGCAAACAAAACACGAACGTGTACTAGGGACGAGGGGCAAAGCAGTAAAATGTGCTTCCTGGAGACAGGTCGAGAATCGCACCTCGGTTAAGTGGAAGCCTTGACAAGAGTCACGTGACGCTGGTATCATCAAAACGTGACACTTGCAGGCCAATTATTTATGCAAATCTCAGGTGTTCCATTCATATAAATTCCTCTGCCGTTCTTTAATAAACTATTCTTATCAAAGCTATCTACTTGATGCTAATCAACATAAACATTACCAGAAATTGTCTTATTACTTGCTTCCTTGTAAGTATGCACTAGGATAAAGTGATAGTCAAATGTTTTAAAAAATGGTTGTCATGTGGTTGAAAGGAATTTCTCTCTACATGTCTAGGTTTAAAACAAAAGAATGATGCATTACAAATTCCCATTTAAATATTATCTTAAAATTGAAAACAATAACAAAGAATATTTCGGAAAGGATTAACTGTGCGAAAAAGGAACGAGTATCATATAGATTGTGTGTTTTGTTGAGATCTAAATTTTTTGTGTTTACCAGTTACACAAAAGCTATTCAGAGGTTATTCCCAGAAAATTCCAGAATTACATTTTTGCCATGTAAATATGCCATGTAACTGCATCGTTAGAGCTATTTTAATAAATGTTAAAAGTTTCCAATTAAAGAGTAGATTTTTTCGAAAACTCTTTGTAATGCATCCTTAGAAGGTACTAATCTTAAACACACACTTTGGCTTTTGAGTGGCTTAACTGTGCTACACACACACACACACACACAACAAACAAACGTATACAGCGACTGTTTTCTTAAAATGATTTTTTTAATCAGGGGTGCTCAAACATATATTTCTAGTGAAATATCGGTGCTGAATCTTTTTGTGGAATCAGTAACCTCTATATCTACTATGTATGCTCAAAGTACTTGGTAGAGAAAATAAAAAGATTGCTAGATTCGTTTGGAGGTTAAGTTTTAAACTCGGTGTAAATCCTACAGCATATTCCTGTACGGGATGTTCTTGCAGTAAGATGAACTGGCCCCCGAGGTCCCCTGATTTAACCATCTGTTCCACTAACCACTACTAGCTCTGAGTCACTGCATATGTATTGGAGAGACACATACTCAGTGTCTTGGAGATAAGTGCCAAAGTATTTGAGTTTCCCTTTCTAAAAACAACAATTGACAGCGAATGTTTCAGTGGACACCCTATGTTACAGATATAAAAACTCTGTAGACCGGAGAAGGTCTTCGTAAGATAACAACTGCAGTAACTATTCCCTATCCACAGTGAAAACTGAAAATGCAGGCTAAGAGGACATAAAAGTTTGTTGTTGTTGTTGTTTTTTTTTTTTGTTTTTTTTTTTTTTTTTTTTTTTTGATTTTGGTACAAAACTTGACCGTCGTACGTATTTGAAATATTTATTTCTCTTAGAGTGGATGTAGCACGTGTTTTGGACGGAATTTTAAAGCGTGAGCTGGTTAAATGACTCTGTATGCCAAACTTTAAAGCCAATTTCCTTAAGTTCAGTTGTTACTTTCTCTGCACGTACTATGTACAACGTGTATAGAGAAGGTATTGCACTCCACCCAAAAATTCGATACTGAGATTTCACCCGAAATATATGTTTTAGGGTCCCCTGCATCCAAAAAGAGCATTTTCAGAAAAATGTCTGTGTGTGTGTGTGTGTGTGTGTGTGTGTGTGTGTGTGTCCGTGTGTCTTTGAACACGATAACTCAAAAACGAAAAGTCATTAAAATGCCAAACTTGGTATATAAGTTTAGTATCTTCCAGGGATGCGACACGTAGATTTTGAGAAAAAAATCCCCCACCCGAAACTACCCTTACGTGGAACTTTTTCGAATTTTTTTTTTTCAAAAATGGCTCTAACAGTTTTGATTAAAATATCGTATATTTAAGATATATACCTGACAAATGAAATGTATATCTTGAATTTTCTGAGAATAGGCTCTGAAGACTACTTTATTCTGGATGAATTTTACGGAATTTTGTATAGCAGCTAAGCCGTAAGAGATGGAGAAAATCTTACCACACAAAAAATGTAGAGCAGTTAAAACACGCAACCTGTCTTGTATACATTCTTTTGGTGGAGTTGAATGTTTTTTAGATATTTTCTTGTTTTTTATTTCAGCTTTAAAAAAGTTATACTTTTCTCATACAGGAATTTGTCAACTTATGTCCATACAAACAAAGGAACTTCAGTCACATAGCAACCACTTTTGACTGTCACTTTAATCTATGGTACTCCCTTATTTCACTTCTACTTACAAGGAAGCAAGTAATAAGACTATTTCTGCTACTTTTTCTCGATTAGTATGAAGTAGATAGAAACATAAGCTTATTAATAATAATTTGTTGCAGAGATGTAGAGAAAGTCATGTGAATGGAACACATCAGATTGTTTTTTCTTTCTTCACTGCCTCGTAAATTAAAGAAACGAACGCCAGGTGCAACAAAATTTCCAAGAAATGAACATCAGCTGCGATAAGATGTTTCGACAATATCGCTCCAGTCAGATGACCGCGATTGGTTGAAATTGTCGAATCTCGGCTGAATTGTCGTTATTATGTGGTTTATATTTGGGAAAGGTAAACGAAATGTGCACGTGTTACTGGAATCTAAACGGAAGATTTCATAATTATGTAACCTGAGAAGTGCGTGTATTATTGTTGGAAGAGTGTGACCTTTACGTGAATGCAATAAACCACTTGGGCAGTACTGTAGGAGTACCAAGAAATTACACTGGTACCATCGGGAAAAGTTTGTAACCGGCGTTTCAGCCATGTCATCACGTGGTTTCAAACTGAGAGAGATAAACGCCGAGTTCATGGCACATCTGCTCCTGCGTTTGTAACAATTTACAAATGGATTTAAACGTGGCCGTACATCCACATCGTTCCGGACCTCCAGTAGAAGCGACAAAATCCAGGATATGATTTTGAGCGATCGACGAAATAGTAGAGACCACAGGCATATCACAAGGTACAATGTTCTCAATTTTGTACCAAAAATTAGGTCTGACAAAGATCTCAGCAAGATGGCTATCGCGTTTGTTCTCATTGGAGAATAAACACAATCGTGTGATCGATTCGGAGGCTGGGTTGACACTTTTCCGTCGCAATCCTGACGAGTTTCTGGGTTGATACTTAGCTCTGGATGAAACATGGATATATTACTATACTCCAGAGACATAATTACTGTCGAAACAGTGGGTTTTTAAAGGCAAACCGGCTCTGAAGAAGGCAAAGGTGGTAAAATCTGCACACCTCAGTTGTTGGGATGCACGCTGAATCATCTGCACTGATTACTTGCAGAAAGGAAGAACGATAAACCGTTATTGAAACGGTTGAGCAGAGAAATCAAGAAAAAGCTCTCTCATCTGGCAAAGAAAGAGATCTTCCATCAGGACAATGCAAGGCTGCACACCTGCGCACTTTCAAGTGCACAACATTGTAGAATTACTGCAAAATTCACCGTATTCACTAAATTTGGCCCCCAGTGATTTTTTTTCCAGACTTAAAAAAATGGCTCGGCGAAAACGATTCACGTCTAACGAAGAGATCATCTCCGATACAAATGCCTATTTTGAGGACCTTCCGTAATCCTACTTTTTAAGGCTTAAAACAGCTGCAGAAACGGTGGGAAAAGTGTTTCGATCTAAAAGGAGATTATGTTGTAAAGTAAAATAAAAAGTCTACCAAAACTAATTTGTTTTTGTAAGGAATTATTGGACCCTCCTCGTAAAGTAATGGGATTGGTTGAGGTTGTTAAGAAATTGTATGTGCAGCCCTGTTCCTTACCGGAAGTGGCGCATGAGCACTCTCGCTAGCAAACATGAAGCAATCTGCGTAATCGATTTTACTGCAAGCGGCGGCACCAAGGGAAAATTGTAGTTACTCTATGCTCCATTCCTTATATAATATGGCGAAGATACAGTAACAGGTCCCAGGTTCGGTTCCCCGCACTCTCGTCCTGGGTTTTAACGGACAACCTTACTTTCCCTCCTTGTCATCATCTCTCAGGTCAGGTGACTGACGCGGATGCGAGGTACGCTCAGAAAAAAAAAATTGTTCTTGGAGCTTCAGGTCTTCTCTGCACGCTGTGAGCGACTTCTGCGCGTCTCCCCTTCCGGTTAGCTATAAAGACCCTTGTAGCCCTACAGGCTCTAAGGCACGATACTCCACTAGGGACCTCGGCCTATATATTAGCCATTTTAAATTTGTATGCAGTTAATCGACACAGTTTTATAACAAACATAACGTTATACTAGGGATATACTCATCGTCCCAATGCCAATCTTCAGAAAGGTGTATATTATGAAACAATCAAGACATTTAATGCTCTCCCCAGTAATCTCAAAGAAAATGTTGGCAATTTCAGGGATTTTTAGACTTCTCTTAACAAGTACCTTTGCAATAAATCATTTTACTCTGTAGATGAATATTTAAGTGACCAATCTGTCAACAATCATTGTATGTATAAGTATTATAATGTATTGTATATTAGTGTGTGTTTGTTTTAAATTCAAATTAAACTGATGAATACTTTGACTTGCACGGATGTGTCAAATGAATTTTTTAGTATTTGGCAATGACTCAAGGTCTATGAAGCTTGATGATTTGAGATTTTACACTCTAGTACATAATTATACATCTTTGCATTGTAAATTGTATAAACTATTTGTAAATAGTATTGTAATTTGTTGACATTTATGAAGAGCACATTACACAGTAATCATATTTTAATTTTATATTCCTACTAGTAGTAACTCTTATGTGGATAATTACAAAACTACTATCTGTGTGACATAAAATGAAAGAAGAACATACACTTTTATAGAGCACATTACACAGTAATCATATTTTAGTTTTATATACCCACTAGTAGTAACTATTATGAGGATAATTACAAAACTACTATCAGCGTGACACGAAATGAAAGAAGAACATATACTTTTATAGAGCACATTACACAGTAATCATATTTTAGTTTTATATACCTACTAGTAGTAACTATTATGAGGATAATTACAAAACTACTATCAGCGTGACACAAAATGAAAGAAGAACATACACTTTTATAGAGCACATTACACAGTAACCATATTTTAGTTTTATATACCTACTAGTTGTAACTATTATGAGGATAATTACAAAACTACTATCAGCGTGACACAAAATGAAAGAAGAACATACACTTTTATAGAGCACATTACACAGTAATCATATTTTAGTTTTATATACCCACTAGTAGTAACTATTACGTGGATAATTACAAAACTATCATCAGCGTGACACAAAATGAAAGAAGAACATACACTTTTATAGAGCACGTTAAGTATAGTACAGACCTCAAAAGCAAATTGTGTATTCTGTTGTTTTTGTAACCCTAGAGCTTTATATAACACATGTATATCTCTTGACAAGTTCTATGTTCGGTGGCTTCCTGGACTAAACGAACCTACAGAATGCCTTCTAATCAAATCTAATCTACCCCCGTCTGCTGAATCTCGGCACAAAGGTGCGGTGATGGAGGTTGATGTGGTCTGGAGCCGTTACTTCTCAATCAAGCAGCACTTCAATTGGCGGAGCATAAGTGCACTCCTGGCCAACTCTCCCGGCGGGGGGAAATTGTCCATGTCAGTACCGGGAATCTAACTGAGATGTTCCACTTGGTTAAACAGACGGCCCACAAGATCCCGGCGGGGGGAAATTGTCCATGCCAGTACCGGGAATCTAACTGAGGTGTTCCACTTGGTTAAACAGACGGCCCACAAGCTCCCGGCGGGGGGAAATTGTCCATGCCAGTACCGGGAATCTAACTGAGATGTTCCACTTGGATAAACAGACGGTCCACAAGCTCCCGGCGGGGGGAAATTGTCCATGCCAGTACCGGGAATCTAACTGAGATGTTCCACTTGGATAAACAGACGGTCCACAAGCTCCCGGCAGGGGGAAATTGTCCATGTCAGTACCGGGAATCTAACTGAGATTTTCCACTTGGATAAACAGACGGCCCACAAGCTCCCGGCGGGGGGAAATTGTCCATGTCAGTACCGGGAATCTAACTGAGATGTTCCACTTGGTTAAACAGACGGTCCACAAGCTCCCGGCGGGGGGAAATTGTCCATGCCAGTACCGGGAAACTACTTAACTGAGGTGTCCCATTATGTTAAACACACGACCCACAAGCTCCCAGCGGGGGGAAAATGTCCATGTCAGTACCGGGAATCTAACTGAGATGTCCCGCTGGGTTAAGGAGACGGCCTACAAGCTCCCGGCGGGGGGAAATTGTCCATGTCAGTACCGGGAATCTAACTGAGATGTTCCACTTGGTTAAACAGACGACTCACAAGTTCCCGGCGGGGGGAAATTGTCCATGTCAGTACCGGGAATCTAACTGAGATGTTCCACTTGGTTAAACAGACGGCCCACAAGTTCCCGGCGGGGGGAAATTGTCCATGCCAGTACCGGGAATCTAACTGAGATGTTCCACTTGGTTAAACAGACGATCCACAAGCTCCCGGCGGGGGGAAATTGTCCATGCTAGTACCGGGAATCTAACTGAGATGTTCCACTTGGTTAAACAGACGGCCCACAAGTTCCCGGCGGGGGGAAATTGTCCATGCCAGTACCGGGAATCTAACTGAGATGCCCCGCTGGGTTAAGGAGACAGCCCACAAGCTCCCGGCGGGGGGAAATTGTCCATGCTAGTACCGGGAATCTAACTGAGATGTCGCGCTTGCTAAGCAGGCGACTCACAAGCTCCCAGGGGGGGGGGGGAAATTGTCCATGCCAGTACCGGGAATCTAACTGAGATGTTCCACTTGGTTAAACAGACGACTCACAAGCTCCCAGAGGGGGGAAATTGTCCATGCCAGTACCGGGAATCTAACTGAGATGTTCCACTTGGTTAAACAGATGGTCCACAAGCTCCCGGCGGGGGCAAATTGTCCATGCCAGTACCGGGAATCTAACTGAGATGTCCCGCTGGGTTAAGGAGACGGCCCACAAGTTCCCGGCGGGGGGAAATTGTCCATGCCAGTACCGGGAATCTAACTGAGATGTTCCACTTGGTTAAACAGACGGTCCACAAGCTCCCGGCGGGGGGCAATTGTCCATGTCAGTACCGGGAATCTAACTGAGATGTCGCGCTTGCTAAGCAGGCAATTCACAAGCTCCCGGCGGGGGGACATTGTCCATGCCAGTACCGGGAATCTAACTGAGATGTCGCGCTTGCTAAGCAGGCGACTCACAAGCTCCCAGCGGGGGGAAATTGTCCATGCCAGTACCGGGAATCTAACTGAGATGTTCCACTTGGTTAAACAGACGGTCCACAAGCTCCCGGCGGGGGGAAATTGTCCATGCCAGTACCGGGAATCTAACTGAGATGTCCCGCTGTGTTAAGGAGACGACCCGCAAGCTCCCGGCGGGGGGAAATTGTCCATGCCAGTACCGGGAATCTAACTGAGATGTTCCACTTGGTTAAACAGACGGTCCATAAGCTCCCGGCGGGGGGAAATTGTCCATGCTAGTACCGGGAATCTAACTGAGATGTCCCGCTGGGTTAAGGAGACGGTCCACAAGCTCCCGGCGGGGGGAAATTGTCCATGCTACTACCGGGAATCTAACTGAGATGTTCCAGTTGGTTAAGAAGACGGTCCACAAGCTCCCGGCGGGGGGAAATTGTCCATGCTAGTACCGGGAATCTAACTGAGATGTCCCGCTGGGTTAAGTAGACGGCCCACAAGCTCCCGGCGGGGGGAAATTGTCCATGCCAGTACCGGGAATCTAACTGAGATGTTCCACTTGGTTAAACAGACGGTCCATAAGCTCCCGGCGGGGGGAAATTGTCCATGTCAGTACCGGGAATCTAACTGAGATGTCCCGCTGTGTTAAGGAGACGACCCGCAAGCTCCCGGCGGGGGGAAATTGTCCATGCCAGTACCGGGAATCTAACTGAGATGTTCCACTTGGTTAAACAGACGACTCACAAGCTCCCAGCGGGTGGAAATTGTCCATGCCAGTACCGGGAATCTAACTGAGATGTTCCACTTAGTTAAACAGACGGCCCATAAGCTCCCGGCGGGGGGAAATTGTCCATGCCAGTACCGGGAATCTAACTGAGATGTTCCACTTGGTTAAACAGACGACTCAGAAGCTCCCAGCGGGGGGAAATTGTCCATGCCAGTACCGGGAATCTAACTGAGATGTCCCGCTGGGTTAAGGAGACGGTCCACAAGCTCCCAGCGGGGGGAAATTGTCCATGTCAGTACCAGGAATCTAACTGAGATGTTCCACTTGGTTAAACAGACGGCCCACAAGCTCCCGGCGGGGGGAAATTGTCCATGCTAGTACTGGGAATCTAACTGAGATGTCCCGCTGGGTTAAGGAGACAGCCCACAAGCTCCCGGCGGGGGAAAATTGTCCATGCTAGTACCGGGAATCTAACTGAGATGTCCCGCTGGGTTAAGGAGACGGCCCACAAGCTCTCGGCGGGGGGAAATTGTCCATGCCAGTACCGGGAATCTAACTGAGATGTTCCACTTGGTTAAACAGACGGTCCACAAGCTCCCGGCGGGGGGCAATTGTCCATGTCAGTACCGGGAATCTAACTGAGATGTCGCGCTTGCTAAGCAGGCAATTCACAAGCTCCCGGCGGGGGGACATTGTCCATGCCAGTACCTGGAAACTAACTGAGATGTCGCGCTTGCTAAGCAGGCGACTCACAAGCTCCCAGCGGGGGGAAATTGTCCATGCCAGTACCGGGAATCTAACTGAGATGTTCCACTTGGTTAAACAGACGGTCCACAAGCTCCCGGCGGGGGGAAATTGTCCATGCCAGTACCGGGAATCTAACTGAGATGTCCCGCTGTGTTAAGGAGACGACCCGCAAGCTCCCGGCGGGGGGAAATTGTCCATGCCAGTACCGGGAATCTAACTGAGATGTTCCACTTGGTTAAACAGACGGTCCATAAGCTCCCGGCGGGGGGAAATTGTCCATGCTAGTACCGGGAATCTAACTGAGATGTCCCGCTGGGTTAAGGAGACGGTCCACAAGCTCCCGGCGGGGGGAAATTGTCCATGCTACTACCGGGAATCTAACTGAGATGTTCCAGTTGGTTAAGAAGACGGTCCACAAGCTCCCGGCGGGGGGAAATTGTCCATGCTAGTACCGGGAATCTAACTGAGATGTCCCGCTGGGTTAAGTAGACGGCCCACAAGCTCCCGGCGGGGGGAAATTGTCCATGCCAGTACCGGGAATCTAACTGAGATGTTCCACTTGGTTAAACAGACGGTCCATAAGCTCCCGGCGGGGGGAAATTGTCCATGTCAGTACCGGGAATCTAACTGAGATGTCCCGCTGTGTTAAGGAGACGACCTGCAAGCTCCCGGCGGGGGGAAATTGTCCATGCCAGTACCGGGAATCTAACTGAGATGTCGCGCTTGCTAAGCAGGCGACTCACAAGCTCCCAGGGGGGGGGGGGGAAATTGTCCATGCCAGTACCGGGAATCTAACTGAGATGTTCCACTTGGTTAAACAGACGACTCACAAGCTCCCAGAGGGGGGAAATTGTCCATGCCAGTACCGGGAATCTAACTGAGATGTTCCACTTGGTTAAACAGATGGTCCACAAGCTCCCGGCGGGGGCAAATTGTCCATGCCAGTACCGGGAATCTAACTGAGATGTCCCGCTGGGTTAAGGAGACGGCCCACAAGTTCCCGGCGGGGGGAAATTGTCCATGCCAGTACCGGGAATCTAACTGAGATGTTCCACTTGGTTAAACAGACGGTCCACAAGCTCCCGGCGGGGGGCAATTGTCCATGTCAGTACCGGGAATCTAACTGAGATGTCGCGCTTGCTAAGCAGGCAATTCACAAGCTCCCGGCGGGGGGACATTGTCCATGCCAGTACCTGGAAACTAACTGAGATGTCGCGCTTGCTAAGCAGGCGACTCACAAGCTCCCAGCGGGGGGAAATTGTCCATGCCAGTACCGGGAATCTAACTGAGATGTTCCACTTGGTTAAACAGACGGTCCACAAGCTCCCGGCGGGGGGAAATTGTCCATGCCAGTACCGGGAATCTAACTGAGATGTCCCGCTGTGTTAAGGAGACGACCCGCAAGCTCCCGGCGGGGGGAAATTGTCCATGCCAGTACCGGGAATCTAACTGAGATGTTCCACTTGGTTAAACAGACGGTCCATAAGCTCCCGGCGGGGGGAAATTGTCCATGCTAGTACCGGGAATCTAACTGAGATGTCCCGCTGGGTTAAGGAGACGGTCCACAAGCTCCCGGCGGGGGGAAATTGTCCATGCTACTACCGGGAATCTAACTGAGATGTTCCAGTTGGTTAAGAAGACGGTCCACAAGCTCCCGGCGGGGGGAAATTGTCCATGCTAGTACCGGGAATCTAACTGAGATGTCCCGCTGGGTTAAGTAGACGGCCCACAAGCTCCCGGCGGGGGGAAATTGTCCATGCCAGTACCGGGAATCTAACTGAGATGTTCCACTTGGTTAAACAGACGGTCCATAAGCTCCCGGCGGGGGGAAATTGTCCATGTCAGTACCGGGAATCTAACTGAGATGTCGCGCTTGCTAAGCAGGCGACTCACAAGCTCCCGGCGGGGGGAAGTTGTCCATGCCAGTACCTGGAAACTAACTGAGATGTCGCGCTTGCTAAGCAGGCGACTCACAAGCTCCCAGCGGGGGGAAATTGTCCATGCTAGTACCGGGAATCTAACTGAGATGTCCCGCTGGGTTAAGGAGACGGCCCACAAGCTCCCGGCGGGGGGAAATTGTCCATGCTAGTACCGGGAATCTAACTGAGATGCCCCGCTGGGTTAAGGAGACAGCCCACAAGCTCCCGGCGGGGGGAAATTGTCCATGCTAGTACCGGGAATCTAACTGAGATGCCCCGCTGGGTTAAGGAGACGTCCCACAAGCTCCCGGTGGGGGGAAATTGTCCATGCCAGTACCGGGAAACTACGTAACTGAGGTGTCCCATTATGTTAAACACACGACCCACAAGCTCCCAGCGGGGGGAAGTTGTCCATGCCAGTACCTGGAAACTAACTGAGATGACGCGCTTGCTAAGCAGGCGACTCACAAGCTCTTAGCTGGCTATATATCATCATGCGCGCTGGTTTCGGTGAAGTGCGAGATCGCTCGCCAGTGTTGTCAACCAAACAAAGTCTGTTTCTCTCAGACCGTCAGTCACATACGGCGAATAGGCTATCTAATTTACCATGTACTAGACACAGCGCGTGTGTGGACTCTACATACAGAATGACGTCACTAGATATTCATGTCTCAATGTTGTCTCTTCCGAAACTGCACGAAACCCACCGAATGAAAACTACGGAGCCGAGCACCTAACTACACCTGTTGCTAAGACAAGTTGGTGTATCTGCCAAAACAAATTTGAAAACTATTCGCAGATTAATTTGAGCTTGGTAAGAACTTCCGGTAGAACTTGTCTAGCTATTACACAAACAAACTTCCTTACAAAAGATTACACTTTTACCTAATGTTAATAGAGATAAACATTATCAGAAATTGTCTTATTACTAATAAGGGAGTACACTAGGCTAAATGTTTTAAAATATGGTGAAACAACTGAAGTTCGGCTCGCTTTGCATCGCCTGCAGTAAAACAAGAGATATGAAACGAAGTGTTACTTCCAGTTTGAGAAAAGTCTCAAATTGAAACCAATAATAAAGAATATCTGAGAAACCGTCAACCCTACAAGAAAAACGTATAAGGCACAACTTATATGTTCTATCACATTTGCGCTTTTATTGCAGTAAGTATTTAGCTTTAATGTTAGCCGTTATGCAAAATTCTCGTAAACTCATTCACAATAAAGAGACCTTTTTTGGAAAATTTAAGATATTCCTACATTTTATTTGTGTTGAAAACCTCTTTAATGTACGGTATTTTAATCAAAATCGTCGGGGGCAAATGGAAATGGCGTGTTATTTATGGACGCTCTTTAACTTCTGTGGTTCTCAACGTCCCATTCTATACTGGGCGTGAAAGAGCGCTTGATTTTGCTCAGAGGCCTCTCTATCAGGCTTGAGGTTCTTTTAGGTGTCGTAAATCTAAGACACGGGACCAACGGCTTCACTTCCCTTCCGAAGTAAACCACGTTAAGGATTTTTACAACCGAAAATAAATCGTGGAGTCATATTTGAGAAAAGCAAAATGTCCATGTAAAGGTTAGTTTGAAAACCTTTGTGTCGCAGACTTGCAAGATAATAAATTTAAATACCAAGTTTGGGATTTAACGGTCTTTTAGTTTTTGAGTTTTGCTCCTACAGACATACATACACACACGCGGAATGAACGTACCTCAAAACGCATTGCCGGTGAAATCTCGACATCAAATTTTGGGTGGAATATAATACCTTCTCTGGCTATCTGCATTGTATATACATTCGTGCTAGAGAAAGTAAAACGTTATCTGGCTGATGGATGTCCAGAAAGTGACAGACGATATAACGAAAGTTATCAACACAAAGTTACACAACCTTACTCTATTTCTCAACGTCATTGCTATCGAGGTATTTATTGTCATGTGGTACCAGTCTCCTCCAGAAAGTGACAGACGATATAACCAAAGTTATCAACACAAAGTTACACAACCTTACTCTATTTCTCAACGTCATTGCTATCGAGGTATTTATTGTCATGTGGTACCAGTCTCGTCCAGAAAGTGACAGACGATATAACCAAAGTTATCAACACTAAGTTACACTACTTTACTCTATTTCTCAACGTCATTGCTATCGAGGTATTTATTGTCATGTGGTACCAGTCTCGTCCAGAAAGTGACAGACGATATAACCAAAGTTATCAACACAAAGTTACACTACTTTATTTCTCAACGTCATTGTTATCGAGGTATTTATTGTCACGTGGTACCAGTCTCGTCCAGAAAGTGACAGACGATATAACCAAAGTTATCGACACAAAGTTACACAACCTTACTCTATTTCTCAACGTCATTGCTATCGAGGTATTTATTGTCATGTGGTACCAGTCTCGTCCAGAAAGTGACAGACGATATAACCAAAGTTATCGACACAAAGTTACACAACCTTACTTTATTTCTCAACGTCATTGTTATCGAGGTATTTATTGTCACGTGGTACCAGTCTCGTCCAGAAAGTGACAGACGATATAACCAAAGTTATCGACACAAAGTTACACAACCTTACCCTATTTCTCAACGTAATCGTCATTATTGTCACGTGGTACCAGTTTTTCAATGGCGATGTTATACTTTTCTACCGCCAAAGTATTTATTCGTTTTTTTTTAATGCAGAAAATATTTGGTCAATCGAATGTTAAAGTAAATAACGCAAGTGTATAGTGGTAATGCAATGAACGAATTTTCAGTGACCAAATGACACATAATTTACGAGTAATCAAGGAAGAACATAACAGGCATTGCACTAAATTTGTCAACTGACTCGCATGTTTCCCAGTAAACCACAACGTGTTCTCAAATTATTTTGAGATGACAACCCCAATGGTGACTTACAATGTCGTAAGTACTTTAAGACCCAGGATCAATAGTATAGCTAATATGGTCAAAAAAATTTTATTTATTTTCACACAAGCCGTGTGTAGGACAGGAGTTTGATATCTAGTACTTACGGCATTATAAGTCACCATAGGGAAATGTCATCTCAAAACAAAATAAAGTCGCCTTGTGATGGTTGAAAAATTTAATGCTATGCCGGCATGTTGCAATCATAGCTCAGTGGTAGAGCAACGGACTAGAAACCGGGAGATCCGTGGTTCAAATCCCGGCTATGGCATTGAATTTTTCAGTCTGACTCTACCTATCCAACTCCTGTCCTGCACACGACTAGAGACCGGGAGATCCGTGGTTCAAATCCCGGCTATGACATTGAATTTTTCAGTCTGACTCTACCTATCCAACCCCTGTCCTATACACGGCTAGAGACCGGGAGATCCGTGGTTCAAATCCCGGCCATGACATTGAATTTTTCAGTCTGACTCTGCCTATCCAACTCCTGTCCTGCACACGACTAGAGACCGGGAGATCCGTGGTTCAAATCCCGGCTATGACATTGAATTTTTCAGTCTGACTCTGCCTATCCAACTCCTGTCCTGCACACGACTAGAGACCGGGAGATCCGTGCTTCAAAACCCAGCCATGGCATTGCATTTTTCAGTCTGACTCTACCTATCCAACCCCTGTCCTATACACGGCTAGAGACCGGGAGATCCGTGGTTCAAATCCCGGCCATGACATTGAATTTTTCAGTCTGACTCTGCCTATCCAACTCCTGTCCTGCACACGACTAGAGACCGGGAGATCCGTGCTTCAAATCCCGGCTATGACATTGAATTTTTCAGTCTGACTCTGCCTATCCAACTCCTGTCCTGCACACGACTAGAGACCGGGAGATCCGTGCTTCAAAACCCAGCCATGGCATTGCATTTTTCAGTCTGACTCTACCTATCCAACTCCTGTCCTGCACACGACTAGAGACCGGGAGATCCGTGGTTCAAATCCCGGCTATGACATTGAATTTTTCAGTCTGACTCTGCCTATCCAACTCCTGTCCTACACATGGCTAGAGACCGGGAGATCCGTGCTTCAAAACCCAGCCATGGCATTGCATTTTTCAGTCTGACTCTACCTATCCAATTTCTGTCCTACACACGACTAGAGACCGGGAGATCCGTGGTAAAAATCTCAGCTATGACATTGAATTTTTCAGTCTAACTCTACCTATCCAGCTCCTGTCCTATACACGACTAGAGACCGGGAGATCCGTGGTTCAAATCTCGGCTATGACATTGAATTTTTCAGTCTGACTCTACCTATCCAACTCCGTCCTACACACGACTAGAGACCGGGAGATCCGTGCTTCAAATCCCGGCCATGGCATTGAATTTTTCAGTCTGACTCTACATATCCAACTTCTGTCCTACACACGACTAGAGACGGGGAGTAGTAATACATACGATCTAGCAAGGCCAAGTAAGGATAATCCTGCCACCAGGGGCGTTTAAGCGCTAGTGTCACGCTAATCCGCCGCCTTAAGAAAATGGCGGGAAATTTGAAAATTCAAAAGGTGTATCCACTGCTCCATACCTTTGCAATATTCAAATTTCCCGCCATTTTCTTAAGGCGGTGAATTAGCGCGACACTAGCGCTTAAATCCCTGGTTGCAGGATTATGGATAACTCTACTTGCCATGCCGTATGCAAAACCTAATAAACAACAAGTTCATATCGCAGATATACTTATTACATATTCTCATGCAATACAATATTGAATACATGCAAAAAAAAACTGATTTTTCTTTAAGGAACCACATGCACAATTGTTTATATATATTTTTATCTTTAGCTTGCTTTGAATATCACAGGCTCACTGGTCTTTGGTACAGGATAAAAAATAATGTTTATGAAAGTTTAAGAGATAATCCGGTGATCCATACAATTGCAATTGTCACAATTCCCGCCATTTTCTCTTAATGCGGTGGATTAACGCGACACTAGCGCTTAAATCTCTGGTTGCAGGATTATGGATACTCGGCCTTGCTAATCCGAATGATACAAGGAGAATTGATGGCGACGATTGGAAAATGGAAGGGGTACATCGGCAATGGTGGACCCGGTGGACGTTTTATAAAGTTGCTCGTTCATAAATGATGTCCACTGCGCTGGCGGGAAAAACGATCGAACACTGTCGCCTAAAGAGGAAACAGGTGACGCAGATGTAGAGGAAGAAGAAGAAGAATCTGTGGATTGTACACTAGCCATGCTGAATACTGAATGCCAATGCTGCAATTATATGTGGCAGAGAAAGGCAAGAAGGCGATGGGTGGGGGAGCTGTTAACACGGGACAGAAAGCGGTGTCAGCACTCCGACCGGAGATGGTGCAAGATTGCGCAAGCCAGAAAAACTCCACCGGATTTGAACCAGACACCCACTTGGTAGGTTGTGCAATAAGCTGAGCTAATGACGTCCGGTTACAGCGGTGAAAACAAGAACAAATCTCTATGAGATACAAATATTTGCACAGCATAAGCATGGTATTCATTCATTAGAGAAGACATTCCTTGTACAACGAATATAATATAAAATATTGAGAGAAAAACAAAATTTACAAATAAAAGTTACAAGGTAGAATTTAATACACAACAAAATATTCATATTAAAATACATACTATCTGATATAAATTTCTGCAAGATGTCTTATATACTGTGGATTTATAACGTTTAAGGGAGAGATAATTTCTTTTTCTTGATGACACCATTTTACTTTCTCTATACGCACTATGTACATAGAGTATAGAGAAGGTATTGCACTCCACCAAAAAAATTCGATACCGAGATTTCACCGGAAATATATGTTTTAAGATCCCCTGTATCCAAAAAGGACTTTCAGAAAAAGGTCCGTGCGTGACCGTGTGTCTGTGAACACGATAACTCAAAAACGAAAAGTCGGTAAATTACCAAACTGGGTATTTAAGTTTAATATATTCCATGAATGCGACACGAAGATTTTGAGAAAAATCCCCCACCCCAAAATACCCTTTACATGAACATGTTTCGAAAATTTTTGGTTGCCGGGAATCGAACCCGGAACCTGCGATGGACATATTAAGATACATATTAACTGATATAAATTTCTGCAAGATGTCTTATATACTGTGGATTTATAACGTTTAAGGGAGAGATAATTTCTTTTTCTTGATGACAACTTTTTACTTTCTCTATACGCACCATGTACATAGTGTATAGAGAAGGTATTGCACTTAACCAAAAAAAATTCGATACCGCGATTTCACCGGAAATATGTTTTAGTATCCCCTGTATCCAAAAAAAAAGGACTTTCAGAAAAAGGTCCGTGTGTGTGTGTGTCCGTGTGACTGTGAACACGATAACTCAAAAACGAAAAGTCGGTAAAATACCAAACTTGGTATTTAAGTTTATTATCTTCCATGCCTGCGACACGAAGATTTTGAGAAAAATCTCCCCACCCCAAACTACCCTTTACATGGAACATGTTTCGAAAATTTTTGGTTGTCGGGAATCGAACCCGGAACCTCAGTTTTTCTTGATGACAACTTTTTACTTCCTCTATACGCACTATGTACATAGTGCATACAGAAGGTATTGCACTCCACCAAAAAATTCGATACCGAGATTGCACCGAAAATATATGTTTTAGGATCCCCTGTATCAAAAAAAAAACTTTCAGAAAAAGGTCCGTGTGTGTGTGTGGAGAACTCTGCTGATGAATACTGAATACCAATGCTGAAATTATATGCAGCCGAGAAAGGCAAGAAGACGATGTTCACACTGGACAGAAAGCTATGTCAGCACTCCGACCGGATACGTTGTAACGTTGCGCAAGCCAGACAATCTCTGTGAGAAAGAAATAATTGCACAGTATAAGTGTGGTATTCGTTCTTTAGAGAATACATTGTTTGTACAACGAATATAATATAACATATTGAGATAAAACACACATTCTTTCCTAATAGTATTTGAGCCTGAAAAGGTAACATACACAAACACATATACACTGTACACATTAGTGGGTTGATAAAACATTCATTAAACATGGGTAATATACCCAGTACTAGCACAATGGTGGCGCAGGCGGATAGCCCGGAGATAGATCCGACAGATGCTAGATTCGAAAATACTCCAGTTTTGGGAAATAAATTATTAAATTTGGAAAAATCTAGAGTTCTGGAGAGTACGAAATGTAATTGTTGTTCTACAGTAATTAGGGTGAATATAAAAATGATAGATCTATTTTTACTTTCTCGATACACACTATGTACATGGTGAATAGAGAAATTATTGCACTCCACCAAAAAAGTCGATACCAGGATTTCACCGGAAATATATGTTTTAGGGTCCCCTTTATCCAAAAAAAAAAAGCATTTTCACAAAAAGGTCCGTGAGTGTGTGCGTGCGTGCGTGCGTGTGTGCCTGCGTGCGTGCGTGTGTGTGTACGTGTGTTTGTGAACACGATAACTCAAAAACGAAAAGTCGGTAAATTACCAAACTTGGTATTTAAGTTTACTCCAGTTTTGGGAAATAATTTACTAAATTTGGAAAAAACCTAGAGTTCTGGAGAGTACGAAATGTAATTGTTGTTCTACAGTAATTAGAATTCCAGGTTCGATTCCCGGAAACCAAAAAAGTTCGAAACATATTCCATGTAAAGGGTAGTTTGGGGTGGTGGGATTTTTCTCAAAATATTCGTGTCGCATCCATGGAAGATACTAAACTTAAATACCAAGTTTGGTATTTTATTGACTTTGCGTTTTTGAGTTATCGTGTTCACAGACACACGGACACACACACGGACCTTTTTCTGAAATTATTTTTTTTTGGATACAGGGGATCCTAAAACACATATTTCCGGTCGGAGTGATGACACCGCTTTCTGTCCCGTGTGAACAGCTCCCCCCACCCATCGCCTTCTTGCCCTTCTCTGCTACATATAATTGCAGCATTGGCATTCAGTATTCAGCATGGCTAGTGTACAATCCACAGATTCTTCTTCCTGTACATCTGCGTCACCTGTTTCCTCTTTAGGCGACAGTGTTCGATCGTTTTTCCCGCCAGCGCAGTGGACATCATTTATGAACGAGCAACTTTATGAAACGTCCACCGGGTCCACCATCGCCGATGTACCCCTTCCATTTTCCAATCGTCGCCATCAATTCTCCTTTTATCATTCGCATTAGCAAGGTCGAGTATCCATAATCCTGCAACCAGGGGGTTAAGCGCTAGTGTCGCGTTAATCCACCGCATTAAGAGAAAATGGCGGGAATTGTGACAATAGCAAAGGTATGGGTCAGCGGATTATCTCTTAAACTTTCATAAACATTATTTTTTATCCTGTGCTAAAGACCAGTGAGCGTGTGATATTCAAAGCAAGCTAAAGAGAAGTGTATACATATATATATAAACAATTGTATATGTGGTTTCTTAAAAAAAAATAAAGATCAGATTTTTGCATGTATTCAATATTGTATTGCATGAGAATACGTAATAAGTATATCTACGATATGAACTTGTTGTTTATTAGGTTTTGCATACGGAATGACAAGCAGAGTTATCCATAATCCTGCAACCAGGGGTTTTAGCGCTAGTGTCGCGTTAATCCGCCGCCTTAAGAAACTGGCGGGAAATTTGAATATTGAAAAGGTATGGATCAGCGGATTATCTCTTAAACTTTCATAAACATGTTTTTTATCCTGTGCTGAAGACCAGTGAGCGTGTGATATTCAAAGCAAGCTAAAGACAAAAAAATATATAAACAATTGTGCATGTTGTTTCTTAAAAAAAATGAAAATCAGTTTTTTGCATGTATTCAATATTGTATTGCATTAGAATATGTAATAAGTATATCTGCGATATACCATCTCCGGTCGGTGTGCTGACACCGCTTTCTGTCCCGTGTTAACAGCTCCCCCACCCATCGCCTTCTTGCCTTTCTCTCCTACATTTATTTGCAGCATTGGCATTCAGTATTCAGCATGGCTAGTGTACAATCCACAGATTCTTCTTCTTCTTACTCTACATCTGCGTCACCTGTTTCCTCTTTAGGCGACAGTGTTCGATCGTTTTTCCCGCCAGCGCAGTGGACAAAATTTATGAACGAGCAACTTTATGAAACGTCTACCGGGTCCACCATTGCCGATGTACCCCTTCCATTTTCCAATCGTCGCCATCAATTCTCCTTGTATCATTCGGATTAGCAAGGCCGAGTATCCATAATCCTGCAACCAGAGACTTAAGCGCTAGTGTCGCGTTATTCCACCGCATTAAGAGAAAATGGCGGGAATTGTGACAATTGCAAAGGTATGGATCACCGGATTATCTCTTAAACTTTCATAAACATTATTTTTTATCCTGTGCTAAAGACCAGTGAGCGTGTGATATTCAAAGCGTGCTAAAGACAAAAATATATATAAACAATTCTGCATGTGGTTTCTTAAAGTAAAATCAGTTGGTTTTTTTTTTTTTTTTTTTTTTGCTTTTTTTTTTTTTTTTTTTTGCATGTATTCAATATTGTATTGCATGAGAATATGTAATAAGTATATCTGCGATATGAACTTGTTGTTTATTAGGTTTTGCATACGGCATGGCAAGTAGAGTTATCCATAATCCAGTAACCAGGGGTTTAAGCGCTAGTGTCGCGCTAATCCGCCGCCTTAAGAAAATGGCGGGAAATTTGAATATTGCAAAGGTATGGATCAGCGGATACACCTTTTCAATTTTCAAATTTTCCGCTATTTTCTTAAGGCGGCGGATTAACGCGACACTAGAGCTTAACTCCCTCTGGTGGCAGGATTACCGTTACTTGACCTTGCTAGGTCGTATGTATTACTACTACCGGGAGATCCGTGCTTCAAATCCCGGCCATGGCATTGAATTTTTCAGTCTGACTCTACCTATCCATCTTTTGTTATTATTTAGTTATGCGAAATTGTCTGTCACTTTCTGAATGACCCGCGTCGTAGACAACAAGCAGTGGCGGCTTTCAACTTGGAAGCTGCGTTTGGGTTTCTTTAAGTACTACAAGCAGAACTTTTCGGATTTGAGTTATGCTGCTCAGAGACACACGCGGGTCTTTTTGTAAATTACTTTTTTGGATTCAATGATCTGAAAGCATATATTTGTGGTGAAATCTTGTTATTGAATTTTTGGGTGAAATACAAGTTTCGCTACCGGTACTAACACTTTCTTTTGGGGTGACAAGGAGAGAGCGATAACAAAGAAGCATCGCAAATGCAGCTCCATATGTAGCGAGGTTTTCCGCAATCGGATTGTTTTATTCAGCGGAACTCAAAATATTTATTTCCGGTGAAATCTCGGTATTTAATTTCTAGATGACATGCAACCTCTTCCATCTATTGATCGTACATAATATTTAAAATGTGATGTGTTCCATTCACATGACTTTCTGTAAATCTCTGTAACCAATTATTGTTAGAAAGCTAATTCTTGTATGATACTAATATTAACAGAAATGGTGACACTACATGTGGTGAGGGGAATAAGAGAAGGCACTTTGTGTGGAAGTAAGGCGAACATGTGGATAAAAACAGGGTGAGTCATGTGGTCTAGGTCCCTCACGGCAGGGCGCCTTGTACCCGCGATACTGCGGCACCAACAAGCTCCACATCTGAATGTTACTAACTAAAACAAATGTGATGTGTTACACTCACGCGACTTTCTCTCAAATTTCTGCAAACTCCTTACACCATGCTAATCGAGATAAACATTAGCAGAATGTTCTTATTACTTAGTTCCTTATAAGCAGAAGGCAACTAAAGGAATATGCTATGTTAAAGTGATAGTCAAATGTTTTAAAAGCTGTCGTTATGCGATTGTCATTGCACACGCCTCTTTGCTTGACCAGGAGTAGCACAAATGAAAAACGGACACTTCCTCTCTGAGAAAAGTATAACAACTTCACAATTGAAACCAATAATCTTCGTAACGGTCAACTTTAAAACAAAAAGTATTTGACATGAACTGTGTGTTTTGGCAAAATCTACAGCTTTTGTCTATGTCTTGCAGTTTAACCGTTATGAAAACATCAACCAGAATGAAGAGCTTTTCAGAGATTCTTCCCAGAAAATTTAAAATACCTACACATTTTATTTGTGTTGTGAATAACTTTAAATACGGTATTTTATTTAAAATGGTTAGGGCCATTTTTGAGACTGTTAAAATTGTCTGTGTAAAGGGTAGTTGGAGGTGGTGGAATTCTCTTGAAAATGTTCATGTCGCAGCCTTGGAAGACACCGACTTAAATATAAAGTTTGGTATTTATCGGATTCAGTGGGCCTCAAAACATATATTTGTGGTGAAATGCCGACATCAAATTTCTGGTTGGAATACAATATCTTCCGTAGCTACTTTGTGCATTGTATGTAAATAAAAGTGAACATCTCGTTAAAGCGCAGAATTTGTATATTCAGTTATTGCTTTCTCTAGATGAGAAGGTATTGTATTCCATCGAGATTTCACCACAAGTATATGTTTTGAGACGCTCTAAATAAAAAAATGTCAGGGTGTGTGTCTGTGGGCAGCATAGCTCAAAAACGAAAACTGCGCTAAATACCCATACTTGGTATTTAAGTTGAGTATATTCCAATGTTGCAGCATGATTTTCAACAAAATTCCCCCATTCCCAATCAAACTTCACAGGGAAACATTTTGGTTTCAGCTTTGAAAAACTTATGCTTTTCTCATACTGGAATTTGTCAACTCCTGTTAATAGAAACAAAGGAACTTCAGCCACATAGCAACCAGCTTTTTACTATCACTTCAACCTATGGTACTCCCTTGTTTCGCTTCTACTTACAAGGAGGCAAGTAATAAGACTTTTCTGATAATTTTTTTCTCGATTATCATGAAGTAAATAGAAGTATACGCTTTTTAACAATAATTTGTTGCACAGATGTAGAGAAAGGCATGTGAATGGAATACATCAGATTTTTTATGTACTTGATGCTAATCAAGATAAACTTTAACAGGAGATTATTTGTTTCCTTGTAAGTAGAAGGGAATATACGAGGATAAACTGAATGTCAAATGTTTTAAAAGCTGGATTCCATATCAATGAATTAACTCTAAAATTGATTTTCTGTGCATGACCAGGAGTAAAATATAAGAAAAACGGCTCCAACTTCCTGTTTGAGAAAAGTATCAGTAATTTAAATCTGAAACTGATAATAAAGAATATCTCGCAAATTCTTAATTGTACCAAAATATTTAAAACAAACAAACAGCAAAGGCAGTACTAATAGTGACTGCATGAATACGTAAATAATTGTAATATAGAAATTAAATTAGGATGCTAGTTATAAGACAGGTTTTTGTGGACACTAGCCAAGGACTTTTGGTAAAGAGCCAGAAGGTATTGTAACATCGATACCAACATTTCACCGGAGTCCAAAAACTGAATTTTCAGAAGGACGTCCTTCTCCAGATTACTCCCTTTCCGAGATGCAGCTTGGCCTCGGACTCACAGCATCTTCACAGGATTTGCTGTTTCCTCTCATGCTCCTTGTTACTATTAGTTATCATGTACTTTATTTCTAAAGCATGTTAATGCTCTCTGATGTGTTGCATGCACATCACTTACTCTACATTTCTGCACCAAATTAGTGTGTTACTTCATGCTAATGGAGAAGTGTTAGTCAAAAGCTGGTTGCTATGTGACTCAAGTTCCTTTGTTTGTATGGACAGCAGTTGAAAATTCCTGTATGAGAAAAGTATAAGTTTTTTAAAGCTGAAACTAAAAACAAGGAATATCTTAAAAACAATCAACTCCACAAAAAGAATGTATATTACCTAAATGTTGTGTTTTAACGTGCTGTACATTTTTGTGTGATAAGGTTTTGTCTATCTCTTACTGTTTAGCAGTTATGCAAAATTCCGTAAAATTCATCCAGAATAAAGTGGTCTTCAGAGACTATTCCCAGAAAATTCAAGATATACATTTTATTTGTCAGGTGAATAAATATTTTTAATATATGACATTTTAATCAAAATTGTTAGAACCATTTTTGAGAAAATCAACATTTTCGAAAAAATTTCCATGTAAAGGATAGTTGGGGGTTGAGGGATTTTCTTGAAAACCTTCGTGTCGCATCCTTGGAAGATAGCGAACTGAAATACCAAGTTTAGTTTTTAACGGTATGTCTGTTTTGGAGCTACGCTGCGCACAAACACACATACTCACACACGGACATCTCGGTATTGAATTTTTGGGTGCAATACAACACCTCTATACACTATACACCTAGTACGTGTATGAATCACGCAGAGCGAAATTAGTGGTGATGCTGCAATAAAATGGGTCGAGTTCCAAAGGAACTAGGAAGAGAGATAACAGCAATACAAACAAAGGTCATCAACACAAACAAACGAGTGGCGATTCCCACGTCTTTAAATTCACATGTGCTGACAATAAGAGACACACTTGGATATGACAGCAGTTGCGGTCCACAATCACATTACCATCGACCTGGAGCAAAGTGAGTAAACTGTACATGTTTCTTTTCTTTTCACAAAGCGAAACATTTTATATGTTCCATTCGCACAGCTGCTCCATGCTCATCGAGATAAACATTAACATTCCTTCCTTGTAAGTAGAAGGCAAAGCTCAGTCAAATGTGGTGGCTATGGAACTGAAACAGCAACTTCCTGTATGAGAAAACTATAACTATTTTAAATCTGAAACCAATAACAAAAACCGGCCAGTTCTACAAAAACAAAACAAAAAGTATGTTTTAACCACATTTTTGTGTATCTCTTACGGTTTACCTGTTATGTAAAACTCATCCAGAATAAAGTGGTCTTTCAGAAAATTCAAGATATACATTTCATTTATTAGGTGAACATACAAATTTGGTATTTAACGTCTTTTGCTTTTCAACTATGTTGTCACACGGGCCTTTTTCTAAAAATGCTTTTCTTGGACTCAAAAACCTATATTTCCGGTGAAATCACATCGATTTTTTATGGAATACAATGGTTTCTCTAGCTATTATACACATTGTCTGTACATACGTGCTAGAGAGAGTAAAAAAAAACAATGCTCATTTATCATTTGGGAAAAGTATAAGTATTCAGAAACTTGCAACAAAAAACAAGGAATTGCTTGGAAGTGTTTAATTCAAAAAAATATGTAATATACATAAATTGTGTGTTTTAAGAGATTTTCTATGTATAATAATGCACGCCACACGGCGGTATAATTGCTGAGATTGACATTCCCGCTGTTGCCATATTTACTGTGTATAATAATGCACGCCACACGGCGGTATAAACGCTGAGATTGACATTCCCGCTGTTGCCATATTTACTGTGTATAATAATGCACGCCACACGGCGGTATAATTGCTGAGATTGACATTCCCGCTGTTGCCATATTTACTATGTCTAATAATGGTCGCCACAGGCCGGTATAATCGCTGAGATTGACATTCCCGCTGTTGCCATATTTACTATGTACAATAATGTACGCCACACGGCGGTATAAACGCTGAGATTGACATTCCCGCTGTTGCCATATTTACTGTGTATAATAATGCTCGCCACAGGCCAGTATAATCGCTGAGATTGACATTCCCGCTGTTGCCATATTTACTGTGTATAATAATGCACGCCACACGGCGGTATAATCGCTGAGATTGACATTCCCGCTGTTGCCATATTTACTGTGTATAATAATGCTCGCCACAGGCCAGTATAATCGCTGAGATTGACATTCCCGCTGTTGCCATATTTACTGTGTATAATAATGCACGCCACACGGCGGTATAATCGCTGAGATTGACATTCCCGCTGTTGCCATATTTACTGTGTATAATAATGCTCGCCACAGGCCAGTATAATCGCTGAGATTGACATTCCCGCTGTTGCCATATTTACTGTGTATAATAATGCACGCCACACGGCGGTATAATCGCTGAGATTGACATTCCCGCTGTTGTCATATTTACTGTGTATAATAATGCACGCTATAATTGCTGAGATTGACATTCCTGCTGTTGCCATATTTACTCGCGCCTCATGTACCTACTTCTATCCCATTTGTCACTAGGGTCCTGTACTTCACTAAACATAACCTCAACTTGTTTATCACGGTTGTAACACGTGATAGTTCCAGGAGGAGAACAAGAGCAATGTCTGTCATATATAAAAGATAGTAAATGTAAACCACTGTGTATAACGCAACCAAAGGTTTCACACAATGAAATTAAATAATCAGATCATGCTTGAGAATGCGCGCTGAGCCCTTACACCGACCACATGATCTCTCTGATGGTTTTGATTGGTCAGCCGTGACAGTCGCAAGGAAATTCCTCACCGGGAAATGCATGAATGAATAAGAGTATTTATTGAAATGCCAGTATTCATACTCTGATCTTCATCAATCTCACGGGTCCATAGATGCTTTTGTAATACACAAAATAGGAAGCAATATTACAAAACAATCCAACAAATTTGATGAGTTACACTCTCTCTCTCTGCTCTGCAAACTTCATACAAAACATTATTCTTCTTTCTACACAATGCTAATCGAGATAAACATTAGCAGAATGTTCTTGTTACTTAGTTCCTTATAAGTAGAAGGCAACTAAAGGAATGTGCTATGCTAAAGTGATAGTCAAATGTTTTAAAAGATGTCGTTTAGCGATTGTCATTGCAAATCGCTTCTTTGCTTGGTCAGAAGTAAAATAAAAGAAAAACGGACACTTCAAATACTTTACATCCGAAGCCAATAACAAGGAATATCTCGGATATGGCTACCCTCACAACAAAAACGTAAAGGACATAAATTGTGTATTTTGACGAGATCTAAATGTTATGTGCAGTAAATTTCTATGTATCTCTTACGGTTTATCAGTTACGCCAAACTCGGCAAAATTCATCTAGAATAAAAAGGTCTTCAGAGGCTATTCCCAGAAAATTCAAGATATACATTTTATTTGGCATGTAAATATCTTCAATATACGGTATTTTAATCAAAATCGTTAGTAATTTTTGAGAAAATCAAAATTCTCAAAAAAATTTTCATGTAAAGGATATTTTATGGTGGGGGGATTTTCTTGAAAATCTTCATATCCATCCTTGGAATATACTAAATCTAAATACCAAGTTTGTTATTTAACGCTGTTTTCGTTTTTGAGTTATGCTGCCCACAGACACACACAGTCACACACAGACCTTTTTCTAAACGTGATTTTATTTTGGATTCGGGGGGGACCCAAAACATGTATTTCCGGTGAAATCTCGGTATCTAATTTTTTGGACGCAATAAAATATCTATACCATAAATTACTACTGTCCAAAATCCCAATGTACTGGAATTAATATTATGAACATGCCTATAGAAACTTATATGACAGTGAACATGTAATAATATACTCTAGTTCCTTTTTGTGTTTGTCACTTTGTTTTAATAATTACATATTGTCTTTATGCCGTCGCAATAGACTACATGACTATGCATAATTTCAACATGGCAACTGGAATATTTTGATTTATAAAAACTTCTAGTACAGCTTAAATCTTCTTCTTCAAACAGATCTTTTGAAAACTATTTATGGATTAAACTTTGGAATTGTCTTCTATTACTTGTAAACAGGGTTGACAAAAATGCCAATCAGTTATGAAATGTTTATTAATAATATTTCATATAAATGTGGTTTTAAGGTACACCGGAAAAGTAAACAATCTTCAAAACTGTTTTTTGGTTTTGTTTGTTTTAATGTAATATATATTAGTATTTTAGCTTTAAAGTGACTTACATGGAACATTTTCCGAAAACTGTTATTTTCTCAAAAATGGCTCTAACGAGTTTGGTTAAAATAGCATGTGTTTTAAGATACTCGTATTTTCATAAAAAAAACGAAATGTAGGTGTATCTTGAATTTTCTGGAATTAGACGTCTTGATTCTGAATGACTTTTGTATAGCATATAAACCATAAGACATACACAAAACCTTACTACACAAATATGTAGATTTCATTAAAATCGATTTATTCCTATATATTCTTTTTAAACTTCACAGTTTCCAAGATATTCCGTCTTATTGTTTCAATCTTAAACACAAACTTTTTTCAAGAGGGAAGTCAACTTTCGTTTCATCTGGTTTGTTTTACTTCCGAGAATGCAAAAGAGAACCGAATTTTAATTGGTTTACATAGTAATGGATATTAAAATATTTGACTATCACTTTATCCTAGTGTACCCCCTAATTTCCCTTCTACTTACAAGGGAGCATTTCTGTTAATGTTTATCTCGATTAGCCTGAAGTAGACAGAAGAATAAACTTTTGTAATAATAGTTTGTTCCTGTGAATGAATTTTGAAAACCTAGGAAAGCTTTGAGCAATATCGTATTTACTGCCCAGCTACTATGCTTTGTTAAACACGTATCAGTCAACTGAACCGTTGAAAACTCATTCTCTATCCATTTCTGCTGATCGAGATAAACATTAACAGAAATGGTCTTTCCTTATAAGGGAATACACTAGGCTAAAGTGATAGTCAAATGTTCTAAAATGTGGTTGCTATGGCATTGAAATTCGGTTTTATTTCCATGGCTTGAAAAAATATTAAATATTTTAAAATTGAAACCAACAACAATGAAAAATCTCGGAAATGGCTAAGTCCAGATAAAACATACACATGACATAGTTGTGTGTTTTAACGAGATCTACAATTTTGTGTGTCTCTTATGCGTTACCAGATATACAAAATTCATCAGAATAAGAGGATATTTCCAGAAAAGTCAAAATATACATTTTATTTGGCTTGTAAATATCTTTAATATACGATATTTTATTCAAAATCGTTGGAGCCATTTTTAAGAAAAGCAAAATTTTCAAACAAAAAAAAATCCAAGTAAAGGGTAGTTTGGGGTGGGAAGGTTTCCTGAAAATCTTCGTGTGGTGTCCTTGAAAGATATTAAAGTTAAACATTAAATTTCGTTATTTAGTTGTTTTCTTTTTAATGTTAATGAACTATGCTACCCTTGCACAAAGATACGGAGCACTTCATTTCTTTTGCATTCAGGGGATCTCAAAACAATTGCCGATGAAATCTTAATGCCGAATTTTTGGATAGAATACAATACCTTCTCTGCAGACTGTATACATAAGACACATAAAAGCTACTCCGTATTTGCAATGGAAATAAGAAAAATGCTTACCGACTCGCTGTCTGCAGCTTATGGATCTGCAGTTCTTCAGAGGGAAACTAAATCTCCTATTATCATGTATACTTATCTAGGTCTAGGATTATAACAAAATCTCCAGCAACAACTCTTTGCCTATTTCTTGCACAAGCAACTGCTCCTTGCGGCGGCGACTACGAATTTCACGTGGAAAACTGAACACTGGGCAGGGCTCGTTCTCCTTTTTATACCTGTCCACCACGTGGCAAAGAAACTTCCAAAAGCAGACGCAGGTGCAAACCATCACAAGTGTCACAAACTTATTCAGGTGTAGAAATACGTGACTTCGACGTATGAATGGCATAAACGTTTCAGTCAACATTTTCGAACACTGATAAGAATTAATAGGTATCTGAAAATGGCTCTTTACACTTGGTGGCAGAAGTGGATCACTGCGGAAGGGAAGAATTGTGTTTCTGTGTTATTTATACACTCCGGCAACTTTTGCATCGCATTTTATTGAACCTTGAATATCAAAAATAGACCTGAGAATTTTTTTAAAGCTTAATAGTAATTCTCTGCAGTCGTCTGTTAACGGAATTCTTAATCCTGTAATAAGTTTCCAACACATATAAAATACACAAATAAAATAGCAATATTTAGAAAAAACAAATGAAATTCCACCTCTTAGGACAATATTATAATAACAATATCATATGAGTATCTAACATAAACGGTATACATGTTGTAATACACATTTCCAGTTCATTATTATTAATCTATTTACTGTGTTACATTTTTTCATAATTTTAGGAGTGTTTTCAGGAAATGAAATGATTTTCTTAGTTACATAAATTGTAAAACTTTGTAGTTATTGTTGTAAATGAAATCTTTATGGACGCTCTTTAACTATTGTGGTTTTCAGCGACCCATTCTATACTGGGCGTGAAAGATCGCTTCATTTTGCTCAGAGGCCTCTCTATCAGGCTTGAGGTTCTTTAATTCTACGACATGGGACCAACGGCTTTACTTCCCTTCTGAAGAAAGTCAAGCTAACGATTTTGCGCCACCAAAAACGGGTTTGAACCCACGACCTTGGGTATATGAAGTTAGCATGGTAACCATTACACCACGGAGGAGACATTGTTATTGATGTAAAGACCAAGATAGTTTATCTGTTTATGTCCAAGTGTGTTCCTAAAGGATGTAATGTCTATATCATAATATGCTTGCATTTTATTCAACTTGGAACCCTCTCGCTTCCTTGTATATGTATTTTAAATTCTCTACTATATATTAAGAAGGATATACAAAATCACCATTCCTATTAAACTGTACATAATTATCCCACAAGAAGCACCAATAATATTTATTTTAGGACATGTAAATATACTAAAACACAAAACAGTTTTGAAATAATATCCATTCATTTATTTAACAGTTTACGTGGCAAAATTAAGAAACTTGTATTTAACAAATTTCCAACAGAGATTCTAATTATTTTGAAGAAAAATGCCTTATTACTATATGTTGGTTCCACCCACATAAATTACCACTAAAGCTATTTAGGTATTAGTTTTTTTTTCACTTTTACTCACCGTAACATTGTATTACTAACTTTTAAAAACATATCTTGTTTAGTTTTGGACTTTAAGTTTCAACAAAGTACGCGATTTACATTAAAATATACCAAAAGTATTCGTTTTCTTAACTTTTTTACGATAATTTCTATTGTTTCACTAGCTATCAGACAGGTCTAAATCATTCATAGTTAATTCATAGTTGTCGTTCATGTTGCAAAATTCAGAACTACCAGTATTTGAAAACCGCCATTAAAAGGTTGTGGAACCATCATTGGTGGTTTGTTATTAGATCACTAAAGTCGCTTTATAATTGATTTTAAGGCATGAGTTGTCTTTTTTTTGCATCATGACGATGATTTTTAACATTTTTACAAAACATACCGCGATTTGCCATCCTGCCGATTCTAAAAGTGATTCTGTTTTTTAGAGTTCTGAACGCATTATTGTTGTGTAAATACTGATTTTCGTGTAACTTGTTTTTAGTAGTTTTCAGTGGTATCACCAAAGCATACGAGTGAAATGAGCATGCGCTGTAATAGGTTTAGGTTAGTGTGTAAATAGTCGCCCTCCGTGGTGTAATGGTTACCATGCTAACTTCATATACCCAAGATCGCGGGTTCAAACCCGGCGTAGCATGGCTTCCTTCGGAACGGAAGTAAAGCTGTGGGTCCCGTGTTGTAGATTTACGGCACGTAAAAGAACCTCAAGCCTGATAAGAGAAGCCTCTGAGCAAAATTAAGCGATCTTTCACGCCCAATATAGAATGGGACGCTGAGAACCAAAGCAGTTAAAGAGCGTCCATAAATAACAAGCCATTTCCATTAGTGTGCAAAGAAACTGATTTTCCTGTACTTTGATTTCAATAATTTCCATTGGTTTCACCAAAGCATGCGAGCGAAGCGAGCGTGCGCTGTGTTAGGTTTAGATTAGTGTGTGTGTGTGTGTGTGTGTGTGTGTGTGTGTGTAAATATACTGATTTTCATGTACTTTGATTTTATTAATTGTCACTGGTGTCACCAAAGCATGCGATGTCTTAGGTTTAGGCCAGTGTATTAAATAAACTACTTAGTTTTCGTCTACTTTGGTTTTAATCATTTCGATTGTTCCAACCAAAGCATGCGAGCGAAGGAAGCATTAGGTGTGTTAGGTTTGCATTAGTGTGTATCAATAAACTGACTTTCCTGTACTTTGGTTTTAATAATTTCCACCGGTTTCACCAACTGAGCCTTAGTCCTCCATTGTTAATGTGTGAGTGTTGGTGACTTTTGAGCTTCATTTTTTTTCTTTTCTTTTTATTTGGTGACTTTATCTACGTTGGCAGCATACACATGTCATTGTTTCTAGGCCATAAATACTTACTTCCCTCCTAGCAACATCTGTTAAAACTTTCCCCACCATGATAATTTTCGTGAATTTTGCTATTTAAGAAAGAGTATTTGCAGGAATATTCCAATTCTAGATGAAAACATATTAGCTCCTTGATGCTCTGAAGTGGATTATGAGGTTAGCTTCAATTCTTAAAGATATATTTATATGATGGTGCTTTCGTATAGCTTTACATTGAATTTTTGTAAACTTTAATTGACGTTGCTATACATGTATAATGTTCTTGGCAATAAATATCTATCTATTATGTAGTACTGTTACTTGTACAGCACTGACAAATGTATGTATTTGACTTCCTTAATTGTGAGTCTTTGGGTAGATTTCACCAATATTGCATCGTCATACTTCCCATGGAAAATTCCTATCTTGTGATTTTCTTTGGCACGTAAATACCAATTCGCTGTAAGCATGCCATGTCTGGTCCACCGAGTAACTATACACGATTTGTAGCATTTCTGCTTCAGCATTTAGTTGCAATTCATGTTAATTCCGAAACAAAACGCTCTGTTACATATGCTGCACAAAAACTACTCTTAACTACACCATAAAAGTGAAATAAGTATGATTCGCCACCGTTTTACATAGCACAGCGAATTCACTTATTTGTACTTGTCGCGCCGAACATACAGTTACGTCAGACCAATAAGCATGCGTTGTTGCCTCACGTCTGCTCTTTGAAGTTAAGTTGTAACAGCAATTTCACTTTCTGCTTTATTCACGAATTCTACGCGAAATGTCCAATCAAAATAGTCCATGTGTGAGCATAATTACAAGGCTCTGCAAGTTCCCTTAAAAATGTCATTGGCAAATCAACCCTCCCATGATGACATAGAAGAAGAAGAAGAAGAAGAAGAAGAAGAAGAAGAAGAAGAAGAAGAAGAAGAAGAAGAAGAAGAAGAAGAAGAAGAAGAAGAAGATTGAAGATGTACTTTACTATTATCATTATTATTATTAATGTTGCTGTTTCACTAGCAAAACATGGTTGGCTACCCTGGCTAAGTCACGATAAGCAGTAAAAGGTAAATCCCTGTACCGCGGGTTGGCAAACAGTAATCTCAAGCTGTGCAATTGAAAAATGAGTGTACACGTTAGACAAGGTGAATTGCCAATACAATCTCCACGTATTTCTTCTACCACAGATATTTTCCGTTCTCATCGTAATTTGAGAGCTTCCTATTATCCTGCTGAAGCATTTACAGTTTTCAGAGCAAATACAAGTCAGCACATCCACAACACCAATCCAAGACCTATCCCTAACCTCCAAACCAATCCTGTTTCAGCTGGTATGTTTAATGTGAATTTATTTCAGTAGCACAGTATTCACTCACTCTTGGGTTTCAGAATTAACAGTTATGCTTGTCCTATTTGAGTAAACCATAGATTTTCCAGATTAATAGGTTAATGAAGAAATTGCTGTTAGTATAATTAAACCTAATTTTGTGTTCGTATGTAATTTTACTGTACGTGCGTATATTAAATAGTTCACAGAGCTGCTTAGTTGGGCTATTCGCAGAATTCCGGAACATAAATTTACACCAACGCATTAGTAATACACATGAATAATTACCTTAGTTTTGTCTTAAATGCAAGTAATTTTCCGGGTAAAGGTATTCGACGAATTGAGGTAATGCGAAGTGGTTTAAGTAGCGTTTATAAATAATGAAGATATATGCTGGTTGTGTCATAGAAGCAGTTTAATCGGTGGTTAAAACTTCCACTGGTGATCCATATTTGAAAGTGTTGAAAACATTTTTGTGCATATGTGAAATGCACCAGATTGGAATCATCGGGTTTTTAGCTTCATAGATCTCTCGGCTACGCTTTGCGGCTTAGGGCCCAAAATATTCGTAACAGACCAGTAAGTATTTATAAAGTGGCTCTAATGACAGAATAATGAAAGTGCCAAACTATATTACATACTGAAGTATTGCCAAGTGGTGTAACCAACATATATAAATAATGTTTTCCCGAAATACCATTTTTTTCCCCCTTATCTCTGTAACATATAATATTATTAAAGTTGGAAACTTCCCTTGCATTCCTCACCACTTTTCATTTTCTATGCAGGTCCTAGATATTTTGTTTACAGTATGCACATGTTTGATAATGTTTACTGTTTACAAGGTTCATAATTTAGTATTATAATTTATGGCCATTATCATAGAAAGGTGTGGATGAAACATTTTTAAAGGTTTTACTTACAAATGTTATTAAAGGAGATGCTGAAACAGACCACATACATTTTTGATACCTCTTTAGGAAACTATCCATCACTTGCCGTAGTTCACATTGATAAATGCTGCCAATTTCCTGGCGAATATTTTGTTTTAATTCTTCCAAGATGTGTGGGTTTGTCTTGTATACTTTATGCTTTAAGTTATCCCAGAGATAGAAATAGCAGGGGACTACAAATCTCTACTAGTAATTCTGTCCTGAAACACAGTTTCAATTGTTCACATCAAAAGATTGGCTGTACAAGCTGTTGCAGAGTCTTGTTGAAAAAAAGGCAAAATTGTAATCACGTAAGTATGGGCATCAACTGTTGACTTGTAAAAAAATTGAGTCTATAACTGTTTCTCCGCTAATGGCGCATGATATGCTAATTTTTTCGTCATGAAGGAGTGTTTGATGAACAATATTATGTTTCTCAATAACAGATATTTTGTGTACACAAATATCCATGAACCAAGTCTCGTCAGTGTATACAACACTATTGAGAGATCTCACAAAAAGTGTTGACACATACATGCTGTGTGCAGTAGAAGAGCCATAACACACTTTGTGGCTAAGTACAGGAAACTGGCAATAGCTGAACCACACGATATCACCGTCAAGAGTCAGCACCGTGGTCTTGTGTACAGCAGCTGTGTGTCATCATGGAAAAACACTGCACATGTAATGTACAAGCAAAGGTTTGACATTGCCGAGCTCATAAGTTAACCCTAAATAGCTCCATGTGTAGACTTTCATGTTACATTAACTTCTTCATAATCCTTGCATAACCAACAGTTTATTTAACTCATAACCTAGATATATAATTACATTTTAGTGTATGCTCGTATGTGGGGTATTCTCATTTGATCAACACAAAAGCACACCATTTCTATTTAAGTACAATTAGATGATTAGTTAATTTCTTAAGACCTAAATGTGAATGTTGTTTAACATTATAATACCATTTGGTTTATTCATTTAGCAACATGGTGTACTGCAGCTAATACCTGGCAACATCTATCACGTGTTGTATTCCATCCAAACAATCCATACCAAGTTTTCACTGCTTTGAGATCCCCAGAGTCCAAGAAAAAGTATTTTAGAAAAAGCTCTGTGCATAGCATAACTGAGAAACAAATGGATTGTTAAATACCATCATCAACTATTGATGGTTTAGAGGAATTCTCCTGTTTCAGCCTCATATTTGTTCCCCTATTGTTGTGTAGCCTAGAGGTTTATATTTGAATGGAATACAAAAGTTATCCATTCTTTGTAAACAAGTTTTCTCTATTTATTTGTATGTTTTCTTTTAACAAAACTATATTTAATTCTCGCCTTATATATGATATGATGTTGTCTGGTACAACCCTTTACTGCTCGGAGATATTTCACTCCTGCTGCTGTCTCCGAACCATATCGTGAAACTGGAACAGCCATTGTCTTATAGAATTTTAGATCTGTTTCTGTTGTTAAATACCAAACTTACTATTTATGCTTTGTAGGTATCTTCAAAGGATGTCAACACCTGGCAATCTAAAGAAATGGATTTCATCCACATGACAACCAGCTTTTAAAAAATGTGACTCGTTTTAGCCCACTGTATTCCATTATTTCCCTTCTCCGTACAAAAATATTTGTGCTAATTAGCTTGAAGTAGAAGAATAAGCTTTGTAACAATTTGCTACAGAAATGTAGAGAAAGTCATGTCAAATTTCTTGATTGAGGGATCCTCTAAACGTGTATCTTCAGTGAAATCTTGGTATTGAATTTTTGAGTGGAATACAATACCTTCTGTACCTACTATGTTGTGTTGATCCTTATTTAGAGTTATAAGGGTTTGTATAGAATGCTGACGCTATGTATAGTTTCAGGTGCGGGTGGAAAGGTTGGTGTGGAGAGTCCTGAAGGAAACACAAGACCTATTCTTGTCATTGCATCGATATTTATCTTATCTTTACTGGCTCTTCTATATGTGTACACCAAGTTCCCACATCTAGAGCCGTAAGTGTCCGCCAGATGTTCATACTAGTATACTGTATTAAACAATATTTTGAACACATGTATGACTGAAAGTTTGAAATTCCAAACTAATAATATTAACTTTTTGAAATGTAATATAACATAAATGTCACTGTGAAACTGTCATTCATTTTCCTCATTAGGTTTCGAGATTATAATCAAATTTATTTATGTTTTTGTTGCATCACTAAAAAGAACTTTGCAACAAAAAAATTAAAATTTTGGTCTAATATTTCAACCCTAGAGTCACAATACATCTACTTTTTTAAATTGCCTTAGGTTTTTCTTTGGTATAGACTCCAAAAATTATGAAGTGCTTTTTTGTCATAAAAATATAATTTTTATGTTTGAGAATTAAAAGCATATGTTTAAGTACATGTGACAGTAAAACCTAGAGAAATTCTTATTCATTGTCTCTGTGTGAACATGTCGAGTAAATTTTATTTGTGTAACAGAAAAACAGGAGCATTTTACAGGAAGGAAAATGCTGAAAATATCAATAGCGAGAAAACAAGGGAAGCTTTGAATGCATGGCTCACATTAAATTCAGCAGGTTGGTAGGTTGACTTTACTTTTCCTCTTCTGTACTGCTGCATTTTCTGTTCTTTTGTTCTTGTGTTGCTGTTTTCCTTCTGCACAGCTTCGTTTTTTATTTTGTATCTTGTGAATGAGATCTCGTCGAAGTGAAGTTTTTCTTGCAGAGTCCAGCACAGTTTGATCTCTAAAGCTTTGCTGTAGCTCCAGTTAAGGCATTTAAAATGACGTCAGGTGTCCAATTATACCTTTTTTATATTCAGGAATGTTCAAATTATTTTATGGAATTAAAATAAAAAAGTCAATTTTTGTGTGTCGGTCATACATACCCTTAAGAATGTTACTTAATTTCTGTATAAAAAGCAAATGGATGTAAATATATGAGTGGGATGAGAAGTATGAATCAATCAATTAATTTCTCCTTCCTGCAATACAATATTAATGTTGTTAAGTGTTTATTGCTCCATACATCTGACCACCTATCATATTGTGTCGGTGTAACTTTGTGGCATGATGTCTGGGTTCAAATCCCTGTCCATTGCTCCATTTTATGTTTATCGTTTTAAGCTGTTATTCAGAACCTAGCCCCAAACATACAATTCAGCATATAACTTAGTTGTTAAATCAGTTACCAAGGAACAAATACAATTGAAACGTATAGCCATAGAGAAAGGTTTTCAGGGCAGTAGCTGTGCTCTCAAATGTGCTAACTGGTTGAAACACAGCAGCATCGAAATAAGAGCTGCAGTTTGCGATGTATTAGAAGAAAGGAAAAGATTTTGAAATATCAGATCTTGATGAAAGTGTTTCTCACATTGGCTTAAGAGAGGAGAATATAAATTCTAGCTTCAGCAATGAAAATACATCCGATAACAATGACCCTTGTAAACAACTGTTGTATTTATCCAAATGAGATGACAATACAATGTGAATGAGCTATACAAGTGCCACATTGCACAGTAATCTAAGTTACATTTGTATCCCATTGCTTTATATCATTCTCATTAATAGTGATATCATGCTTATGTGTGTCTGTTTTTGGTGACTTTTTTTTCTTTCTTTTTTTTTCAGTTTTCAGCCTTCAGGTTACGTAATTTCATTTATTATATTTTAAAAAATAAAACACCAGACCAAAACAGGAAGGTGTTTTAGTAAAGAAATATCTGTACTTTCATTAAATTAGCCTGAACTTTCTGTGTAAAAGGTTTTGTACGCCTAATTATGGATTATTTTGGGATTTTTAAATTTTTTTTTTTAATTTTTAAAAGATATTGAATAGACTTGTCATGCATATTATACAGTAGACAAAAGGGTTCACTAAAAATGAAAAAATATTGAGGTCTCTATGTTATTTGGTACTCATTTTAAACTCTGTATTGCGCTCTAAAATTACTTGGCACTTTTCATACAGAAGTTTGTTATCCATACCTATAACAAGCAATATCTCAGAAATGAAGAGTGTATCGGACATAAATTGTATGTTTTCACAACATCTACATTTTTTGTGGAAACTTGTAAGAGCTATTTTTAGAAAATCCAAAATGTTGCATGTAAAGGGTAGTTTGGGGTGCGGGTATTTCCCTGCATCCTTGGGAGATACTGAACTTAAATACCAACTTTAGACAAAGTTCTGGACTCTGCTAATTATGGTTGGTTGGTACCTAATGTTGAGCAGTTGGCAAAGAAGCCATTCGCTCTCTTGCATTCCAGTATTTTGATGTTATGTTGACTAAAGGTTGGGCAGCGCAGTAGATTGTTTCCATCCATATCTTCTTTAAGTGTACAGAGGAGATCTCACTATTCCAGTCACGGCCTGTTAGGGGTCTAAAAGTTGTTACACAGCATTTTCTTGGAAATGTAGTGATTGTGGTCGTGGTATTACATACATTTTGCCATGGTTTTCCTTTTGTTTGTATTATATTATTTTCTAATCTTCTAATGTCTGCTAATTTATTTATTTATTTATGCTAGGCTCTTTACCGGTGATACTCATATTTTACAATAGTTTATTAACTGTACGTTACTACACCATTTTGTCTATTTACTGTCCATACACATTTATTTTGGTACTGTCTTTTTGAAACATTTCAACTACTGCTACATTTCTATCTATTTTAAACCATTTCTTATTAATATACTCTTTTCTCCAAACTTCAGTCCCTTTACATTTAAATAAAATTTCCATCACATATAAGACATTGGTTTTGTGGAATACCTTTCCTTAAAGCTTTTAATCTGCTACTCCTACTTTCAGCCATGCAATACCTTCTTGCTCCTCTTTATTTGTCACATCTACATACTTTTCCCTTCCCCACGAGTCTTTCATTGGTATATAGAAAACTTTTCAGTTATCTCACTAAATATTTATTGTATTTCTGTATGTTTTCCATGCCAACTTCCAGAAATTATTCACATTATTTTTCTCTTCTTCTCCACATGTCTGCTAATTATACATTAGGTTAAACACCTGATATTAGAATTGTCACGTTGATGTATTTTTATTTACAGGCACGAAGCGCAGCATGTGAAGATCCCATGGGACATTGAAGATGCCAAACAGTTGGGTCGTGTGCTGGAGCGCTATAAAGACAAGTACTTCTTTGAAGTGCTCCTTGGTGTGATGGTAGCATACATATTGTATCCTTTTTCTGCTGCCACATTTTAACTTTTTTTTATGCCCTGTAGATGACTCCAAATGATGTTCATTATATAGATGTGCTCAAATCATTTCTGAAATTAAAAAGTTTCTAACACTTCTTTTATATACACACACATATTTATATTGTCATGAGTATCAATGGTGAGAGGTTAATATATATTGTTTTAGTAATATTTTATTAATTAGGAATTAATTAATCTGCATTTATTGGGATCTTATTCTTGGAAAGATACAAGCTTTACTATAGGCTGATTAAATAACAATGGAAGTAACTGGTCTCTTCCGATGGCACTCCTAGTGGACTTTTCGATGACACCAACTTCTGTTGGGCTACGTACACATTCACGCTTTGAAGTCACACTGGGTATTCTAGAACATTAAAACATTCAATGTTGATTTGCTAACACTACCCACTATCAGGGCGTTGGTTCTCCATATCAGGAGTACGACCACCATATTGGAAAGTCCTTCTGGGATGAAGCTAAATCTATTTAAGGGACTGCAGGTCTTGACCGCCGGGGAACCTCTGTTGGGTTTGTGCATCTTGGGGCATTACTCTGGGCTCAACCAGACACACCACGACATATCTATTAGTAACCCCAGTAATCAGAATGCATATATGCTTATACACTTAATACTACATGCCATGTGTATCTGAATGCAAAATGATCCCCATTTTTCAAAACTTAATTTTGGAATTTAGCATATCATCTACATAAGATATGCTTAAATAGGTATATAAACAGAAGAATTTTTAATGAAATTCAAAGGTTTCCTGTATATTTTGAACACTTGGCTGATTAAGTCCCTTAATTATTTATTCTACTTAATTTCAATTTGCACACAAATTCACGTTTTCAACAGTTGCTGGAAAGGGGAGTGTGGAAATGTATGGTATAGGTGTGATGGTACATGGCAGTGGCAGTGGCGGTGGCGGAAACGTAACTGTAGTGTATGATTTTCTATTTGCACGACATAATATAACACATTGTAAATGTTTTTACCTAATTTGAATGTACGCAGAAACTCACGTTGCAAGCAGGAGAAATGGAGAAAGGAGAACGACATATACAGTATATGTGATCATGAAATGTGACGGCGTAGTTATTTATGGATGCTGTTAAAGTAACATATTTATTATATCGTAAAACCTAGTTTGAATTTGCACGTAAATTCAGCTTGTGTATGTGTGGGGAAATGTGCAGCTAACCTCTCTCTGTTCACTTCATGCAACCACTGATGTGAAAGAAAGTCATGTGATTTTATTTTATATAAAATTCAGTGATCTTTCATGTCCGGTATAGAATGGGACGCTGAGAACCACAGCAGTTAAAGAACCTCAAGTCTGATAGAGAGGTCTCTGAACAAAATTAAGTGATCTTTCACGCCCAGTATAGAACAGGACGCTGAGAACCACAACAGTTAAAGAGCCTCAAGCCTGATAGAGAGGCCTCTGAGCAAAATTAAGTGGTCTTTCACACCCAGTATAGAATGAGGCACTGAGAACCACAGAAGTTAAAGAACCTCAAACCTGATAGAGAGGCCTCTGAACAAAATTAAGTTGTTTTTCACACCCAGTATAGAATGGGACACTGAGAACCACAGCAGTTAAAGAACCTCAAGTCTGATAGAGAGGCCTCTGAACAAAATTAAGCGATCTTTCACACCCAGTATAGAATGGGACACTGAGAACCACAGCCGTTAAAGAACCTCAAACCTGATAGAGAGGCCTCTGAACAAAATTAAGTGATCTCTCACGCCCAGTATAGAATGGGGCGCTGAGAACCACAGCAGTTAAAAAACCTCAAGTCTGATAGAGAGGTCTCTGAGCAAAATTAAGTGATCTTTCACACCCAGTATAGAATGGGACTCTGAGAACCACAGCAGTTAAAGAACCTCAAGTCTGATAGAGAGGCCTCTGAGCAAAATTAAGTGATCTTTCACACCCAGTATAGAATGGGACTCTGAGAACCACACCAGTTAAAGAACCTCAAGTCTGATAGAGAGGTATCTGAACAAATTTAAGAGATCTTTCACGCCCAGTATAGAATGGGACACTGAGAACCACAGCAGTTAAAGAACCTCAAGCCTGATAGAGAAGCCTCTGAGCAAAATTAAGTGATCTTTCATGCCCAGTATAAAATGGAACGCTGAGAACCACAGTAGTTAAAGAACCTCAAGTCTGATAGAGAGGCCTCTGAGCAAAATTAAGTGATCTTTCACGCCCAGTATAGAATGGGACGCTGAGAACCACAGCAGTTAAAGAACCTCAAGTCTGATAGAGAGGCCTCTGAACAAAATTAACTGATCTTTCACACCCAGTATAGAATGGGACGCTTAGAACCACAGCAGTTAAAGAGCCTCCATAAATAACACACCATTTATTTATTTAACCCCTAATTCTGAAGATTAATATTTTGGAGAAAAAAACAATGTCTTATATTCAGATAAATACAATATATTAAACATATTTCCAATTTATGTAACAGTTTATACTCTGGTGTGAATAATTCTGTTTTGTGTTGTAATGTTATTTTGCTTGACAAAGTTGATCAGCTTGCAGACATTTGCAATTCCTGGATCAATATCACTGTCAATTCTGTCGGGATTTCTGTTCCCTTTCCCGTTGGCACTGACCTTGGTTTGCTTCTGCTCTGCAACAGGAGCTTCACTTTGCTACACACTTTCGTTGTTTGTTGGAAGACGCCTCGTTTATAAATACTTTCCAGAGAAGGCCGCAGAGTGGGCCCTCAAGGTAAGCTAGTATACCATGCTTACATTTAGGTTTAACAACAATGAGCCATCACATTGCAAATAAACTAATTCATTTTAAAAAATCCATTCACATGACTTTCTCTATATCTCTGCAATAAATTATTGTTAAAAAGCTGAAGCTTCTATTTACTTAATGCTAGTCGAGACAAAATTAGCAGAAATAGTCTTATTACTATCTTCTTTGTAATTAGATGGGAAGAATGGCATCACTTAAAGTGATAGGTAAATGTTTTAAAATGTGCTTGCTATGTGTCTGGACAGCTGTTGACAAATTCCTGTATTAAGTATTTTAAAAGTGAAACCATTAACAAGGAATATTTCAAAAACTGTCCACTCCACAAAAAAATGTATATATAACATAAATTGTGTGTTTTAACAAGTTCTACATTTTTAATGCAGTAAGTTTTTGTCTATCTCTTACAGTTTACCAGTTATCAAAATTCCATAAAATTCATCCAAATTAAAGTTGTCTTCAGAGGCTATTCCCAGAAAATAGAAAATACGCATTTTATTTGTCATGTAAGCATCTTTAATATACAATATTTTAATCAAAATCATTTTTGGCAAATCAAAATTTTCGAAAATTGTTGCATATAAAGGGTAGTTGGGGGTGGGGGATTTTCTTGAAAATCTTTGTGTCGCATCCTTGGGAAATAAGTAACTTAAATACCAAGTTTGGTATTTAACAGACTTTTCGTTTTTTAGCTACGCTGCCCATGGACACACACACACACACACAAACACACGCAGGCATGCATACACACATTTTTCTAAAAATGCCTTTTTTGGATTCAGGGGCTCCTAAAACATATATTTCTGGTGAAATCTGTGTACATAGTACATTTAGAGAAGTAAAAATACGTCTAAATAGAATCTTAAAAATAAGGCAAATGTGCAAAAAGTAGTTCTAGAGAGTACAACAGCAGTAATGTTTTATGTAGCAGGTTGTTCAGTTGTTTATTAAATGCTCTTTAATGCTTCATGGTGTTGATTTGGGTTGCTGCATAATAACTTGTTTCACATAATGTTACTCTGTTGGGTTGTGGCTCTGTGAGTATGTTGGTATTGTGACTTATACAACAAAATTTCCACCAATGTATTTACGAGGTTGGAGCATTATTTTTGCTGTGTTGGTATTGCATGTCCCAAAACCTGGAAGATCTCCTGGTTGAAAGTGATGACCTCAAGACAGTTCATCTCCTTCCTCATTGTACCAAGTGAGATGCTGCAAAGTATTGATGGGACCAAAATAACACATTATCATCACAACTATCTGAAACTGTTCCGTAAAACACTTCTGGAAATAGTGTTATTCTTTCTTTCCCACAACAATAACAGCTGTGCCTGAACAGTTGTTTCACTTAATGCAATAGTTACTGCGCTGCGGTTCTTGTAGTTTATTGTCCTTTAACCTGGTTGGTCATATCAGACGCTAAATGAAATTGGTGAAATGATACTCAAATGATCTCAGGGTCCATGAAGCTTAAAGTACTTTAACCTGGTTGGTCATATCGGACGATAAATGAAATTGGTGAAATGATACACAAATGATCTCGGGGTCCATGGAGCTTAAAGTACTTTAACCTGGTTGGTCATATCAGATGCTAAATGCAATTGGTGAAATGATACTCAAATGATCTCAGGGTCCATGAAGCTTAAAGTACTTTAACCTGGTTGGTCATATCGGACGATAAATGAAATTGGTGAAATGATACTCAAATGATCTCAGGGTCCATGAAGCTTAAAGTACTTTAACCTGGTTGGTCATATCGAACGATAAATGAAATTGGTGAAATGATACACAAATGATCTCGGGGTCCATGGAGCTTAAAGTACTTTAACCTGATTGGTCATAGCGGACGATAAATGAAATTGATGAAATGATACACAAATGATCTCGGGGTCCATGGAGCTTAAAGTACTTTAACCTGGTTGGTCATATCAAACGCTAAATGAAATTGGTGAAATGATACACAAATGATCTCAGGGTCCATGGAGCTTAAAGTACTTTAACCTGGTTGGTCATATCGGACGCTAAATGAAATTGGTGAAATGATACACAAATGATCTCGGGGTCCATGGAGCTTAAAGTACTTTAACCTGGTTGGTCATATCAGACGAATGAAATTGGTGAAATGATACTCAAATGATCTCGGAGTTCATGAAGCTTAAAGTACTTTAACCTGGTTGGTCATATCGGACGATAAATGAAATTGGTGAAATGATACACAAATGATGTCAGGGTCCATGGAGCTTAAAGTACTTTAACCTGGTTGGTCATATCGGACGCTAAATGAAATTGGTGAAATGATACACAAATGATCTCAGGGTCCATGGAGCTTAAAGTACTTTAACCTGGTTGGTCATATCGGACGATAAATGAAATTGGTGAAATGATACACAAATGATCTCAGGGTCCATGGAGCTTAAAGTACTTTAACCTGGTTGGTCATATCGGACGCTAAATGAAATTGGTGAAATGATACACAAATGATCTCAGGGTCCATGGAGCTTAAAGTACTTTAACCTGGTTGGTCATATCGGACGATAAATGAAATTGGTGAAATGATACACAAATGATGTCAGGGTCCATGGAGCTTAAAGTACTTTAACCTGGTTGGTCATATCGGACGCTAAATGAAATTGGTGAAATGATACACAAATGATCTCAGGGTCCATGGAGCTTAAAGTACTTTAACCTGGTTGGTCATATCGGACGATAAATGAAATTGGTGAAATGATACACAAATGATCTCAGGGTCCATGGAGCTTAAAGTACTTTAACCTGGTTGGTCATATCGGACGCTAAATGAAATTGGTGAAATGATACACAAATGATCTCGGGGTCCATGGAGCTTAAAGTACTTTAACCTGGTTGGTCATATCAGACGAATGAAATTGGTGAAATGATACTCAAATGATCTCGGAGTTCATGAAGCTTAAAGTACTTTAACCTGGTTGGTCATATCGGACGATAAATGAAATTGGTGAAATGATACACAAATGATGTCAGGGTCCATGGAGCTTAAAGTACTTTAACCTGGATGGTCATATCGGACAATGAATGAAATTGCTGAAATGAAACTCAAATGATCTCAGGGTTGATTTTCATCTTCTCAGGATAAGGGAAAACCCCGAAAAAAAACCTTATCTGGGTAACTCACCCTAAGCGAGATGTTGAATATGAGGCAGACACGCTATCACCACACCACCCAGGCAGGCTTTGTGATTTTACCGAGGAACTGTGTTTATCTCAATAGTTATTTGGTGGTACACAACATGTCTGCAATAGCTTTGCAGCTGATAAATGCGGGGAAAACATTTAGGGAATTTCTGTTCAGGAAACTTGTTATTTCAAAACTGTTTTGTTGCTACAACAGAAACAGATGGAAGTGTTTTGCAAAAAGAACAACTTTTACCACCACTCCATTTGAACTGACACAGCACCCACCGGGCACTAACTTTACAAATCTTCATACATGATGTTGTAAGCAGCCTATACCATGTGCTGTGCCATTACGAACAATTTGTTGCATTTTGTGTACAGGACAGATACCTTGTTAACCTGCTGAACACAACTGTCACAGTTGTTTGGCCACAAGCGCTTGCTCATGGCTGCCACACACCCAAGCTGCTATCTGCTGACACAAAGTGCACTCGTTGTTTATAAATGGTAGAAGAGAAACAGACGTTTACAACTTATTTCTTGATTCACCCTCGTATTATGTTTTGCTGGACCAGGTAGACAAGCATGGATATTAACTTAGGTACCGAAATTTATTACAAGTATTTTTTCTCTTGTTTCATTTCTATAGCCATAATGGGGCTTTGAGTTATATTGCTGTAGTTTTAGAACATTAGGTCATTAGTTTTATATTACTAAACCCAATCATAGTTGCAAACTCTGTGGTTAAAGAAAAGTTGCCCTCCCCAGCTGAGAATATTACAAGTTGTTGTTGTTGTTGTTGCAGGTGAACAAACACAGAAAGAACCTCATCAACTACATGTTGTTCCTGAGAATGACGCCATTCCTTCCAAACTGGTTTATCAACATCACAGCTCCAGTTATAGACGTGCCATTGCTGCCCTTCTATATGGGCACATTCATAGGTCAGTAACCTTTAGCTTTACTTTCTCTACTGTAGTGTGAAATATTGTATTCCACCAAAAACAAAGCTGATGTATAGGTAGAGTCACACTGAAAAATTCAATGTCATAGCTGGGATTTGAACCACGGGTCTCCTAGTCTCTAGCTAGTTGCGCTTCCATGGCGACATGCCAGCATAGCATTGAATTTCTCAACTGACTCGCATGTTTGCCGGTAAACCACAAGGAGATCTCAAATTTCAGTCTGACTCTACCTATCCAACTCCTGTCCTACACACGGCTAGAGACCGTGAGATCCGTGGCATAAATCCCGGCTATGACATTGAATTTTTCAGTCTGACTCTACCTATCCAACTCCTGTCCTACACACGGCTAGAGACCGTGAGATCCGTGGCATAAATCCCGGCTATGACATTGAATTTTTCAGTCTGACTCTACCTATCCAACTCCTGTCCTACACACGACTTGTGTGAAAAAATAATTAATCCAAAGCTGATGTATTCCATTTACAACACTTTGTAATAAATTATTGTTAAAAACCTTATTCTTCTATTTACTTCATGCTAATCAAGATAAAAATTAGCAGAAATTGTCTTATTACTTGCTTCCTTGTAAGTAGAAGGGAAAAATCTGATGTGTTCCATTCACATGATGTCCTCTAGCTGTTTGGTAAACAAACCTTTTATTGAAAACATTAATCTGTTATCTACATCATGTTAATCAAGATAAACATAAACAGAATTAGTCTTATTATTAGCTTCCTTGTAAGTAGAAGGGAAATAAGAAAATGCACAGGCTAAAGCGATAGTCTCATCCTTTATAGCTGCTATGTGAAACAATAGAAATTCTAATCTCTTTGATTGCCAGGGGTAAACAAACGAGAAAAGAGAACATTTGAGAAAAGATTTTGAAACCAATAATCTGGAATGTCTCGTTAACTCTACAAAGAAATGTAATTAACATAAATTGTGTGTTTTAATGAGATTACATTTTTTGTGTTATAAGTTTTTATTTATCTCTGCTAGTTATATCTAAGTGATCCAGAATATAGAGGCCTTCAGAAGCTATTCCCAGAAAATCCAAGATATACATCTTGTTTGTCATAAAAATATCTTAAACATAAGGCATTTTAATCAAAATCATTAGAGCCATTTTTGAGAAAATAAAAATTTTCGAAAAATGTGTCATTGAAAAGGTAGTTGGGGGGGGCAGATTTTCTCAAAAATCTTCGTGTTTCATCCTTGGAACATGCTGAACTTAAATACAAAGTTTGGTATTTAACAGATTTTTCATTTTTGAGCTACACACACACACATGGACATTTTTCTAACAATGTTTTTTTTTTATCGTATTCAGGGGCTCTCAAAACATGTATTACTGGTGAAATTTTGATATTGAATTTTTGGGTGCAATTCAAAATCTTCTGTATACACTATGCACCTACATAGTACCTATTGAGAAAGTAATAAGATGTTGAAATTTCACTAAAATATACATTTTGAGGTTTCTTGAATTTAAAAAGGTTCTTTTTACTTTCTGTACACTGACTATATACATAGTGTATACAGATATGTATTGTATTATACCCAAAAATTCAATATCGAGATTCCACCGGAAATACATGTTTTGATACCCCCTGAATACAAAAAAAGCCTTTTTTAGAAAAATGTCCATGTGTGTGTCTGGGCACCATAGCTCAAAAACGAAAAGTCTGTTAAATACCAAACTTCATATTTAAATTCAGTATCTTCCAAGGATGCAACATGAAGATTTTCAAGAAAATTCCCACATCTACAACTACCCTTTGCATAGAAAAAAGTTTGAAATTTTTTATTTTGTCAAAAATGGCTCTAATGATTTTGATTAAACTTTCTTAATGTAAGATATTTATAAGGCAAATAAAATGTATTTCTTGAATTTTCTGGGAATAGCCTCTAAAGAACTCTTTATTCTGGATGAATTTTTTTTAATTTTTTTTGGAATTTTGTGTGACTAGTAAACTATAAGAGATAGACAAAACTTACCACACCAAAAATGTAGAGCCCCTTGAAACACACACTTTATATCCTATACATTTTTTTCCTGGAGTTGACATTTTCAAGATATTCCTTGATTGGTTTCAGTTTTAAAATACTCTATACTTTTCTCATACGGGAACTTGTCAACTCCTGGCCATGCAAACAAAGGCATTTCTATCAGCTTTTAAAACATGTTAGTGTATCCGCTTATTTCTCTTCTACTTATAAAAAACTGAGTAATACGGCCGTTTCTGCTAATGTTTGTCGATTAGCATGAAGTAGATAGAAGAATAAGAATATTAACAATAATTTCTTACAAAGATGTAGAGAATGTCATGTGAATGGAACACATCACATTTTTAGAAAGTTTTTGTGTGTGAACAGCATAACTCATAAAAAAAGCATCACTTAAATACCAAACTTGATATTTAAGTTCTGCATCTTTCATGGATGAGGCATAAACATTTTCAATAAATGCTCCCCATCCCAAGCCACCCTTTATATGAAAAGGTTTTTGAACATTTTAAGATTCCTAAAAAGGCTATGTTTGATTATGATTAAAAGAAGTGTAGTTTAAGATATATATCAAATGACAATGTATATTGAAATTAATTAGTTGAGTCAATTTTGCAACTCTACATGACGTACTTTTATTTCAGAAGCATGTGCTTCCACTGTCAATTCCTTCAGTGGACAATCCATATGTTGAATTTTCTGGAAATAGCCTCTGAAGATCTCTTCATTGTGAATGACTTTCATATAACTGGCAAACTGTAACAGATATACAAAAACTTACTGTACAAAAAATGTTGCTTGGTTGGTATCTAATGTTGAGCAGTTGGCAGTGAAGCCATTCGCTCTCTTACATTCCAGTATTTTGATGTTGACTAAAGGTTGGGCAGCGCAGCAGATGGTTTCCATCCATATCATTTTAAGTATACAGAAAGAACCAGTCATGGCCTGTTAAGGAGTCTAAAAATTGCTACACAGCATTTTCTTGGTAATGTAGTGATAATGGTTTTCCTTTTCTTTGTAATCCATTATATTCTTTAATTTTGTTATTATATGTTGATATAATGATTCCTTTGATAGAGTGATAACTTATTGGATCAGATGAATTTGATATAATTTTACTACCTTTCTTGGCTAGAAAGTCAGCTGTATTCTGTAATGTGCTGGTATCCATTGAAGTATTAATCTTTTATTTAAATTCATTAGTTGTTTTATGATTTTGCGGCATTCTGCAATATTTAAGTTATTAGGTGTTACATCAGATGTCATAGCTGCTTTAGAGTCAGATAATAGTACAACTTTTTCAAATTTATTTATATGCTATATAGTACATTTTGCAAGCTCTGATGTATTACCAAAATCTCTCCATCAAAATTTGTGGTATTTAAACTTAGAGAAGAGAGGGCATATTGCACCTGCGCCAGTACCACATTAAAAAACATAATTTGTGTTAAATACACTTTTTGTGCAGACAACTATTTTGGAGATATTCGTCATTATTGCTTTAAATTTTTTCAATACTTACACTTTCCTCAAATGGGAAATCACTTTTCCTTTTTCTTTTTTCTAGCCAAACAAAGAGAAGAGGATTTCAAAGTCATCACACAGCTACCAGCCTAGTGTGTTCCCCTTTTCCGTATGTACAGGGTGATCAGATTTAGTAGCTACGCTTTAGTTGTGGGTCACTGCTTCCTTCCTTGTGCTTTTTTCCTGCGCGAACAAAATAAGTGGATAAAGTCACCTGGAACCATTATTATTTCACAAATTGAATGTTAATCTAAATGTTCTTTTCACACAAACCGTGTGTAGGACAGGAGTTGGATAGGTAGAGTCAGACTGAAAAATTCAATGTCATAGCTGGGATTTGAACCACGGATCTCCTGGTCTCTAGCCGTGTGTAGGACAGGAGTTGGATAGGTAGAGTCAGACTGAAAAATTCAACGACAGCTGGGATTTGAACCACGGATCTCCGGGTCTCTAGCCGTGTGTAGGACAGGAGTTGGATAGGTAGAGTCAGACTGAAAAATTCAACGACAGCTGGGATTTGAACTAAGGATCTCCCGGTCTCTACCCGTGTGTAGGACAGGAGTTGGATACGTAGAGTCAGACTGAAAAATTCAATGTCATAGCTGGGATTTGAACCACGGATCTCCGGGTCTCTAGCCGTGTGTAGGACAGGAGTTGGATAGGTAGAGTCAGACTGAAAAATTCAACGACAGCTGGGATTTGAACCACGGATCTCCTGGTCTCTAGCCATGTATAGGACAGGAGTTGGATAGGTAGAGTCAGACTGAAAAATTCAATGTCATAGCCGGGATTTGAACCACAGATCTCCTGGTCTCTAGCAGTGTATAGGACAGGAGTTGGATAGGTAGAGTCAGACTGAAAAATTCAATGTCATAGCCGGGATTTGAACCACAGATCTCCTGGTCTCTAGCAGTGTATAGGACATGAGTTGGATAGGTAGAGTCAGACTGAAAAATTCAATGTCATAGCTGGGATTTGAACCACAGATCTCCTGGTCTCTAGCAGTGTATAGGACAGGAGTTGGATAGGTAGAGTCAGACTGAAAAATTCAATGTCATAGCCGGGATTTGAACCACAGATCTCCTGGTCTCTAGCAGTGTATAGGACATGAGTTGGATAGGTAGAGTCAGACTGAAAAATTCAATGTCATAGCTGGGATTTGAACCACGGATCTCCGGGTCTCTAGCCGTGTGTAGGACAGGAGTTGGATAGGTAGTGTCAGACTGAAACATTCAACGACAGCTGGGATTTGAACTAAGGATCTCCCGGTCTCTACCCGTGTGTAGGACAGGAGTTGGATACGTAGAGTCAGACTGAAAAATTCAATGCAATAGCCGGGATTTGAACCACGGATCTCCCGGTCTCTAGCCGGTTGCTCTGCCACTGACCTACCATGGTAACCTGCTGGCATAGCATTGAATTTCTCAACTGACTTGCATGTTTCCCAGTAAACCACAAGGTGATCTCAAATTATTTTGAGATGACAACCCCAATGGCGACTTGCATTGTTGAAGGTACTTGAGACCCAGGATTCATAATATAGGCAACTGTTCTGGTCAATTGTGATAATTTAATTGTTTTTTTTTTTCACAGAAGTTGTGTGTAGGACAGGAGTTGAGTAAGTTGGTTGGTGACTAAACTATTAAGTCTGAGATTTAAAGAGCCTATGACATTGTAAGTCGACATTGGGATGTGTTATCTCAATATAATTTGAGGTCAGCTTGTGGTTTACCGGGAAACATGCAAGTCTGTTGAGAAATTCAATGCTCTGCCTACATGTTGCTATGGTAGAGCAACCAGCTAGAGATCTCTGGTTCAAGTGCCAGTAATCACATTGACTCTACCTATCCAAGCTATATTGAATGTCTATTACATTGTTTAGGTTTTCAAAGTTGATGCTAGAAATGTTTTACTTGTGGTCAACATCTTAAGAGATTATTAAAATAATGTTACAATTCTTCTTTGGTTAATTTTTACTTTGTCTACACGTACTTGTACATACAGAGAAGGTATTGCACTCCACCCAAAAATTTGTTATCGAGATTTCACTGGAAATATATGTTTTAGGGTACCTTGTAACCAAAAACAGGATTTTTAGAAAAAGATACGTGTGTCTGTGAACACAATAACTCAAAAACGAAAAGTTGGTAAAATACCAAACTTGGTATTTAAATTTTGTATCTTTCAGGGATGCAACATGAAGATTTTGAGAAAAATCCCCTCATATCAAACTTACGTACAACTTTTTTTCGAAATTTTTTATTTTCTTAAAAATGGCTGTAACGATTTTGATTAAAATATCGTATATTAAAGATATTTACCTGTCAAATAAAATGTATATCTTGAATTTTCTGGGAATAGCCTCTAAAGATTACTTTATTTGGGATGAATTTTATGGAATTTTGCATAACTACTAAACTTAAGAGATGGACAAAAACTTACCACACAAAAAATGTAGAGCACTTTAAAACACACACTTTATATTACATACATTTTTGTTCGTGGAATTGGAGATATTCCTTGTTTTTGGTTTCAGCTTTAAACTACTTATACTTTTCTCATACAGGAATCTGTCAACTGGTGCCCATACAAACAGAGGAACTTCAGTCACATAGCAACCATCTTTTGACTACCACTTTAACGTATGCTACTCCCTTATTTCGCTTCTACTTACAAGGAAGCAAGTAATAAGACTAGTTCTGCTCATTTTTTTTCAATTAGCATGAAGTAAATAGAAGCATAAGCTTTTTCACAATAATTTGTTGCAGAGATGTAGAGAAAATCATGTGAATGGAACATATCAGATTTTTTTGTTTCTGGTATTGTGTTTTTGTATCATTTTGTGCACTATTTTTGGTTGAAACTATTGTTGATTGCTGTATTTACTATGAGGTTGTATTCTTCTCTGTTTATTGGGAAATTGATGGTGTAATTTACTAGGCTGTTGAAGATGGTGTATTGGTGTAATTTTGGGTTGTAACTGTTGCCCTTCCATTCCCAGACCTCAAAATAGAAAGAGAAAATAGCTCTTTGGTATCCATTGAAAACAGACACATACTGACAACTACATCAAAAACAGATATAACTTTCAAAATTCATTAACAGCACCTCCAATACCCCAAAAATGAAACCCAGGAATCTATCAGATCAACTGCAATAAACTATACATTGGAAAATCCAAAAGAAATATCAACATCTGGAACAAAGAGCATATGTACAAAAAACAGGCAAGTCAGCAGTTGCAGCACATTTTTGAGGTTCCAACCACGAAATAAACAAAAACGCAGAGCTAATAATGTAGACCTATGTTTGGGAAAAAATATTGATCAAAAGAACTTGCATTGAGTCATGAATTTTGAAATACCACCACTAGATGTATTCAACAAGTACATTACGCCATCTACAAGCCATAGATATGGAGAAGACAATGCCAGTCAAGAAACTGCAGCAATGGCTTTTGGAACATGTTCTGTTTAAACAAAGCTGATGTGTTCCATTCACATGACTTTCTCTACATCAACAAATGTAACAAATTATTGTTAAAAAGATTCTTCTTCTATCTACTAAACACTAATCGAGATAAACATTATCAGAAATGTTTAACTTTTAAATAGAATGGAAATAAATGAATACACTAGGCTAAAACAATAGTGAAATCTTTTAAAAGCAGGTTGCCATGCAATTGAAATCCATTTCTTTGCATTATCGGGAGTTGAGAAATTCCTGTATGAGAAAAGTAGAAGTATTTTAAAATGAAACCAATAACAAGGAATATCTCAAAATGGCTAACTCTATGAAAAAAATGTGTGTTTCAACAAAATATACATTTTTGTGTTTTTGTCTACCTCTTACAGTTTACCAGTTATACAAATTCCAACAAAATTTATCCAGAATAAAGAGATTCCCAGAAAATTCAAGATATACATTTTATTTTTCATGTAAAGGGTAGTTTGGGGTCGGGTGATTTTGCTCCTTGGAAGATGCCTAATTTATATACAAAGTTTGGTCTTTTACAGACTTTACGTTTTTGAGTTATTGTGTTCACAGATACATGGACACATAAATACATGGACCTTTTTCTGAAAATGCTTTTTTGATACAGGGAATCCTAAAAAGTGTATTTCTGTTGAAACCTTGGTATAGAATTTTCTGTATACACTATGTACTTAATACATGTAGAGAAAGTAAAACAAAGAGTACGTTAAGCAATATATGTCTACACCTCAACTCATAAATTTAATACAAACAGCTAACCAAACTGATATGATGTTATAACTAGAAGAATTTTTCAGGCAGAGAAGCCGTCAGTCATCTGCTGCAGCTTTTGTTTACGACTGCGACGAACATCTTCAGTGGCGTGGTCGCAACTGACTCGGCTGAAATAGCGGCAGGCTGCTCTCACGCAATTGGTCCAGCTGGAGCTCCAGCCACTCCGGTGCTTTTGGTTTGGATGTTCTCGTTGGGTTTGTGCCTGTTTGATGTTCTCAAGTAGCAGATGCCAGTTTTCCTATTAAAATTATTGGGATATTGCTTCTTCACATTAGCATAGATGAGAGAACGGCTGTTTCATGATATTGCATGTTCAGGTTCACCTAGATGGCAGAATCTCTTGTGTTGACGTGGTCCCACACCACAAGATCTGATAGACGCCAGCCAAAGTAAGTGGGTCCCTGGGGTCTTTGGTGTTTATCTGTCTGGTCGGCTTGAACACTGTTTTAATGTTATGGTGCTTGAGTGGGCGTTTTATTCAGTCAGCGACATTCTTGAAATATGGCAGTGCCTTTGGGTACTTGTGCTTGGATGACATAGAGCTCTTGAACTGGCTTCTTGGATTAATGCTGTTAAGATGCTGAAGAAAAATATTAAGTAACAACTCCCCATGAGTCCAGATAACAAAAGTGTCATCCACACGTCTGGACCGAAAACTCCAGCAGACCACGACTTCTCAGCCCGGAAAATTCTTCTGGTTATAGTTTGGGCTCTGGCCGTGAAAGCTGACGTCTACTGATATTGTTTGTGTTTTGTTTTGCAGGAGTAGCTCCTCCGTCGTTTGTTGCTATTCAAGCAGGACAAACTCTGTACAACCTGTCAGCGTCAAGCGACGCGTGGTCATGGAACTCGGTGTTACTGCTGGGCGTGTTCTCTGTTCTGTCACTAGTGCCAGTTCTAATGCAGAAGAGGATAAAAGAAGCAGTGGAATGACATAACTACGTGTTGTTTTATTTATGTCATGATATTTATACAACTCTAGCAGCAGACAAAGATCAACTGTTGCTTTCACTCAGTTTGTTGAATATTGTTAATGTTACCTCAACGACATGCAATGTCAAGTTTTATTATATGTAAAACAAGCAATTCATTTAATGAATTCAGACACAAAAATAGCACATAAGTTATAAACAATGAAGAAAGGTATATTTAAATATAGATTTGCAACAAGATTCCATATCTGGTCTGTGGCTTATGATAGCAGTACCATTTGCCTGGCATGGTGCTGCCAACGTATCAAAAGCAAAAATAGCATCATTAAATTATACCCAGCAGAGAAAGATGGATATTTTGGGCGTAAAAATCTTAAGCATGGTTTCCTTCAGAAGGGAAGTAAAGCTGTTGATAAAGAGGTCTCTGAGCAAAATTTAGCTGTCTTTGACGCCCAGTATAAAATGGGATGCTGAGAACCACAGCAGTTAAAGAGCGTCCATAAATAAAACTACATTTAATTTCGTTAAATTATAAGGTAACCTTTGTCGCAGCCTCTCTTCTCTGTGCAAGAGATCAGATAGGAAAAGTCTGTGTACTTTCTGCATCATAGTCATAGAGAAAGGGTTTCAGCACATTATCTTTACTCGAAAGCACTAAATTAGCTCCTGGTTGAAACACTGTGTCGTCTAGCCAAAGGTTATGAACCAAAGAGAAAATAAGAGCTTCAGTTCGCAATGTATTGGAATAAAGTGAGTCATTTTAAATTTTCAGACCTTGATGAAAGAGTTTCTGACATCAACGTAAAAGAGGAAGATATATATTCTAGCTTCAACAATGAAAAGGCATCTGATAACAACAGACATCGTATGCATGCAAATAATCAGTGTACTTATCAAAATGGATTTACGGAGTTGTAGCTAGATGACAAATACTATGTGAATCAACCATTCAGCTATCAACAACACAAGTACTAAACTGTTGAGTAATCCGCGTTACATTTGTATCCTATTGCTTTATGTCATTTTCAGTAATAGTGATATCATGCTTATGTGTGTGTGTGTTTTTGGTGACTTTTTTTTTTTAAGTTTCAGGATAGGTGGATTCATTTTTTTGTATTTTAAAAATAAAACAGCAGATCAAAGTAGGATGTTGTAATAGTAAAGAAATATCTATACTTTCATTTAATTAGCTTGAACTTCCTGTGTAGTGAGGTTCTGTATGACTAATTATTATTGATTATTTTGGGATTTTTAATTTTATTTTCAAAATTTTCTTTTGTTTTCAATCTTTTAAAAATATTGAAGATACTTGCTATACATATAATGCATGTTATGCAGTAGGTGAAATGGTTTAGTAAAAATGGAAAAAAATTTGAGCTCTGCATACTATCTGGTACTCATTTTATTACTAATAATTTAAAACCCTGCATTCTGCTCTAAAATTGCTTGGTACTTTTCAGAGAGCATTTTGCTATTTGAGCTTACACTAAAAGGGTTAAATAAATTCTAAACATATTGACCCAAACAGAGAATATAACAAGTTAAGGAGCAGCAGAAATCTACAGAAACTTAGTGATAACATGACAAGCTGGTAAGCTTAGATGAGTGCTGCTTGTATGTGAGCACAGTGAACTTTTATCTTAAAGTACGCATTTCAGCGCACCAGTGCCAGCGACTCTCGGATCTGGAGATAGGCCGCGACAAGAGTTACCTTATAGTTTAACAACCCTATATCATCAGACTTTGAACTCTGGTTAACAGTAACCCAAAAGAGAACTGGGGTATATTGTCAATCCAAAAGTTTTGAGAATGGACAGCAAACAAGCTTTCCTAACTTCAGACAGTAACATGTGAGAGTCTGGGTACACTCCAACACTGTGCATCGTTAGCAGCACATCTGTGTGTTGCTACACACATGCTAAGAGAGCATTTCTATCACTTTAAAGTCAATTTATGGGATACAGAATCCCTTAAAAGACTGTATCATGCATTTAGGAATGTTTGTCCTTTGCAATTTACCATTGCAGAGTTTTGAGGAAGGGATTCCCTCAAACAGAGCAAATGTTGTAGGAAGATCATATATACAAGAATCCCTAAATATTGCATCAGAAGCAGTGACAACAATCCTCAAAAAAAAAAAAAAAAAAAGACTTTTCCTCTTTGAGCTATGCTGCCCACAGAATCACATACACATGGACATTTTTCTAAAAATGTTTCTTTTTGGATTCAGGGAGTCCCAAAACATATATTTCTGGTGAAATCTTTGTGTTGAATTTTTAGTGTAATACAATACCTTGTCTAGCACACCTGGGTAGTGTGGTGGTAGTGTGTCTGCCTCATTCAACATCTCGCTTAGGGTGAGTTACCCGGATAAGGTTTTTTTGGGGGTTTTCCCTTATCCTGAGAAGACGAATGTCGAGTAACTTTAAGCTTCATGGACCCCGAGATCATTTGAGCATCATTTGACCAATTTCATTCATCGTCCAATATAACCAACCAGGTTAAAGGACGTTAAGCTACAAAAAAAAAACCTTGTCTATACGCTATGAACATAGTACGTGTGGAGAAACTAAAAATCTGATGTGCTCCATTCACAAGACTTTCTCTAATCTCTGTAACAAATTATCTATCTACTATCTACTTCATGCTAATCAAGATGAAACAATAGCAGAAATTGTCCTTATTTCTTGCTGCTTTGTAAGTAGAAGGGATGATTTCCTCTAGGTGTTGGGTAAACAAACATTAATCTGTTATCTACGTCATGCTAATCAAAATAAACATAAGCACAATTTGCTTCCTGTGTGAAACAGTTAAAATTCTAATCTCCTTGCTTGCCAGGAGTAAAGAAACAAGAAGAAAGATGTCTTTCCATTTGAGAAAAGTTTGAAGTGGCTAAAATTGAAACCAATAATCCAAAATATCTTGAAAACAATTAACTCTACAAAAAATGTATATAAAATAAGTTGTGTGTTTTAATGAGATCTACATTTTTTGTGCAGTAAGTGTTTGTATATCTCTTATGATTTGCCAGTTATACAAAAGTCATCCAGAATAAAGTAGTCTTCAGAAACTATTCCCAGAAAATTGGCCAAGAGTAATGGTCCAACATTTTATAAATTAATATTTATTTGTGAACATTGGCTCATTGATATTTTAAAAATCAAATAAAATAATTTATCTGTTTTGAGTTTTTTTCTGTCCCTTGAATTTTGTGTTATGTCAAACTTGAATACAAAAATGTTCCCTATCACCGTTTCACTGTGCAGTGCTCCCAAAAATGAATTTCATGTGGCAGTGATGAATTTAAACTCTTCTACTTGCACATGAAGTGAGACAGTCATTCAATAAATAACCAGAATTTTATTTTAAATTTATTGTTATTCAGTGGAATCCTCCGCCCCAAGTTCTGTGCAGTTACGCAGCGCTCAATTTACATGAAAGGAATTCTTGGCTGTGTGTGCATAACCAGTTATGTATTGTCACCTTGACTTGATCATCTGCAAGCCTTGAGCTGCTAACAGGTTCTTTGAGTGAGTTAAAATGTGACAATGTAAAGGTGCAGGGACATGCAGACCAACTTGAGGTGACTCTAACCTCATCAAAATAATGTTGACACATAAGGTTTGCATACATCTTGACCTCTCGGCATGTAATGTTCCCTTATGGTCCCAAAATGACCTCACCAGCACTGCCCACTCATACTCTTGTATTTGACTTTCACCATATTGTACTGCCATCTGACGATTGGTTTCAACTCTTCTGCTGCTCCATGCTGGTGCAAACCTGTAACTTGTTTTCACTGAATACAGCATTCCATTCACAAGGCAGGGGTGCCATGAAACGGAATGTTGCCCAGCTGAACGAGGTCATAGCATGTACTTCAATTTATTTGACTATATAAGTTAATTTCTAAGATGTAATATCAGGTTTTTCTGTATGTTCTCTAAATACAGGATTATTCTAAATTAGTTACCTGAAAGTATGAATGAATTATTTCAAAACTGTTGACAAATGTTATGTCATTTCATCAAGTTTTAAACCTGGTTGGCAGACTTTGCTACATGCACTCGCTCGCTCGTCTGGTGGGGAAAATGTGAAGCTGGAGCCTAATAAGCAGTCGCCATTGAGTCTTACAGCGCAGTGAATGAAAATAAATGAGAATATCAAAAAGCTCCCCCACAGGTGAAAACTATCAAAGCTATGCTCATTTCATAGAAACATTGGGACACCAAGAGAAAGGACAGGGATGCCCTCCTGTAGTGGAACCTCTGCACCAAGTTTACAACTACAGCAAGTATTTTTGCTGACCATTCCACAACCTATGTTATGGACGACTGCAGTGTAAGGGGACAAGTTGCAACTGACTCAGATATTGAGTGCATTAGCACTCAATATCTGAGTCAGACATTGAGTATATATATACAATGTCAATATCATTAGACAAGCTTAAACATTATGAGTTGTGTGCTGAACAGGATGGAAGAATAAATAAATAAACAAGATTGTGTTCAGTGACGAGGCAACTTTTCACCTTAGTGGTACAGTTAAGGATATGGGGTGCACAGAAATCAACGGAATGCCTGGAACATACACGTGACTCACCAAAACTGAATGTGAACTGTGCGCTAAGCTCCATGAAAGTGTATGGACCATTCTTTTTTTTTATGAGAAGACTGTGACTGGCATCACATATCTAGATATATTACAAAACTATCTGATGCCATAGCTGCAAGAAGATATGAGAGAGAAGTTTTTTTTCAACAAGATGTAGCACCTCCTCATTACCACCATGAGGTACTGCGTATCTATGCCACACTGTTCCCGCTTGGATTGGACGTGGTGGGAACATAGCTGGGCCTCCACGATCTCCCGATTTAACACTGCTGGATTTTTGTCTGCGGTTACATAATCTTTAGCATTTACAACCCTGCAGTGCCGACCAATCTTGATGAGCTTCATCAACAAATTAACGTAGCAGTAACTCCGGTAGATGTGGACATGAAGACGCGTTTCTGGGGTGAACTGTCATACAGGTGGGATATCTGCCGAGGGACATAAGGGAGTCACATTGAACAATTGTAAACATTGCAAATAAAATTTAATGTTATGTCAATGTATGTAATGGAAAATGGAAATAAATTATATAAGATAACTATATATAATTTAGCTTTATTATCAGGTAACTTATTTAAAATAACCCTGTATTATGTAATTATTTGTTAAAATGCATATAGTAAGTTCAGGGAAGAATGTTCCTGGAAAGTATTTTCTAACATAACAATCTGGTTTTCAAGCAATGATTTCAGTTGTTTACAATATTAGCTTTGTGTCATACTAGAGGGGAGGAATGCCTTTGTTAAACCTTGGCTTGTAAAGAGAAAGTTGGTGTGGTATATATTGAGGGAACTAGAAGTAAATTGAGGTCAAGTATCATTGTGAGATATACAGACCAGTCGCAAATAGTTACATCGTGTCCAAAGCGCACCCCAAGCTATTTTTGGTGCCAATGAAATTGCAAGTTTAGAGTTTTGCATGTGGGTAAAACTTGGTATAAATGTAAAGTGTTCGCCCGAATCCATACATTGTTATAATGTAACACCACGTGAAAGCTGCATCGCTATGATTACGAAATCTGCGCCAAAAAGGGAAGTGTCAATCAATTTTGTGAATGTTAATAATTGTGATTAGTGCTGCGTAAATGAAAGTTTGTTTGTGCAAGAAGTAAGTGTGTTGTACGCGATGTGTAAGGAAATAAAATCACTAACCCAATACTGTGATATAAGTTCCCATACCACTTGCCCGAGATCTCTGTCCGCCTTTCACCTTAGGCAAAACAAATACATCTGCATTTCTCGCTGCTGAGTAAGGTTAGCCAAGAACCATCAGCGACTCCAGAGGGAGAATCAGTTGTCACTCTGCTGACCAGCACTTCAGGTTCCCACCTCTAAGACTCACCAAAACATAACAAAGAGGCACACGCTTTGTTAAAGTGCTGTATTTTTATACAAATGGTTATTTATTGAGTCAGTTATGATATTTTGGAATTACTTCCAGACAGAATAAGAATAGGTATTCTGTGCATGTATTTCTACTTCTCCTGGTCATGGACATCATTGCTATGTGTACAGCTTTTCTTGGGCAATAGTTTTACAGGGAAGTGAGGGCTGGGGAGAAGAAGAGAGAGCTGGTCTGCAGTGTTGTTTCTTTGAGGTACTCAGTCATATGGTGAATATGTTATCTAATTTACAGCAAACTAGATGAGTTATTAAACAAAACTGCACAAGTACATGTGTGTGAGCACTGGGGTGATCCAAAAGCAGCCACACCATGTTTTCCCTGATCATGTCCTCAGCGCTTGTTGCCGTCTGCCACTATCACAGAAAGACGCGGATGAAACATTTTATTTACCAATGTTATTAAAGGAACAGGACACTGGTACTCTTTAGGAAACTATTGTTCCAGGTTTGTCTTGTATCACAGAAAGACGCAGATGAAACATTTTTACTTACCAATGTTATTAAAGGAACAAGACACTGGTACCTCTTTAGGAAACTATCGCCATAGTTCACGTTGAGAAATGCTGTTTTAATTGTTCCAGGTTTGTCTTGTACACAAAGTCACATATCTCTACTAATAATTCTGTCCTGAAACACACTTTCAATTGTTCTCATCCAAAGATTGGCTGCATGAGCTGTTGCAGAGTCTTGTTGAAAAAAGGCAAAATCATGCTCCCTGGCTGTTAATTCTCTAAAAAAAAAAAGGAGGTAAAACTGGATCCACATATGTACGGGTGTCAACTGTTTGACCTGTAACTCTTTCTCCGCTAATGGCGCACCATCATGAAGGAGTATTTGATGAACAATAATGGTTTCTCAATAATGATGTACACACATTTCCATGAACCAAGTGTCACTATTGAGAGTCACTCACAAAATGTGTCAACATAAATACACGCTGTGCAGTACAAGAGCTATAATACACTTTGTGAACAAGTACAGGATATCACCATCAGCTCAATATTGCACCGTGACCTTGCGTACAGCAGCTGTGTGTTTCTGTATGCGTAGCAATTTGGATGTTTTTAGGTTGCTTGGTAGAAGTCAACAGATGTCAGAGTGTCTTCTCCTTGCTCTTCTTCCAAAACGTACCAAATGAAAACTAGGGAGCCAAGTGCCCAAGAAAACATGTACAAAAGTAGTTAGAATGGCAGTAGTGCTAACATTGGAGATATGTGACTAGGTAGGTATCTTGAGCAAAGTGGAGCATACATTTAATAGAAATAGCAGTTGTATATTATCTTATATAAATAATCATGTGCTGTACACAGCAACCATTTTGGAAGCTTGTTGCCTGGATAATGCCAACTAGCTGTCTGCTGCTGCTTTTCCCCACAAACCATCACTAACCGTTTGCTTTGGTCTTTTTTGCTTTATTTACACTTTACAACAGGAAGTTTTTTTCAGATTTTAGCTACTCCCCGAAGTTTAAATTTTGTAAACAGAATCTACTCAATTGCTCCAAACACTGTGGTTTATTTACTTTTTACTTTCTCTAGCCCCATATGTACAATGTACATAGGGATAGAGAAGGTATTGTAATGTGCCCAAAAATTTGATATCAAGATTTCACTGGAAATACTTCTGGGGTCCCCTGGGTCTGAAAAAAGCATTTTTAGAAAAAGGTCCATGTGTATGTGTGTGTCTGTGGACAGATAGCCCCAAAACGAAAAGGCCGTTAAATACCAAACTTGGTATTTAGGTTTAGTATCTTCCAAGGATGCGACACAAAGATTTTCAAAAAAAAATCCCCCCACCACAAACTACCCTTTACATGGAAAAAATTTTGAAAATTTTGATTTTCTTAAAAATGACTAACGATTTTGATTAAAATCCCATACATTAAAGCTATTTATGTCCGAAATAAAATTATATCTCAAATTTTTTGGGAATAGCCTCTGAAGACCTCTTTATTCTGGATGAATTTTGCTTAACTGCTAAGATAGGAAAAAACTCACTACACAAGAAATGTACATCACGACAAAACACACAATTTATGTCCTTTACGTTTTTGTTGTGAAGATAACCGTTTCCAAGATATTCCTTGTTATTGGTTTCAATTGTGAAGTACTTAAACTTTTCTCAGACAGGAAGTGTCCGTTTTTCTTTTGTTCTACTCCTGGCCAAGCAAAGAAGAGATTTGCAATGACAATCGCATAAGGATAGCTTTTAAAACATTTGACAATCACTTTAGCATAGCGCATTCCCTTATTCCCGTCTACTTATAGGGAACTAAGTAATAAGAACATACTGCTAATATTTATCTCGATTAGCATTGTGTAGAAACAAGAATAATCTTTTGTAAGAGGTTTGTAGAGTATCTAGAGAAAGTCATGTGAGTGTAACATCAGATTTTTTACTTTTACACGTACTATATACATATGGTATAAAGAAGGTATTGCATTCCACCCAAAAATTTGATAGCGACATTTCACTGGAAGTACATGTTTTGGGCCCCCTGATTCCAAAAAAAGCATTTTTAGATAAAGGTCCATGGGTGTGTGTATGTGGGCAGCATAGCCTAAAAACGAAAACGCCGTTAAATATCAAACTTGGTATTTAAGTGTGGTATTTTGCAAGGATGCAACAAAAATTTTCAAGAAAATCTCCCCACCCCCAACTACCCTTTCCATGCAACTTTTTTCGAAAATTTTGATTTTCTCAAAAATGGCTCCAACAATTTTGATTAAAATTTCAAATATTTAAGATATTTACCTGACAAATAAAATGTGTATCTTGAATTTTCTGGGAATAGCCTCTGATGACTACTTTATTTTGGATGAATTTTACAGATATTTGTATAACTGCTAAACCGTAAGAGATGGACAAAAACTTAACACTCAAAACATGTAGAACCACTTTAAAACACACAATTTATGGGATATAGATTTTTTTCGTGGAGTTCATCGCTTTTGAGATATTCCTTATTTTTGGTTTCAGCTTTGAAAAACTTACACTTTTCTCATACAGAAATTTGTCAACTCCTGTCCATACATACAAACAAAGGAACTTCAGTCACATAGCAACCAGCTTTTGACTATCACTTTAACCTATGGTACTCCCTTATTTCCTTTCTACCTGCAAGGAAGCAAGTAATAAAACTATTTCTGCTAATTTTTTCCTGATTAGCATGAAGTAAATACAACTATAAGCTTTTTAAGAATAATCTGTTGCATAGATGTAGAGAAAGTCATGTGAATGGTACACATCAGATTTTTGATGCAGGGAACCCTAAAACATATATTTCTGGTGAAATCTCTGTATTGAATTTTTGGGTACAATACAATACATTCCCTATACACTATGTGCATAGTATGTGTAGAGAAAGTAAAAATCTGATGTGTACCATTCACATGACTTTCTCTACATCTCTGCAACAAATCATTGTTAAAAAGCTTATGTCTCTATTTACTTCTTGCTATTGAGAAGAAATTAGCAGAAATAGTCTTATTACTTGTTTCCTTGTAAGTAGAAGCGAAATAAGGGAATACCATAGGTTAAAGTTATAGTCAAAAGCTGGTTGCTATGTGACTGATGTTCCTTTGTTTGTATGTATGGACAGGAGTTGACAAATTCCTGTATGAGAAAAGTGTAAGTTTTTCAAAGCTGAAACCAAAAATAAGGAATATCTCAAAAGCGATGAACTCCACGAAAAAATGTATACAACATAAATTGTGTGTTTTAACGTGCTCTACATTTCTTGTAGCAAGTTTTTTTCTAAGTCTTATGCTTTAGCAGTTATGCAAAATTCGTTCAGAATAAGGTTGTCTCCAGAGGCTATTCCCAGAAAATTCAAGATATACATTTTATTTGACAGGTAAATGTCTTTAATATATGATATTTTAGTCAAAATCGTTAGAGCCATGTTTGCGAAATTCAAAATTTTCGAAAAAAGTTCCATGTAAAGGGTAGTTTGGTGTGGGGGAATTTTTCACAAAATCTTGGTGTCACATCCCTGGAAGATACTAAACTTAAACTTTTGGTATTTTACTGACCTTTCGTTTTTGAGTTATCTTGTTCACAGACACATGGACCTTTTTAGTTTCTCTAGCCCCGTATGTACAATGTATAGGGATAGAGAAGTTTTGTATTCCACCCAAAAATTCGATACCGAGATTTCACCGGAAATACATGTTTTAGGACCCCCTGTATTCATAAAAAGCATTTTCCGAAAAAGGTCCGTGTGTGTCTGTGAACGCGATAACTCAAAAACGAATAGTAGCTAAAAACTTAGTATTTAAGTTTAGTATCTTCCAGGACGCGTCACCAAGATTTTGAGAAAAATCCCCCCACCCCAAACTACCCTTTACATGGAACTTTTTTCGAAAATTTTGATTTTCTTAAAAATGGCTCTAACGATTTTGATTAAAATATCGTGTATTAAAGATATTTACCTGACAAATAAAATGTATATCTTGAATTTTCTGGGGATAACCTCTGAAGATTACTTTATTCTGGATGAATTTTGCTTAATTTGGTGTAACTAGTAAACCGCAAGAGATAGACAAACACTTACTATGTAAAAAATGTAGGTTTGTTTAAAATACACAAGTTATGTAATATACATTTTTCTCGTGGAGCTTACCGTTCTCGAGGTACTCATTATTAGTTTCAGTTGTGAAGTACTTGTACTTTTCTCAGACGGGAGTGTCCGTTTTTCTTTTGTTCTACTCCTGGCCAAGAAAAGAAGCAATTTTAATGACAATCGCGTAACGACAGCTTTTAAAACATTAGACTATTGGATTAGCCTAGTGTATTCCCTTATTTTCCTCCTATTTATAAGGAACTAAATAATAAGAGCATTGTGCTAATGAATACCTCGATTAGCAAGGTGCAGAAAGAAGAATAATCTTATGTAAGAAGTTTGTAGAACAGCTAGAGAAAGTCATTTGAGTGTAACACATATCTGTACGTACTATGTACATTGTGCATAGAGAAGGTATTGCACTCCAAAAAATTCGATACCGAGATTTCACCGGAAATATATGTTTTATGGCCCCCTGTATCCAAAAAAAGTATTTTCAGAAAAAGGTCCGTGTGTCTGTGAACACGATAACTCAAAAACGAAAAGTCGGTAAATTAAGTTTAGTATCTTCCAGGGATGAGACACGAAGCTTTTCAGAAAAATCCCCCCACCCCAAGCTACCCTTCACATGGAACTTTTTTCGAAAATTTTGATTTTCTAAAAAATGGCTCTAACGATTTTGATTAAAATATCGTATATTAAAGATGTTTACCTGACAAATAAAATGCATATTTTGAATTTTCTGGGAATAGCCTCAGAAGACTACTTTATTCTGGGTCAATTTTACGGAATTTTGCATAACTTCTAAAGCGTAAGAGAATGACAAAAACTTACCACACAACAATTAATGTAGAGGAATTTAAAACACAATTTATGCTACATATTTTTTTTTTCGTTGAGTTGATTGTTTTCTTAGATATTCCTTGTTTTTAGTTTCAGCTATGAAAAAAGTATACTTTTCTCATACAGGAATTTGTCAACTCCTGTCCATGCAAACAAAGGAACTTCAGTCACATAGCAACCGGCTTTTGACTATCACATTAATCTATGGTACTCCCTTATTTCGCTTCTACTTCAAGAAAGCAAGTAATAAGAATATTTCTTCTAGTTTTTTTTTTTTTTTTTTTTTTTTTTTTTTTTTTTTCTCAATTAGCATGAAGTAAATAGAAGCATAAGCTTTTTAACAATAACTTATTGCAGAGTTGTAGAAAAAGTTATGTGAATGATTTATTGAAAAAGCTTTTTATTTTCTCTACACTTACTATGTACATAGTGTATAGAGAAGGTATTGCACTCCACCTTAAACATCAATACCGAGATTTCGCCGGAAATTATGTTTTAGGGTCCCCTTTATCCAACAAAAGTATTTTATGAAAAAGGTCCGTGTGTCTGTGAACACGATAACTCAAAAACGAAAACTCAATAAAATACCAAACTTAATAAGTTTAGTATCTTCCAGGGATGCGAAATGAAGATTTTGAGAAAAATTCCCCCACCCCAAATTACCCTTTACATGGAACGTTTTTCGAAAATTTTGATTTTCTTAAGAATGGCTCTAACGATTTTGATTAAAATATCATATATTAAAGATATTTACCTGACAAATAAAATGTATATTTTGAAATTTTTGGGAATAGCCTCTGAAGACTACTTTATTCTGGGTCGATTTTACGGAAAATAAAATGGAAATGGCGTGCTATTTATGGCTGCTGCTGTTCTATGCGTCCCATTCTAAATTGGGCGTGAAAGACCGGTTAACTTTGCTCAGAGCCTCTATCAGGCTTGAGGTTCTTTTACGTGCCGTAAATCTACGACACGGGACCAACGGCTTTACTTTCCTTCCGAAGGAAGCCATGCTAAGGATTTTTATACTCGAAAAAAATCTATCGTCCTCCGCCGGGTTTGAACCCGCGACCTTGGGTATATGAAGTCAGCGTGGCAACCATTACACCACGGAGGGTGACTCAATTTTATGGAATTTTGCATAACTGCTAAACCGTAAGAGAAGGACAAAAACTTACCACACAAGACATGTAGAGTACTTTAAAATGCACAATTTATGTTATATACATTTTTTTCGTGGAGATGATTGTTTTTGAAATCTTCCTTATTTTTGGTTTCATCTATTAAAAACATACTTTTCTCGTACAGGACTTTGTGTACTCGTGTCCATACAAGCAAAGGAACTTCAGTCACATAGCAACCAGCCTTTGACTATCACTTTAACCTATGCTACTCCCTTATTTCGCTTCTACTAACAAGGAAGCAAGCAATAAGACTATTTCTGCTAGATGAAGTAAATAGAATTATTTGTTGCAGAGATGTAGAGAAAGTCATGTGAACAGAATACATCCGATAGTTTTGGTTACAAGGGACCCTAAAACATATATTTCCGGTGAAATCTCGGTATTGAATTTTTGGGTGGAGTGCAATACCATCTCTATACACTATACCTATACATAGTACATATAGAGCAAGTAAAAAGAGACCGAAAGTTGTGTCTGGTGCACATGGCTTACCGTTATGTTCTGCTGTTAGTGGTATGTTTTTGTTTTATTTATTGCCTCTGGCCATGGCTCATGTATCACAACTGTAAATAAGGAAGAGATATAATTTATAGTACTCAAACTTGAGGATTCTGAACACTCAAAATGGTAAGTAGATAATGTGGTACGTAAGCAAAATAATGTTGATGCATGGTGCTGTTCAAATTGATTACTTGACTCCAGATTTCTGTATAAACATTTTCAAATTGGACTCAAATGAAAACGGCTCTTGAATTGATATGTTTGAGGTTTAGTTTTATAGTCGCGGGTACAAACCCGATGGAGGTCTTCAGGAGCAAAAAGCCTTAGCATGGCTTCTTTCGGAAGGGAGGTAACAATAAAATGACGTTTTATTTAACTGCTGTGGTTCTCAGCGTCCCTTTCTATACTGGGTGTGAAAGACATTTTAATTTTGTTCAGAGGCCTCTCTATCAGACTTGAGGTTCTTTTACGTACCGTAAATCTACGACACGGGACCAACGGCTTTACTTCCCCTCCGAAGGAAGTTATGCTAAGGATTTTTACACCCGAAAAAATGCATCATTTTCCGCCGGGTTTGAACCCGCGACCTTGGGTATATGAAGTTAGCATGGTAACCATTACACCACGGAGGGAGGTAAAGCTGTTGGTCCCGTGTCGTAGATGTTTTTGTTCAATAGTCGGCCTTACCCTCTCCGTATTTAGGACTCTTTATTTCTTGACACTATTTCTCTTTCTTGAAAGTGTTTAATCCCCTCTTTTACTACTTATGGCACCGCAGGCGATGACACTGATGATACATGGAATGTAGATGGAGCACCGGTGGAATGTTATGGCGGGGAAACCGGAGAAAACCCGCCCCTGCGCCGCTTTGACGCTTGGGATCGACGCTGGTGTGAGGTGAGTGCCACGGCGCGTCCCAGGATGCCTAGGGGTCAGCCTGTCAGGGACCGTAACCAGGCATGAGTGTGAGGAAGTGAAGTGTATGAAATTGCTGATAGGAAAGGCGATGATGGAAGGAATGGCGGGGGAAACCGGAGGACCCAGAGAAATCCACCACAAATCCAACCTGGGACCAAACCCGGGCCGCCTAGGTGAGAGGCGAGCGGTCTAAGCACTCAGCCATGGCGCCCCCGCGTCGTAGATTTACGGCACGTAAAAGAACGTCAAGCCTGAAAGAGAAACCACTGAGCAAAACTAAGCGGTCTTTCGCGTCCAATAAAGAATGGGACGCTGAGAAGCACAGCAGTTAAAGAACTACATTTATATTTCTATGTGGAGGACAGAAGTTGGAGAGGTGGAGTTGATGCCGTAGGCGGGATTTGAACCATGAATATCCTGCTCTCCGACTAGTTGCTCTGACCAATTCTGTGGCAATTTGGCATAAGCACATATGTACAACATTTCTAGTTTTCAGGAGAGCAAAAACGAAGTTCAGAGTGAGGTGAAAAATCAGCATTAGGTTTGAATAACCACTTTAATGGTGTAATAGTTACAGGCATTGAAAGCTTACAGTTAAATGGTTTAAGAATTATGTAACATTTTTTGCATATGGTAGGAATGTTTATTGGAATAATATGGGAAAACAGTATATGTCAAACATATTATGTTTCAATAATACAAACTGAACCAAGATTTGTGTTTTACACATTTGCAATTGCAAATAGCTTATTTTTACCAAATATATTTATTACTTTATAGTTTACTTTACTTTTATATACATTGGACCTACCCTTTACATGGAACTTTTTTCGAAATTTTTGATTTTCTTAAAAATAGCTCTAACAATTTTGATTAAAATATCGTACATTAAAGATATTTACCTGACAAATAAAATATATATCTTGAATTTTCTGGGAATAGCTTCTAAAGACCTGTTTATTCTGGACGAATTTTGCTTAATTTGGCATAACTAATAAACCGTAATAGATAGACAAAAAATCTTACTATACAAAACATTTAGGCCTTGTTAAAATACACAATTTCTGTCATATACATTTTTTTCGTGGAGCTTACCGTTTTCGAGGTATTCATTGTTATTAGTTTCAGTTGTGAAGTACTTATATTTTTCTCAGACAGGAGTGTCCGTTTTTCTTTTGTTCTACTCCTGACCAAGAAAAGAAGCCATTTGTAATGACAATCGCATAACGACAGCTTTTAAAACATTTGTCTATCGATTTAGCCTAGTGTATTCCCTTATTTTCTTCATACTTATAAGGAACTAAGTAATAAGAACATTGTGCTGAATACCTCGATTAACAAGGTGCAGAAAGAAGAATAATCTTATGCATGAAGTTTGTAGAACGGCTAGAGAAAATCATATGAGTGTAACACATCAGATTTTTACTTTATCATGCACAATGTAGGGATAGAGAAGTATTGTATTCCACCCAAAAAATTCGATACCGAGATTTCACCGGAAATACATGTTTTAGGACCCCCTGTATCCAAAAAAAGCATTTTCAGAAAAAGGTCCGTGTGTGTGTGTCTCTGTGAACACGATAGCTCAAAAACGAAAAGTAGCCAAAATATCAAACTTGGTATTTAAGTTTAGTATCTTCCAGGGATACCGACACGAAGATTTTGAAAAAAATCCCCACACCCCAAACTACCCTTTACATTGAACTTTTTTCGAAAATTCTGATTTTCTTAAAAATGGCTCTAACTATTTTGATTAACATATCATATATTAAAGATATTTACCTAACAAATAAAATGTTTATCTTGAATTTTCTGGGAATAGCTTCTGAAGACCTGTTTATTCTGGATAAATTTTGCTTAATTTGGCATAACTAGTAAACCGTAAGAGATAGACAAAAACTTGCTGTACAAAAAATGTAGGCCTTGTTAAAATACACAACTTATGTCATATATATATTTTTCTTGTGGAGCTTACCGTTTTCGTGGTATTCATTGTTATTAGTTTCAGTTGTGAAGTACTTATACTTTTCTCAGACGGGAGTGTCCGTTTTTCTTTTGTTCTACTCCTGGCCAACAAAAGAAGCGATTTGTAATGACAATCACATAATGACAGCTTTTTAAACATTTGACTATTGGTTTAGCCTAGTGTATTCCCTTATTTTCTTCCTACTTATACGGAACTAAATAATAAGAACATTGTGCTAATGAGTATCACGATTAGCAAGGTGCAGAAAGAAGAAGAATCTTATGCAAGTAGTTTGTAGATCAGCTAGAGAAAGTCATGTGAGTGTAACACATCAGATTTTTGTAAATATAACTGTAATTAAAAATACCTTCCAAATTAGCCTCTGTATTTAAAGCTTCCTCTGAGCACAACACAGCTGGGGTTAGTCTTCTTTGCTTTGGCATTCCAAAAACAGATGCTTTATTTTATATCTTTAAAGAAGCACAATATATCTCATTACTTAAAAACTAACTCTGACATTCATTTTGAAGTTATGCACTTACCTTTGTGATTATTATTCAATAAAGCTAGCAAAATAATGAATAAATATTATCATCAAAGAAAGAAACCACACAATGACTTAACAATTGACTGTTTGCCAGAAGCAGATATGTTGACATAAATGATCAAAGAATCATAAAGGGGTCATTTTGAATATGCCAAAGGCAGATATGTGAACAAACACGCAACATGAATGCAAGAGCTGTTATTTCAACATATCTGCTTTTGGCAAATTTCAAAGTTCTACCTTCATGACTTGTAAGAATTTAGAATGCATTTTTAATAAGGTTCTAGGTCAGATAGCCATATATGATTGTGCCAGATTGTAGACATCAATGTTAGTGGCATGTCTATATCAAAATGGACATATCTGCTTCTTACAAATTGCCACAGAATTAGGTATCATGGGAACATCCGGGCACAGCTCGCTTTTGAGTTACGAATTTTTCAGTCTGATTCTACCTCCCTAACTTTTGTAACAATAGTTTGTTTGCAGAATATAAAGGAAAGTCATGTGAATGTAAGACATATCTTTAGTATTATAATACCTGTATTACACTATCACATTTCTGTGTCACAGAATGTGTAAAACCTTGGACCACATTAAACCTGTCAAATATATTATATTATGTCAAACCTTTTATCACAGTTTTAAAAAAGATAACCTAACATTAATAGAATCAACTGTAACAATGGTTCTTATTTTGTTGCTTTTTAGGATGTCAGTTGTATCATTACATTGAATATTAATAAGTAAATTTACTTGAACTTTATATTACATTCATCTGCAGCATTTTCTATAACCTAACCTCAATAAGACAATTTCTTAAAACATGTTAATGAATACTACATTCATAGGTATAAACAACAAAAACAGCAACAAAAATAGTAATTAATGGTTTTCATAATAACTTTCATATAACCTAAACTAAATGTTAACCTCAATAAGAAGGTATCTTATGGAATTTAGTCAATACTTTATTCATGAGTATTAGTAACAAATACAGCAGCAAAAATACTAATTAATGGTTGTCATAATATCTTTCATTTTGTTCTTCTTACTATTGGCTTGCCAATCCATTTAATTATTTCCTCACATGATTTTCCGTATATACTACATACTCTTCATAATGTCTTCTTCTGCTATGCTTTTATATATTTCCAGTGATTTGTTTCTGTTTTTATAATAATTATATTTTGAATTGTCAAGCATTTCATGTGTTTCATAATAGGAAATGAGCAGTTTGGTTGTAGCTACTAAACATGTGCAATGTCTGCCATTTTGTTTTCTAATCACAGAAGAGATCAAAGATGGTCGCTATAACTTTTATCACAGCTAGATGTCAAAGAGTTTTTTTTTTTTTTTTTTTTTTTTTTTTGTGGCTTAAACGTCCTTTAACCAGGTTGATCATATCGGACGATGTATGAAATTGGTGAAATGATGCTCAAATGACCTCGTTTCCATGAAGCTTAAAGTTACTCGACATTCGTTTTCTCAGAATAAGGGTAAACCCCGAAAAAATAAAACAACCTTGTCCGAGCAACTCACCCTAAGAGAGATTCGAACTCACGACCTTTTGAATGTGAAGCTGACACGGGGGAAGCGGTCAAGGAGTATGTTACACTGTAAACAGTTTTATTAGATCCATTTAATCACGTGACTCAGAAATGTGATAATCATATTTTACTTTTATACAATTACTACTAGTAACTATTATGTCGATAATTAGAAAACTATCATCTAACCTTACATCAGTGCTACATATAATGAAATCATATGTATTTATACATTTATCACTAATTTTGATATACTTAGTTTATATGTACATAGAAATAATAAAGTACATGATGCCTTCCGAGATGTAATGGTTACCGTGCTAACTTAATAAAGCCAAGGTCGCGGCTTCAAACCCGGCGGAGGATTAGCTTGCACACGGAGACTGATGTGTTGTTGTACGTTAAGGGCCCAAAGAAGAAAGGCAAGAAGAAAAACAAGAAGGAAATCCCACTTGACAGCATCAAGTCGACCACTCAAATGACAGCTGAACAGCTCGGAGAGTACGCTTGGCGTCTCTGGCAGGAGGCTGAGAAACAACGTAACGAGAGAGACTGGTTCCAGGTTGAGAAGGAAAAGATTCGCTCCTTTCTCCACATAGACAGAATGCATCTCATGGACACGTACTCGTCTCTGAGGTCAGTAGATAGACAAGGTATTGTATTCCATACCAAGATCTCACAGGAAAAGATCCGCTCCTTTCTCCACATAGACAGAATGCATCTCATGGACACGTACTCGTCTCTGAGGTCAGTAGATAGTTTTGGTATTGTATTCCATACCAAGATCTTACAGGAAAGATCCGCTCCTTTCTCCACATAGACAGAATGCATCTCATGGACACGTACTCGTCTCTGAGGTCAGTAGATAGACAAGGTATTGTATTCCATACCAAGATCTTACAGAAAAAGATCCGCTCCTTTCTCCACATAGACAGAATGCATCTCATGGACACGTACTCGTCTCTGAGGTCAGTAGATAGTTTAGGTATTGTATTCCATACCAAGATCTCACAGGAAAAGATCCGCTTCTTTCCCCACATAGACAGAATGCATCTCATGGACACGTACTCGTCTCTGAGGTCAGTAGATAGACAAGGTATTGTATTCCATACCAAGATCTTACAGGAAAAGATCCGCTCCTTTCTCCACATAGACAGAATGCATCTCATAGACACGTACTTGTCTCTGAGGTCAATAGATAGACAAGGTATTGTATTCCATACCAAGATCTCACAGGAAAAGATCCACTCCTTTCTCCACATAGGCAGAATGCATCTCATGGACACGTACTCGTCTCTGAGGTCAGTAGATAGACAAGGTATTGTATTCCATACCAAGATCCCACAGGAAACGATCCGCTCCTTTCTCCACATAGACAGAATGCATCTCATGGACACGTACTCGTCTCTGAGGTCAGTAGATAGACAAGGTATTGTATTCCATACCAAGATCCCACAGGAAACGATCCGCTCCTTTCTCCACATAGACAGAATGCATCTCATGGACACGTACTCGCCTCTGAGGTCAGTAGATAGACAAGGTATTGTATTCCATACCAAGATCTCACAGGAAAAGATCCGCTCCTTTCTCCACATAGACAGAATGCATCTCATAGACACGTACTTGTCTCTGAGGTCAATAGATAGACAAGGTATTGAATTCCATACCAAAATCTCACAGGAAAGGATCCGCTTCTTTCCCCACATAGACAGAATGCATCTCATGGACACGTACTCGTCTCTGAGGTCAGTAGATAGACAAGGTATTGTATTCCATACCAAGATCTCACAGGAAAAGATCCACTCCTTTCTCCACATAGGCAGAATGCATCTCATGGACACGTACTCGTCTCTGAGGTCAGTAGATAGACAAGGTATTGTACTCCATACCAAGATCCCACAGGAAACGATCCGCTCCTTTCTCCACATAGACAGAATGCATCTCATGGACACGTACTTGTCTCTGAGGTCAGTAGATAGACAAGGTATTGAATTCCATACCAAAATCTCACAGGAAAGGATCCGCTTCTTTCCCCACATAGACAGAATGCATCTCATGGACACGTACTCGTCTCTGAGGTCAGTAGATAGACAAGGTATTGTATTGCATACCAAGATCTTACAGAAAAAGATCCGCTCCTTTCTCCACATAGACAGAATGCATCTCATGGACACGTACTCGTCTCTGAGGTCAGTAGATAGACAAGGTATTGTATTGCATACCAAGATCTTACAGAAAAAGATCCGCTCCTTTCTCCACATAGACAGAATGCATCTCATAGACACGTACTTGTCTCTGAGGTCAGTAGATAGACAAGGTATTGTATTCCATACCAAGATCTCACAGGAAAAGATCCACTCCTTTCTCCAAATAGACAGAATGCATCTCATGGACACGTACTTGTCTCTGAGGTCAATAGATAGACAAGGTATTGTATTCCATACCAAGATCTTACAGGAAAGATCCGCTCCTTTCTCCACATAGACAGAATGCATCTCATGGACACGTACTAGTCTCTGATGTCAATAGATAGACAAGGTATTGTATTCCATACCAAGATCTCACAGGAAAATATCCGCTTCTTTCCCCACATAGACAGAACGCAACTATGGACATGTACTAGTCTCTGAGGTCAATAGAACAAGGTATTGTATTCCATACCAAGATCTCACAGGAAAAGATCCACTCCTTTCTCCAAATAGACAGAATGCATCTCATGGACACGTACTCGTCTCTGAGGTCAGTAGATAGACAAGGTATTGAATTCCATACCAAGATCTCACAGGAAAATATCCGCTTCTTTCTCCACATAGACAGAATGCATCTCTTTGACACGTACTCGTCTCTGAGGTCAGTAGATAGACAAGGTATTGTATTCCATACAAATATCTCACAGGAAAAGATCCGATTCTTTCCCCACATAGACAGAACGATCTCATGGACACGTACTCGTCTCTGAGGTCAGTAGATAGACAAGGCATTGTATTCCATACCAAGATCTCACAGGAAAAGTTCCGCTTCTTTCTCCACATAGACAGAATGCATCTCTTTGACACGTACTCGTCTCTGAGGTCAGTAGATAGACAAGGTATTGCATTCCATACAAAGATCTCACAGGAAAAGATCCGATTCTTTCCCCACATAGACAGAATGCATCTCATGGACACCTACTCATCTCTGAGGTCAATAGATAGACAAGGTATAGTATTCCATACCAAGATCTCACAGGAAAAGATCCGCTCCTATCTCCACATAGACAGAATGCATCTCATGGACACGTACTCGTCTCTGAGGTCAGTAGATAGACAAGGTATTTTATTCCATACTAAGATCTCACAGGAAAAGATCCGCTTCTTTCCCCACATAGACAGAACGCATCTCATGGACACGTACTTGTCTCTGAGGTCAATAGATAGACAAGGTATTGTATTCCATACCAAGATCTCAAGGAAAATTGGGACACCTGAATCCAAACTAAAACACTTTTGGGTGTGGTTCTTTGTGTGTGTCAGTGAATAAAAATCTGATGTGTTTCACTCACATGACCATCTCTCTATAACAAATGGTTAAAAAGGCAACATGCCGGCATAGGATTGAATTTCTCAACTGACTCGCGTGTTTCCCGTGGTTCAAATCCCAGATATGTCTATGAATCTTTCAGTCTGACTCTACCTATCCATCGCTTGTCCTACACACGGCTAGAGACCGGGAGATTCGTGGTTCAAATCCCAGCTATGACTTTGAATTCTTCACACTGACTCTACTTATCCAACTCCTGTCCTATACACGGCTAGAGACCGGGAGATTCATCGTTCAAATCCCGGCTATGACATTGAATGTTTCAGTCTGAATCTACCTATCCACCTCCTATCCTATACACGGCTAGAGACCGGGAGATTCATCGTTCAAATCCCGGCTATGCCAATGAATGTTTCAGTCTGAATCTACCTATCCATTTCCTATCCTATTCACGGCTAGAGACCGCGAGATCCGTGGTTCAAATCCCAGCTATGACATTGAATTTTTCCATTTGACTCTACCTATCCAACTCCTGTCCTACACAAAGCTAGAGGCCGGTAGATCCGTTGTTCAAATCCCAGCTATAACTTTGAATCCTTCAGTCTGACTCTACCTATCCAACTCCTGTCCTATAGACGGCTAGACACCGGGAAATACGTGGTTCAAATCCCAGCTACGACATTGAATTTTTCAGTGTGACTCTACCTATCCAACTACTGTCCTACACACGGCTAGAGACCGGGAGATCCACGGTCCTAATCTCGGCTATTGCATTATGTGTCAATCTACTCTACCTATCCAACTCCTGTCCTACACACGGCTAGAAACTGGGAGATCCGTGGTTCAAATCCCGGCTGTGACATTGAATTTTTCAGTCTGACACTACCTATCGAACTCCTGTCCTATACACGGCTAGAGACCGGGAGATTCATGCCTCAAATCCCAGCTATGACATTGAATGTTTCAGTCTGACTCTACCTATCCAACTCCTGTCCTATACACGGCTAGAGACCGGGAGATTCGTGGGTTAAATCCCAGCTATGAGATTGAATGTTTCAGCCTGACTCTACCTATCCATCTCCTGTCCTATAAACGGCTAGAGACCTTGAGATCCGTGGTTCAATTCCCGGCTATTACATTGAATTTTTCAGTCTGACTAAACCTATCCAACTCCTGTCCTATACACGGCTAGAGACCGTGAGACCCGTGGTTCATATCCCAGGTATGACATTGAATGTTTCAATCTGACTCTACATATCCATCTCCTGTCCTATACACGGCTAGAGACCGGGAGATCCGTGGTTCAAATCTCGTTTATAGCATTATTTGTCAGTATACTCTACCTATCCAACTCCTGTCCTACACACGGCTAGAGACCAGGAGATCCGTAGTTCATTTCCCAGCTATGTCATTGAGTTTTTCAGTCTGACTATACCTATCCATCTCCTGTCCTATACACGGCTAGAGACCGGGAGATCCGTGGTTCAAATCCCAGCTATAACATTAAATTTTTCAGTCTGACTCTATCTATCAACCTCCTGTCCTACAAATCGCTAGAGACCGGCAGATCCGTGCTTGAAATCCCTGCTACGACATTGAATTTTTCAGTCTGACTCTACCTAACCAACTCCTGTCCTATACACGGCTAGAGATTAGGAGATCCATGGCTCAAATCCCAGCTATGAAATTGAATTTTTCAGTCAGTCTTTATTTATCCAACTCCTTTATTCCACACGGCTAGAGAACGGGAGATCCGCGGTTCAAATCTCGGCTATAGCAGTATTTGTCAGTCTACCCTACCTATCGAACTTCTGTCCTACACACGGCTAGCGACCGGGAGATCCGCGGTTCAAATTCCGGCTATGACATTGAATTTTTCAGTCTGACTCTACCTATCCAACTCCTGTCCTACACGTGGTTAGAGACCCGGAGATTCGTGGTTCAAATCCCTGGCTATGTCATTGAATTTTTCAGTCTAACTCTACCTATCCAACTCATGTCTTACACACAGCTAGAGACCAGGAAATACGTGGTTCAAATCCTTGCTATGACATTGAATTTTTCAGTCTGACTCTACCTATACAACTCTTGTCCTACACACGGCTAGAGGCCAGGAGATCCGTGGTTCAAATTGCAGCTGTGACATTGAATTTTTCAGTCTGACTCTACCTATCCAACTCCTGTCCTATACACGGCTAGAAACCGGGAGATCCGTGGTTCAAATCCCGGCTATGTCATTGAATTTTTCAGTCTAACTCTACCTATCCAACTCATGTCTTACACACAGCTAGAGACCAGGAAATCCGTGGTTCAAATCCCAGCTATGACATTAAATTTATAGTATGACTCTACCATTCCAACTCCTATCATACACGCCGCTAGAGACCGGCAGATCGGTGATTCAAATCCCAGCTATGACATTGAATTTTTCAGTCATACTCTACCAATCGAACTCTTGTCCTACACACGGCTAGAGACCGGGAGATACGCGATTCAAATCTCGGCTATAACATTATTTGTCTGTCTACTCTACCTATCCAACTCCTGTCCTACACACGGCTAGAGACTAGTAGATCCGTGGTTCAAATCCCGGCTATAGCATTGAATTTTTCAGTCTGACTTTCCCTATCAAACTTCTGTCCTACACACGGCTTGAGATCAGGTGTTCAAATTCCGGCTATGACATTGAATTTTTCAGTATGACTCTACCTACCCAACTCCTGTCATATACACGGCTAGAGACCAGGGGATATGTGGCTCAAATCCCGGCTATGACATTGAATGCTTCAGTCTGACTCTACCCATCCAATCCTGTCCTATACACGGCTAGAGACCGGGAGATCCGTGGTTCAAATCCCAGCTAAGACATTGAATTCTTCAGTTTGACTATACCTGTCCATCTCCTGTCCTATACACGGCTAGAAACCAGGAGACCCATGGCTCAAATACCAGCTATGACATTGAATTTTTCAGACTGACTCTACCTATTAAACTCCTGTCTTATACACGGCTAGAGACCAGGAGATTCATGGTTCAAATCCCAGCAATGACACAGACTTTTTCAGTCAAACTCTACCTATCACATTCCTGACCTACACACGGCTAGAGACCGGGATATCCGCGGTTATAATCTCAGCTATTGCATTATTTGTCAGTCTACTCTACGTATCCAACTCCCGTCCTACACACGGTTAGAGACTGGTATATCCGTGGTTCAAATCCCAGCTATGACATTGAATTTTTCACTCTGACTCCACTTATCCAACTCCTGTCATATACACAGCTAGAGACCGGGAGATTCATGGGTCAAATCCCAGCTATGACATTGAATGTTTCAGTCTGACTCTACATATCCATCTCGTGTCCTATTCACGGCTAGAGACCAGGAGATCCGTGGTTCAAATCCCAGCTATGACATTGGATTTTCAGTCTGACTCCACCTGTCCAAATCCTGTCCTACATACGGCAGGAGACCAGGAGATCCCTGGATCAAATCCCAGCTATGACATTGAATTTTTCACTCTGACTCTACCTATACAACTCCTGTCCTACACACGGTTAGAGACCGGGATATGGGGTGTTCATATTCCGGCTATGACATTTAATTTTTCAGTCAGACTCTACCATTCTAACTCCTGTCCTACACACAGCTAGAGACCGGGAGATCCGTGGTTAAAATCCCAGTTCTGAAATTGAATGATTCAGTCTGACTCTACCTATCCATCTCCTGTCCTATTCACGGCTAGAGACCGGGAAATCCCTGGTACAAATCCCAGCTATGACATTGGATGTTTCAATGTGATTGTACCTATCAAACTGCTGTCCTACACACTGCTAAAGACCGGGAGATTCATAGCTGATATTCCAGCTATGACATTGAATATTTCAGTCTGACTCTACCTGTCCAACTCCTGTCCTACACACGGCAAGAGACCAGGAGATCCATGGCTCAAATCCCAGCTATGATATTGAATTTTTCACTCTGACTACCTATACAACTCCTGTCCTACACACGGCTAGAGACCGGGATATGGGGTGTACAAATTCTGGCTATGACATTGAATTTTTCACTCTGACTCTACCTATCCAACTCCTGTCCTATACATGGCTAGAGACCAGGAAATACGTGGTTCAAATCCCAGCTATGACATTGAATGTTTCAGTCTGCCTCTACCATTCCTACTCTTGTCCTGCACACAGGTAGAGACCGGGAGATCTGTGGTTAAAATCCCAAGTATGAAATTGAATGATTCAGTCTGACTCTACCTATCCATCTCCTGTCCTATTCACGGCTAGAGACCGCGAGTTCCCTGCTTCAAATCCCAGCTATGACATTGGATGTTTCAGTGTGATTCTACCTATCAAGCTGCTGTCATATACACGGCTAAAGACCGGGAGATTCATGGCTGTAATCCCAGCTATGATATTGAATGTTTCAGTCGGACTCTACCATTCCAACTCCTGGCCTACACGAGGCTAGAGACCGGCAGATCCGCGATTCAAATCCCAGCTATGACATTGACTTTTTCAGTCAGACTCTACCTATCCAAATCCTGTATTACACACGGCTAGAGACACGGGAGATCCGCGGTTCAAATCTCGTCTATCGCATTATCTGCCAGTCTACTCTACCTATCAAACTCCTGTCCTACACACGGCTAGAGACCAGGATATCCGTGGTTCATTTCCCAACTATGTCATTAATTTTTCAGTCTGACTCTACCTATGCAACTTCTGTGGTATACATGGCTAGAAACCAGGAGATTCATGGTACAAATCCCAGCAATGACAATGAATGTTTCAGTCTGACTCTACCTATCCATCTCATGTCCTACAAACGCTAGAGACCGGCAGATCCGTGGTTAAAATCCTAGATATGACATTGAATTCTTCAGTCTGACTCTACCTATCCATCTCCTGTCCTATAAACGGCTAGAGACCGGGAAACCTGTGGTTTAAATCCAAGCTATGTCATTGAATTTTTCAGTCAAACTCTATCACACTCCTGTCCTACACACGGCTAGAGACCAAGAGATCCGTAGTTCAAATCCCAACTTTGACATTGATCTAGTAAGTCTGACTCTACCTATCCATCTCCTGTCCTGCACACGGCCAAAAACCATGAAATTCGTGGATCAAATCCCAGCTATGTCATTGAATTTCTCAGTCTAACTCTACCTATTAAACTCATGTCCTACACACAGTTACAGGCCGGGAGATCGCTGCTTAAAATCCCAGTTATGACATTGAATGTTTCACTCAGATTCTACCTATCCAACTACTGTCCTATACACGGCTAAAGACCGGGTGATTCCTGGTTGAAATCCCAGCTATGACATTGAATGTTTCAGTTTGACTCCACGTATCGATCTTCTGTCCTATTCACGGCTAGAGACCGGGAAATCCGTGGTTCAAATCCCAGCTATGTCACTGAATGTTTCAGTCAGACTCTACATATCGTACTCCTGTCCTACACACTGCAAGAGACCAGGATATCCATGGCTCAAATCACAGCTATGACATTGAATTTTCACTCTGACTCTACCTATACAACTCCTGTCCTACACACGGCTAGAGACCGGCAGATCTGTGATTCAAATCCCAGCTATGACATTGAATTTTTCAGTCAGACTCTACATATCGTACTCCTGTCGTACACACGGCTAGAGACCGGGAGATCCGTGGTTCAAATGTCGGCTACAGCATTATTTGTCAGTCTACTATACCTATCCAACTCATGTGCTACACACGGCTAGAGACTGGTAGATCCGTGGTTCAAATCCCTGCTATAGCATTGAATTTTGCAGTCTGACTCTACACATCCAACTCCTGTCCTACACACGGCTAGAAACTGGTAGATCCTTGGTTAAAATCCCGGCTATAGCATTGCATTATTCAGTCTGACTTTACCTATCGAACTCCTGTCCTGCACAAGGCTAGAGACCGCGCAGATCCGAAATTTCTAATCCCAGCTATGAAATGAAATTTTTCCGTCAGACTCTACCTATCACACACCTGACCTACACACTGCTAGAAACCGGGATATCCGCGCTTCTAATCTCGGCTATTGCATTATTTGCTAGTCTACTCTACGTATCCAACTCCCGTCCTACACAAGGCTAGAGACTGGTATATCCGTGGTTCAAATCCCAATTATGACATTTAATTTTTCAGTCTCACTCTACTTATCCAACTCCTGTCATAAACACGGCTAGAGACCGGGAGATTCATGGTTCAAATCCAAGCTATGACATTGAGTGTTTTAGTCTGACTCTACCTATACCACTCCAGTCCTACACACGGCTAGAGACCGGGATATGGGGTGTTCATATTACGGCTGTGACATTGAATTTTTCAGTCTGACTCTACCTATCCAACTCCTGTCCCATACATGGCTAGAGACAAGGAAATCCGTGGTTCAAATCCCAGCTATGACATTGAATGTTTCAGTCTGAATCTACCATACCAACTCCTGTCCTACACACAGCTAGAGACCGGGAGATCCGTGGTTAAAATCCCAGTTATGAAATTGAATGATTCAGTCTGACTCTACCTATCCATCTCTTGTCATATTCACGGCTAGAGACCGGGAGATCAGGTGTTCAAATTCCGGCTATGACTTTGAATTTTGCAGTGTGACTCTACCTATCCAACTCCTGTCCTATACATGGTTAGAGACCAGGAAATCCGTGGTTCAAATCCCAGCTATGACACTGAATGTTTCAGTCTGACTCTTCCATTCCAACTCCTGTCCTTCACACGGCTAGAGACAAGGAGATCCGTGATTCAAATCCCAGCTATGACATTGACTTTTTCAGTCAGACTCTACCTATTCAACTCCTGTCCTACACACGGCTAGAGACACGGGAGATCCGCGGTTCAAATCTCGGCTATAGCATTATTTGTCAGTCTACTCTACCTATCCACTTCCTGTCCTACACACCGCTAGAGACCAGGACATCCGTGGTTCATTTCCCAGCTATGTGAGTAATTTTTCAGTCTGACTCTACCTATCCAACTCCTTTCTTATACACGGCTAGAGACCAGGAGATTCATGGTTCCAATCCCAGATATGAAATTAAATGTTTCAGTCTGACTCTACCAATCCAACTCCTGGCCTAAAAAACGCTAGAGACCGGCAGATCCGTGGTTAAAATCCCAGATATGACATTGAATTTTTCAGTCTGACTCTACCTATCACACTCCTGTCTTATACACGGCTAGAGACCAGGAGATTCATGGTTCAGATCCCAGCAATGACATTGAATGTTTCAGTCTGACTCTACCTATCCATCTGTGTCCTATACACGGCCTGAGACCGGGAGATCCGTGGTTCAAATCCCTGCTATGACATTCAATTTTTCAGTCTGACTCTACCTATCCAACTCCTGTCCTATACATAACTAGAGACCGGGAGATCTGTGGTTCAAATACCAGCTATGACATTGAATTTTTAGTCTGCCTCTACCTATCCAACTCCTGTCCTACACACGGCTAGAGACCAGGAAATCCGTGGTTCATTTCCCAGCTATGTCATTTAATTTTTGAGTCTGACTAACTATCCAACTCCTGTCCGACACACGGCTAGAGACCAGGATATCCGTGGTTCAAATCCCAGCTATGACATTGAATTTTTCAGTCTGACTCTACCTATCCAACTCCTGATTTATACACGGCTAGAGACCAGGAGATTCATGGTTCAAAACCCAGCAATGACAATGAATGTTTCAGTATGACTCTAAATATCCATCTCGTGTTTTATACACGGCTAGAGACCGGGAGATCCGTGGTTCAAATCCCAGCTATGACATTGAATTTTTCAGTCTGACTTTACCTATCGAACTCCTGTCCTACACACGGATAGAGACCGCGCAGATCCGCGATTCAAATCCCAGCTATGACATTGAATTTTTCAGTCAGACTCTACCTATCACACTCCTGACCTACACACGGCTAGAGACCGGGATATCCGCGGTTCTAATCTCCGCTATTGCATTATTTGTCAGTCTACTCTACGTATCCACCTCCCGTCCTACACACAGCTAGAGTCTGGTATATCCGTGGTTCATATCCCAGCTATGACATTGAATTTTTAAGTCTGACTCTACTTATCCAGCTCCTGTCATATACACGGCTAGAAACCGGGAGATACATGGTTCAAATCCCAGCTATGACATTGAATGTTTCAGTCTGACTGTACATATCCATCTCCTGTCCTATTCACGGCTAGAGACCAGGAGATCCGTGGTTCAAATCCCAGCTATAACATTGAATTTTTCAGTCTGACTCCACCTGTCCAACTCTTGTCCTACATACGGCAGGAGACCAGGAGATCCATGGCTCAAATCCCAGCTATAACATTGAATTTTTCACTCTGACTCTACCTATACAACTCCTGCCCTACACACGGTTAGAGACCGGGATATGGGTTGTTCATATTCCGGCTATGACATTGAATTTTTCAGTGTGACTCTACCTATCCAACTCCTTTCCTATACATGGTTAGAGACCAGGTAATCCATGGTTCAAATCCCAGCTATGACATTGAATGTTTCAGTCTGAATCTACCATTCCAAGTCCTGTCCTACACACAGCTAGAGACCGGGAGATCCGTGGTTAAAATCCCAGTTCTGAAATTGAATGATTCAATCTGACTCTACCTATCCATCTGCTGTCCTATTCACGGCTAGAGACCGGGAGATCCCGGTTTCAAATCCCAGCTATGACATTGGATGTTTCAGTCTGATTCTACCTATCTAACTGCTGTCCTATTCACGGCTAAAGACCGGTAGATTCATGGTTGAAATCCCAGCTATGACATTGATTGTTTCAGTCTGTATCTACATATCCATGTCCTGTCCTATTCACGGCTAGAGACCAGGAGATCCGTAGTTAAATCCAAACTATGACAATGGATTTTTCAGTCTGACTCTACCTATCCAACTCCTGTCCTACACATGGCTAGAGACTAGGAGATTCGTAGTTCAAATCCCAGCTATCTCATTGCATTTTTCAGTATAGCTCTACCTATCCTACTCATGTCCTACACACAGCTAGAGACCGGCAGATTGGTGGTGAAAGTCCCAGTTATGACATTGAATGTTTCAGTCTGATTCTACCTATCCAACTGCTGTCCTATACACGGCTAAAGACCGGGTGATTCCTGGTTGAAATCCCAGCTATGACATTGTATGTTTCAGTCTGGCTCTACATATCCATCTCCTGTCCTATTCACGGTTAGAAACCGGGAAATCGGTGGTTCAAATCCCAGCTATGACATTGAATTTTTCAGTCTGACTCTACCTATCCAACTCCTGTCCTACACACGGCTAGAGAACGGCAGATCCGAGATTCAAATCCCAGCTATGACATTGACTTTTTCAGTCAGACCTTACCTATCCAACTCCTGTCCTACACACGGCTAGAGACCAGGACATCCGTGGTTCATTTCCCAGTTATGTCATTAATTTTTCAGTCTGACTCTACCTATTCAACTCCTGTCCCACACACGGCTAGAGACCAGGAGAACCGTAGTTCAACTGGCAGCTATGTCATTGAATTTTTCAGTCTGACTCTACCTATCCAACTCCTGTCTTATACAAGGCTAGAGACCAGGAGATTCATGGTTCAAATCCCAGACATGACATTGAATGTTTCAGTCTGACTCTACCATTCCAACTCCTGGCATACAAACGCTAGAGACCGGCAGATCCGTGGTTAAAATCCCAGATATGACATTGAATTCTTCAGTCTGACTCTACCTATCCATCGCCTGTCCTATAAATGGCTAGAGACCGGGAGACCCGTCGTTTAAATCCCAGCTATGACATTGAATTTTTCAGTCTGACTAAACGTATTCAACTCCTGTCCTACACAAGGCTAGAGATCAGGAGATCCGTGGTTCAAATCCCAGCTATGTCATTGAATTTTTCAGTCAAACTCTACCTATCACACTCCTGTCCTACACGCAGCTAGAGACCAGGAGATCCGTAGTTCAAATCCCAGCTATGACATTGAATTCTTCAGTCTGACCCTACCTATCCAACTCGTGTGTTATACATGGCTAGAGACCAGGAGATCCGTAGTTCAAATACCAGCTATGACATTGAATTCTTCAGTCTGACCCTACCTATCCAGCTCGTGTGTTATACACGGCTAGAGACCGGGAGATCTGTGGTTCAAATTCCAGCTATGACATTGAATTTTTCAGTCTGGCTCTACCTATCCAATTCCTGTCCTATACACGGCTAGAGACACGGGAGATCTGTGGTTCAAATTCCAGCTCAGACATTGAATTTTTCAGTCTGACTCTACCTACCTAATCCTGTCATATACACGGCTGGAGACCAGGAGATCCGTGGTTCAATTCCCACCTATTACATTAATTTTTCAGTCTGACTCTACCTATCCAACTCCTGTCCTACACACGGTTAGAGACCAGGAAATCCGTGGTTCAAATTCCAGCTATGACATTGAATTTTTCAGTCAGACTCTACCTATCCAACTACTGTCCTACACACCGCTAGAGACCAGGACATCCGTGGTTCATTTCCCAGCTATGTCATTAATTTTTCAGTCTGACTCTACCTATTCAACTCCTGTCCTACATACGGCTAGAGACCAGGAGAACCGTAGTTCAACTCGCAGCTATGTCATTGAATTTTTCAGTCTACTCTACCTATCCAACTCCTGTCCTACACACGGCTAGAGACCAGGAGATCCGTGGTTCATTTCCCAGCTATGTCATTGAATTTTTCAGTCTGAATCTACCTATCCAACTCCTGTCCTACACACGGCTAGAGACCAGGATATCCGTGGTTCAAATCCCAGCTATCTAATTACATTTTTCAGTCTGACTCTGCCTATCCAACTCCTGTCTTATACACGGCTAAAGACCAGGAGATTCATGGTTCAAATCCCAGCAATGACATTGAATGTTTCAGTCTGACTCTACCTATCCAACTCCTGTCCTAAACACGGTTAGAGACAAGGGAATCCGTGGTTCAAATCCCAGCTATGACATTGAATTTTTCAGTCTGACTCCACCTATCCAACTCCTGTCCTATACACGGCAAGAGACCCTGAGATTCATGGTTCAAATACCAGTTATGACATTGAATGCTGCAGTCTGACTCAACCTATCCAACTCCTGTCCTATACACGCCTAGAGACTGGGAAATTCATGGTTCAAATACCAGTTATGACATTGAATGCTTCAGTCTGACTCTACCTATCCAACTCCTGTCCTATACCCCGGCTAGAGACCGTGAGATCCGTGGTTCCAATCCCAGCTATGACATTTAATTTTTCACTCTGACTCTACCTATCCAACTTCTGTCCTACACACGGCTAGAGACCAGGAGATCCGTGGTTCATTTCCCAGCTATGTCATTGAATTTTTCAGTCTGACTACCTATCCAACTCCTGTCCTACACACGGCTAGAGACCAGGATATCCGTGGTTCAAATCCCAGCTATGACATTGAATTTTTCAGTCTGACTCTACCTATCACACTCCTGTCTTATACACGGCTAGAGACCCGGAGATTCATGGTTCAAATCCCAGCAATGACATTGAATGTTTCAGTCTGACTCTACCTATCCATCTGTGTCCTATACACGGCTAGAGACCGGGAGATCCGTGGTTAAAATCCCTGCTATGACATTGAATTTTTCAGTCTGACTCTACCTATCCAACTCCTGTCCTATACACGGCTAGAGACCGGGAGATCTGTGGTTCAAATACCAGCTATGACATTGAATTTTTCAGTCTGACTCTACCTATCCAACTCCTGTCCTACACACGGCTAGAGACCAGGAAATCCGTGGTTCATTTCCCAGCTATGTCATTTAATTTTTCAGTCTGACTAACTATCCAACTCCTGTCCGACACACGGCTAGAGACCAGGATATCCGTGGTTCAAATCCCAGCTACGACATTGAATTTTTCAGTCTGACTCTACCTATCCAACTCCTGTCTTATACACGGCTAGAGACCAGGAGATTCATGGTTCAAAACCCAGCAATGACATTGAATGTTTCAGTATGACTCTAAATATCCATCTCGTGTCCTATACATGGCTAGAGACCGGGAGATCCGTGGTTCAAATCCCAGCTATGACATTGAATTTTTCAGTCTGACTCTACCTATCCAACTCCTGTCCTACAAATTGCTAGAAACCAGGAGATCCGTGGTTCAAATCCCAGCTATGACATTGATTTCTTCAGTCTGACTCTACCTATCCAACTACTGTCCTATACACGGCTAGAAACCGGGAGATCTGTGGTTCAAATTCCAGCTATGACATTGAATTTTTCAGTCTGACTCTACCTGTCCAACTCCTGTCCTATACACGGCTCTAGACCAGGAGATCCATGGCACAAATTCCAGCTATGACATTGAATTTTTCAGTGTGACTCTATCTATCCAACTCCTTTCTTACCCACGGCTAGAAACCGGAAGATCCGCGGTTCAAATCTCGGCTATAGCATTATTTGTCAGTCTACTCTACCTATCCAACTCCTGTCCTGCGCGCGGCTAGACTGGTAGATCCGTATTTCGAATCCCGGGTTTAGCATTGAATTTTTTAGTCTGACTCTACCTATCCAACTCCTGTCCTACACACGGCTAGAGACCGGGAGATCGGGTGTTCAAATTCCGGCTATGACATTGAATTTTTCAGTCCGACTCTGCCTATCCAAACCCTGTCCTATACACGGCTAGAGATCAGGAGATCCTTGGTTGAAATCCCAGCTATGGCATTGAATTTTCAGTCTGACTCTGCCTATCCAACTCCTGTCCTACACACCGCTAGAGACCAGGAGATCCGTGGTTCATTTCCCAGCTATTTCATTGAATTTTTCAGTCTGACTCTACCTATCCAACTCCTGTCCTACTCGCGGCTAGAGACTAGGAGATCCGTGGTTCAAATCCCAGCTGTGACATTGAAATTTTCAGTCTGACTCTACCTATCCAACTCCTGACTTATACATGGCTAGAGACCAGGAGATTCATGGTTCAAATCCCAGCAATGACATTGAATGTTTCAGTCTCTCTACCTATCCAGCTCCTGTCCTATACAGGGCTAGAGACCGGGGGATCCGTGGTTCAAATCCCAGCTATGACATGGAATTTTTCAGTCTGACTCTACCTATCCAATTCCTGTCCTACAAATCGCTAGAGACCAGGAGATCCGTGGTTCAAATCCCAGCTATGACATTGAATCATTCAGTCTGACTCTACCTATCCAGCTCCTGTCCTATACACGGCTAGAGACCGGGAGATCTGTGATTGAAATTCCAGCTATGGCTTTGAATTTTTCAGTCTGACTCTACCTATCCAACTCCTGTCCTATACACTGCTAGAGACCAGGAGATCCATGGCTCAAATCCCAGATATGACATTGAATTTTTCAGTGAGACTATATCTATCCAACTCCTTTCTTACACACGGCTAGAGACCGGAAGATCCGCCTTTCAAATCTCGGCTATAGCATTATTTGTCAGTCTACTCTACCTATCCAACTCCTGTCCTGCGCACGGCTGGACTGGTAGATCCGTGGTTCAAATCCCGGCTTTAGCATTGAATTTTTCAGTCTGACTCCGCCTATCCAACTCCTGTCCTATACACGGCTAGAGATCAGGAGATCCTGGGTTGAAATCCCAGCTATGACATTGAATTTTTCAGTCTGACTCTCACAATCCAACTCCTGTCCTACACACGGCTAGAGACTGGCATATCTGTGATTCAAATCCCAGCTATTAAATTGAATTTTTCGGTCAGACTCTACCTATCCAACTCCTGTCCTACACACGGCTAGAGACCGGGAGACCCGCGGTTCAAATCTCGGCTATAACATTATTTGTCAGCGTGTCCTACACACGGCTAGAGACTAGTAGATCCGTGGTTCAAATACCGGCTATAGCATTGAATTTTCAAGTCTGAATCTACCTATCCAATTCCTGTCCTACACACGGCCAGAGACCAGCAGATCCGTGATTCAAATCCTAGCTATGACATTGAATTTTTCAGTCAGACTCTACCTATCCAACTCCTGTCCTACACACGGCTAGAGACCGGGAGATCCGCGGTTCAAATCTCGGCTATAGCATTTGTCAGTCTACTCTACCTATTTAACTCCTGTCCTACACACGGCTAGAGACTGGTAGATCCGTGGTTCATATCCCGGCTATAGCATTGAATTTTTCAGTCTGACTCTACCTATCCAACTCCTGTCCTATACACGGTTAGAGACCAGGAGATCCGTGGTTCAAATCCCAGCTATGACATTGAATTTTTCAGCCTGACTATACCTATCCAACTCCTGTCCTACACACGGCTAGAGACCGGCAGATCCGTGATTCAAATCCCAGCTGTGACATTGAATTTTTCAGTCAGACTCCACGTATCCAACTCCTGTCCTACACACGGCTAGAGACCGGCAGATCCGCGGTTCAAATATCGGCTATAGCATTATATGTCAGTCTACTCTACCTATCCAACTCCTGTCCTACACACGGCTAGAGACCCGTAGATCCGTGGTGCAAATCCCGGCTATAGCATTGAATTTTTCAGTCTGACTCTACCTATCCAACTCCTGTCCCTCACACGGCTAGAGACTGGTAGATCCGTGGTTCAAATCCCGGCTATAGCATGAATTTTTCAGTCTGACTCTACCTATCCAGCTCCTATCCTACACACGGCTAGAGACCGGGAAATCGGGTGTTCAAATTCCGGCTATGACATGGAATTTTTCAGTCTGACTCTCTCTACCTTTCCAACTTGTTAAAACTCTTATACTTCTATTTACTTGATGCTAACCGAGAAAACATTACCTGAAATAGTCTTATTACTTGTTGCCTTGTAAGTAGAACGAAAATAAGGGAGTACCAACAGTCAAAACTTTTTAAATGTTGTTATGGGATAGAAATCCGGCAGTTGACAAGTTTTTATATGCGTAACAAGGAATATCTCGAAAACGGTTAAGTCCAGGAACAAAAATGTACGAGCTTAACCGTGTGTTTTAAGGAGATTTTCATTTTCTGTGCAGTAAGTTTTAGGCTCTTTTACGATGTATTAGTTCACAAAAATTCATCCAGAATAATGAGGACATTAGAGGCTATTCCTAGAAAATTGAAGATATACATTTTATTTGTGATATAAATATCTTAAACATAAGAGATTTTAATCAAAATCGTTTGAGCGATTTTTGAAATACTAAAAATTTTCGAAACCTTTCCCATTTAAAGGGAATTTTCTTGAACATGTTCGTATCACATCCTTGGGAGATAGTGAATTTACATATCAAGTTTGGTATTTAACGGACTTTTATTTTAGAGCTATTCTACCCACAGACACACACAATTATTTTACAAAAATGCTTTTTGGATTCAGAGCATCCCAAAACATCTATTTCAGGGGAAAGCTCGGTATTGAATTTTTGGGTACAATACAATACCTTCTCTATACACTATGTACATAGTACGTGTAGAGAAAGTAAAAACTGAAGGTCAGTTAGGTATCAAACTTGGCATTTTTGTTTACTATTTTTCAAAAAGAATGTGTATGGCGTTTTATTTAAGGAGGCTCTTAAACTGATGTGGTTCTCAGCGTCCCATTCTATACTGGGCGTGAAAGATCACCTAATTTTGCTCTGAGGGCTCTTTATGAGGCTTGAGGTTCTTTAACTGCTGTGGTTCTCAGCGTCCCATTCTATAATGGGCGTGAAAGACCACTTAATTTTGTTCAGAGGCCTCTCTATCAGGCTTGAGGTTCTTTAACTGCTGTGGTTCTCAGTGTCCTATTCTATACTGGGTGTGAAAGATCACTTAATTTTGCTCAAGGGCCTCTCTATCAGACTTGAGGTTCTTTAACTGCTGTGGTTCTCAGCGTCCCATTCTATAATGGGCATGAAAGACCACTTAATTTTGTTCAGGGGCCTCTCTATCAGGCTTGAGGTTCTTTAACTGCTGTGGTTCTCAGCGTCCCATTCTATACTGGGTGTGAAAGATCACTTAATTTTGCTCAAGGGCCTCTCTATCAGACTTGAGGTTCTTTAACTGCTGTGGTTCTCAGCGTCCCATTCTATACTGTGTGTTGAAGATCACTTAATTTTGCTCAGAGGCCTCTCTATCAGACTTGAGGTTCTTTAACTGCTGTGGTTCTCAGCGTCCCATTCTATAATGGGCGTGAAAGACCACTTACTTTTGTTCAGAGGCCTCTCTATCAGGCTTGAGGTTCTTTAACTGCTGTGGTTCTCAGCGTCCCATTCTATACTGGGTGTGAAAGTTCACTTAATTTTGCTCAAGGGCCTCTCTATCAGGCTTGAGGTTCTTTAACTGCTGTGGTTCTCAGCGTCCCATTCTATACTGGGTGTGAAAGATCACTTAATTTTGCTCAAGGGCCTCTCTATCATACTTGAGGTTCTTTAACTGATGTGGTTCTCAGCGTCCCATTCTATACTGGGTGTGAAAGATCACTTAATTTTGCTCAAGGGCCTCTCTATCATACTTGAGGTTCTTTAACTGCTGTGGTTCTCAGCGTCCCATTCTATACTGGGTGTGAAAGATCACTTAATTTTGCTCAAGGGCCTCTCTATCAGACTTGAGGTTCTTTAGCTGATGTGGTTCTCAGCGTCCCATTCTATACTGGGAGTGAAAGATCTCTTAATTTTGTTCAGAGGCCTCTCTATCAGGCTTGAGGTTCTTTTACGTGCCGTAAATCTACGATAGGGGACCAACGGTTTTACTTCCCTTCCGAAAGAAGCCATGATATGGACTTTTACACCCGAATAATTCCATCGTCCTCCGCCAGGTTTGAACCCGCGACCTTGGGTGTATTAAGTCAGCATGCTAACCATTACACACGGAGGGCGATACACTATTTTTCAAGAACACACACACACACACATACACCTTTTTCCAAAAATGCTTTGTTTGGATTCAGGGGGACCCAAAACATATATTTGCGGTGAAATCTCGGTATCGAATTTTGGGTGCATTACAATACCTTCTATATACACTATATACATAGTACGTGTAGAGAAAGAAATAGTTTGTTTTATCGTATCCTATAGACTTGATGTATTCTAGAAAACAACAAATATGAGTCTTTACTTAATTGTAATTATTTTGTGACGTTCCCATTCTTTAACTTGCTTGTCATATAAGTCCTTGGGTAACAAACTGAGTACAGCTTGTTCGGGAATATCCATTTTCATTCATTTATTTGGTGACGTTTAAACAAGAACCGGAATTGAAACTGTTGTTTCCGGTTACGAACAAACAAAACACTATATACGTCACGTAATGACGACTCTAATAATATTTCAGTCAATATCAGGATACGATAAAACGTTGTTTGCTTATTAGAACACTCACAAATAGTAGTCTATTTAAGATACTTATAATATAAATAACTATTCATATGTTTTTCTAGGTAGTCTCCTTAGCGTTGCTGCTTACCAGCGGGAGACCTGGGTTCGATTCCGAGTACCGGCGTGGGAATTTTTCCTCCGATGTGAGACCTGGACCGGGGTGCACCCAGCCTCATGAAGTCTCTGGGATGGGGGGGGGGCAATTGATGGAGAAGTAGCGGCTCCAGGAGCGCATTAACTGACCACATGTCACCCTCCAGCACTGCACCCTATCCCTAAGGTTCCTTGTCAACTGTCGTGCCATGGAGTTATTTTATTAGGACTTATCGATGTGAATGACCACGTGTCACCCTCCAGCACTGCACCCTATCCCTAAGGTTCCTTGTCAACTGTCGTGCCATCGAGTCATGTTATTAGGACTTATCGATGTGAATGACCACGTGTCACCCTCCAGCACTGCACCCTATCCCTAAGGTTCCTTGTCAACTGTCGTGCCATCGAGTTATTTTATTAGGACTTATCGATGTGAATGACCACGTGTCACCCTCCAGCACTGCACCCTATCCCTAAGGTTCCTTGTCAAATGTCGTGCCATGGAGTTATTTTATTAGGACTTATCGATGTGAATGACCACGTGTCACCCTCCAGCACTGCACCCTATCCCTAAGGTTCCTTGTCAACTGTCGTGCCATCGAGTTATGTTATTAGGCCTTATCGAACGCCCTCGTAGACAAAGTGATGTGACTGAACCACGTGAGGTTCTTTTATTCAAATGTTTTGTCAGGTAAACTGTTAAATGTTACAGAAACAAGGATCGTGAGTTGTGCGAGGTGCTGAGAAGACAAGAAACAGAACTGATAAAGCAAAGGGAAGAAGTCAAAGCTGTCCATATGGGGCAAGCATTTGATATTGTCGATGGAAAGGTAATGCTTTTCTTGCATAATAAATAGTTGTTTAATACTTTCCTAGGTTAAAACTTCTCCCCTAATATACTGAGCCAGGTTGCTCAGCAGTTTCGTCTAGGACTGTTATTCGGGAGGTCCGCGCACTCTGGCCCTGGTTACCTGGGATCGCTTGGTGCTGTATACCTGCCACTTCCCTTCTTCATCTTTCAAGTCGGTTTTGCAGGCAGATGGCGCGGGAAACTCTTTTCCCCCTGATTGAGACTACGTGCCGTTGTATAGGCCTCTTTCCGGCCTCCCGACGCCTGTGTAGCCATCTAGTGACACTCCCGTGCGTCTTTGCGCTTAGTTCCGTGGTTCACTGTGTTTCTCATCCCTTCCCCCCGGGCCGCAATAGATCAGCACTTGTTGCCGAGGTTAACATGCTCTAACCTCTCGTCAAAAAACGGTATCAAATTACTCGGTGGAATGCAATATTTTCTTTGCTTCTGTAGATAAATATTAGAGAAATTGAAAACCAATTTAATTTTAATCATTCTATGTTTGTGAAACATCAACTGAAGTAAAACAAATACATATATTGAAATTATACAAGTTTGGAATAGTACCTTATTTTTAGTAAAACAAATATTGGGTAAGATACTTAGTTGCTCTATTTAATAAATGTTTGATTACATAACAATCTCCTCTAAATATAATAATACCGTCAAATTCTTTAAGTTTAAGATTATAACTATTAATACTCTACTCTTAAACTTTTACAGTAAAAATAATAGAATTTTACGAATAGAAAGTTGCTTAAGTCCACCAATACCTTCAATGAATGCAGACAAAATTGGCAGTTACCGAGGTGTCCCCGCCGTTAACATACTCTAATATCAGATAAAGTAAATATCTATGAGAAACCATGTCTTATAGAGGCACGCGCCATGTTCAATGTAATTCCCTTGTTTAACAATCTCAACGTGGCCACGAAATGCAACCCTTGTTAAAAAGAAAAAGCTCCTCGTATGAAATGTGCCAGTGTTACTTATTACTTTCTCTAGCCCCATATGTACAATGTACATAGGGATAGAGAAGGTATTGTAATGCACCCAAAAACTTGATACCAAGATTTCACGGAAATATATGTTTTGGGGTCCCCTGAGTCCGAAAAAAGCATTTTTAAAAAAAGGTCTGTGTAGGTGTGCCTGTCTGTGGACATAGTAGCCCCAAAACGAAAAGACCCTTAAATACCAAACTTGGTATTTAGGTTTAGTATCTTCCAAGGATGTGACAGGAAGATTTAAAAAAAAAAATCCCCCTACTAAAAACTACCCTTTACTTGGAACAAATTTCGAAAATGTTTATTTTCTTAAAAATGGCTCTTAACGACTTTGATTAAAATCCCATATATTAAAGCTATTTATGTCCCAAATAAAAAGTATATCTCAAATTTTTGGGGAATAGCCTCTTAAGACCTCTTTATTCTGGATGAATTTTGCTTAACTGCTAAACCGTAAGAGATTGAAAAAAACTCACTACACTAAAAATGTACATCACAACAAAACACACAATGTATGTCTTTTACGCTTTTGTTGTGGAGATAACAGTTTCTGAGATATTCCTTGTTATTTTCAATTGTGAAGTACTTAAACTTTTCTCAGACAGGAAGTACCCGCTTTTCTTTTGTTCTACTCCTGGCCAAGCAAAGAAGTGATTTGCAAAGAAACAATTTTTCGGTTACGTAACAACAAGCTTTTAAAACATTTGACTATCACTTTATCCTAGTGTATTCCCTTCTACTTACAAGGAAGCAAGTAATGTGGCAGTTTCTGTTAATGTTTTGTCTATTATCATACAGTATAACATAGAAGCATAAGCTTTTTAACAATAATGTGTTACAAACATGTAGAGAAATTCATGTTAATGGAGCACATTAGAATTCTTTTTTTTTTTTTTTTTTTTTTTTTTTAAATGAGGATAGGTTTGCTTTTGCCATCATATACCAAACATTGTTGTGACATGTAACTGATATGGTCTTACATTGTTGAAGGTGGCAGAAATGCAGAAACTGAAGATCTCAGCTGATGAGCAACATGGACGCCTTGTGCAACTGCATAGTGATTTGGAACATCTGCAGACTCTCAAGAAGATGGAGCAACTCTCCTTCAAGGAGGACATGAAGAGAGAGAGCCAAGTGAGTATTCCATCACAAATACTGCTTTCCGTGTCTGTCAACACGATAGAACCAAGTCCAGTATCTTCCAAGGGTGCAACATGAACATTCTCAACAAAATCGCCCTACCCCCAACTACCCTTTACATGGAACAAATTTAGAGCATTTTGCTTTCCTCAAAAATGACTCCAATGATTTTGATTAAAATGTCTTATATTTAAGATATTTCCATGACAGATAAAATGTATATATTGAATTTTCGAGGAATAGTCTCTGAAGACCTCTTCATTCTGGATAACGTTTGTATAACTGGGAAACAGTAAGAGATAGACAAACACTTAGTGCACAATCTCTTGAAAACACACATTCGTATTGTATACTTTTTTTCCTGGAGTTGACCATTTTCGAGATACTCCTTGTTCTTAAATTTTTGTTATACAGGAACTTGTCAACTCCTGGCCATGCAAAGAAACAAATTTAGATCACATAGCAACCAGCTTTAAAAAATGTGACTATCACTTTATCCTAGTGTATTCCCTTTCACTTACAAAAGCAAGTAATAAGACAATTCTGTTAATGTTTATCTAGATTAGCATGAAGTGGATAGAAGAATAAGCTTTTTAACAATAATTTGTTATAGAAATGTAGAGAAAGTCATGTGAATGGAACACCTCAGAATTTATGTTTCTCAAATGGAGAAGAGTCATAGCGACCAATTGTTAAAAGATTTGATCTAGTTTGAGTCAGGTGTATCTCCCTATTTACATGGAAATGTGTAGTATAATCATCAGATTAAGGTGAGGTAGACAGAAGAATGTTTTTTGTACGAACAGGAGTACAACAAGGAGATGAGGGACCTGCTGGAAGACCTGGAGAACAAGGCTCAGTGTCTGGAGAAGAAGTTCGATGTTCTGCTGGAGTCGGACAGAGTGAGTATGAATAGAGAACTGACAGCAAAGCAGAGAGAGACAGAAACACGCAAGAACAAACAGTTGGCATTACAGAGAGTTCTGCTGGACAACGTGCGCTTCGATCTAACTCAGTACTACAACACGGTCACTGTCAACAATCTCACGCTCGTCAAGACCTTGAAGGTGAGTGCCTGGTGAAACAGCCACAATTAACCAGTATAATGTGGTGTTTGGTTGTAGTTGCTCGAATAGCAGAAGCAAAAAGTGTTTCAATACATAGTTTAGTGTATGATGTTTCCATGGTATACTTATCTATCTGGTGCTATCTCTAAGTAGAGATCACTGTTTCTAGGGGCCAAGACTATGTGGTCACGGGCTTGGCAACCCCCAGGCACCCTAGCTAGATTACTGCAACTAAACAGATGGAAATCCAAAATTTGGAAAAAGATGTAGAAGATAGAGTAGGCGACTTTGATCCATTTAAAACACGTCCATTAGTTGGGAGATCACCACTGCATCTAAGACGCAGCTCAACTGGAAGTCTGAAACAGATACTGTTATTGAGGGCAAGATAAGTGACATTTTAAGTGATCTTAGCAGACCAAGTACAGGAAATGAAAAGGAAGAGAATTAGCAGCCCTGAAAAAATGAAAAAAAAGCAAAGAAGAACATGATTTGTATCTTCAAAAGACGGATAACGTTCAAGAGGATTACCCTACTGTATCGATGAGTGTAGAGGCTGAGTATGACGATCTGGAAGGTGAAGAGTTAATTCAGTTGAAGGAATTTGGCAATATTGCGGGAGAGTTGCTTAAACATAGTGAAAACTTAGCCGCCTTGGTTAAAAAAAACTCCCAATACTAAATTGGAAATAAAAAAGGGTATCAGGAAATTAAGCACTATAGCCGAGATGATATTGGAGGGGATCTAGAGAGGAAAAAAGGAGATGTTAGTACTCTCAAAACTTGTGAAATAGCAGTTCAAGTGCAACAAGATTGTATACACAGGGTGTAATAACCATTGAGGAGGATAGGTCACAAGCTTATAGTTTTGTAGATTTGTTGGATATAAAATGGTCGGAAAATAATTTCCAGTCAATATCTGTACTACCTGGAAGCTTATTTAAAGTTGAGGAAGGATATGATACAAATCCAGGAGATAAAAGAGACGAAGGCATTTTGAAGAAATTGAAAGAAATTTATCCTGATTTTGTAAGTATAACAGGCAAAAATCTAGAAGAAGGTAAAATAGAATATCTCCAAAGGAATGTCAAAGTTTATAGTAGTAGAGAGAAGGAAAAAGACACATCTCTATTCTTTTACATAATCCCGTTCAATGTGGATGTCGAAGGTGTAAATGACATGGTGTGTTTCGCCAGAATGCTACGCCAATGGAAGCACATCATGTAAGAAAAATAGCAATTGCCACACCGCAAGGGACAAATAGAGAATACACGAGGAAAATACTGGAATGGTTATTTCGTGGATGTGGAATAGAAATAAGGTATATTGTACCAATAAAGGGATGGGAACCACAGAAGAACGGGAAACCAATACAAAAGAAAATAGGTCAGCACAAAAAGAAACCACCTAAAGAAATGGTAGTAATTAAGGGAAAAGGGAAAACATCTGCAGAAACACTGAGCTCTGTGAAACAAGGTATTGATATAGCAAAACTAGATTTGAGAATAAAAACCATTAGGAAAATAGGTAAAGAGGAGCTATTCCTTGCAGTTGAGGGAACAGGAAAAGCAAATAGCCTCCTGAAGAATGCTGAGGAAGTTGAGGTGCCCACAGAGAGCAAGGAAACTAATGTTTTTATTTATGGAATAGATCCTACAGCAAAGGAAGATGATCTGAAAATGGCAATTTGTGAAGAAACAACAGTTACAGGAGACGGATATAATTAATGTTTCTATGTGACCAGGAAGATTTGGTAACCAAAACGCAATAGTGACGTTGAAACTGGTAAGACCCTACTAAAACGGAGACAGATTAGAGTTGGATGGGTCAGCTGCCAGATTAGAGAAAGAATAAAAGTCACTAGGTGTTTTGGATTTGGACATATAGCGTATCAATGTAAGGAGAAAGAGGATAGAACTGGATCTGCCCTGAATTCTGGGGAGCAGGGTCATATAGCTAGAGAATGCAAAATGCATCTGTCTGTATAAGGTGTAAAAAAGGAGGCCACAGAAGTGACCAAATGAGTTGCCCTCTATACAGAAAGATGATAGGGGACATAAGACGAAGAAGGTTGAAATAAAAAAAGATAACGGGTTCAACAGCCATAGGAATCCTACAAGCTAATTTAATGAGGTCACAAGGTAGTCATGATATGGCATATGCAGTTACAATGGAGAAGAAGGTTGACATAATGATAGTAAGTGAACCAAATTTAAAGTGTGTATCCAGCAATAATTGGATTAAGGATAAGAGGATGGATGTCGCTGTCAACTTCCTGAACAAAAATATAGACGTAATAGATTGGAGGTTAGAAAATGGTTATGTCTGCATATACTTTAAACAATTTAAGATTTATGGATGTTATAGTTCACCAAATATACCCCTGGACGAATTTAAGAAAGAAGTAGACTCTATAATGTAAGACATTAGTACGCAAAGAGGAGAAAGTATTATAATGGGAGAGTTAAATATTAAATCACTACAGTGGGGCGCACAAACCACTGACCAGAGAGGTGAATATTGGGTCGAGTGGATGGCAGAACTGGATCTAGTAGTGCAAAACATAGGAAATAAACCGACTTTTGTGAGAGGAGCCTATGAATCATTTATAGACATTACGTGTTCAACTCATGATATCAAATAAAATCCTGAATTGGGTGGTGCTTGAAGAGGAATCACTTAGCGACCACAAGTTTATCTATTTTGAAATCAAAGAACCAACAAAGCGAAAGGGTCGACAAAATGAGAAGACAAAACTAGAGTATGATTGGGATATATATAAAGTTATCATGAAGTGGAAGGAAGAGAATAGAGAAGACGTTACAGAAGAAGTCTCCCGGGAGGAGGTGGTAAACGCAATACAAGAAGCTACTTTAGCTAGCCAAATACATACCAGCAAGAGAGACAGCTCCCGAGTACCAATGACATTGAATGTCAAAGGAGGAGATGCAATCACAGCAGGAGCAAAGTAACAAGAGCAAACAAGAGACAAATATAAGAGCAGGACCTAGAAGTGTTAAGTGTAGACTATAAAGAGAAGAAAAGAACATTGACAAACCTCATAAAGGAGTCCAAGAGAAACAACTGGCAAAAACTATGTGAAGAACTTGATCAGGATATTTGGGGATCAGGATATAAAATAGTAACAGGGTGTTTGACTAATAGAGCTCCCATAAAATTAACAGAGGAGAAGGAAATAAGTGTAGTAAAGGCGTTATTCCCTAGCAATGAAGTAAGATAGAAGCCAAAATAAGATGTAGTGTAGAGTAAGAATTCACCATGGATGAATTACATGAAGCAGGGCGCAACATGAAATCCGGCAAAGCGTTGGGATTGGACGGTATTCCACCCGAAGCAGTGAGGTTTGCCATTGAGGCAATCCCTAAATGGATTCTAGCAGCCTTAAATACGTTACTGAAACAACAGGAGTTTCCAGGAGAATGGAAGGTAGCTAAACTCATATTGTTGCTAAAAGGGGGTAAGTTACCTCAAGATCCATCAGCATATCAACCAATATGTTTACTCAATACCATGAGTAAAGTATATGAGAGTCTAATAAGGACAAGAAATTGAGGAAGGGGAAGGACTATCCTGCAACCAGTATGGCTTCAGAAAAGGCAAAACTACAATCCAGGACATTAAAGCTGTTCAAAAAATTAAGATGACAGTAAAGAAAAGTGGCTAGCCACGATCACACTGGATGTGAAAAATACTTTGAACAGTGCAACTTGGAGTATTATTATTCAAGAGCTCCAAAGAAAAAATATTTCAGCATATTTAGTAAATATAATACGAGAGTACTTCAACCGAAGATACATAACGCTAAGTAATAAGAAACAAGTACAGGTTACGGCAGGGGTACCCCAAGGCTCTGTCCTGGGACCTACATTGTGGAATATTTTATACGATGGCGTATTGCGGCTAAAACTACCCAGGGAGCTTATACGTTGGGATTTGCAGATGATTTAGTGTTAGTCACTACAGCTGCCAAAGCAGAAGAATTAATGTTTAAGGCAGATGAATCCCTCATACGCATAGACAGGTGGATGAAAGCCAACAAATTAATTCTTGCGCCACAGAAAACGGAAGCTGTGATCCTAAAAGGGCCAAGAAAACGGCCAAATGTGAGTTTCAGGATAGGCAATACTGATGTTAAGCCAAAAAAGTCAGTGAGATATCTAGATGTCATATTGGGCGATGGTGGAAATTTTGGTGAGCACATTAGAACAATCACCAAGAAGGCTGAAGAGAGAACAGCGGCATTGAGTAGACTAATGCCAAATATTGGGGGCCCAAGAACTGTAAAAAGCCAAATTTCATATAGCGTAATCTATTCCATACTGTTATATGCTGCCTCAATATGGCACACTGCATTTGGAAAAGAAGCGTACCGAAACCACCTGGCCAGAGTGCAGCGGAAATTATTACTAAGGGTGGTAAATGGTTATCAAACCATATCGACCAGAGCCCTACAGGTCATCTCCGGAGCAGTACCCATAGATCTGTTAGTAAAAGAGAGAAACATCTTAGAAGAAAAAATTGGTTCCACTAATGCAGACAAAAGAAATGTTAGACAACAAATCATAGAAGAGTGGCAAGAGCGGTGGCATGAGACCATGGAAGTGGCACAATGGACGAAGCAAATGATCCCAGATATTAATATGTGGCTGTTATGCAAGCACAGCTCGCTAGATTATTTCATGACGCAGGTACTATCTGGTCATGGAAGATTTAGGTACTAAGCAAAAAAATGGGAAAACGAATAGCGAGAATTGCAACTACTGCCCAGAAACTGATACCGCGGAGCACATGCTACTCCACTGCCCAAGATGGGAGACCTATAGGAATAAAACTCACACAAAATTGGGTAAAACTACAACAGTAGATAATTTACAGCAGACCATTACTGGGAGTACAAAAGCATGCAATACAGTAAAAGAACTAAGTAAAGAAATTATGGAGACAAAGGAAAAAGAGGAAAGACAGCAACTGACAATACACATATACAGCTTCCATTTTGATGAAATGCTGCACGCAGTCCTGAAATGGTATGCTGAGAAGGCAGTGGCTTTTTTAGTTGGTAAAAATCCAACTCTCCAAGAGAGCATCTTTAGAAGAATATTTCCACTGCCGAAATAAAAAAAAAAAAAAAAAAAAAAAAACTCTTTCTAGGTAGGGATCACTGTTTCTAGTTGGAAATCACTTTCTCTTGGTAGAGATCACTGTTACTAGTTGCAGATTACTGTTTCTAGTTGAGATCCCTGTTTCTAAGTGGAGATCACTGTTTCTAGTTGGAGATTACTGTTTCTATGTAGAGATCACTGTTTATAGTTGGAGATTGCTGTTTCTATGTAGAGATCACTGTTTCTAGTTGGAGATTACTGTTTCTATGTAGAGATCACTGTTTCTAGTTGGAGATTACTGTTTCTATGTAGAGATCACTGTTTATAGTTGGAGATTGCTGTTTCTATGTAGAGATCACTGTTTCTAGTTGCAGATTGCTGTTTCTATGTAGAGATCACTGTTTCTAGTTGGAGATTACTGTTTCTATGTAGAGATCACTGTTTATAGTTGGAGATTGCTGTTTCTATGTAGAGATCACTGTTTGTAGTTGCAGATTACTGTTTCTAGTTGGAGATTACTGTTTCTAGTTGGAGATTACTGTTTCTATGTAGAGATCACTGTTTCTAGTTGCAGATTACTGTTTCTAGTTGGAGATTACTGTTTCTATGTAGAGATCACTGTTTCAAGTTGCAGATTACTGTTTCTAGTTGAGATCACTGTTTCTAGTTGCAGATTACTGTTTCTATGTAGAGATCACTGTTTGTAGTTGGAGATTGCTGTTTCTAGTTGAGATCACTGTTTCTAGTTGCAGATTACTGTTTCTATGTAGAGATCACTGTTTCTAGTTGAGATCACTGTTTGTAGTTGGAGATTGCTGTTTCTATGTAGATCACTGTTTCTAGTTGAGATAACTGTTTGTAGTTGGAGATTACTGTTTCTATGTAGAGATCACTGTTTGTAGTTGGAGATCACTGTTTCTAGTTGCAGATTACTGTTTCTATGTAGAGATCACTGTTTCTAGTTGCAGATTACTGTTTCTATGTAGAGATCACTGTTTGTAGTTGCAGATTACTGTTTCTAGTTGAGATCACTGTTTCTAGTTGCAGATTACTGTTTCTATGTAGAGATCACTGTTTCTAGTTGGAGATTACTGTTTCTATGTAGAGATCACTGTTTGTAGTTGGAGATTGCTGTTTCTATGTAGAGATCACTGTTTCTAGTTGAGATCACTGTTTCTAGTTGCAGATTACTGTTTATATGTAGAGATCACTGTTTCTAGTTGAGATCACTGTTTCTAGTTGCAGATTACTGTTTCTAGTTGAGATCACTGTTTCTAGTTGGAGATTACTGTTTCTATGTAGAGATCACTGTTTCTAGTTGCAGATTACTGTTTCTATGTAGAGATGACTGTTTCTAGTTGCAGATTACTGTTTCTAGTTGAGATCACTGTTTCTAGTTGCAGATCACTGTTTCTAGTTGCAGATTACTGTTTCTAGTTGAGATCACTGTTTCTAGTTGCAGATTACTGTTTCTAGTTGAGATCACTGTTTCTAATTGCAGATTACTGTTTCTAGTTGAGATCACTGTTTCTAGTTGAGATCACTGTTTCTAGTTGAGATCACTGTTTCTAGTTGCAGATTACTGTTTCTATGTAGGGATCACTGTTTGTAGTTGGAGATTGCTGTTTCTAGTTGAGATCACTGTTTCTAGTTGGAGATTACTGTTTCTAGTTGAGATCACTGTTTCTAGTTGCAGATTACTGTTTCTATGTAGAGATCACTGTTTCTAGTTGAGATCACTGTTTCTAGTTGAGATCACTGTTTCTAGTTGAGATCACTGTTTCTAGTTGCAGATTACTGCTTCTATGTAGAGATCACCGTTTCTAGTTGGAGATTAGTGTTTCTATGTAGAGATCACTGTTTCTCGTTGGAGATTGCTGTTTCTATGTAGAGATCACTGTTTGTAGTTGGAGATTGCTGTTTCTATGTAGAGATCATTGTTTCTAGTTGGAGATTACTGTTTCTAGTTGAGATCACTGTTTCTAGTTGGAGATTGCTGTTTCTATGTGGAGATTGCTGTTTCTATGTAGAGATCATTGTTTCTAGTTGGAGATTACTGTTTCTAGTTGAGATCACTGTTTCTAGTTGGAGATTACTGTTTCTATGTAGAGATCACTGTTTCTAGTTGGAGATTACTGTTTCTATGTAGAGATCACTGTTTATAGTTGGAGATTGCTGTTTCTATGTAGAGATCACTGTTTCTAGTTGCAGATTGCTGTTTCTATGTAGAGATCACTGTTTCTAGTTGGAGATTACTGTTTCTATGTAGAGATCACTGTTTATAGTTGGAGATTGCTGTTTCTATGTAGAGATCACTGTTTGTAGTTGCAGATTACTGTTTCTAGTTGGAGATTACTGTTTCTATGTAGAGATCACTGTTTCTAGTTGCAGATTACTGTTTCTAGTTGGAGATTACTGTTTCTATGTAGAGATCACTGTTTCTAGTTGGAGATTACTGTTTCTATGTAGAGATCACTGTTTGTAGTTGGAGATTGCTGTTTCTATGTAGAGATCACTGTTTCTAGTTGAGATCACTGTTTCTAGTTGCAGATTACTGTTTCTATGTAGAGATCACCGTTTCTAGTTGAGATCACTGTTTCTAGTTGCAGATTACTGTTTCTAGTTGAGATCACTGTTTCTAGTTGGAGATTACTGTTTCTATGTAGAGATCACTGTTTCTAGTTGCAGATTACTGTTTCTATGTAGAGATCACTGTTTCTAGTTGCAGATTACTGTTTCTAGTTGAGATCACTGTTTCTAGTTGCAGATCACTGTTTCTAGTTGCAGATTACTGTTTCTAGTTGAGATCACTGTTTCTAGTTGAGATCACTGTTTCTAGTTGAGATCACTGTTTCTAGTTGGAGATTACTGTTTCTAGTTGAGATCACTGTTTCTAGTTGGAGATTACTGTTTCTAGTTGAGATCACTGTTTCTAGTTGGAGATTACTGTTTCTAGTTGGAGATTACTGTTTCTAGTTGAGATCACTGTTTCTAGTTGCAGATTACTGTTTCTAGTTGAGATCACTGTTTCTAGTTGCAGATTACTGTTTCTAGTTGAGATCACTGTTTCTAATTGCAGATTACTGTTTCTAGTTGAGATCACTGTTTCTAGTTGAGATCACTGTTTCTAGTTGAGATCACTGTTTCTAGTTGAGATCACTGTTTCTAGTTGCAGATTACTGTTTCTATGTAGGGATCACTGTTTGTAGTTGGAGATTGCTGTTTCTAGTTGAGATCACTGTTTCTAGTTGGAGATTACTGTTTCTAGTTGAGATCACTGTTTCTAGTTGCAGATTACTGTTTCTATGTAGAGATCACTGTTTCTAGTTGAGATCACTGTTTCTAGTTGAGATCACTGTTTCTAGTTGCAGATTACTGCTTCTATGTAGAGATCACCGTTTCTAGTTGGAGATTAGTGTTTCTATGTAGAGATCACTGTTTCTCGTTGGAGATTGCTGTTTCTATGTAGAGATCACTGTTTGTAGTTGGAGATTGCTGTTTCTATGTAGAGATCATTGTTTCTAGTTGGAGATTACTGTTTCTAGTTGAGATCACTGTTTCTAGTTGGAGATTACTGTTTCTATGTAGAGATCACTGTTTCTATGTGGAGATTGCTGTTTCTATGTAGAGATCATTGTTTCTAGTTGGAGATTACTGTTTCTAGTTGAGATCACTGTTTCTAGTTGGAGATTACTGTTTCTATGTAGAGATCACTGTTTCTATGTGGAGATTGCTGTTTATAGTTGGGTCGCCCTCCGTGGTGTAATGGTTACCATGCTGACTTCATATACCCAAGGTCGCGGGTTCAAACTCGGCGGAGGACGATGGATTTTTTCAGGCGTAAAAATCCTTAGCATGGCTTCCTTTGGAAGGGAAGTAAAGCCGTTGGTCCCATGTCGTAGATTTAAGGCACATAAAAGAACCTCAAGCCTGATTGAGAGGCCCCTGAGCTAAATTAAGCGGTCTTTCACGCCCAATATAGAATGGGACGCTGAGAACCACAGCAGTTAAAGAGCGTCCATAAATAACACATTTTTTTGTTTATAGTTGGAGATTGCTGTTTCTATGTAGAGATCACTGTTCCTAGGTAAGGGATAACTGTTTTTAGGTAGAAATCAGTTTCTATGTAGATATCACTGTTTCTAGTTGGAGATTGCTGTTTCTATGTAGAGATCACTGTTTCTAGTTGGAGATTACTGTTTCTATGTAGAGATCACTGTTTCTAGGTAGGGATAACTGTTTTAGGTAGAAACCACTGTTTCTAGGTAGATATCACTGTTTCTAGATGGAGATCATTGTTTCTAATTGGAGATTACTGATTCTATGTAGAGATCACTGTTTATAGTTGGAGATTACTGTTTCTATGTAGAGATCACTGTTTGTAGGTGGATATCACTGTTTCTAAATAAATATCACTGTTTCTAGTTGGAGATTTCTGTTTCTATGCAGAGATCACTGTTTCTAGGTGGTCATCACTGTTTATAGGTGGTCACTGTTTCAGGTAGAGATAACTATTTCTAGGTGGAGATCACTGTTTCCATGTAGATATCACTGTTTCTAGTTAGAGGTCACTGTTTCTTTTCAAGATTTCTGTTTTCTATGTAGAGATCAGTTTCTAGGTGGACATCACTGTTTATAGGTGGTCACTGTTTCAGGTAGAGATAACTATTTCTAGGGGAGATCACTGTTTCCATGTAGATATCACTGTTTCTAGTTACAGATCACTATTTCTAGTTGGAGATTTCTGTTTTCTATGTAGAGATCAGTTTCTAGGTGGACATCACTGTTTATAGGTGGTCACTGTTTCAGGTAGAGATAACTATTTCTAGGTGGAGATCACTGTTTCTAGTTTGAGATAGCTGTAACTGATTGCTCTCAGCAAATTATATGATTAGCCATAAGGCTAATGAGCGCCATTGTTTCAAAGCCTGCAGACTCATTGTTATGACATCACTCTTGTACAATAGTAAGTCACAAATAAAAATGAACACCGAGTATAATACTTTGCTGAAGCGAGACTGGCTTTGTTATTTTATTGGTGTGTCACGACATGGTGCCAAACATTTGTGCCATCCTCCTGTACCTAGTGTTTCTCCTCCAGAATGAACTCGAAACCATCAACACCACCTACGGCCGAGCGAGGAACATGTGTCGAGAGGCTGAACTCAGGAACCGCAAAATGAAACAGCCACTTGAAATTGCAAGGACTGAAATAGAGACGCTCAAGAAACAACTTGCTGAAGTTGAAACTGTCAGGAAATCAATCTTGGAAAAGAAAAACGAACTTGCTGAAACGATGGCCGAGAAGGAGGCGTTATCTGTTGAGGTGGAAGTGCTCAAGACCAGATATCACAAGGTACGTTCCTAACAACAGAAAACTCTCAAAAGTATTCTAACATTTGGTTTCAGTTGTCCGTCACCTACAGGCAACAAATCTACACCTCCACCCAAAAATCCTATGCCGAGATTCGGTGGAAATACAGGTTTTGGGATCCTGTACCTAAAAATTAGACAAAAAATGTCAATCTGTGTGTCTCCAAACAGCATAACTCAAAAACGAAAAGCTTTGTAAATACGAAACTTGATGTTTCAGTTAGGATTGTCTAAGATGCGAGAAAAAATATTTAAGAAAATCCCCCACCTTATACAACCCTTTATATGGAATCTCTTTTTGGGATTTGTTGTACCTACAAATTATTAAAACTCACATGAGCATCAATATGAGTACTCGAAACGAAAAGGAGTTGTTTAATTGTAAACTTCCTCAGTAACTGAGATCGTCCTCAAGTCTGACGTGGCATTTTATACGAGGACCATCCAGAAAGTGACAGAAGATTTGACATAACTAAACAATAACAAAAGTTATCAACACAAAACTTTATTTACAAAGTTACACTACCTTACTCTATTTCTCAACATTGTTATCAAGGTATTCATTGTCACGTGGTACACATGTTATACCCTTCCACTGCTAAACATCTGAGCCAAGATATTCAAATTTTCACCGGTTGCAAAATCTTTTCCATCCAAAAAGTCATGTACAGTGTCCAAAGTGAAACACCAGTTTTTCTGAATTCTTTTATCAATATTTGCTTTCAACTGCTCCATAACGATTGATGAACTTCCACTCCCGTCTTTATCATACACAATGTTATGCTCTTCTTTGATTACTCGTAAATTATGTGTCATTTCCTCACTGAAGACTTGTTCATTGCATTATCAATATATACTTGCATTATTTGCCTACAAAATTGGATTGACCGAACATTTTGTGCATTAAAAAAAAAAAAACAAAACAAAAAAAAACAAACAAACAAAAAACGAATAAGTTGTTTGGCGGAAGAAAAGTGTAACATGGGCATTGAAAAACTGGTACCACATGACAATAAATACCATGATAGCAATGTTGAGAAATAGAGTAGGTAGTGTAACTGTGTGTTGATAACTTTCGTTATTCTTTAATTATGTCAAATCGTCTGTCACTTTCTGGATAGACCTCGTACTTGTTCAGTTAGCACGATGTTGTAGTGTGTCTATTGTTAAAATTCCTGTACAGTGTATTCGGAGCTGATGAGCTGAAGTCTACGCCAGGAAGGCTGCTGGTGAACCTATTCTGCCCAGGAAAAAATAACCATATCGGAAGCCATGAGCTTACACAGGATGTTTCAGGATCTCTGCGACAAAGTCTGAGGAAGGACAGTCTCGCATAATGGTACACTTGTTTGTCAAGCAACCAACATCCTTCAACGTATTGTTGCAGAGTTACTCACTTCTGTTTGAAGCGCATCCAATAGGATAGGTTTGACAGGCACAGCCAGTACAGTTTGACTGTTTGCAACTGCTGAATCAAGTGACATCACCTCTTTTTTGACCCTCACGTTTGGTAGGTCTGGGACATACAGATCAGTGTTTGTTTACTTGTTCTTGTCATGCTGATAATTGAAACAAAAGTCTGTTGGTAAATTCAGGTAAATCAAACTCGGTAGTACTCAAGGAATGATTGCTAACTGCTGCCTGCCTATGATGAGGTAAGGGACAAGAAGAAGCCGCTATCACCTGATCAACATTGTTTCTACAGAAACACTGAGTTAAAACTGGACTGGGCGTATCAGACCTATCATACTGGACGCGTATCAAACAGAGGGTGGTGGTTGCCTGACAGAGTTTGTCTGAAACACACTTTAGGTTGTAACTTTAATAGTGACAACTATTTATTACAAATCTACAAGTGATACCTCTATGTCCTTCAGTGTAGTAACCAGCGATGTGGAAGGTGTAGTATTCCTGTAGCAGCTCCTGTTGTGTTGATGTTTCTGATGGAACACAATATACGAGGTACGTCCAGAAAGTAAGTTCCGTTTCAATCGCAGTTCCGCACATGCGCGGTAGACGCTCTGTATCAAGGGGAAGAAACGTGTGCCATTTTGAGATCGCTGTCAGCCACATGTGCTTGTTTACAATGTCGGTGTTGATTGTAAATCCCGCCGCTTGTGAAATCAGATCTGTGATTCGTTTTCTGAATGCTAGGAAAGTGAAACCAGTTGAAATTTATCGGCAAATTTTTGAGGTTTACGGACAAAATGCGATGAGTGATTCAATGGTGAGAAGATAGGTCCGACAGTTCAATGAAGGTCGTAGTGAAGTGCACATGAAGAATGAAGTGGGCATCCATCTTTGGTTACCGAAGAACTGGTGCACGCGATTGATGACAAGATCCAGGAAAACCGCAAGTTTACAAATAGTGCACTCTCTATGGAATTTCCCCAAAGCTCACGATCACTAATTCAAGAAATTGTTACCGAAAAACTGAAATTTCGTAAACTTTGCTCACGTTGGGTACCAAAGATTCTTACTGAGCAACACAAAACAAAACTTTTGGGTAGTGCACTTCAGTTTTTAACCCATTATGATGAAGACGGCAAAGAATTTCTGACACAGATAGTCACAGGAGAGACTTGGGTTTCTTACGACACCTCTGAAAGTAAGCGGCAATCAATGGAATGGAGGCACACTTCATCCCCAGCAACGGTTAAACCGAAACAAATCTTGAGACTTCGAAAAATGATGTGCACAGTGTTCTGGGACTGGAAAGGCATCTTACTCATTGATTTCTTACCGCGTGGTCAAACAATCGAAGCAGATGTTTATTGCGAGACACTTAGGAAATTGTGCCACGCAATACACAATAAGCGCCGAGGATTGCTGTCAAAAGGTGTTGTTTTTCTTCACAACAACGCACGACCACACACTGCAAATGTGATGAAAAACCACCTACAGGGATTTGGCTGGGACATGTTTGACCATCCTCTGTACAGCCCTGACCTCGCTCCTAGCGACTTTCATCTGTTCTTACATCTCTAGTCTTTCCTTGACGATCAACACTTCAACAATGACGAAGAGCTGAAAGAAAATATTTCCAACTTTTTGAAGACACAGACGGCAAACTTCTATGAAGAAGGTATAAAAAAACTTGTGCCACGCTACACTGCCTGCAAAGTTTCGGCAGTTATTTGGAAAAGTAGTTTAAGAGTTGTAGAATTTTGTGCAATAAATAATTATTCTGTATCAGTACACAATTTAATTTTATTACCAAACGGAACCTGCTTTCTGGACGTACCTCGTAGTAACATCATTGTCTAGTGATATGGAAGGTATATTATTCCTGTAGCAGCTCCTGTTCTGTTCATGTATGTGATGGACCACTCTATTGGAACAAAATATAGTAACATCATTGTCTAGTGATGTGGAAGGTGTAGTATTCCTGTAGCAGCTCCTATTGTGTTGATGTTTCTGATGGAACACAATATAGTAACATCATTGTCTAGTGATGTGGAGTGTGTAGAATTCCTGTTGTGTTGATGTTTCTGATGGAATACAATATAGTAACAACATTGTCTAGTGATGTGGAAGGTGTAGTATTCCTGTTGTGTTGATGTTTCTGATGGAACACAATGTAGTAACATCATTGTCTAGTGATGTGGAAGGTGTAGTATTCCTGTAGCAGCTCCTGTTGTGTTGATGTTTCTGATGGAACACAATATAGTAACATCATTGTCTAGTGATGTGGAAGGTGTAGTATTCCTGTAGCAGCTCCTGTTGTGTTGATGTTTCTGATGGAACAAAATATAGTAACATCATTGTCTAGTGATGTGGAAGGTGTAGTATTCCTGTAGCAGCTCCTATTGTGTTGATGTTTCTGATGGAACACAATATAGTAACATCATTGTCTAGTGATGTGGAGTGTGTAGAATTCCTGTTGTGTTGATGTTTCTGATGGAATACAATATAGTAACAACATTGTCTAGTGATGTGGAAGGTGTAGTATTCCTGTTGTGTTGATGTTTCTGATGGAACACAATGTAGTAACATCATTGTCTAGTGATGTGGAAGGTGTAGTATTCCTGTAGCAGCTCCTGTTGTGTTGATGTTTCTGATGGAACATAATATAGTAACATCATTTTCTAGTGATGTGGATGGTGTAGTATTCCTGTTGTGTTGATGTTTCTGATGGAACACAATATAGTAACATCATTGTCTAGTGATGTGGAAGGTGTAATATTCCTGTTGTGTTGATGTTTCTGATGGAACACAATATAGTAACAACATTGTCTAGTGATGTGGAAGGTGTAGTATTCCTGTTGTGTTGATGTTTCTGATGGAACACAATATAGTAACAACATTGTCTAGTGATGTGGAAGGTGTAGTATTCCTGTTGTGTTGATGTTTCTGATGGAACACAATGTAGTAACATCATTGTCTAGTGATGTGGAAGGTGTAATATTCCTGTTGTGTTGATGTTTCTGATGGAACACAATGTAGTAACATCATTGTCTAGTGATGTGGAAGGTGTAATATTCCTGTTGTGTTGATGTTTCTGATGGAACACAATATAGTAACATCATTGTCTAGTGATGTGGAAGGTGTAATATTCCTGTTGTGTTGATGTTTCTGATGGAACACAATATAGTAACAACATTGTCTAGTGATGTGGAAGGTGTAGTATTCCTGTTGTGTTGATGTTTCTGATGGAACACAATATAGTAACAACATTGTCTAGTGATGTGGAAGGTGTAGTATTCCTGTTGTGTTGATGTTTCTGATGGAATACAATATAGTAACAACATTGTCTAGTTATGTGGAAGGTGTAGTATTCCTGTTGTGTTGATGTTTCTGATGGAACATAATATAGTAACATCATGGTCTAGTGATGTGGAAGGTGTAGTATTCCTGTAATGTTGATGTTTCTGATGGAACATAATATAGTAACAACATTGTCTAGTGATGTGGAAGGTGTAGTATTCCTGTTGTGTTGATGTTTCTGATGGAACATAATATAGTAACATCATTATTTAATGATGTGGAAGGTGTAGTATTCCTGTTGAGTTGATGTTTCTGATGGAACACTATATAGTAACATCATTATCTAATGATGTGGAAGGTGTAGTATTCCTGTTGTGTTGATGTTTCTGATGGAACACAATATAGTAACATCGTTGTCTAATGATGTCGAAGATGTAGTATTCCTGTTGTGTTGATGTTTCTGATGGAACACAATATAGTAACATCATTGTCTAGTGATGTGGAAGATGTAGTATTCCTGTTGTGTTGATGTTTCTGATGGAACACAATATAGTAACATCGTTGTCTAATGATGTCGAAGATGTAGTATTCCTGTTGTGTTGATGTTTCTGATGGAACACAATATAGTAACATCGTTGTCTAATGATGTCGAAGATGTAGTATTCCTGTTGTGTTGATGTTTCTGATGGAACACAATATAGTAACATCGTTGTCTAATGATGTCGAAGATGTAGTAATCCTGTTGTGTTGATGTTTCTGATGGAACACAATGTAGTAACATCATTGTCTAGTGATGTGGAAGGTGTAATATTCCTGTTGTGTTGATGTTTCTGATGGAACACAATATAGTAACATCGTTGTCTAATGATGTCGAAGATGTAGTATTCCTGTTGTGTTGATGTTTCTGATGGAACACAATATAGTAACATCGTTGTCTAATGATGTCGAAGATGTAGTAATCCTGTTGTGTTGATGTTTCTGATGGAACGCTCTATTGCCTGCAGAATATCGGGAACAGTCCGTAGTCTGTAATCTAGGATTAAGTGATAATTACAGGGACTTAAGCCCAGTGAATAGGGTGGATGGAAAATTGCCCCCCCCCCCCTCCCAAAATGATGGTACACTGCGCTCATGTGTTATCTTGCAAAATGATGGGAGGGTGCAAGTAAGTTTGACTGGCTTCACACTGTAGCCATTGCTATGCTTCCGTCAAATTCCAAGGAATCCATCATGATGCAATTTTTCTCATTTTTAGATGTTTTTTTATTATACAAAACACAGCCATGTATGACCTCCTGGGCTAACTTACGACAATAGCATGAAAACAGCATGCACTAGATCTAGGTAAGTTTGCAATGTGGTCACCTTGAAAGCTATGATATTCCTATCTCCTGGGCTAACATACGACAAAAGCATGCACTAGCACTAGGCTAGTTTGCCATGCGGTCACATTGAAAGCTGTATGATATTCCTATCTCCTGGGCTAACTTATGATGATAGCATGCACTAGCACAAGGCAAATTTGCCATGTAGTCACATTGAAAGTTGTATGATATTCCTATCTCCTGGGCTAACTTACGACGATAGCATGCACTAGCACTAGGCAAGTTTGGCATGTGAGCACATTGAAGCTGTATGATATTCCTATCTCCTGGGCTAACTTACGACGATAGCATGCACTGGCACTAGGCAAGCTTGCCATTTGGTCACATTGAAAGCTGCATGAAGTTGCTATCTCCTTGGCTAACTTAGGACGATAGCATGCAATAGCACTAGGCAAGTTTGCCATGTGGTCACATTGAAAGCTGTATGATATTCCTATCTCCTGGGCTAACTAACGACAATACCATGGAAACAGCATGCACTAGCACTAAGCAAGTTTGCAATGTGGTCACCTTGAAAGCTATGATATTCCTATCTCCTGGGCTAACTTACGACGATAGCATACACTAGCACAAGGCAAGTTTGCCATGTGGGCACATTGAAGCTGTATGATATTCAAATCGCCTGGGCTAACTTACAACGATAGCATGCACTTGTACTAGGCAAGTTGACCATGTGGTCACATTGAAAGCTGTATGATATTCCTATCTCCTGGGCTAACTTACGACAATAGCATGGAAACCTCATGCACTAGCACTAGGAGAGCTTGCTACGTGGTCACATTGAGAGCTGTATGATATTCCTATCTCCTGGGCTACCTTACGACTATACCATGCACTAGCACAAGGCAAGTTTCCCATGTGATCACATTGAAAGCTGTATGATATTCCTATCTCCTGGGCTAACTTACGACGCTAGCATGCACTAGCACAATGCAAGTTTGCCATGTGGTCACATTGAAAGCTGTATGATATCCTATCTCCTGGGCTAACTTACAATGATAGCTCGGAAACAACATGCACTAGCACTAGGCAGGTTTGCCACGTAGTCACATTGAAAGCTGTATGATATTCCTATCTCCTGGGCTAACGTACAACAATAGCATGCACTAGCACTATTCAAGTTTGCCATGTGGTCACATTGAAAGCTGTATGATATTCCTATCTCCTGGGCTAACGTATGACAACAGCATGCACTAGCACTAGGCAAGTTTGCCTTGTGGTCACATTTAAAGCTGTATTATATTCCTATCTCTTGGTCTAACTTATGACGATAGCATTCACTAGCACTAGGCAAGTTTGCCATGTGGTCACATTGAAAGCTGTATGATATTCCTATCTCCTGGGCTAACTTATGACAATAGCATGGAAACAGCATGCACTAGCACCAGGCCAGTTTGCCTCGTGGTCACATTGAAAGCAGTATGATATTCCTACCTCCTGGGCTAACATACGACAAAAGCATGCACTAGCACTAGGCTAGTTTGCCATGCGGTCACATTGAAAGCTGTATGATATTCCTATCTCCTGGGCTAACTTATGATGATAGCATGCACTAGCACAAGGCAAATTTGCCATGTAGTCACATTGAAAGTTGTATGATATTCCTATCTCCTGGGCTAACTTACGACGATAGCATGCACTAGCACTAGGCAAGTTTGGCATGTGAGCACATTGAAGCTGTATGATATTCCTATCTCCTGGGCTAACTTACGACGATAGCATGCACTGGCACTAGGCAAGCTTGCCATTTGGTCACATTGAAAGCTGCATGAAGTTGCTATCTCCTTGGCTAACTTAGGACGATAGCATGCAATAGCACTAGGCAAGTTTGCCATGTGGTCACATTGAAAGCTGTATGATATTCCTATCTCCTGGGCTAACTAACGACAATACCATGGAAACAGCATGCACTAGCACTAAGCAAGTTTGCAATGTGGTCACCTTGAAAGCTATGATATTCCTATCTCCTGGGCTAACTTACGACGATAGCATACACTAGCACAAGGCAAGTTTGCCATGTGGGCACATTGAAGCTGTATGATATTCCAATCGCCTGGGCTAACTTACAACGATAGCATGCACTTGTACTAGGCAAGTTGACCATGTGGTCACATTGAAAGCTGTATGATATTCCTATCTCCTGGGCTAACTTACGACAATAGCATGGAAACAGCATGCACTAGCACCAGGCCAGTTTGCCTCGTGGTCACATTGAAAGCTGCATGATATTGCTATCTCCTGGGCTAACTTATGACCATAGCATGCACTAGCACTAGGCAAGTTTGCTATGTGGTCACATTGAAAGCTGTATGATATTCCTATCTCCTGGGCTAACTTACGACAATAGCATGGAAACCTCATGCACTAGCACTAGGCAAGCTTGCTACGTGGTCACATTGAAAGCTGTATGATATTCCTATCTCCTGGGCTAACTTACGACTATACCATGCACTAGCACAAGGCAAGTTTCTCATGTGATCACATTGAAAGGTGTATGATATTCCTATCTCCTGGGCTAACTTATGACGCTAGCATGCACTAGCACAAGGCAAGTTTGCCATGTGGTCACATTGAAAGCTGTATGATATCCTATCTCCTGGGCTAACTTACAATGATAGCTCGGAAACAACATGCACTAGCACTAGGCAGGTTTGCCATGTAGTCACATTGAAAGCTGTATGTTATTCCTATCTCCTGGGCTAACGTACAACAATAGCATGCACTAGCACTATTCAAGTTTGCCATGTGGTCACATTGAAAGCTGTATGATATTCCTATCTCCTGGGCTAACGTATGACAACAGCATGCACTAGCACTAGGCAAGTTTGCCTTGTGGTCACATTTAAAGCTGTATTATATTCCTATCTCTTGGTCTAACTTATGACGATAGCATTCACTAGCACTAGGCAAGTTTGCCATGTGGTCACATTGAAAGCTGTATGATATTCCTATCTCCTGGGCTAACTTACGACAATAGCATGGAAACAGCATGCACTAGCACCAGGCCAGTTTGCCTCGTGGTCACATTGAAAGCAGTATGATATTCCTACCTCCTGGGCTAACATACGACAAAAGCATGCACTAGCACTAGGCTAGTTTGCCATGCGGTCACATTGAAAGCTGTATGATATTCCTATCTCCTGGTCTAACTTACGACGATAGCATGGAAATAACATGCACTAGCACTAAGCTAGTTTGCCATGTGGTCACATTGAAAGCTGTTTGATATTCCTATCTCCTGGGCTAACTTACGACGATAGCATGCACTAGCACAAGGCAAGTTTGCCATGTAGTCACATTGAAAGTTGTATGATATTCCTATCTCCTGGGCTAACTTACGACGATAGCATGCACTAGCACTAGGCAAGTTTGCCATGTGGTCGCATTGAAAGCTCTGTGATATTCCTATCTCCTGGGCTAACTTACGACAGTAGCATGGAAACAACATGCACTAGCACTAGGTAAGTTTGCAATGTGGTCACCTTGAAAGCTATGATATTCCTATCTCCTGGGCTAACTTACGAAGATAGCATGCACTAGTACTAGGCAAGTTTGGCATGTGAGCACATTGAAGCTGTATGATATTCCTATCTCCTGGGATAACTTACGACGATAGCATTCACTAGCACTAGGCAAGTTGGCCATGTGGTCACATTGAAAGCTGTATGATATTCCTATCTCCTGGGCTAACTTACGACGATAGCATTCACTAGCACTAGGCAAGTTTGCTATGTGGGCACATTGAAAGGTGTATGATACTCCTATCTCCTGGGATAACTTACAACGATAGCATGCACTAGCACTAGGCAAGTTTGCCATGTGGTCACATTGAAAGCTGTATGATATTCCTATCTCCTGGGCTAACTTACGACAATAGCATGCACTAGCACTAGGCAAGTTTGCCATGTGGTCACATTGAAAGCTGTATGATATTTCTACCTTTTGGGCTAACCTATGACAGTAGCCTGCACTAGCACTAGGCAAGTTTGCCATGTGGTCACATTGAAAGCTGTATGATATTCCTATCTCCTGGGCTAACTTACGACGTTAGCATGCGCTAGCACTAGGCAAGTTTGCCATGCGGTCACATTGAAAGCTGTATGATATTGCTATCTCCTGGTCTAACCTATGACGATAGCATGCACTAGCACTAGGCAAGTTTGCCATGTGGTCACATTGAAAGCTGTATGATATTCCTATCTCCTGGGCTAACTTACGACGTTAGCATGCGCTAGCACTAGGCAAGTTTGCCATGCGGTCACATTGAAAGCTGTATGATATTGCTATCTCCTGGTCTAACCTATGACGATAGCATGCACTAGCACTAGGCAAGTTGGCCATGTGGTCACATTGAAAGGTGTATGATATTTCTACCTTTTGGGCTAACCTATGACAGTAGCCTGCACTAGCACTAGGCAAGTTTGCCATGTGGTCACATTGAAAGCTGTATGATATTCCTATCTCCTGGGCTAACTTACGACGATAGCATTCACTAGCACTAGGCAAGTTGGCCATGTGGTCACATTGAAAGCTGTATGATATTCCTATCTCCTGGGCTAACTTACGACGATAGCATTCACTAGCACTAGGCAAGTTTGCTATGTGGGCACATTGAAAGGTGTATGATATTCCTATCTCCTGGGATAACTTACAACGATAGCATGCACTAGCACTAGGCAAGTTTGCCATGTGGTCACATTGAAAGCTGTATGATATTCCTATCTCCTGGGCTAACTTACGACAATAGCATGCACTAGCACTAGGCAAGTTTGCCATGTGGTCACATTGGAAGCTGTATGATTTTTCTACTTCTTGGGCTAACCTACGACAGTAGCCTGCACTAGCACTAGGCAAGTTTGCCATGTGGTCACATTGAAAGCTGTAAGATATTCCTACCTCCTGGGCTAACTTGCGACCATAGCATGCACTAGCACTAGGCAAGTTTGCCATGTGGTCACATTGAAAGCTGTATGATATTGCTATCTCCTGGGCGTACTTACGACGATAGCATGGAAACAGCATGCACTAGCACTAGGCAAGTTTGCCATGTGGTAACATTGAAAGCTGTATGATATTCCTATCTCCTGGGCTAACTTACGACGATAGCATGCACTGGCACTAGGCAAGTTTGCCATGTGGTCACATTGAAAGCTGTATGATATTCCTACCTCCTGGGCTTACATACGACAATAGCATGCACTAGCACTAGGCAAGTTTGCCATGTGGTCACATTGAAAGCTGTATGATATTCCTACCTCCTGGGCTAACTTACGACAATAGCATGCACTAGCACTAGGCAAGTTTGCCATGTGGTCGCATTGAAAGCTGTATGATATTCATATCTCCTGGGCTAACTTACGACGATAGTATGCACTAACACTAGGCAAGTTGGCCATGTGGTCACATTGAAAGCTGTATGATATTGCTATCTCCTGGGCTAACTTATGATGTTAGCATGGAAACAGCATGCACTAGCACTAGGCAAGTTTGCCATGTGGTCACATTGAAAGCTGTATGATATTCCTATCCTGGGCTAACTTACGATGTTAGCATGCACTAGCACTAGGCAAGTTTGCCATGTGGTCACATTGAAAGCTGTGTGACATTCTTATCTCCTGGGCTAACTTACGACGATAGCATGCACTAGCACTAGGCAAGTTTGCCATGTGGTCACATTGAAGCTACTCCTCAACAAGACCACGATATCACTGTTCTTGCTTTGTGAACATGGCAAAACAGAACCGTTTAGAGCGGACACTAATTTCAACTCTTCACTGCGCATGCGCTATGAGTCATTTACAGGGGTGGAGGTCAGATATGTGGTAGAAGTGATAACAATTAACTCGCTTTTACACTAATTTGCCATCGTTAAAGTTACATCCCACATATTTGGAACAATTTTATTAGTATCACAGCGCATGACAGGTTACCTTGTACAGCAGCTCATACTCGACGGCCACTCTTATATTGCTTTCGTTACATACTCTTTCATTTTATTTCCAAATCTCCCGGACTGATTTTTTCCCACATCCACATAGCAGTTATCGTCATCTTGGTACGAAATAAGTGCTCTAATCAGTGATTATTATTATTTCAGTTGGCGCAGGAGGACACATTTCTTTGCGAGATGCTGCTTAAGGAAGCGTTAGAGGTTCAGCATCGCCAGGGTCTGAAATTCGTCATGCTGCAAGGAAGGTTGAGTTCAGTACATAAGTTGCTGGAGGTTAACGACCTTCAGGAAAACAAGATCCTCTTAACCTACCTCAAGGATCCTCAAAAGAGATCTGAAGCAAAGGACAAACTCCAGGTAATACTTAACTTTTACTTTCTCTATACATACTATGTGCATAGATTGGAGACGGTATTTTACCCAAAAATTCTATACCTTGAATGTACCAAAATTACTTGTTTTGAGACTCTTTTTCAAAAAAAGAATATTTTTAGAAACCTGTCCGTGAGTATGTGTCTGGGCAGCATAGCTCAAAAACTAATAGTGTGTTAAATATCCAACTTGGTATTCAAGTTCAGTATCTTCCAAAGAAGTGACACAAAGATTTACCCACCCCAACTACCCTTAACATGGAAAATGTTCTGATATTTTTGAAAATTGCTCAAACAATTTTGTTTAAAATACCTCATGTTTAAGATGCTTTTATAAAAAACAAAATGTATATCTTGGATTTTTGGGAATAGCCTCTAAAGACCTCTTCATTTGGGATGACTTTTAACTGACAAATCGTAAGAGATATTCAAAAACTTAATAACCTACTACACAAAAATGTAGATCTCATTAAAACACACAGTTAATGTCATATACATTTTATTTGTAGAGTTAACTGTTTTCGAGATATTCAGGATTATTGGTTTTAATTTTAAGCCACTTAAACTTTTCTCAAACGGGAAGACATCTTGGTTCTTGTTTCTCGTTTGTTTACTCCTGGCAAAGAAGATATTGGAATTTCAATTGTTTCACATAGTGACTGGCTTTTAAAGTACTAGGGTATCACATTAGCGTGTGCCTTTTATTTCTCTTCTGCTTACAAGTAGCTGGTAATAAGACAATTTCGGCTTATGTTTATCTTGACTAGCATATTGTACATAAAAGATAAATATTTGTGGAACAGATAGAGAAAGTAATGTGAATGAAACACATCAGATTTAAATGTCTCTGGTGATAGAGTGTTTGGTAGAGCAAGTGGTGAAAACAGGGTACGTTGTGATGTGTTGCCACTGGCGGCACCTTTCTTTGAAGAGGGTGTTCCATTCTCTGTAATAAATTACTGTTAAAATCCTCTATCTACTTTATCATAATCAAGATAAACATTAGCAGATATTGTTTTAATTACGTGCTTCCTTGTACGCAGAAGGGAATACACTAGGATAAAACAAAAGTCAGATCTTTTAAAATCATGTTGCTATATGGTTGAAAACCATTTCTATGCAAGGCAAGGGGTTTATAGCTTTCCGAGTGAGAAAACTTTAAGAATTTTAAATCTGAAACAAATAAGAAGCAATGGTCAATTCGACAAAAAAAAAAAAAAAAACTATATGACATAAATTGTGTGTTTTAACGCGATCTACATTTTTTGTGTAGTAAGTTTTTGTCTATCTCTTACGGCTTACCAGTTAAGCAAACTTCAGCAAAATTAATACACGACACACACGGACCTTTTTCTAAAAATACTTCTTTTTTTTTTTTTTGATACAGGGAACCTTAAAAAGTCTATTTCCTGTGAAATCTCGATATCAAATTTTTGGGTGAAATACAATAGCTTCTCTATGCCAGAGAAAGTAAAACACGAAAGTATTGACTTTTAAAGTAAATTTCACAGATATATTGTAAGGTGTTATGTTTCAGAACATACTGCAAGAGAAGAACTCTGCTATCGAGAGTCTGAAACAGCAACTATCATGTGCTCTGAAAGCTCACAATGTTCTCGTGAAAACCTTTCAGATCAAAATGGAAAGGTTTGGAATGCAGGATGCTGATTTGGGCTTCAAAACCCGTGAATTATACAACTAGGTGTAACTTGAAATAAATATATCTTGTGAACATTATTCGTGTGTGTTTTTGCTGTGTTGAGGCGTAGAGCAGGCTGTGTAACCTCCAGATGACTGTTGCTTTCAGGGTTTCACACAAGGAGACAGACCTCTTATCCATATTCAATTGAATTAACTTTGTTATCAGATATTACATACATAACATTGCTGTCTCTATGACATTAGACTGTTGATGTATTCCGCAGTTTCCCATTATTGCTTATTATTTATTAATATTTCTACATCTGTAATCAAAAGCATTTTGCTGCACAGTAAACCCTACAGAGAAAAACTATTGCAACTGTCATTTCTGTCGGTTCTCTTTCTTCGCGACATAACGGACATAGCACTTTAATAAATTACGCACTGTGTAACTTCACTTGTCGGTATTGGTACATAATTTCTCTAACCTCCTGCAACTCAGTCCATCAAACAGAAACGCACATTTACCAACTACAATAGAACAATGGAACCAGATTTTCCAAGTACCTTTCAAAATTTCGCATTGGCGACTTATTTTTGAAATAGTACCATATTAATTAATTAATTCCTTTAGGGAAGTTAACGTGACGGTAGGAAAAACTAGGTACTTTTAAGTTACACCAAGGTATCTCCTCTGTTCACATTTGGTCACACTGTTAAAGGCGCCAAGGTTAAAATGTCTCCATGGTTGGCAGAGGCGACTCCAAATAAGCACAAGGCAAAATACGGTGAAAATTACGTGTCTATTTGAAAGTATCCTTTCAGTATCAAATTATTCATGTGTTGTAATATAATTTTTGGTACACAATATCATTGTAGTGCTGTAAGAAAACAACTTGTATTCTGTAAGTTGTTAAATTTTACGCAGTTAGCGTTTTGGGAGGAGTTGTGAACACTTTGTAGGTATTGAAATAGTGATTTTGTTCATCAGAAGTTGGATTCTATTGGACTTACTTGTCATCACCGCCAGTAGTTTGTATTACTTTGCTATTCAAAACTTAGGTGTTATGAATAAGTTAACTGGTAAATTGGAAAGACGAAAAAACTTGGGTAATGTTACAAAGGTCGAGGTGTCATGGCGGATACCGCGATACGTCAGGAAGGGCATGTTGCAGAAATAAAACTCACTAAAACTCATGTATATAATGCTTCCAATTGCGTATCCTGGCGTAATTTATTCAATTCCGGATATTTGTTGTTGCGAAAATATGCTAGCATTAAATATGGGCAACCTACGAATTGTTGTGGACCAAGAAAGTCTAGATAATGAAGCAATGTTGAACAAAAATTACGTCTTGCAGAAGTCTAGCAACATTCCCTTTCTGTTTCGTGTTTTACGTCTATTATGTTTTACTATTTTGCGGTGACTATATTCTTATGCAATGGTTACTCATATTTATTGGTTGCCTCGCAGTTATTAGTTTCTCTAGCATATATATACACACAACATACACAGTAGGTAGAGAAGATATTGTATTCCACCCAAAATTCGATACCGAGGTTTCACTGGAAATAAATAATTTGGGAACCCCTGAATAAAAAAGAAAAATAAGTTGGAAAAAATGTCTGTGTGTGTGTTTGTGTGTGGACAGCATAACTCAAAACAAATATCTGTTAAATATCAAACTTGGCATTTAAGTTCAGTATCCTCAAAGGATGCAACATGAAGATTTTCAAGAAAATCCCCCCACCCCAACTACTCTTTGCATGGAAAATTGTTCGAAAATGTTGATTTTCTGAGAAATAGCTTTAGCAACTTTAATTAAAATACTGTATATTAAAGATATTTGCAGGACAAATAAAATGTGTATCATGAGCTTCCTGGGAATAGTCTCTTAAGACCTCTTTATTCTGAATAAGTTTTGCACTTTTTTGGTAAACTGTAAGAGATAGACAGAAATATAGATCATGTCAAAACAGATATTTTGTGTTGTTTATAATTTGATTGTGGAGCTAACTATTACTGAGATATTCCTTGTTGTTGGTTTGAATTTTAAAATTCTTAAACTTTTCTCAAACAGGAAACTCTACTGCAAAGAAGCAAATTTCAATGATAATTGCATAGTGAGAGCTTTTAAAACATTTGACTATCACTTTATCCTAGTGTATTCCCTTCTACTTACAAGGAAGCAAGTAATAAGACAATTTCTGTTAACATTTATCTCGATTAGCATGAAGTAGATAGAAGCATAAGCTTTTGTGAGAAGTTTGTAGAGAAAATGATGTGAATGGAACACATGAGATATGTTTCATGCTTTGTCTTATTTGTGTTTTTGTTTTGCTGCAAGTGTAGCAACTATAACAATAGCAGTGGTTTTTTTGCCCAGCAGTTGGTATTTCACATTATGCATTCACAAAACATGCACTGTTTTTTACATTGATAATAGCTTAGAGTTTTTGTCTGAGAGATTAGGTTTTACTTTCTCTACACGTGTTAAATACTTATAGAGAAGGTAGTGTATTGCACCTAAAATTTGATACCGAGATAAATGTTTTGAGATCCCCTGACTCAAAAAAGAGCATTTAGTGAGTCTGTGTCTCTGGACAGCACTAAAGTTTGGTTATCTCCCAAAGATTTTCAGGAAAATCTCCCCCCCCCCCCCCGCCCCAAACTGCTCTTTACATGGAGAATATCTTGGGAATAGCCTCTGAATACCTCTTCATTCTTGACGACTTTCTTTTTCTGTAGCAACCTGGTTGGTCATATTGGACAACACATAAAATGATGGAGTCCAAAATTACTTGACATTCGTCTTCTAAGAATAAGGGAAAACCTTATCAGGTTAACTCACCCTAAGTAAGATTTGAACTCATGACCTTTCGAATGTGAGGCAGACATGCTCCCTAGGCAAGAAAGGATGGCTTTTGTATAATACGGCCACGTTTAAATTCATTTATCCAATTGTAAATTGTTGCAAACGCAGGAGCAGATGTGCCATGAACATTATCCAACTGGTTTTCTTTCATCTTTCCAAAGAAGCACAAGATTGTTGTTTTAATGACCTTTGGCAATGAAACACGTGATGATATAACTGAAACTTAAACTGTCATCTAGTTAGAGACGACAAACTTTTTTTGGTGCTACGAGTGCAATTTATTGAACGCCCTTACCTTCTCTAGCTATTATTCCGTGGTGCAGTGGTTACCATGCTGACTTCTTATACCCAAGGTTGCGGGTTCAAACCCGGCAGGGGACAATAGATTTTTTCGGGTGTAAAAATCCTTAGCAGGGCTTCCTTTGGAAGGAAAGTAAAGCTGTGGGTCCCTTGTCGCAGATTTACAGCACATAAAAGAACCTCAAGCCTGATAGAGAGGCCTCTGAGCAAAATTAAGCGGTCTTTCATGCCCAATTTAGAATGGGACGTTGAGAACCACAGTAGTTAAAGAGCATTCATAAATAACACGCCATTTCCATTTTCTAGCTATTATGAACCTGAACAAAGTAGTTTTTAGAGAAAGTAAAAATGTCTATGGATAAATTGTTTTAATGAGATCCACAATTATGTGTTATTTTTGTATCTCTTATGGTTTACCAGTTATAGAAAGACATCCAGAGATTATTCCTAGAACATTCAACATATATGTTTCGTTTGAGATGTCTATGTATTTAATATACAGTATTTTATTGAAAATCATTAGAACAATTTTTGATATAACTGAACATTTTGAGAGTTTTTGTTTTTGAGTTAATGTGTCCATAGATTTTTTTTTGTGTAACTGAGGACTTCTAAACACATTTGTGGCAAAATCTATTGGTACTATTTTTTTTTGTGGAATACCATATTAATTACAAATATATGTTTTTAAATGGAGTGTGAAGAAACATTTAATGTTGTAACTATACTTTTCAACAAAGTAAACTCTTAAATAATATAAAATAAAATTAATTTGCACATTGTAATGAGGTTCCCTTTTAAGGCTGAGGGACAGTTCTGTGTATTGTGTGGTTTACAACAAATATTAACTTTCCTTACATTTTAATTCAGAAACTAAAGAAGTGTCAAGTGAGCTGTTCATATTTGGATGCAGAAAGGAAGCAGCTACAATGTTACAGCCAAAAGTAGAAGTTGACTCTGATGAATCATTTAAGAAGGATTCTGTAACATCAACAACACAGATGAACTCAGTTGCTGCCATACAGATAAGTTACTCTGCCCATCATATCAGTTCAGCTGGCACTCAGGTAATTTCAGCTGGCACACAGAGAAGTTCAGCTGGAATACAGAGAAGTTCAGCTGGAATACAGATAGGTTCAGCTGGCACACAGAGAAGTTCAGCTGGAATACAGATAGGTTCAGCTGCTGCCACACAGACGAGCCCAGCTGCCACACAGATGAGTTCAGCTGGCACACAGATAGGTTCAACTGGCATACAGAGAAGTTCAGCTGGAATACAGATAGGTTCAGCTGGCACACAGATAGGTTCAGCTGGCACACAGAAAAGTTCAGCTGGAATACAGATAGGTTCAGCTGCTGCCACACAGACGAGCCCAGCTGCCACACAGACGAGCCCAGCTGCCACACAGATGAGTTCAGCTGGCACACAGATAGGTTCAACTGGCATACAGAGAAGTTCAGCTGGCACACAGAGAAGTTCAGCTGGAATACAGATAGGTTCAGCTGCTGCCACACAGACGAGCCCAGCTGCCACACAGATGAGTTCAGCTGGCACACAGATAGGTTCAACTGGCATACAGAGAAGTTCAGCTGGCACACAGAGAAGTTCAGCTGGAATACAGATGGGTTCAGCTGCTGCCACACAGACGAGCCCAGCTGCTGCCACACAGATGAGTTCAGCTGGTGTACAGATAGGTTCAGCTGGCACACAGAGAAGTTCAGCTGGCATACAGAGAAGTTCAGCTGAAATACAGATAGGTTCAGCTGCTGCCACACAGACGAGTTCAGCTGGTGTACAGATAGGTTCAGCTGGCACACAGATGAGTTCAGCTGCTGCCACACAGAGAAGTTCAGCTGGTGTACAGATAGGTTCAGCTGCTGCCATACAGATGAGTTCAGCTGGTGTACAGATAGGTTCAGCTGCTGCCATACAGATGAGTTCAGCTGGTGTACAGATAGGTTCAGCTGCTGCCATACAGATGAGTTCAGCTGGAATACAGATAGGTTCAGCTGCTGCCACACAGATGAGTTCAGCTGCCACACAGAGAAGTTCAGCTGGTGTACAGATAGGTTCAGCTGCTGCCATACAGATGAGTTCAGCTGGTGTACAGATAGGTTCAGCTGCTGCCATACAGATGAGTTCAGCTGGAATACAGATAGGTTCAGCTGCTGCCACACAGAGAAGTTCAGCTGGTGTACAGATAGGTTCAGCTGCTACCACACAGATGAGTTCAGCTGGAATACAGATAGGTTCAGCTGCTGCCACACAGATGAGTTCAGCTGCCACACAGAGAAGTTCAGCTGGAATACAGATAGGTTCAGCTGCTGCCACACAGAGAAGTTCAGCTGGTGTACAGATAGGTTCAGCTGCTGCCATACAGATGAGTTCAGCTGGAATACAGATAGGTTCAGCTGCTGCCACACAGATGAGTTCAGCTGGAATACAGATAGGTTCAGCTGCTGCCACACAGATGAGTTCAGCTGCCACACAGAGAAGTTCAGCTGGAATACAGATAGGTTCAGCTGCTGCCATACAGATGAGTTCAGCTGGAATACAGATAGGTTCAGCTGCTGCCACACAGATGAGTTCAGCTGCCACACAGAGAAGTTCAGCTGGTGTACAGATAGGTTCAGCTGCTGCCATACAGACGAGTTCAGCTGGAATACAGATAGGTTCAGCTGCCACACAGAGAAGTTCAGCTGGTGTACAGATAGGTTCAGCTGCTGCCATACAGACGAGCTCAGCTGCTGCCACACAACTGAGTTCAGCTGGTGTACAGATAGGTTCAGCTGCTGCCACACAGAGAAGTTCAGCTGCCATACAAGCTAGGAGACCTGTGATAATGGGAACACCACTTCTGCCAACATTATCAACAGGTTTACGTTGTATTGGCACTATCAGTATTCCTCAACAAGGTCACAGAGGGAATGCCACAATAAAACCTGGAGCGATGGCAAATATACCCAAGGCTTTGCAACTGACAAAAATGCCTTTGGTGATTTTCTGCACCAAACCTACAGACGCTACTTCTGTATTACGAGCAGAGACAGAAGTAGATAAAACACCATCAGTAACAAATGCCAGTGAGCAGAATCCTCCACAGATGTCTAAAGAAGCACAAAAACCTTCTGGTTCGGTTACAATGACAAACAAAGTTCTCCCAACTTTCTTCAATGTTGAGACGTTGAACTATTGTTCCTGTTCTTATTCACACTGTATCAAGATGTACTGCGTTTGTTTTACTAAGGGTCAGTTCTGTAAAGCATTTTGCAAGTGTAATGGGTGCTTTAACAACGTAGACCACGAAGAACAGCGACAGAAGTACGTCCAGATCGCTCTTCACCGGAACACACATGCCTTTGAACCAAAGATTTCACAAGACACATCAAAATCAGTGCAATATCACGCTCAAGGCTGCAATTGCAAGCGCTCCTTCTGCCAGAAGAGATACTGCGTTTGTTATGAAGCAAATCTCTTTTGTTCCGACCTTTGCAAATGTTACACTTGCTGCAATAAGACGGAAGGAAACCGTATCTACAGACTGCGACCTGTTCTCTCCAAAAAAAGCAGATACGTTGCAGTGTCAGAGAAAATTGCTGAAGCTGTAGGTCTGTGCTTGTTGTCTCAGGCCCTTGAAGCTGAAACTGCAGGACTCTGTGTTGCAAGTGCGGAACAGAAGATCCTACAAGAATTTGGCTCAACAGTGGTCCAGATACTTGAATATAACAGAAATGTTGTTAAACTTTAACATAGGACAAGGCTGAGACATGCTTTTACTTTTTAAGGAAGGTTCACAGTAGAACAAGGATGGAAAAGAAGAATTGCTCAAGTTTTAACTTTGCTGTTCTGATCAGGATAGAGTTGAACAGTTTCACTGCTCTTAGCTGGCGGGTGGTGCTGAGCAGGTTTCAGCACGTCCACAATATTTATCCGAACACAAGACGACCCCCAGTTTTGGAACTGAATTTTGGAATTTGGTTTACCAGTTACATAAATAAAAAGAAGTCATGTTTAAAAGAAGAATCTCTAAATGAAATTTGAAGTATTTACTTTGAACAAACTAATGGACACTTAAGCTGATTAAATTTTTTATTTTATTTTTCTATATTTTACTGAATTTGTGCAGAAATTCACGTTTTGAGGAGGAAGTGGAGAGGGGAGTATGGGTGCAATGGTGGCAGCGTAACTGCAACGACGATGATGGATATAACTTTGTATTTAGACAATATTTAATGATTTTTGCCTAATTTGAATTTGTGCAGAAATTGACATTATGAGCTGGAGAAATGAAGGAACGTGATGATGCAACGTGAGCCTAGCTGTAACGATGATTATGGAAACATTTTCTATTAAGATAGCAGACTTAGAAGCCCTCTAATTTTATTTTAGTCTTGCAGAGTAATCTTTTTTTCAATGAGAATGGTTATAGGCCCATTAACAGCTAATTTTTGGCATGAAAGGAAACACTCAAAATCTGGTATAAACATCGCAACCTTGGCAGTGATCTATATCATTTCCCCTCAGGCTTCTTCACTGTACTACCCATGAAATTTGAAACTTACTTTTCCCTATGACATCCGGGAAACATATAAGACAACTGCCATTTCTAAACATTAATATTTTGGAAAAAATATTGTCTTGATTTGGATAAATATGGTATTCCTAACAAAACAAAAAATAAATGCTTTATAAAAGTACTGGCAGTGGATGTTGGAAGTGTGTAGCTTTATATCTATCACCAGCTCAGTACATAGCAGATGCACTTCTCTCTGGGAAACAGCACAAAGGTCTTTTACGGTTCTTCTAAACTATGTAGTTTGTTTCTTTTTTGAGTATATTTATTTAATGTCGCTTTAACTGATTGGTCAGTAGTGTTGCACTTTGGCTTCGTGCCAAGCAGGTCAGGCAGATGGCTCTGGGGTACCATCTGGTCTAGCAGCATATCACAATTACCATCAAGTTTTGCTTTCTCTAGTGTGTATGGACATATAAAGTAGAGAAGGTATTGTAGTTCAACCACAAATTTGATGTCGAGGTTTCACCAGAAATATATATTTTGAGGTCCCCTAAGTCCTCATTTTAAGAAAAAGATCTATGTGTGTGTGTGTGTTTATGTGGACAGCGCAGCTGAAAAGCTAAAACACCATTAAATACCAAACTTGGTAATTATATTTAGTGTATTACAAACGTGTGTGTATGTTTGTTTAATAAACTCAAATTTTTGCAACATAAAACACAACCTCAGGGGCAGTCAGGTGAATTCTACATTCCCAACTAATGGGAATTAATTAGCCACTTGTTATTGCTTTAACAAATGAAAAATTACTAAAAGTTTGCTACTTTTAATACAACTATTTTAAATTTGAGAAACAAAAGATGAATGTTTTAAGCGGAAAGTATTGTTGGGAAATGAGATGAATAACCTCCCGCTGCCCACAAGCAAAACCTGAAGCTAACCTTAAAATTGGAATGTTTTTGATATTGATGTAATAAATAATACAGAGTTGTACCATAAAGTTTGTGTTTGATAAATTCACAATCCAATATTACTGAAATTAAATTTCACCAACTTGTGGAGATTAGAATGTGAATGAATAATAATTAGCATATACAACAGAACTAACAAAAAGGAATTATTCGATTCATCACTGTTAATGAATTTGCCGTGTTCCATTTTCATTTGCATTACGAGGGTGATTCAAATATAAACAGTAATTTTGTTAAAAATATTTTTTGATTAAATATATACACAGGTGACCTCACTAGCATTTCTCAAAATAGCCTCCTTCACACTACACCTTTTTGGAAGCTTCAACTTCCTTCTTCAAAAAAAGTTTGAGGGTGTGTTGCCAATCAATTGCACACATGCTCCTCGACATCCTCATTGTTTTCAAAATGTTTCCCTCCAAGTGCTTGTTTCATGGGTGCAAACAAAAAATAGTGTGGACTATAGGGAGGGTGTTGAAGGGTTTCCCCACCATTGTGTCCATTGGCAAACTGTCTTGGAGAAGGATGAAATCTCTGATGGGCATACAACGTCTTTTGCTTCAGTAGGCAGCTTTTACAGACCTAAACAATTGGCAATAGTAAGCTACAGTCACTGTACGTCTATCATGAAGAAAATCAACCAGCAACACTCCTCTGTTGGACTTGACCTTGGGCGTCGAGCATGACCTTAAATTGTCTGGCCCAAGTAAACACTTGATTCTGCGGCAGTGTAGTGTCCCCAAATGAGTTAAAATCTCCAAATGTTTAACCCCTTCCTTGGTTAAAAACTTGATAATAACAGACGAAGGTACTTCATGCTCACTCATGGCTGTACTGATGCCAGAACCTAACAAAGCTAGTTCCCCCTCCTTCAACCCCCCCACTCTGAACTGCTTCCTCTGTGATATGCAATAATTACCATTTATATTTAAATCACCTTTGTACTTGCTATTCACACTTACTGGTTTGTTTTAATTTCTCTTGCTGTTTGGAATATAGCTCATTTCTCTACCTTAACATCATTGTGTTTGGTACAGTTAGTGCCTGGGCTTGTTCTTGAACTAATGTAAACCAGCCTTGCTACAAACCGTATTCCACTCCTCATGTAAATTTGTGTTGCCCTCCATGGTGTAATGGTTACCATGCTGACTTCATATACCCAAGGTTGCGGGTTCAAACCTGGCGGAGAACGATGGATTTTTTCGGGTGTAAAAATCCCTAGCATGGCTTCCTTCGGAAGGGAAGTAAAGCCATGGGTCCCATGTCTTAGATTTACGGCACATAAAAGAACCTTAAGCCTGATAGAGAGGCCTCTGAGCAAAATTAAGTGATCTTTCACACCCAGTATAGAATGGGACGCTGAGAACCACAACAGTTAAAGAACCTCAAGCCTAACAGAGAGGCCTCTGAGCAAAATTAAGTGATCTTTCACACCCAGTATAGAATGGGACGCTGAGAACCACAGCAGTTAAAGAACCTCAAGCCTGATAGAGATGCCTCTGAACAAAATTAAGTGATCTTTCACACCCAGTATAGAATGGGACGCTGAGAACCACAGCAGTTAAAGAACCTCAAGCCTAACAGAGAGGCCTCTGAGCAAAATTAAATGATCTTTCACACCCAGTATAGAATGGGACGCTGAGAACCACAGCAGTTAAAGAACCTCAAGCCTGATAGAGAGGTCTCTGAGCAAAATTAAGTGATCTTTCACACCCAGTATAGAATGGGACGCTGAGAACCACAGCTGTTAAAGAACTTCAAGCCTGATAGAGAGGCCTCTGAACAAAATTAAGTGATCTTTCACACCCAGTATAGAATGGGACGCTGGGAACCACAGCAGTTAAAGAACCTCAAGCCTGATAGAGAGGCCTCTGAACAAAATTAAGTGATCTTTCACACCCAGTATAGAATGGGACGCTGAGAACCACAGCAGTTAAAGAGCGTCCATAAATAACACACCATTTCCTCTTTTGTAAACTTGTACATAACATATAGCAAATGTTGTCCTTCTGCTAACACTTACATACTCAACCAGTAGTCTCAAATTTGTGCACATTCTGAAAGGAGGCAATTGAATGAAAACTTTACAAATGTGATAACCAAAAGCTATCATTAGTGCACAGAATGGCCTGTGAAGTGCTCAGGTTTTACAATAAGCATTTTAAATTTAAAGCTGCTAACATAAACTCTGTGAAAATAATTAAGAATAAAATACTTTTTTTGTTATAAAGTGTAGCTTGTAATATGGGAAATGTCCATGAGAAACAGCTTTGTCCTGCTAAGAGGTAAATTAAATATAAGATTTCTCACTCTCAATTTGTAATGTTGTTATGATGAAATGTACAAACATTTAGAGATGTTAACTTTTTTATATAACTGTACATCCAAGAGGAGTAGGCCTAAGTAAAAATATTGTGTTTGTTTTAGAGCATAATTTATTATATAAATAATGAGATGATAATAAAATTTAAAGTCATTGTTCTTGAAATTACATTTTATTTCCTTATAGACAATACAAATGTGTTGGTTGTTTATTTGTATCCATGATTTCCTGTGAGATGATAGAGCAAGAATAACTGGTGAGCCTGCTGAGAAGGAGCACCTAGAGAGAGCTGGATGCGGTTATAGCTCTCATGTCAAGTTTATCTATGATCCTCTAATGCAGCCTTGCACAGGGCTTGTGCTCCCGAAGCCAGCTAGCGAGCAGAGCACAGGTACTGGCAGCACTCTTGTTTACGAGAGGTATTGTACAGTAGTACACAAAAAGAGGTGCAAGCTTTCTTAAATGATTTCTCATAATATTATTTTACTTATTTATGGTCAGGAAAAATATTTATTTTAAACAAATTATTGCCTTCTATAGGAGATTACAAACTAGTTATATGTTATGTCTCTTTGCCAATACATCAAAACATGGTTTTATGTGACTGACAGCTGAAAGGTCAGTCATAGATGTTCAATACCTGTAAGTTCCTGATAGAAAGCAGTTGGCGTATGTCGTTGAAGCAAACATTGAAATCATTTTCACAGCTAGCCTGTATATTTTTGTTGAGGTACAGTCTTGTAGTGAAACAATCTTTAGCTCTTATATCACACTGAAGATCAATAAGGTCAAGCAGCAAATCATGAGACACCGTTTACACTGATGTTGAGAAAGCAATTTGAAATTCCTTCTCAAGTTAATCAAGGTTTTGAAATCTAGAATGAAATTCATTTTGAATTTTAATACTTGAACGTAACCACTGAACACTTCTCCATCACAAGCACTTTTCACTTTCCCACACAACGTTGATGGTCACTTTTAGATTGCTGTATTACAGAAGGATATGTAAGCAGGGAGCGTTAGCAACACCCAGACAACTGCCCTATGTCGTCATTCTTCTCTATGACACAGTCAGCTGTCATTGTGGCTCGCCCCTCCTGCCGAGCACTGTTTGAGCACCCATGCTCTAACACCAATTTGGTTGATGTTGCTGCATGTGTATCAAAGCTAATATACAGGGTGTTTCTGTGAACTTGCTACAAAATTTAGGGCTGTTGCACAATTGAGATAAAGAACCTCAGTCTGGAAATGTCTGCGTTGCAAGTAATACACAAAACTGTTGTTAGTACAAAGCTGTATCAAAAAGTAATGGGAATTATTTTTTTCTGTTTAAACATGTGCCTCTCAAAGTTCACCAATTGTGGCATCAGAGAGGTCTGATGCTGGGATATATTCAGGGAGCCATTATGTTTCAGTGACCTGACATGGGTTTCAAGTTGGAACAACGAGCAGCAATTCAGTTTTGTGTTTTGAAACACTGCAAATGATACAGCAAGCATATGGAGACCAAGCTTTATCAAAAAATTTCAAGAGTAAAGGTGCAACCAAGTGCAGGGAAAGTGATGCATCTTGTGTTTTTCAACCACGTGGTTCCTAAGCACAGCACAATACTACAGTAATGTTCTTAAAGAGGAAAATGGCTGCCAGGAGACCAGAACTTGCTTCTGTTCATTGAGCCATAGGCAAACATCAACCAGGCCTCACTGGATCTAGCACCCTGCGATTCCTATCTCTTTCCACAAGTTAAAAAACATCTTCATGGACCCCATTTTTAAACCGATACACAACTAAATAGTGTTGGATAGGTACAGTTAGACTGAAAAACTCAATGTCATAGCGGGGATTTGAACCATGTATCTCCCAGTCTCTAGCCGGTTGCTCTGCCACTGGGAAACATGCGAGTCAGTTGAGAAATTCAATGCTATGTCAGCATGTTGCTATGGTAGCTCAGTGGTAGAGCAACTGGCTAGAGATCAGGAGATCTGTTGTTCAAATCCGGCTATGCCATTGAATTTTTCAGACTGACTCTACCTATCCAACTCCTGTCCTACACACGTCTAGAGACCAGGAGATCTGTGGTTCAAATCCCAGCTATGACATTGAATTTTTCAGTCTGACTCTACCTATCCAACTCCTATTCTACACACGGCTAGAGATCGGGAGAACCGTGATTCAAATCCCAGCCATGACATTGAATTTTTCAGTCTGACTCTACATATCCAACTCCTGTCCTATACACGGCTAGAGACCAGGAGATCCGTGGTTCAAATTGAATTTTTCAGTCTGACTCTACCTATCCAACTCCTGTCCTACACATGGCTTGTGTGAAAAAACAATTATTCCAATACCAATAAATAGTGTTATTTTGGATGTACTGAACAGGACAAGTACTTCTCTGAGTGTTTGAAAAGAGAATAGAACATTGGAACTAATGCATAGTCTCAGAAAAGGATTGTTTTAAAAGCTCATAGTTATATTTGAACAACAAAAATTGTCCTGCTTCTTTTTGACACCCTCATGAATTGTGGTGTGCATAAGAGTTATAAAATTAACTCTTCTGAATATTTCTGAGTTGATTTTGTAACATTTAAGTATCACTTACATATTAAGTGTTGCAAAACCAACTCAAAAATATTTATTTCATACATATCACTGTTCCAAAACACCATTTCATTAAAATTATTCTTAACTTTTCTGATTCAAGAAGTGGTGTGGTGCAATTTAATAGGTTTAATAGAAAACTGGCTATTGACCAATAGGCTCCAGCTTAACATTGAAAACACTGTGTACATACAGTTCCATAATTATGAACAAGACCCAATGCAAGTTTCTTTCAATGATGTACAAATTACCGAAGTAGAATCCACAAAATTCTTGGGCATATGGGTAGAAGCAAGCCTGACGTGGGAAACACAGATACAGACTATGCCATGTATTTAGAGTCCTCTCAAAAGTACTGCCCTTGGAAGGCTTCTTGCAGATACAGGTACCAATAAGACCCTTACCTTGTATATACATCAAAATGTGGATCTCTTTAAAAGAAACTCAGCCAAATACAAGAGCCTGCGTAATATCCACCAGTCTTTATCACATCAGGGACACAACTACCTTCCAGTCAGAAACTCTGACTTGTTCCACAGAATACAAATTAAATAACTATAAATCATTATTATATTATTATTATTTACTTTGTAACCATATTTCTCTTGTGTAGATACTGCTGCTTTTTGTTTGTCTTTACAGGTCCCATTCTCTATTTTAGATTCTTCTTTTTACAAATTCTGTATATATTTATACTCAAATGTAACAAAATCTCATTGTATTTTGACGATGACATAGAATGTGTATTTCTTCAGGCTGATAATAAATCTATCTATATTGTTGCAACTTGCCCAACTGATGTGGTGCACACTGTGTTTCTGGTACTCCCTCAAGTGTTGCATCTTAAGGTAACCTTCCCAGGAAAGTGGATAGGAAGAGGAGGTTCTGCTTCTTGGCCAGACTTGACTTTTACTTGAGGATATTATCTCATGTTAGTAAACAACCCTAAACGGATTTGGTGCGTCAACTATTAATGATGTCACAGAAAACAACTCAAACTTTCACAACACTACTAGTTTATTTTTATTCCTTACACACACACTTCCTTACCAACAAAAATTTCACTTTGAAAGATCACCATTGTAAACAAACATAGATTTGTAATAATAATACAAAGTTGCGATTGCAAGCCTGTTTGAATAGACACTAGAGTTTTTGTCCCTCAAGTTTGGATGCTGCTGCTGCTGCTACTTCTGCTTTGGAATATCCTGCAATCAAACAGTAGACCTCAGTTTCACAAAACTACAAATTTGTACTTATTTGCATTGCAATAAGAAAACATTGTAACTGAAGTAGATAGTAAGGGGCATCATCATTATAGGAATGCAGTTGTTACTTGCTGGGTGCTCTTGGTGTGGGTAAACAGCTGTATAACTGAGGTGGTGTTTGTACAAACATGTTCTTGTTGTTACTTGCTGGGTGCCCTTGGTGTAGGTAAACAGCTGTATAACTGAGGTGAGGTTTGTACAAACATGTTCTTGTTGTTACTTGCTGGGTGCTCATGGTGTGGGTAAACAGCTGTATAACTGAGGTGAGCTTTGTACAAACATGTTCTTGTTGTTACTTGCTGGGTGCTCTTGGTGTGGGTAAACAGCTGTATAACTGAGGTGGTGATTGTACGATCATGTTCTTGTTGTTACATACTGGGTGCTCTTGGTGTGGGTAAACAGCTGTATAACTGAGGTGTTTGTACAAACATGTTCATGTTGTTACTTGCTGGGTGCACTTGGTGTGGGTAAACAGCTGTATAACTGAGGTGGTGATTGTACGATCATGTTCTTGTTGTTACTTGCTGGGTGCTCTTGGTGTGAGTAAACAGATGTATAACTGAGGTGTTTGTACAAACATGTTCTTGTTGTTACTTGCTGGGTGCACTTGGTATGGGTAAACAGCTGTATAACTGAGGTGGTGTTTGTACAAACATGTTCTTGTTGTTACCTGCTGGGTGCTCTTGGTGTGTGTAAACAGCTGTATAACTGAGGTGGTGTTTGTACAAACATGTTCTTGTTGTTACTTGCTGGGTGATCTTGGTGTGAGTAAACAGATGTATAACTGAAGTGGTTGTACAAACGTATTCTTGTTGTTACTTGCTGGGTGCTCTTGGTGTGGGTAAACAGCTGTATAACTGAGGTGGTTGTACAAACGTATTCTTGTTGTTACTTGCTGGGTGCTCTTGGTGTGGGTAAACAGCTGTATAACTGAGGTGGTTGTACAAACGTGTTCTTGTTGTTACTTGCTGGGTGCTCTTGGTGTGGGTCACAGCTGTATAACTGAGGTGGTGTTTGTACAAACATGTTCTTGTTGTTACTTGCTGGGTGCTCTTGGTGTGGGTCACAGTTGTATAACTGAGGTGGTGTTTGCACAAACATGTTCTTGTTACTAGCTGGGTGCTCTTGGTGTGGGTAAACAGCTGTATAACTGAGGTGGTGTTTGTACGATCATGTTCTTGTTGTTACTTGCTGGGTGCTCTTGGTGTCAGTAAACAGCTGTATAACTGAGGTGTTTGTACAAACATGTTCTTGTTGTTACTTGCTGGGTGCTCTTGGTGTGGGTAAACAGCTGTATAACTGAGGTGGTGTTTGTACAAACATGTTCTTGTTGTTACATGCTGGGTGCTCTTGGTGTGGGTAAACAGCTGTATAACTGAGGTGGTGTTTGTACAAACATGTTCTTGTTGTTACTTGCTGGGTGCTCTTGGTGTGGGTAAACAGCTGTATAACTGAGGAGGTGTGTGTACAAACATGTTCTTGTTGTTACTTGCTGGGTGCTCTTGGTGTGGGTAAACAGCTGTATAACTGAGGTGGTGTTTGTACAAACATGTTCTTGTTGTTACTTGCTGGGTGCTCTTGGTGTGGGTAAACAGCTGTATAACTGAGGTGAGCTTTGTACAAACATGTTCTTGTTGTTACTTGCTGGTTGCTCTTGGTGTGGGTAAACAGCTGCATAACTGAGGTGGTGTTTGTACAAACATGTTCTTGTTGTTACTTGCTGGGTGCTCTTGGTGTGGGTAAATAGCTGTATAACTGAGGTGGTGTTTGTACAAACATGTTCTTGTTGTTACTTGCTGGGTGCTCTTGGTGTGAGTAAACAGCTGTATAACTGAGGTGTTTGTACAAACATGATCTTGTTGTTATTTGCTGGGTGCTCTTGGTGTGGGTAAACAGCTGTATAACTGAGGTGGTGTTTGTACAAACATGTTCTTGTTGTTACTTGCTGGGTGCTCTTGGTGTGGGTAAACAGCTGTATAACTGAGGTGGTGTTTGTACAAACAAGTTCTTGTTGTTACTTGCTGGGTGCCCTTGGTGTGGGTAAACAGCTGTATAACTGAGGTGGTGTTTGTACAAACATGTTCTTGTTGTTACTTGCTGGGTGCTCTTGGTGTGAGTAAACAGATGTATAACTGAGGTGTTTGTACAAACATGTTCTTGTTGTTACTTGCTGGGTGCTCTTGGTGTGGGTAAACAGCTGTATAACTGAGGTGGTGTTTGTACAAACATGTTCTTGTTGTTACTTGCTGGGTGCTCTTGGTGTGGGTCACAGCTGTATAACTGAGGTGGTGTTTGCACAAACATGTTCTTGTTACTTGCTGGGTGCTCTTGGTGTGAGTAAACAGATGTATAACTGAGGTGGTGTTTGTACAAACATGTTCTTGTTGTTACTTGCTCGGTGCTCTTGGTGTGGGTAAACAGCTGTATAACTGAGGTGGTGTTTGTACAAACATGTTCTTGTTGTTACTTGCTGGGTGCTCTTGGTGTGGGTAAACAGCTGTATAACTTAGGTGGTGTTTGTACAAACAAGTTCTTGTTGTTACTTGCTGGGTGCCCTTGGTGTGGGTAAACAGCTGTATAACTGAGGTGGTGTTTGTACAAACATGTTCTTGTTGTTACTTGCTGGGTGCTCTTGGTGTGAGTAAACAGATGTATAACTGAGGTGTTTGTACAAACATGTTCTTGTTGTTACTTGCTGGGTGCTCTTGGTGTGGGTAAACAGCTGTATAACTTAGGTGGTGTTTGTACAAACAAGTTCTTGTTTTACTTGCTGGGTGCCCTTGGTGTGGGTAAACAGCTGTATAACTGAGGTGGTGTTTGTACAAACATGTTCTTGTTGTTACTTGCTGGGTGCTCTTGGTGTGGGTAAACAGCTGTATAACTGAGGTGAGCTTTGTACAAACATGTTCTTGTTGTTACTTGCTGGGTGCTCTTGGTGTGGGTAAACAGCAGTATAAGTGAGGTGTTTTTACAAACATGTTCTTGTTGTTTCTGGCTGGGTGCTCTTGGTATGGGTAAACAGCTGTATAACTGAGGTGTTTGTACAAACATGTTCTTGTTACTTGCTGGGTGCTCTTGGTGTGAGTAAGCAGCTGTATAACTGAGGTGGTGTTTGTACAAACATGTTCTTCTTGTTACTTGCAGGGTGCTCTTGGTGTGAGTAAGCAGCTGTTTAACTGAGGAGGTGTGTGTACAAACATGTTCTTGTTGTTACTTGCTGGCTGCTCTTGGTGTTGGTAAACAGCTGTATAACTGAGGTGGTGTTTGTACAAACATGTTCTTGTTGTTATTTGCTGGGTGCTCTTGGTGTTGGTAAACAGCTGTATAACTGAGGTGGTGTTTGTACAAACATATTCTTGTTGTTACTTGCTGGGTGCTCTTGGTGTTGGTAAACAGCTGTATAACTGAGGTGGTGTTTGTACAAACATGTTCTTGTTGTTACTTGCTGGGTGCTCTTGGTGTGGGTAAACAGCTGTATAACTGAGGTTTTGTTTGTACAAACATGTTGTTACTCAGACTCCTAACCTTAACCGTAAAGCGTCCAAAACATTTTTCTCCTTTGCTTTTACAATTTTTACTTTCCATCCATGTACTATGTACATAGTGTAAAGAGAAGGTATTGTATTGGACCCAAACATGCAATACCTAGATTTCACCCAAAATATATGTTTTGAGACCCCAAAGTCCAAAAAAAGTATTTATAGAAAAATGTGTATGTGCCTTTGTGGTAAGCATAGTTAAATACTAAACTTGGGATTTAGGTTTGTATCTTTCAAGGATGTGACACAAAGATTTTCAGGAGAGTTCCCACTCTCTCAGCTACCTTTTACATGGAAAAGTTTTCAAAAATTTTGATTTTCTCAAAAATGGTTTTTAAAGATTTCGATTAAAATAATGTATATTAGATATATTTTTTTATGACAAATAAAATGTATATCTGAAATCTTCTGGGAATAACCTCTGAAGACATCTTTATTCTGAATAAATTTTACATAACTGTTAAACTGTAAGAGATAGATAAAGACTTAGACAACAAAAATTTAGAACTCATTAAGACACACAATTTATTAAATAAATGTTTTTCGTGGAGTTTACCGTTTTCAAGATACTCCTTGTTATTGGTTTCAATTTTAAAATACCTACTTAAACTTTTCTCATACGAGAACAGAAACACTTTCAATCCCATAGCAACCACATTTTAAAAGATTTGACAATCGCTTTAGCCTGTGTATTCCCTTATTCCCTCCTACTTACAAGGAAGCAAGTAATAAGACCATTTCTGCTAATGTTTGTCTTGATTAGCAGGAAATAGAAGAAAAAGCTTACTAACAATAATTTGTTACAGAGATTTACAGAAAGTCATGTGAATGGAACACATCAGATTTTTTTTCCCTGTTCCGAAAATAATTGTTTCCTGACTAGACCTACTTTATATAAACCACTGTTACTATACAGGAATATTTCTAAATGTTTTGTGAAACACAAACATTTGTAATTTGTACCTTCATGAAAAAGGGCCAGGAGGTTATTCTATGACTTTTCAAAACAAAAACTAACTTTTTAGTGATATTTGAAATCTTAGTATTAGCATTCTGCAGGATACAAAACTTGATCATGTTTATATTAATTATTTATTGGAAATAAATTTAGAACAGATAATGCAGTGTTATTATGTGAAGGAAAGGTACATGTAAATTATAAATGTTTCATTGTATTTGCTTCTAATTTTTACCATTTATTTTATATAAAGATATAAGTTTCATGTTATAATTATTTGTTGAGTTGGTTTTTTTAAAACTACGTCACTTACATTGTTATTATGAGGGACTAGTTTCGAAAGCCTATGCTTTCATTTTCAACCTCACGGGTCCAACTGCCATTGCTGGTTGTGTTTGCTTGTGCTCTCTTCTCTGGTGGCGAAATGATGAACTTCTTAACTAAGCTGTCTACTGACGGGATTTCAAAGTTAATTAGGCGATCTTTGTTTTTCCATATGAGGATGTTTTCCCAGGTTGTGAGTTCTTTCTGGCCCAGGCTTAGTTAAGAAGTTCATCATTTCGCCACCAGAGAAGAGAGCACAAGCAAACGCAGCCAGCAACGGCAGTTGGACCCGTGAGGTTGAAAATGAAAGCATAGGCTTTCGAAACTAGTCCCTCATAATAACAATGTAAGTGATGTGTTAAAAACCCAACTCAACAAATTAATATAACATATAATTTGACTGTCACTGTTATTAAATTCCTCCAAACATCAATCAATATAAGTTTCAGCGTTTTAGCTTTAATACCTTTCTCAATAATAATTTTTTGACTCCTTAAGCCCATATCCCACGGTCAAAATTTGGTCCAAAATTTTTTATACAACGTGAACGTTTTGTACAATTTCTCCATACCATTCCCACAGGACTGAGTATTGGTCCAAATATTTTTCACATGAACAGCTGATAGAAAATGGTGATCCACAATTATTTACGTTCGCTGTCGCAAGCTTAGTTTATGTATCCATTGCAAGAGCATATTATAATAGAAAGACAAAATCAAGACTGGACCATGGGAGGCCAAGGAAGAGGTGTACTACATATGCTGCAAAATGAACTCGTTTCTAAATTATTTTAGCTTCCTTAGAATGGAACGAAAATTTGTTTGGAAAGTTGCTGTCCTTAGTTGAGGCAAAAATCACTCGCCAAGACACAAATATGAGGCAGTCCATGCCAGCAAATCAGAAATAGCGTTTTTGTATTTTGTTGAGAAAAGAAGGTTAGGTACAAAGGGATCGGATAAAATACATTTGCAGGGGCTTATAAATACCCGAGTCATTATTTCATAAATCTCTGCCGCACAAAAAATGTGTATTTCAACAATAGCTCAGCTATTATAACCCTATTATTTAGGAAAGAGTCTACAAAATACAGCAAAGTTTCACCCAGTGCCAGCTACCATCTTATTACGTCATTGGTTGATATCATACGTTTGGACCAAAAATTAGAAACTGTTGTAGCAAACTGGAACTGGACCAAAAATTATATTCAATGAAATTATCCAATGTCCCATGATCCAATTTCTAGTTTGAAGAGTGTTGGAGCAAAATATTTGACTGTGGGACATCCGCTTTACATCCATGCAAATTTGAAAATTTCCTACACAATGGAATTTTAATTATTAACATATGAGATATGAATTCTTATGATCATTGTAATTCACACATGTGAATTCTTTGTGGTTCCGTTAATAACGAACAACAAAAATCTAATGTGTTCCATTCACATGACTCTCTCTACCTGTTCTGTAAACTATTCTTACAAAATATCACATAATAATAAGTATTTTAGACAGCGGCGCACCATAATGTGAATGAGTTGAGTTACATTGTTACATTTTGCCTTTGTTTGGAAAGACTGGTTTCAGGGTGCTTTACACCAATCTTCAGTTCTGAACTTCACTGAAGCTACAAACAAAATCATGAGAATAGAAACAAGCTCATACAGATGTTGCCAGTTACTTAAAAGTGAATCAGGTTGCCAAACTTTATACACAATTTCATTTACACACACAAAAGCTATAAAAGACTACGTGAAATCACCACTCTAGAAAAATTAAAAAATCCATTAGCGAAATTTTGCAAACAATAACAAAGTTATCTGGAAATTTGCAAGGAGTTTTAGGGACTTAATATAAAACTGGCTCCTCAAAATAGATATAATATTCCGAATGTTTAAAAACACCCTTTGAAAGAACGGTGGTTTTTATTTATGGAGCTCTTTAATTGTTGTGGTTCTCGGCGTCCCATTCTATACTGGGTGTGAAAGATCACTTAATTATGCTCAGAGGCCTCTTTTGCAGGCTTGAGATTATTTAACTGCTGTGGTTCTCAGTGTCCCATTCTATAGTGGGCGTGAAATATAACTTAATTATGCTCAGAGGCCTCTTTAAAAGGCTTGAGGCTCATTACCTGCTGTGGTTCTCAGCGTTCCATTCTATACCGGGTGTGAAAGACCACTTAATTTTGTTCAGGGACCTCTCTATCAGACTTGAGGTTCTTTAACTGCTGTGGTTCTCAGCGTCCCATTCTATACCGGGTGTGAAAGACCACTTAATTTTGTTCAGGGACCTCTCTATCAGACTTGAGGTTCTTTAACTGCTGTGGTTCTCAGCGTCCCATTCTATACTGGGCGTGAAAGACCACTTAATTTTGTTCAGAGGCCTCTCTATCAGGCTTGAGGTTCTTTAACTGCCGTTGTTCTCAGCGTCCCATTCTATACTGGGCATGAAAGACCGCTTAATTTTGCTCAGTGGCCTTTCTATCAGGCTTGAGGTTCTTTAATTGCTGTGGTTCTCAGCATCCCATTCTAAATTGGGCATGAAAGACCGCTTAATTTTGCTCAGAGGCCTCTCTATCAGGCTTGAGGTTCTTTAACTGCTGTGGTTCTCAGCGTCCCATTCTAAATTGGCATGAAAGACCACTTAATTTTGCTCAGAGGCCTCTCTATCAGCTTTGAGGTTCTTTAACTGCTGTGGTTCTCAGCGTCCCATTCTATACTGGGAGTGAAAGATCTCTTAATTTTGTTCAGAGGCCTCTCTATCAGGCTTGAGGTTCTTTAACTGCTGTGGTTCTCAGCGTCCCATTCTATACTGGGAGTGAAAGATCTCTTAATTTTGTTCAGAGGGCTCTTTATCAGGCTTGAGGTTCCTCAGCTGCAGTGGTTCTCAGTGTCCCATTCTATACTGGGTGTGAAAGATCACCTTATTTTGCTCAGAGACCTCTCTATCAGGCTTGAGGTTCTTTAACTGCTGTGGTTCTCAGTGTCCCATTCTATACTGGGTGTGAAAGATCACCTTATTTTGCTCAGAGACCTCTCTATCAGGCTTGAGGTTCTTTAACTGCTGTGGTTTTAAGCGTCCCATTCTATACTGGGTGTGAAAGATCAGTTAATTTTGTTCAGAGACCTCTCTATCAGGTTTTAGGTTCTTTAACTGCTGTGGTTCTCAGCGTCCCATTCTATACTGGGTGTGAAAGATCACTTCATTTTGCTCAGAGGCCTCTCTATCAGGCTTGAGGTTCTTTAACTGCTGTGGTTCTCAGCGTCCCATTCTATACTGGGTGTGAAAGATCACTTCATTTTGCTCAGAGGCCTCTCTATCAGACTTGAGGTTCTTTAACTGTTGTGGTTCTTAGCGTCCCATTCTATACTGGGTGTGAGAGATCATTTAATTTTGCTCAGTAACTTTCTATCAGACTTGAGGTTCTTTTATGTGCTGTAAATCTACAACACGGGACCAACGGGTTTACTTCCCTTCTGAAGGAAGCCATGCTAAGGATCTTTACACTCAAAAAAATTCATCATCCTCCGAGTTTGTACTTGCGACCTTGGGTATATGAAGTTAGCATATTAACCACTACAGAACGGAGGGGGACTACCCCTTTGAAAGACATCACACTGAACACTAAAAAATCAGGGATTTATAAAATGAGCTGCCAAGACCAATAAGATTTATATTGCAAAAACAAAACAAAATTTGGAAACTAGGATGAAAGATCATTGAGATGTATTAGGTACAAGTCACATCACTTTTGCTCTGAAAATCATAAAGGAAGAAATATAGTTGATAAAACATGTAAAGAAACCTTTGGAACTGCAAATTTGGGAAAACATCTTTATCACCAAGGAAGAAGATTCTGTTATAAGTTTTGAGGACATCATCCTATATTGACAAGAGTAGAGGGCAGCACACAACCACCTGTTGTATGTAGTGTCAGTCAACCTCGGAACTGAGGTACCCTCAAACTGTTCTTCCCAAATAAAGGCAAAGTGGAGAAAAATGTTGTTGCACCTGTGAAACCTGCATAAAATGAGGTAGGTAGTTTAAAGAAACATAAACTGCCTTGGATTGGCTGTAAAAAGCAGCTATGTGCACGTGTTATTATATCCTCCGCCATGTGGATTTCTGCACCTCACATATGACAAAGCTATTTTACTCACTGGCATGCTTTTACCGCAATTGGCGACAAGCTTTGGAATCTTGGACGGAAACTGACCAAAATGCCAGTCAGAGGAATTGTGAAATGGGGAGAATAAACTGAGTCTGTGGCTGTTTAGCAACTGACATCTTTCCACATCACGCTAAAAGATACACAAATTTAAACTTGTAAGACTTTCATTTAATTCTGTTTTATTTTAATTCTTGTAAGCAACACTAAAATAAGTGTGCTACATTATGAAATTTTACTTCACAATTTCATGTATTTTCATTCAATATTCCATTTTAGATTAACTTGTCTTGATATGCATTTTACCAAGTACTTCAGTTTTTTTATTATTTATAAAAAATGTATAATATTTAAATGATGTTGCGTGAGAAAGATATGCAACAAACATCACAGGTCCTTTGGAAACTATTTTGTAAAATATTGAATGCCTCATTCTACCTCTTTTCTTGAAAAAAAAAAGTTTAAATACATGTTTTCACTCAATAAACAACAGAATATGTTTATTAGGTTTTCATTGTCACCATGAGCAGTTAGATTTAGTAGTTCTAAGGCAATTTTATATAACCCCTTCCCTTCTTTCTATTTGCCATAATGCTAAATTTGCCAGTTACAGAAACAAAAGTGCCTGCAGATGACATGGAAGGACTAAATAATGATAGTCTTTTGGAGAGCATCACATCCACAGTAGTAAGGGAAGCAGAGACCCTTGTTTCTGCTGCTACAGAAACATAACAAACATCACATCCACAGTAGTAAGGGAAGCAGAGACCCTTGTTTCTGCTGCTACAGAAACATAACAAACATCACATCCACAGTAGTAAGGGAAGCAGAGACCCTTGTTTCTGCTGCTACAGAAACATAACAAACATCACATCCACAGTAGTAAGGGAAGCAGAGACCCTTGTTTCTGCTGCTACAGAAACATAACAAACATCACATCCACAGTAGTAAGGGAAGCAGAGACCCTTGTTTCTGCTGCTACAGAAACATAACAAACATCACATCCACAGTAGTAAGGGAAGCAGAGACCCTTGTTTCTGCTGCTACAGAAACATAACAAACGTGTGACTAAGCCAAAAAAACCTTATGTGTTCCTTTCACATGCCTTTCTCTACATCTCTGCAATAAATTAATGTTAAAAAGCTTAAGCTTCTATTTACTTCATGCTAATCGAGAACAAATCAGCAGAAATAGTCTTATTACTTGCTTCCTTGTAAGTAGAAGCAAAATAAGGGAGTACCATACATTAAAGTGATAGTCAAAAGCCGATTGCTATGTGACTCAAGTTCCTTTGTTTGTATGGACAGCAGTTGACAAATTTCTGTATGAGAAAAGAATAAGTTTTTCAAAGCTGAAACCAATAACAAGAATGTCTAAAAAACGATCAACTACACGAAAAAAATGTATATAACATAAATTTAGTTTAGCAGTTATACAAAATTCTTTAAAATTCATCCACAATAAAGATATCTTCAGAGGCTATTCCCAGAAAATTCAAGATATACATATTATTTGTCAAGTAAATATCTTTAATGTTACAATACTTTAATCAAAATCGTTAAGAGCCATTTTTGAGAAAATCAAAATTTTCGAAAAAAAGTTCCATGTAAAGGGCAGCTAGGGGAGAGGGGATTTTCTTGAACATCTTCGACTTACACCTTTGCAAGATACAAAACATAAATACAAAGTTTGGTATTTAACAGTCTTTTCGTTTTTGAGCTATGCTGTCTACAGATACACACACACGGATCTTTTTCCATAAATGCTTCTTTTGGATTCAGGGGGACACCAAACATGTATTTTGATGAAATCTCGGTATCAAATTTTTAGGTACAATACCCTCTCTATACACTATGTACATAGTATGTGTAGAGAAAGTAAAAATGTACTAGAAAACATAACAGAAATCTACGATTACATGAAAAGCAATATCAAATAGATAACAACTACACTCAAGTTGTACAGTCTGAAAGAAGAATGCTTTCTCGAACATGCGAGCACAAAGAAAACAAATCAACTCAAAGTTTGAGATGTAAAGAGATCAATGAAACTGCAAGACAAGGGATTCACAAAAAGTTGTGGTCTTTAAATGACTGGAACCAGAAAAAGTCATTTATAAATGGGCTTGTGGCATTTAGACCAATATATAAAAGAACAACTGGCAGCAGAGATAAAGTTAGTAAGCACAAGGTTATGACAGCTACCTACAACACAAATGTGGCATAAAGGTTAGGGTATGTAGAAATTTATTTTTATGTACTACTGGCCTAAAAAAAAGGATGCTTTTGCTGCACGGATTGAGAAGTTCACTGTGCTGAAGAGAAGTACAGCACAGCATGATGATGGAGCTGGTAAAAAGAAACTGAAATCTGATTCTGTCAAAGTATGCTTAAAATTAATTGCAAAGTTGCCAAGCCATTAGTACTAAAGTTTACGTTGAGCCTAAGTTGCGACGTGCATCAGGTCTAGAAACAGGGTTGGTAATCATTTTATACAACAAAATTCTGTCAAATATTGGAATGTGCATGTTGAAGCCGAGGAAAGATGAGTACAGAGAAGGCATTAGCAGCATACAGGGCCATGTCATCTCCTTGCTTGTTGCCCTGTAGGACATCATCTCGTGCATAATTCATTTTGTAGAGAAGAATCTGCACTACAATAAGCTCATCCTTATTTCAGACAGATGCCCTTGTGAAAATGAAAAAAACGCTTCTCTCCAAGCAACACAATGTGGAAGATGAGCCAACATTTTCTGCACCTCATTATGCCAGTAAAATGTAGGATGCCATGTTGACTACTTCTCCTGAATTAGGTGTGGAGATGCAGCAATGTTTGCCACAGATGAGCCTCGCAATCTACACAAACGTCGACTCCTTGCACCATTTACACAAAAGGACTATCATTGCTTCTATTATAATTTGAGTCACTAAATTACGTTCCAAGGACAATTTCATGCTGTGATTGTTAGTTTGAAAATAAATGTACTGTAGTTACAAGTGTTCGAAGCATACATAATTAACTGGCAACAAAATGTAGGTAATTTTGTGTTGACTCAACAAACGCAAGTTTGTAACATTAAAGTGTTAACTGTATAAATATTATATTAATAAAATAAGATTACCATGTTTACTTTGTGAGTTCTGAAAGAGCTTACTCAGCTATGTGCTAAAGTGGCAATCCGCAATGTGCATTTTTCATATAAATCAAACACATGTATTCTATTTTTGACATGATTATCAGCATCTGAAACAATACTATTACTGTGGAAAGTGTTAATCATTCTGTAAAACTCACACAATTGCCATTGGGATAATGTTTTTTCTCCTTTAGCAAGTCACAACTGCATTCCTTAAACAAAGGAATGAAAACATGTATACATTTCTCAGGAAAAGTTGAATATTATGTTGCCACCCAAAACCTAAATAAAATTGAGAAAAACACAATATGGACTGAATCTAAACAAAGAGATAACAAACCCCTACAAAAATGCAATAAAGGCTCTATGAAATAAACCAGTGATTTATACAAGTATTTTAAAACAGAAACAAATAACAAGCAATATCCCTAAAATGGTCAACTCCATGTAAAAAAATATATGACATAAAGTGTATGTTTTAACAATTATATGTTTCTGTGTATTAAATTGTTGTCAATCTCTTACTGTTTACTAGTTAAGAAAAATCCATAAATGTACAACACAGGACCAACAGCTTTGCTTCCCTTATGATGGAAGCCAAGCTAAGGAATTTTACTCCCGAAAAGATCCAATACTGTTTTCTCTGCCACTTTTTGTTGTTTACTGTTGTGATCGAATTTTACTACTCTTCTCACGAGAACCAACATTACAAAAATAAAAATGATGTAGAACTCAAACTATATTCACTGCACCTAAAACTAATAAGAAATTTAGGAAACATAATATGGGAAAAATGAAAAACAACTTTTACGAAATTCTGAACAGAAAAACGATAAACAAAACAGCAAAACTAAAAAGAAAACTATAAAAAGTATGCATGAAAACAAAGAAAGAAAAACCACCAACTAAACCAAAATAACCTAAAACCACAACAAAGTAAAATCTCAGATAATGTAGTAAATTTATCAAATAAAAATTTCACCAAAAAAGAGTTAAACTTTCTGAACCAAGGGTTAAAAACATGCATTGACTACTCAAATCAAGTAGAGGACTATATTGCAGACATCCAAATCGCTACAAAAAACTTAATGGAAGAAGATAAAACTATAATAAAAAGTAAATGTTCAAAAATAGTTGATCAGATTAAAAATGAAAAGAAATCCAAATGCAATAGCCAAATGATAAAATCACTTAAGGTCAAACCAGTCATATACACTAAAGCAGACAAAGGGAACAACATGGTAATTTTGGATAAAACAGAATACATAAACAGAATGGACAATTTATTACAGGATGACCAATACATCGTAGTGGAAACCAACCCACTAAACTCTTGCATCCAGTCACTAAACAAAGCAGTAAAAAAAAGTAAAATCATCAAAAAAGCAGAGTCATATAAAATAAAAGTAGACAATCCAACATTACCCAGAATTTATGGCCTACCAAAGATCCACAAAACAGGAAAAACGATGAGACCAATCACCAGTAGTATTGATTCTCCAACATATAAATTAGCAAAGTGGTTATTGAATAAATTTGATTCGTTTCCAAAATTTGAATATTCCAATCTAGGAAACTCTTTGGAATTAGTTGAAAAAATCAAAGATCTAAAAATAGATACAGAAGACATTAGTTTCATTTGATGTTACAGCACTATACCCTAGCATCCCAACATAAAAACTGCAAGACCTATTAAAAAACTGGCTAAATGCAGAACCTGCAGAAGTAGAAGATTACATACAACTAACAAGTTTGTGCATTGAAAAAAACTACTTCACCTTCAATAGTAAATATTACAGGCAAAAATCAGGACTCTCTATGGGCAACCCTCTATCTCCATTTTTGGCAAATTTATTTATGAGCAAATTCGAAACGCACATGAAGAAAGCAATCCCATGGATTTTCAAAGTGTGGTACCGCTATGTTGACGACATATTTGCAATAGTACCAAGTAGACATTTAGATGATGCCATAAAATTATTAAACATACAGGAAAAAACAATAAAATTCATAATGGAAACAGAAATCAATGGAGGACTCCCATTCTTAGACCTAAGAATCATCAGAAATGGCACAAAAGTAAACCTTGGAATCTACAGAAAACCAACTCAATCAGAAAATTACATTAAAAATGAAAGCTACAACCCATTACCACACAAACATGCAATAATAAACAGCTTCACACATAGATTAGTAAATGTACCCATGAACACAACTGAATGAAACAAAGAGTTAAAAACCATAATTCAAACAGCAGAACAAAATGGATACAGCAAGAACCTTGTGTACAAGAAACTAAACAAAGCAAAGCAGAAAAAAACCATAAAAGAAATAACTACCCTAACAGCAGGAAAAACCAATATCAACACATTCAAAAAATTCACCTACCACCCCCAAGCATTTAGAAAATTCAAAAAAATCTTCAAAGAACAAGACATCACCCTAGCTCCAATAAACAGATTTTCTGTCATAAAGTTACTAAATTCAAAAATAAAAGATGAAATTCCACCAGAAAATAGGTCAGGAATATATCAAATTAAATGCACAAATTGTGAAAAGTTCTACATAGGACAAACCAAAAGAAGTTTAAAAATCAGAACCAAAGAGCACTTTAAAAACCTAAAATTGAAACAAGAAGATAAATCAGCAGTAGCATTTCACTTCTGGAAAGAAAACCACAATCTAGATCCAAATCCAAAATTGTTAAAAACCATGTCAGGCCACAATGAACTCACAACCTGGGAAAACATCCTCATATGGAAAAACAAAGATCACCTAATTAACTTTGAAATCCTGCCAGTAGACAGCTTAGTTAAGTTCATCATTTCGCCACCAGAGAAGAGAGCACAAGCAAATGCAGCCAGCAATGGCAGTTGGACCCGTGAGGTTGAAAGTGAAAGCATAGGCTTTCGAAACTAGTCCCTAATAATAACAATGTAAGTGACGTAGTGTTAAAAAACCAACTCAACAAATTAATATAACATATAAGTTTCTGTCTCTTATGATTTACCAGTTAGGCAACATTCACCAGAATAAAGCAGTCTCGGAGGCTATTCCCAGAAAATTCAAGATATACATATTATTTATCAGGTAAATATCTTTAATATACAATATCTTAATCAAAATCTTTACTGCCATTTTTGAGAAAATCTAAATTTTCAAAAAATTTTCCATGTAAAGGGTAGTTGAGGGTGGGGGTATTTTCTAGAAAATCTTTGTGTTGCATCCTTGAAAGATACTGAACTTAAATACCAAGTTTGGTATTTAACAGACTTTTCGTTTTTCAGTCACCCCCCCCCCACACACACACACACACACACATTACCGCCTGCGGTGCCATAAGCAGTTAAAGTGGTTGTTAAACACTACCAAAAAAAAAAAAAAAAAAAAAACACACACATGGATATTTTTCTAAAAATACCTTTTTTTGAATTCAGGGGGTCCCAAAACATACATTTCCTTTGAAATGTTGGTAGAGCATTTTTGGGTGTAATACCTTGTACTGAAAGTAAAAAGAGTTATTAGAATGATGACTAAATGACGTGCAGAAGTAGGTTGGTGTGTGATATTCAGGTTTACAATGACTGCACTGTTCTGTTTGAGGGAAGCTGTTAGCACATAAAGGTACACTCATTCACTGTTTTAGCACATGTAATCATTTCTTCTATTAAAACATCTTGTCTGCCTCATTATGGTAAATATTGTATATATGTAATACTTTTAGCTTTTACTATTTATTTTCTATTTTTGTAAATTTATCTGACATGTACTTGTTTAGTTGGACAAAATAAATTAATTAAAACTTGCAATATTTCAACAATAACAACAGAAATACCATAACAATCAAGATGCATCCAATCCAGAAAGTAACAACCTTAAAAAAATTAGCGCACTTAGAAAAGTCAAAATTGCTTTATTTCTCAACATAATACCTGCAGACCACAGATTTTAGAAGCCAGTCAAGATGTTGCGACACAAATCTGTAACTCACAAGTATATGTTGCAAAATGATGTTGCTGTATTGATTCTTCATATCATCTACAGACATCTTGCAATACTTCACATTTAAGCCTTTGGAGGCTTGTCCATTCACTGCTCTCATATGGAATAATAGCATGGGGGGGCATCTTGTAGATACTGAAGCTTCAGAAAAGATTAGTAAAAATCATAAAACAGGTACCAATACGTCAGAGAGTAAAAAAGTATTCAAAGAACCTTGTATATATACCTTAGAGTTGGTCTCTCTTATACATTGGATCTCTACATGACCACAATACAAGAGCACGCAGTAACACTCATAGGCTCACCAGGTGTCTTAAGTCTATATCACAACAGGGTATAACCATCTTCCAAACAGTGTTAAACAGCTTAATCACAATAAATTTACAACAGCCATTAACAACCATCTCAAAAGTCATTTACCACTCACTATTAACCTATACTTCAATCAGAAACTCTAACTAAATAACTATAAATCATTATTACTTATATATTATTATCATCATCATCATCATCTTTGTAACCATATTTCTCTTGTGCAGATACTGCCGCTTTTTGTTTGTCTTTACAGGCCCCATTCTCTATTTTGGATTCTTCGTTTTACAAATTCTGTATATATTTAAACTCAAATGTAACGAAATTTCATTTTATTTTGATGATGCCATAGAATCTGTATTTCTTCAGGCTGATAATAAATCTATCTATTTCTGGAGCCATTCAAAGGATTTTGTACAATCACAGAATACACAATGTACTAACCCTGACTGGCCCAGCCTGAGAGCAAATGCTGCACACTGATGGTCCTGTTTTCCTTTGAACTCCCAGCTGATATCTAAGATTTGCTTCTCTCATCTCTGCTATAGACAACCTTGTTTTCAGTGTCTGCAATCATATACACACACACAAATGAGATGACACAGGTACTTCTTAGTTTGTATTGCAGACATCATGTGAGAGTACTAATATTTGCTGGCCAGGTTATCTCTACAGACAAAGTATGAGGGTGATACAGACAATTTGTTACCAACACCTTACTCTATTTCTCAATGTAATCTCCATTCTGTCAAGATGTTTATTGTCATGTACCAGTTTTCCAATGCCGATGTTATACTTTTCTACCACCAAAGAACTTATTTGTGGTTACCATGCTAACTTCATATACCCAAGGTCGCGGGTTCAAACCTGGCAGAGGACGATGGATTTTTTCGGGTGTAAAAATCCTTAGCATGACTTCCTTTGGAAGGGAAGTAAAGCCATTGGTCCCTTGTCGTAGATTTATGGCATGTAAAAGAACCTCAAGCCTGATAGAGAGACCTCTGAGCAAAATTAAGCGGTCTTTCATGCCCAATTTAGAATGGGGCACTGAAAACCACAGCAGTTAAAGAGCATCCATAAATAACACCATTTATATTTTTCCAATTTTACAATGTACGAGTCTTCAGTGAGGAAATGACACATAATTTACGAATAATCAAGGAAGAACATAACAGTGTGTACGATAAAGACTGGAGTGTTTCACCTTGGACACCGTACATGACTTTTTGGATGGAAAAGATGTGTCAGCCATGAAGACCTCAACATCTTGGCTCAGATGTTTAGTGGTGGAAGAGTATAACATGTGTACCACGTGAGACCTTGATAGCAATGTTGAGAAATACAGTAAGGTAGCATAACTGTGTGTTGATAACTTTTGTTATTCTTTAGTTATGTCAAATCGTCTGTCACTTTCTGGACGGTCCCTGCAGGTTCAGTTTTAATGTGAGTTATTTATTGCAATTTAATCAATATTTTATATTGCACATTAATATAATATACACAAAAAATTTGGGTATGTAGGATAATCTGAAAAAGCACCAAGTGATGTCACTATTGGAAACAGCCAAGTCATATATATGTTTATTCAAAGAAAGGAATACGCTTCATTAATGTTCACTATCTTATTTACAAAAATGGCATATGAGATAACTCTGGCATATTTCCACAAAAGAATGGAACAATTTTTGTTGCAGAGCTTCATTATTCAAAGGATCACAGTACACAGTTCATTGTCTGAGTTAGTCCATGTACCAACTGTCACTCAAATGAAAATAGATTTGGTTCCAGTTGGTGCTGACTCTGCACCTCACACAAAACTGTAATGGGTAACCTTGATACTTTGTGTGTGCATGTCTGTGAGAACAGTATAACTCATATACGATAAGCCTGTTATATGCCAAACTTGTTATTATTTAGGTTTACAGTTTTCCAAGGTTTTCAAAAAAATCCCCACCCCAAATTACCCTTTCCATAAAAGACTTTTGGCAAGTTTTTATTTTCTCAAAAATCACCAACACTTTTGATTATAATACATAAAATTAAGACATTTCATGACAAATAAAATGTATATCTTCAATTTTCTGGGAATAGCCTCTGAAGGGCTGTTTATTCTGAAGCTGGTAAACCGTAAGAAATAAATACATTAAACACAAAAATGTAGATCCTGTTAAAAGCACACAATGTAGTCAAATACATTTTTTTCTTGTTGAGTTAACCATTTCCAAGAAATTCCTTTTTATTGATTTCAGTTTTGCCACTCTGAAATGGGAAGTGGTTATTTGTTTTTCTCTCTGCTGTCAGAACACAATTTCAGTATCATCACTTTAGCCTAGTGCACTCCTCTTACTCCTCTACATAAACATTCGTATCTTTGGTATTTATTAAGATATTTTAATGAAACAAAAACTGGCTTAAAGCTCATTAAAGGCACTATACATCTATCATAGAAACAAAGAGAGACTATATTAACAAAAGTGTAAATATCACTAATTTGTGAGTCTGGCTTGTACTATGCGCGCACAAATGTATATTAGTTGAGCTAGCTAAGCACAATGTTCTCGGCTTCAAGGTTTTGTTGCTACGACGATATTACATGTGTGTGTTTGTGAGGAAACCCAAGCTGCAAAGAAATCAAGCCTCTCTGTCAGCATTTCTATTTGCACCTTAGAATAAATACACAGCGGGGATTTATGGTAGAGCCGAGTAGCTACGGGGTTCACAGTTTTTTGTTTTAGCTATCAGAAAAGCACATTTGAAAATGTTATATCTCAGTTCTAACCATGGCTTGGACTAGCTAACAAATTAGCTCATGTAGGCAGTGTACGGGTTTCAGAAATAACTTCAGATAATGTGCAGGACTTTTTGCTATATGACAGTGACTTTGATATTGACGGCGAGTTTTCAGATTTTGAGGGGGGGCGTCAAGGATATAGGTGGCAGTGAGGAAGAAAGTGACTCTCTTCCTTCAGGTGTTCGTGAAGAAGCAACATTGTGGGTAGTCCAAAACAACTAGATATATCTTCACGAGGAGCACAGCCTCTGGTGTACAACCACAAGCTCAGCTGACTTAGTGTCTCTCATTGTTACAGAAACAAGTGCATATGCGAGTAATGTGAAGGAAGACCTGAATTCTAAAGGCCTAAGAGCAGAATTCAGAAGTGGACAGAAGTTACACTGAATGAGATTTACAGGGTGATTGGTCTAATTACGCTCATGGGTGTTATTCGTAAACTAACTTTAGACATGTACTGGTCTACAGATGACATGCTAGCTGCTCTAGTTTTTGGGAAATGCATGGCAAATAGCAGGTTTACTTCCATTTTGCGGTTCCTTTATTTCACCGGCACAGAAAGTGTAAACAATAAACTACACAAAATTAGGTCAGTTTTGGAATATATTATTTCAAAATTCAAAGAAAATTACGTGCCTGGTGATAAGGTCACTGTCGATGAAAGCTCGATGCTTTGGAAGGGCCGCAGTACATCAAAACAAAGAGGGCCAGATTTGGCATAAAGTGTTTTGATGTTTGTGAAAGTAAAACAGGATATCTTTACAATAGCTGGTCAAGGAACTGATAATACTGGAGGGTTATCTGGCTCCATAGTAATGGAACCTATATTTGACCAGGGTAGGACTGTATATTTAGATAATTGGCCTTATACAAAAGGAACACAAATGCAATTGAAACAGTACGTTCAAATTGTATTGGTTTGCCGAAGAATGTGAATACAAAGACTCTAAGGAGAGGAGAAATGCAGGTGTGTCAGCTCCCACCCTTGACCTACATTACTTGGTTACGGCATTGTCCAATTGCAGCCCTAAGATTTTGATGACTGACTCTGGAAAAATAGATGCCCACAAGCGTGGATCTAGTATTGCAATCATATTCTTCTTTACGAAAAACAGTTAAATGGCATAAAAAGGTATTTTTGCACCAGCTGGATATCTTGTTTAGTAATTTGGAGAACTCTAAACCCATGCAAGACGATGACCTGCCTGGACTTCCGCATATCAACAGCTCATAACCTAATTGAGCACTATAACATTCAGAAGCCTCTTCATACAGGGGGTGAGAAATCTACAACCCCTGCACCCCTCACACTAGAAGGAAAACACTTTCCTAAAAGGATACCACTGACAGCTAAAAAATCGCATCCATTTCGAAGGTGTTTGGTGTGCTGTAAAAAGGAGTTTGCAAAGAGACTAACATGATATGCCATGAATGTGGAGATGTACCCTTATTTGTCTATCCATGTTTTGAGATGTACCATTCAAAAAGGAACATTTAAAGGTAAGACTTTATTTATTCTAGAATTTATTTAAATTTATTATAAAAGATAAAAATTAAAATTATTAGGGTTAAATAAGCATTAAATGCATGCATGCACAGGATGTCATATGACGTCCATATCCGTGAAAAGGTTAAGTGGTAAAAAGTATTTCTGTTACACAATAGGCAGAGATGCTCTAAAGTTTGTGGACAGTTCCTTACATCAAAACAAGAAAAAATGCTCATATAAACACATGTCCCAAAGCCCTTCATTCTCCATTTATTGAGGTTCAAAATGTTATTAATGAAAACATTTTAAAGTGACATTTTCTTCTATTTTTGATGTTGTCAGCTTGTTGCACACAAACACTAGACACACATGTACTGCCAGTCGGTGTCGCAGACTTACATGACACGTACATTAAGAGTTTCTTCATCTGGGATGTCTGCTGCATAAACCAATAGTTTAAGGTGCCCCCAAAGGATTGAGGTCAGGAGAACATGCAGGCCATTGACCTGGTCCCTCTCTACCTATCCATAGCTACCGGTCAGTGAGACTAAAATTTGCTAGAGCCACATAATGTTTCACATTTTCTAATAAGTCTGGGGGAATGTATTACAGTAGCCATGGCAACATAAGGCGCAGGGTCAAAGTCTTCTATGACGTTATTAGTTTGGGCCCAGAAAACCGTTGAACCTTTCATTTATAAACTGATAACAGGAAAACGAAGTGTTTCAGAGCATTTTTTTATATGAACATATTTTCTTGTGTTGATGTCAGGAATCCATCTCCAAACTTTGTAAAAGTATTTTTGAATCATCCTGTGTGTATATATATATATATATATATATATATATATATATATATTTTTTTTTTTTTTTTTTTTTTTTTAAGCTTCACATCCTTTAACTTAGTTGGTCATATCAGACGATGAATGAAATTGGTGAAATGATACTCAAATGATCTCGGAGTCCATGCAGCTTAAAGTACTTTAACCTGGTTGGTCATATCGGACGATGAATGAAATTGGTGAAATGATACTCAAATGATCTCGGGGTCCATGAAGCTTAAAGTACTTTAACCTGGTTGGTCATATCGGAAGATGAATGAAATTGGTGAAGTGGTACTCAAATGATCTCGGGGTCCATGGAGCTTAAAGTACTTTAACCTGGTTGGTCATATTGGCCGATGAATGAAATTGGTGAAATGGTACTCAAATGATCTCGGGGTCCATGGAGCTTAAAGTACTTTAACCTGGTTGGTCATATCGGACGATGAATGAAATTGGCGAAATGGTACTCAAATGATCTCGGGGTCCATGGAGCTTAAAATACTTTAACCTGGTTGGTCATATCGGACGATGAATGAAATTGGTGAAATGATACTCAAATGATCTCGGGGTCCATGGAGCTTAAAGTACTTTAACCTGGTTGGTCATATCGGACGATGAATGAAATTGGTGAAATGATACTCAAATGATCTCGGGGTCCATGAAGCTTAAAGTACTTTAACCTGGTTGGTTAAATCGGAGGATAAATGAAATTGGTGAAATTATATTCAAATGATCTCGGGGTCCATGGAGCTTAAAGTACTTTAACCTGGTTGGTCATATCGAGTGATCAATGAAATTGGTGAAATGATACTCAAATGATCTCGGGGTCCATGGAGCTTAAAGTACTTTAACCTGGTTGGTCATATCGGACGATGAATGATACTCAAATGGTAAGTGACCCTAAGTGAGATTGAAGGTTGCAAGCTGTGGAATGTGAGGCTGCCACTGATCAGAGTTTTAAAAAACTGTGGTTTCTTTTTAAGTATCACCTACTCTGTCACATGACTTCCTCTACCTATTATACTACAAACTATTCTTACAAAAGTTTATTCTTCTATCTACTTGATGCTAATCAAGAACTACATTAACAGAAATTGTCTTATTAGTTGCTTCCTTGTAAGTAGAAGGCAAATATGGGAATACACTAGGCTGAAGCAATGGTCAAATATTTTAAAAGTAGGTTTTTATGTGACAACATTGAAATTCTGTTCTCTTTGGATGGCCAGGAGCAACAAAAGAGAGGAAGGAAACAAAAGAAAAATGAATGATAACTTCCCATTTGAGAAAAGATAAGCAATGGGAAACTTAAAGCAAAAGCAAGGATTATCTGAAGAATTGTTAGCTCTAAAAAAAAAGAAAAGTCTATGACATAAATTGTGTGTTTTAAAGAGATGTGTATCTCTTACAGTTACCAGTTATGTAAAGTCAGCCAGGATGAAGAGAACCTCAGTGCTAATCCCAGAAAATTCAATATATACATTATATTTGCAATCTAAGTTTATTTTTAATATACAGTATTTGAATGAAAATCGTTAGCAGGCATTTTTGAGAAAAATGCTACATGTAAAGGTACACACTGACCTTTATAATACTCTTGTATCTGCTAATCATGTTTTGTGTGTAGTGCTGCTCGCTGGTCACCTGCAGAGCTGACTTTCTCATCTCCTGTAGCGACGTGCCAGAGTCACCTGCGTAGTCCCTGAAACAACTATCACAGCACTTTCTCTGCTAATCATTTACACAAATGCTCCTTAAATATGCATATACGAGGCACATTAAACTGTTTTTCTCAGCCAATTTTGTGTAGGACATGTTTAAATATTACCGCTTCATCTCATACAGTTGCAACAGGTGGCAGCCTTCTGAGTTCGTTTATTCAAGAGGTCACAATCTCACTCAGGTATTACTTTAAGTTGCACTGACCCAGGTTAAGAGAGCGCATGCAGCAGCCTTGTAGCTTCTGATTTGCATACATTTATATCTCAATTATGGGGAGCAGAAAGAAAGAATCACAGCTTAAAAATGTTACCTTACAGAAAAGATTCATGCATAAGTAATTTTCAATATCTGATGTGTACCATTTTCTCTACATCTCTGCAACAAATTATTGTTAACCAGCTTATTCTATTCAGGGGCATATTTATGGGGGGGGGATGAACGGGACCGGAGCCCCCCCCCCCCAAAACTATATACAAGTTCTTCCGTTTGTTTAACTTAAGTGACACATTCATTGAAATTCTCCATCATAAACAGCTTTTTGCTATACCACAGAAATAAAGAAATACATTTAACCTTAGTACATAAAAGAGATTATAAAGTAAGATTATTTGTGGCTTTTGTGCGGGTTAGTCGCTTTCCAACCAGCAATCAGGGACTACTTGCACGGCGTGCATTCCTACTACCTCTCTGCCTGTTGGTTCAGTGCGTCTTAGTGTTAGTGTAATGTATATCATTGAATATGATAGCAAATGGCTACTTATGCTCTTTTCCTCTGGTTCGTTGATCCATTATGCTAATTAATTTACCTTTTGTTTCTTCATTATTCAATTTGACATGGAAAAAAAGCGTAAAGCTGACGATATCAGTATAAGCCTGCCATTCGTCCTGTAAAAATAGTACAGTCCCCTTTATTACTCCTCGCGACCCGAGAATTTTTATTGGAACGCAATAAGGTCCCACATTTTCTGACACTGCCTTCCTAAATTAAAGGTGTTGCCATTTCTTGTTATGAGAAGTGCTGAGTTGGAGCCTATCTCGCTTATTTTTGTTATTGTTTAGCGTGTTCTGTGAGCAGTAGTCTTGCCCAGTATGCTGTTGGCAGTTGATGTGCTGTGATATTTGCAAGAACTTTGTCTAAGCGGAAATGCACCTTTTTATTCAATTTACAGGATAGATGTCCTTTCTTCAAAGAGATAAGGCTTAATTATAAGAGTTCACTGTTCAACGTTTTTGAATGCACATGGTGGGAACTCTGATACTGTAAAGTGTATGTATTCATTATCATGTTTCCTTCATTCTAATGTTATGTTAATACCATTTTCAGAAAGTATTGATCAGTTAATCCAACCTTTTTAGGCATCCCATATTTTAATGAAAAAATGGTAGGCTTACACTAATATCAACACTATTTATTTCTTTTTTAAAAGGAAAACAACTGGATCAACTTCAGAAAAGTGACAAAGGACGTTAAAACTGACCAATGCAGTGCCAGACAAGATTAAGAATGCACTGCTGAGTTTTCAAGTAGTAAAGCTTTGACACACATCTCATTTCATCAATCCTAACAACATTGGGCACTTCATTAGTTACTTTAAAATTTGCATGGCTGCTTCTTATTCTTAATTTATTTCATTAAAAAGAATTTGATTGTTTTTCCACTGGGTAGCGCATAAAAATTGGTTCGTCAGCCAACTACATGCAAACTGTTGCCCGCCTCAAGCAGATACAACAACAAATAAGTAAACATGTAATAATCACATAATAAAGAAATAACATTTATTCTAATGCAAAGGTCTATATTTATAAAACTAGACAAAACATCTTCGCAACAATCAATAACAATTGACGGGTGACAATGTGCAGTCTAGTACTTGCGGCCGGTTTTTTTGTACGCTATTCGTAGAACCTTATTTTCTCATATTTATTCGATTTTCACATTCTCTATACATATTATGTACATAGAGTATAGAGAAGGTATTGCACTCCATCCAAAAATTTGATACCAAGATTTCACCGGAAATATATGTTTTAGGGTCCCCTGTATCCAAAAAGAAGCATTTTCAGAAAAAGGTCCATGTGTGTGTGTCCGTGAACATGATAACTCAAAAGCAAAATACCAAACTTGGTATTTAAGTTTAGTAACTTCCAGGGATGCGACAGGAAGATTTTGGGAAAAGTCCCTCACCCATAACTAGCCTTTACATGGAACTTTTTTATTTTCTCAAAAATGGCTCTAACAGTTTTGATTAAAATATTGTATACTAAAGATATTTACCTGACAAATAAACTGTACGTTTTGAATTTTCTGGGAATAGCCCCTGAAGACTACTTTATACTGGATGAATTTTACGGAATTTTACATAACTGTAAAACTGTAAGAGATGGACAAAAACTTACCACACAAAAAATGTAGAGCACGTTAAAACACAATTTATGTTATATACATTTTTTAGTGGAGTTGGTCATTTTTTAGATATTCCTCGTTTTTTGTTTCAGCTTTAAAAACATACTTTTCTGATACAGGAATTTGTTAACTCCTGGCCATACAAATAAAGGAACTTCAGCCACTTAGCAACCAGCTTTTAAAAGATTTGACTATCACATTATCCAAGTGAACTCCCTTATTTCCCTTCTACTTACAAGGAAGCAAGTAATTTCTGCTAATGTTTATCAAGCAGATAGATGGAAGCATGTAATAAGACTATTCCTACTAATTTTTACTCGATTAACATGAAGTAAATAGAAACATGGGCTTTTTAACAATAATTTGCAGAGATGTAGAGAAAGTCATGTGAATGGAACACATCAGATTTTTTTTTAACAATTGACCATTTTTTCATTAAAATTAGGTAGAGTGCAACTAATTTACGCAAATCAAACCCAAGCACAGTACATTAATCATAATACAGGATAAGCCTACAAGGCTGACAAATTAAATCACATTGTTATTTGAGCTACAGACACCAGGAGATTTAAGTAAGAAAAATAAAAATGGAGCATTATGGTATCACACATTAATAAAACCATTAAGATAAACCATATTATAAGTTAAAAAACATGGTACACAAGTGATTGCATTTAAACTCATAAAGAAATGTTTAGGCTTTGTGGTATAATTGAAATAGTTAGTACATGTCCAGTTTCTCAAAACAATTTTTAGAATTGTCCAAAATATGGTCTTTTTTTTAAGTGATAGTCATCCCATGGTTGGCACTATATCCGCCGAGGAACTAGGACAGTCGATTTACAACAAGAGCATTATAATCACACATTTTTGGCTGATTATTTTTTGAATAATAATCATTAGTTATTTCCTTATAGGTACAAGAGAAATAAGGAAGTATATTCGGCTAATGCAATAATCAAATTTATTAAAAGCTGGTCATCAAGTGATGACTTTGGCATTCCGTTCTCTTTGTATGATCAGGAGTAAAAATAAAAAAAAAAATAAACAAATGAGGAGTTCACATTTGAGAAAAGCATTATTGGAAAATTTAGGCCAATAACAAGGAATAACTCCGAAATGGTTAATTCTACAAAAAAATGTACTAATGTAAAATACTTTAATGAGATCTACATTTTTGTGTAGTATGAGTTTTTATCTATATCTTATGGCTTATGCTAAAATTCTTCAGAATGAAGAAGACTTCAGTGGCTATTCCCACAAAACTCAATATATACATTTTATTTGCATCTAAATTTGTTTAATCCAAACTGTTAGAGTCATTTTTGCGAAAATGAATTTAAAAAATATTCCATATAAACGTTACATTGGGATGGATGGGGAATTTTCCTAAAAATTTTGGCATCGCATGTTTGAAAGATGCTAAACTCAAATACCAAGTTTGGTACTTAACCTACTTCTGTTTATAGTTATGCTGTTCAGAGACACACAAGCAGATTTTATTCTAAAAACACTTTTTTCTGGGATTCATGTGTCCTCAAAACATTTATTTTTCATAAAATAACACCTTTAAATTTCTGGATGGAATGCAATACCTTCCCTACCTATTCTGTACATTGTATGTGATAAAGAAACTAAAAATACAAGCTAAACATAAAATATGAAGGTTGAATAATTAATGACATTTTAAACAAAAATATTAAGTGGTATAATATGGCTAGATCATTAATCTATTTTTCGTAATCTGCAATATTGTCTAAAATTAAATATAAAGTCCTTTAATGCTATAGTTCTCAGCCTCCCATTTAGGCCTGAACTTAATTTTCCTCAGAGGCTGCTTTATCAGTTTTGAGGTTTTATGTGCCATAAATCTACAACACAGGATCGATGCCTTTACTTCCCCTCTGAAGGAAGCTATGTTTAGCATTTTGATACCCGAATAAAATCAATGACCACACGATATTGGAAACTAGAGGCTAGCACAACACCTTTAAACCACGGAGGACTATTGATATTGCAGTGTTTTTAAATGTTGATGTGATGAGGAGGGAGCAGTATTCCAAACACCTGGAAATTTCAACTATAAAAAATATTCTTGACCCCCCCCCCCCCCCCCCCCCCAAGAACCAAATTCTACATGAGCCACTGGTTCCATTTGTTAGTGATAAACGAAAAAAAAATTAGCAGAAATAGTCTTATTACTTGCTTCCTTGTAAGTGGAAGTGAAATAAGGGAGTACCATAGGTTAAAGTGATACTCAAAAGCTGGTTGCTATGTGACTGAAGTTCCTTTGTTTGTATGGACAGTTTTTCAAAGCTGAAACCAACAACAAAGAATATCTCAAAAACGATCAACTCCACGAAAAAAAAATATATAACATAAATTGTGTGTTTCAATGTGTTTTACATTTTTTGTGTGGTAAGTTTTTTCCATCTCTTACGGTTTAGCAATTATGCAAAATTCTGTAAAATTCGTCCAGAATAAAGTAGTCTTCAGAGGCTATTCCCAGAAAATTCAAAATATACATTTTATTTGTCAGGTAAATATCTTTAATACATGATATTTTAATCAAAATTGTTAGAGCCATTTTTAAGAAAAGCAAAATTTTCGAAAAAAGTTCCATGCAAAGGATAGTCTAGGGTGGAGGGGTTTTTCTCAAAAACTTTGTATCGCATCCATGGAACATATTAAACTTAAATACCAAGTTTGGTATTTTACCAACTTTTCATTTTTGAGTTATCATGTTCACAGACACACAGACCTTTTTCTGAAAATGTTTTTTTGGATACAGGGGACCCTAAAACATATATTTCCAATGAAATCTCAGTATGGAACTTTTGTTGGAGTGCACACTATGTACATAGTACGTATAGAGAAAGTAAAAAACATAGAATCCTTACAGTACCCTGTGTATATATTTACAAATGCCTTAAGCATATAACAACTCACAAACATAACACAAAAACAAAATTTAACTATTTGAGGGACAAAATGTGTTGTGAACAATGCAAAACATTTATACAATCATTTACCTCACCAGATCAAGGAAAATTAAGACACTACTAATAAATAATGCTTTTTCTCACTTCACGAATACAAAAAAAATTTGATGTGTTCCATTCACATGACTTTCTCTACTTCTCTACAACAAATGATTGTTAAAAAGCTTATGCTTCTATTACTTCATGCCAATTGAGAAAAATCTGATGTGTACCATTCACATGACTTTCTCCATATCCCTGCAACAAATAATTCTTAAAAAGCTTATACTTCTATTTACTTTATGCTAATCAGAAAAAATTAGCAGATGTAGTCTTATTACTTGCATCCTTGTAAGTAGAAGCGAAATAAGGGACAACCGTAGGTTAAAGTGATAGTCAAAAGCTGGTTGCTATGTCAATGAAGTTCCTTTGTTTGTATGGATAGGAGTTGACAAGTTCCGGTATGAGAAAAGTATACGTTTTTCATAGCAGAAACCAAAAATAAGGAATGTCACAAAAACGACGAACTCCACGAAAAAAATGTATATAACATAAATTGTGTGTTTTAATGTGCTCTACGTTTTATGTGTAGTAAGTTTTTGTCCATCTCTTACGGTTTAGCAGTTATTCAAAATTTAGTAAAATTCATCCAGAATAAACTACTCTTCAGAAGCTATTCCCAGAAAATTCAAGATATACATTTCATTTATCAGGTAAATATGTTTAATAACCGAAATTTTAATCAAAATCGTTAGAGCCATTTTTGAGAAAATCAAAATTTTCGAAAAAAGTTCCATGTAAAGGGTAATTGGGGGTGGGGGGATTTTTCTCAAAATCTTCGTGTCGCATCCCTGGAAGATACTAAACTTAAATACCAAGTTTGGTATTTTACCGATTTTTCGTTTTTGAGTTATCGTGTTCACAGACACACGGACACACACACACACACACACACACACACAGACCTTTTTGTGAAAATGCTTTTTTTTGGATATTGTGGACCCTAAAACATATATTTCCAGTGAAATCTCGGTATCGAATTTTTGGTGGAGTGCAATACTTTCTCTATACACTATGTACATAGTGCATATAGAGAAAGTAAAAATTAGCAGAATTATTACTTGCTTCCTTGTAAGTAGAAGGGAGATAAGGGAGTACCATAGGTTAAAGTAATAGTCAAAAGCTGGTTGCTATGTGACTGAAGTTCCTTTGTTTGTATGGACACGAGTTGACAAATTCCTGTATGAGAAAAGTATAAGTTTTTGAAAGCTGAAACCAATAACAAGGAATATCTTAAAAACGGTCACCTCCACGAAAAAAATGTATACAACATAAATTGTGCTCTACATTTTTTGTGTGGTAAGATTTTGTCCATCTCTTATGGTTTAGAAGCTATGCAAAATTCTGTAAAATTCATCCAGAATAAAGTAGTCTACAGAGGCTATTCCCAGAAAATTCAAGATATACATTTTATTTGTCAGGTAAATATCTATAATATACAATATTTTAATAAAAATTGTAAGAGCCATTTTTGAGGAAATCAACATTTTTGTAAAAAGTTCCATTTAAAGGGTAGTTGGAGGTGCCGGGATTTACCTGAAAATGTTGGTGTTGCATCCTTGGAAGATACCAAACTTAAATACCAAGTTTGGTATTCAATGGTCTTTTCGCTTTTGAGCTATGCTGTCCCCCCACGCACGCACGCGCGCACCCACCCACCCACCCACACAGATGGACGCTTTTATAAAAATGCTTTTTTTTTGTGTTCTGGTGAAATCTCGGTATTGAATTTTTGGGTATATTACAATACCTTCTGTATGCACTATATACATAGTAAATGTAGAGAAAGTAAAAAGATTTGTTGGGGAAATGTTGGGCTGACAAGAAGCGAGTATTCCTTACCTGTTTGGGGGCGAACACTGTTGGTCCTGTGTGTTATCTTCAACTGAGACCTGTTTCAGCAGCTGCAACCATTTCTTTTCTGCATAGCAAATAAGTTCCATCTGCTGCACTGAAAAGTGAATATTATGAGAAAATGTTAATACATCACTTAAATATTTAAACATTTGAGATAGGAAAAAAACAAAACAAGACAAATAATGGGCAGATGTCATGTGTTCTCTTGCTCTGGTTGTGTCTCCTGGAACAACATTTTATAGATGAGCATGTGCTGCAAATCAGGTATCCTTTTATCCTAGACTATTTACTATATGTGCCTTAACATGTATGTGTAACAATTAAACACAAGCATTTTAAGTTTTCATTAGAGATATTAATTTTTATCAAGAGGACTGTTCTTTTCAATTCAACATTATCTGATATAAAATCATAATATGACAACTATTTTTCAAAATCCTGTGTTAAAATGTGCATTTGTATGTTATAAATAGACCCACGAAATTATAGTTTTTGACTTTTGTTCATGAAAATTAAAGTTACGGGAATTGAAGGTTGAAGTCATGGGCTGTAAGAACGGTTGTCACTTGTAAGACAATTCACAGCAGAATATTTCATAAACATAAGTATACTCTTTGAGAAAGTAGCATTTTCAAAATTGTTTATAAGAAACAGCATTTAGCACATACTGCCTTGCCTATAACATGAACAAATATACTTTGAAACTGTTACAATTGAGATATTGAGGTAATTTTTGTTTCATTTTGAAGAGAAAACTTCAATATATTTACCCAACAAAAAGTATAAAATGACAACTTACATGATTTTTTGTGATTCTGGAGTCACTGAAGTTTGCGACACTATATTAGCACTTCACATATATTACTAGTTCAATCATTAGTTTGTACATATTTAATATAAGAAATATCTGCTTCAGTAGAATGCAGAACCCCAGCGTGTACAAGCACACTTTGTATTCTTCAAGGCTACGTGCTTTGTTAAAAATAACAAGATTTTAGAGCATTAGGGACACAAGTAACATCCCTTGGGAGGAAGAAAGGTTCAGCCCCTTATATTTTGGAAAGAAGGAATTTCTCATTGTAGAAAAAAGTCACGTGGGTGGAAAATAAAGAAAAATCTCCGACAGTCACACGACAATGCTACTTCACGTGCGCCTTTTTTTAGCCAATCAAAAAGGAGGGCAATACTCGGACATTTTAGTATATAAATGATGTGCGTATAAGAAATCTGGCTCACAAGGTAGTAAACCATGTATAAGAAATCGGACACACATACAAATCCGAAGTATAAGAAATCTGACAAGACACATCTAAGAAATAGCACATCTAGGAAATCGGTGTGTTATAAGTTAATCTGATGGGCAGTTATTACCATAAATGTTATACGGACCGTGAAACTCAAGATTATGGTGACGAGTATAAAAATATAATAACTCAGTAAAAGTAGATCTAACACTTAAACAAAATTATGTCATCAAGTTCGCAGTCAGTTATGCCGGGAGTCGCTCGCAGGGTTAGTGCCTCAATCCAACCACAGATCAATAAAAGAAATCATCAGTGAAAATTCTCCTTTATTTGAGTCTACCAAAAGTGTCATTCTTTCCCCCTGAGTAAGTGACAACTCATGGTCTACTAGAACGAGCCTAGCCAGAGCAGCAAAGGGAATCTGCAAGGTATGTACACTCTTAATGTAGAGAATTTAACGAGCATAAACCCTCGACCAACTCCTAGTAGACCCACCTGATAGCGTCATACTGTAGTAACGTTATACCAGAAATAAAACGACATATTAGCATCCTAACGTGGCAACAATAAATTCACGGCATACTGGTGCACCAATGTGACACCCAACTAATGTAAATGGTATGTTATTTATGCACGCTCTTTAACTGCTACGGTTCTTAGCATCCCATTCTATACTGTGCATGAAAGATCACTTAATTTTGCTCAGAGGCCTCTCTATCAAGCTTGAGGTTCTTTAACTGCTGTGGTTCTCAGTGTCCCATTTTATACTGGGTGTCAAAGATCACTTAATTTTGTTCAGAGGCCTCTCTATCAGGCTTGAGGTTCTTTAACTGCTGTGGTTCTGAGCGTCCCATTTTATACTGGGTGTGAAAGAACACTTAATTTTGTTCAGATGTCTCTCTATCAGGCTTGAGGTTCTTTAACTGCAGTGGTTCTCAGTGTCCTATTCTATACTGGGTGAGAAAGATCACTTAATTTTGTTCAGAGCCCTCTCTATCAGGCTTGAAGTTCTTTAACTGCTGTGGTTCTCAGTGTCCCATTCTATACTGGGTGTGAAATAACACCTTTTGTTCAGAGTCCTCCCTATCAGATTTGAGGTTCTTTAACTGCTGTGGTTCTCTGCATCCCATTCTATACTGGGCGTGAAGGATCACTGAATTTTGTTCAGAGACCTCTCTATCAGGCTTGAGGTTCTTTAACTGCTGTGGTTCTCAGTGTCCCATTCTATACTGGGCGTGAAAGATCACTTAATTTTTGTCAGAGACTTCTCTATCAGACTTGAGGTTCTTTAACTGCAATGGTTCTCAGCATCCCATTCTATACTGGACATGAAAGACCACTTAATTTTGTTCAAAGGCCTCTCTATCAGGCTTGAGGTTTTTTAATTGCTGTGGTTATCAGTGTCCCATTCTATACTGGGTTCGAAATATCACTTAATTTTATTCATAGGCCTTTCTATCAGGCTTGAAGTTCTTTAATTGATGTGGTTCTGAGCATACCATTCTATACTGGGAGTGAAAGATCTCTTAATTTTGTTCAGAGGGCTCTCTATCAGGCTTGAGGTTCTTTAACTGCTGTGGTTCTCAGCGTACCATTCTATACTGGGAGTGAAAGATCTCTTAATTTTATTCATAGACCTTTCTATCAGGCTTGAGGTTCTTTAACTGCTGTGGTTCTCAGCGTCCCATTCTATACTGGGAGTGAAAGATCTCTTAATTTTGTTCAGAGACCTCTCTATCAGACTTGAGGTTCTTTAATTGCTGTGGTTCTCAGTGTCCCATTCTATACTGGGTGTGAAAGATCTCTTAATTTTGTTCAGAGACCTCTCTATCAGACTTGAGGTTCCTTAATTGCTGTGGTTCTCAGCGTCCCATTCTATACTGGGAGTGAAAGATCTCTTAATTTTGTTCAGAGACCTCTCTATCAGACTTGAGGTTCTTTAATTGCTGTGGTTCTCAGTGTCCCATTCTATACTGGGTGTGAAAGATCTCTTAATTTTGTTCAGAGACCTCTCTATCAGACTTGAGGTTCTTTAATTGCTGTGGTTCTCAGTGTCCCATTCTATACTGGGTGTGAAAGATCTCTTAATTTTGTTCAGAGACCTCTCTATCAGACTTGAGGTTCTTTAACAGCTGTGGTTCTCAGCGTCCTATTCTATACTGGGAGTGAAAGATCACTTAATTTTGTTCAGAGGCCTCACTATCAGGCTTGAGGTTCCTCAGCTGCTGTGGTTCTCAGCGTCCCATTCTATACTGGATGTGAAAGATCACTTAATTTTGCTCAGAGACCTCTCTATCAGGCTTGAGGTTCTTTAACTGCTGTGGTTCTCAGGGTCCCATTCTATACTGGGCGTGAAAGATCACTTAATTTTGCTCAGAGACCTCTCTGTCAGGCTTGAGGTTCTTTAACTGCTGTGGTTCTCAGGGTCCCATTCTATACTGGGTGTGAAAGACCACTTAATTTTGCTCAGAGACTTCTCTATCAGACTTGAGGTTCTTTAACTGCTGAGGTTCTCAGCATCCCATTCTATACTGGACATGAAAGACCACTTAATTTTGTTTAGAGGTCTCTCTATCAGGCTTGAGGTTTTTTAATTCCTGTGGTTCTTAGCATCCCATTCTATACTGGGCGTGAAAGATCACTTAATTTTGTTCAGAGGCCTCTCTATCAGGCTTAAGGTTCTTTAATTGCTGTGGTTCTCAGTGTCCCATTCTATACTGGGTGTGAAAGATCACTTAATTTTATTCAGAGGCCTCTCTATCAGACTTGAGGTTCTTTAACTGCTGTGGTTCTCAGTGTCCCATTCTATACTGGGTGTGAAAGATCACTTAATTTTATTCAGAGGCCTCTCTATCAGACTTGAGGTTCTTTAATTGCTGTGGTTCTCAGTGTCCCATTCTATACTGGGTGTGAAAGATCACTTAATTTTATTCAGAGGCCTCTCTATCAGACTTGAGGTTCTTTAACTGCTGTGGTTCTCAGCGTCCCATTCTATACTGCGCATGAAAGATCACTTAATTTTGTTCAGCAAGCTGTCTATCAGACTTGAGGTTCTTTAACTGCTGTGGTTCTCAGTGTCCCATTCTATACTGGGTGTGAAAGATCACTTAATTTTGTTCAGAGGCCTCTCTATCAAGCTTGAGGTTCTTTAATTGCTGTGGTTCTCAGAGTCCCATTCTATACTGGGTGTGAAAGATCACTAAATTTTGCTCAGAGGTCTCTCTATCAGACTTGACGTTCTTTAACTGCCTTGGTTCTCAGTGTCCCATTCTATACTGGGTTCGAAAGATCACTTAATTTTGTTCAGAGGCCTCTCTATCAGGCTTGAGGTTCTTTAACTGCTGTGGTTCTCAGTGTCCCATTCTATACTGGGTTCGAAAGATCACTTAATTTTATTCAGAGGCCTCTCTATCAGACTTGAGGTTCTGTAACTGTTGTGGTTCTCATTGTCCCATTCTATACTGGGTGTGAAAGATCACTTAATTTTGTTCAGAGGCCGCTCTATCAGACTTGAGGTTCTTTAACTGCTGTGGTTTTTAGTGTCCCATTCTATACTGGGTTCGAAAGATCACTTAATTTTATTCAGAGGCCTCTCTATCAGACTTGAGGTTCTTTAATTGCTGTGGGTCTCAGTGTCCCATTCTATACTGGGTGTGAAAGAACACTTAATTTTGTTCAGAGGCCTTTTTATCAGACTTGAGGTTCTTTTATGTGCCGTAAATTTAAGGCACAGGACCATTGGGCATGCTAAGGATTTTTACAGCCGAAAAAATCCATGGTCCTCTGTTGGGTTTGAACCTGTGACTTTGGGTATATGAAGTTAGCATGGTAACCACTACACCACGGAGGGCAGGATTATGTTTTTCATATTGTAATTGCTCAGTCTAAGGATAGCCAGTTTTATAGTAGTACTCCCATTTACAGTAGCAGTCTGTCTCATTCCATTGTTTTGAAGAAATAAGTGTGGATAAAGAATTCTCAATCTGAAGCCAAAGCATACAGTAACTTTTAAATCATGAACATCTTCAAAGGGCCATTTTCTGACAAAATTGTGCATCATTAAAAGAGAAGGAAGTTTTTGTCTGTGCGATCAATCATTTATTAATTTGAGGCATACAAAACAAAATGATATGTCACTTTGTTTCAGTTTATATGGATACAGATCAACATGTTTTCTCCAAGTTGTCTTGACATCTGTGTAACATGATAATTGCATGACACAAGAGTGACTTGTTATGAGCAGCAGATCTTGCTGTATTGTAGCAACATTTGAATCCTCTTGCTCTTTCAGCAGAAATTTAACTAAACACACTCTCTGTTGCCACAAATATGCTTTTATAGAATGCAATAGCTATTGATATTGACTTATGCCAAGCTTCCAAATCCTGTGTTGCTTCCTCATCAACTTGAGTCACGAATAGCTTCTTGTGGTAATGAAAAGGTCGGACCAACTCTAGCCATGCAGTTGTTGCTTCCAATATCATCTTACCTGCCCAGGCAGATTTGTGGTGGACAAGTGGCACAGGGGTTTCCCCCGCCACTGGTGCTGCGTCATCATCAGTGTCATCGCCTGTCTTCCACTTTCACCACATTGCACTGCCATCTGACAAGTGGCTTCAACTTTTCTGCTGCTCCATGCTGGTGCAAACCTGTAACCTGTTTTCACTGAATACTAGCACTCCGTTCACAAAGTAGGGGAGCCAATAATATCTCTCATGCTAATCGAGATAAACACTACCGAAAATGGTCTTATTACTTAGTTTAATATAATTAGATGACCATGACCAAGAGTAAAACATAAGAGATATAAAACAGATGAAGACCTCCTGTTTGTAAAAAATGTAACTATTTTAAAACTAAAACCAATAACAGGGAATATCTCTGAAACAGTTAGACCTATACAAAAGAAAGAAAAACAACTGTATATGACATAAATTGTGTGTTTTAACAAGTTGTACATTTTTTGAAATCTTGGTACCTATATCTACCACAAACATGTTAGAGAAAATAATAACCTCCATAAAGTAGTGGTGATGCAAGTTGTAAACATTACACTATACTCATGTACCTCAGACTGTTTCTTCTCTATGTTATACTCCAGGTACATTACTCTATACCAGTGTTTCCCAACCTTTTGAAGTTCACGGCACCCTTGGGAATAACATTAAACACTAGGGGCACCCTTCCTTGAATTAAAAGAAAATTAAGCTTAATATGTTAATTTATTGAAATATTATATAATAATAACGTACACCATAACATAATACAGTAAACTTTACTACAATCACTGAGTAAAAATACATCAATAAATTTTGTTCGATTAATGATTAATGTGAAACTTGTGATTGATGCTTAGAGCACAATTATGTGATGTCTGGTCTTACAGTTGACAGTGAAACACGCAAATCATCCTCAAGGTTATTCAGTCTATTTCTTGCTTTGCATTTTATTGTCACCATAGCAGAGAAGGCTTGCTCGCATAGATAGGATGTTGAAAAGGGCAAAAGTGCGTTAATTGCTTTCATTAGGTTAGGGTACTCCTCTCTCCATTGAAGCCAAAAACTAGTCACCGACGCCTCACTCTTGGTGAACTTACCTTTGAGTGTGGAATCAGCGCAAAGATCAATAAATTCATCTCGTTCGCAAGCAGTGAAACCTATTTACTCTGCACTATCTACAAAATCAAATGGTGAGACAACCCAGTCGAGATTCGTAGTGGAAATAGTTGGAAAGTACGCATCTATTGCATCTTGCAATCTTGATAAGTGATCACAAATGCAGCCTTTCAGTTTACCCAGATCTTTATCTCCTGCCACATTAAGAAGAGATGGAAAGTTCGACAAATCTCCTTTTTGAACTGCAGACTTCCAAGAACTAAGTTTTCTTTTAAAATCTTTCATTTTATTGGTTGAGGAGATCATTGTTTCATGTCGACCCTGCATCGAAACATTCAGTTCATTCAGCTTATGAAAAATATCTGCCAGATACGACAGTTCAAAACACCAAGAATCACTTAGTAAGAGCTTATGAAATGTGTCTTGATTTTCATCCTTAAAAAAGTTCCTTACTTCTGTGTGAAGTAACAAAGAGGTATGAGCTGCATCCGTTGCGCGACATAACTGTTAAAAAATTCTGCACTTTAAAGGTCGAGACTTCATATAGTTCACCATTTTCACAACTTGGTTAAACACTTCAGCAAAATCTTCATTACACGCTTTCACGACTAATGCCTCTCTATGCAGAAAACAGTGAGTTATAATAATGGATGGATTTTCATTGAGAGCTCTGGCAGTAAAACCTTTAATTTTCCCAGACATAGATGGTGCACCATCTGTACATATACCACAACAGTCTTTCCATGAAAGATCATGGTCATTGAGATAGGAATTAATAGAAACGAAAATATCACGGCCTGTGGTTGTAGTCTCCAGCAGTCTACCGAACAGAAACTGTTCACTAATATCTTTTTCATCAATATATCCGATAAAACCAAGGAGTTGCGGTTTGTCACCAATATCGAGACTCTCATCTACTTGCAAAGCAAATGTTCTATAAGTTTTTATTTTCTCCGTGACTTGTTCGTTGATATTGCATGACATTTCAGATATCCTGCGGCTGATTGTGTTGTTGGACAGAGGAACTTTCGAAATTTGATTAGCTGCTCCTTTGCCAAGTATAGTTGAAACTATAACTTGACATGCAGGCCCAATGATTTCCTCTCCAAGAGTATGAGGTTTCTTTTTTTTTAACTATCAGTTCTACTACTTTAAATGAGGCTTCACGAGCAGTATCACCTATGGTCATTCTCTTTACCATTCGCACAGCTGTTTTCTTCTCCCCTTCTAATATATGTGAAAAATACATTACACTTTTCTGTGACACACTAGGATAGTTTGTTGTAAGATGCCGCTTCAGTTTGCTAGGTACCTGGCCTCGTTGCTAAGTGTTTTGCCACAAACTAAACACACAGGGATAGGGTGTTCCTCGTTGTTATTCCACTTAAATCCATACGCTAAGTAACTGTCCTGGTATATTCTTTTCTTTCGTTTGTTTTCTTTATGTGGTGAATTCCGGGAGAAACTGTAAGATTTGGCTTCTTAAAGCAAGCAGTAGGAGCCGACTGTTCACTTTCACTGTCCTGGCGTTTACGTTTAACAATAAACTTATCCATAGCTAAATACTGTGAATCAACGCGAGGAAGACAACTGAAAGACTTTTATATATTCATCTGTTGACATCTCGCGAATGTTCGTGAGGAAGCAAGTAGTCTCTGGAATGTTCGCGGCAGGGTATAGCTGTAATGCCATCTGTGGGATACTAGTATAAGTGAATTATTGAAATGAATTGACCACTATCACCATCTGCTGTGCATGAGAGTAATTGATTTGACTTATTTTATTTCAAGACCTTACAAGACTTAAGGCTTCAGTAGAAGGTATTTTTTGTTTGTTTATCTGAATATCTCGCTGCACCCCTTAGCCAATCACACGGCACTCTAGGGTGCCGGGGCACACCAGTTGGGAACCGTTGCTCTATACTCATGTACGTCAGAACTGCTTCTTCTCTATGTTGTACTCCAGGTACATTACACTATACTCATGTACCTCAGACTGTTTCTTCTCTATGTTGTACTCCCGGTACATTACTCTGTACTCACCCTTGTCATGTAACTCTTCTCTATGTTGTACTCCAGGTACATTCCTGTATACTCAACCTTGTCATGTAACTTTTCTCTATGTTGTACTCCAGGTACATTACTCTGTATTCACCCTTGTCATGTAACTCTTCTCTATGTTGTACTCCAGGTATATTACTCTGTACTCACCCTTGTCATGTAACTCTTCTCTATGTTGTACTCCAGGTATATTACTCTGTACTCACCCTTGTCATGCATCTCTTCTCTATGTTGTACTCCAGGTATATTACTCTGTACTCACCCTTGTCATGCATCTCTTCTCTATGTTGTACTCCAGGTATATTACTCTGTACTCACCCTTGTCATGCATCTCTTCTCTATGTTGTACTCCTGGTATATTACTCTGTACTCACCCTTGTCAAGTAACTCTTCTCTATGTTGTACTCCAGGTAAATTACTCTATACTCACCCTTGTCATGTACCTCTTCCCTATGTTGTACTCCAGGTACATTACTCTATACTCACCCTTGTCATGCATCTTTTCTCTATGTTGTACTCCAGGTAACTTCCTCTATACTCACCCTTGTCATGTAACTCTTCTCTATGTTGTACTCCAGGTACATTACTCTACACTCGTGTACCTCAGACAGTTTCTTCTCTATGTTGTACTCCATGTACATTCCTCTATACTCACCCTTGTCATGCATCTCTTCTCTATGTTGTACTCCAGGTACATTCCTGAATACTCACCCTTATCATGTAACTCTTCTCTATGTTGTACTCCAGGTACATTCCTCTATACTCACCCTTGTCATGTACCTCTTCTCTATGTTGTACTCCAGGTACATTACTCTACACTCATGTACCTCAGACTGTTTCTTCTCTATGTTGTACTCCATGTACTTTCCTCTACACTCACCCTTGTCATTATTCTCTTCTCTATGTTGTACTCCAGAAACATTAATCTATACTCATGTACCTCAGACTGTTTCTTTTCCTTGTTGTACTCCAGGTACATTACTCTGTATTCACCCTTGTCATGCATCTCTTCTCTATGTTCTACTCCAGGTACATTCCTGTATACTCACCCTGGTCATGTAACTCTTCTCTATGTTGTACTCCAGGTACATTCCTCTATACTCACCCTTGTTATGATTCTCTTCTCTATGTTGTACTCCAGGTACATTACTCTATACTCATGAACCTCAGACTGTTTCTGCTCTATGTTGTACTCCAGGTACATTACTCTGTACTCACCCTTGTCATGCATCTCTTCTCTATGTTGTACTCCAGGTACATTCCTGAAAACTCACCCTTATCATGTGACTACCTTTATGTTGTACTCCAGGTACATTACTCTATACACACCCTTGTCATGTAACTCTTCTCTATGTTGTACTCCAGGTACATTACACTATACTCACCGTTGTCATGTAACTCTTCTCTATGTTGTACTCCAGGTACATTACTCTATACTCACCCTTGTCATGCATCTCTTCTCTATGTTGTACTCCAGGTACATTCCTGATTACTCACCCTTATCATGTACTTCTTTTCTATGTTGTACTCCAGGTACATTACTCTATACTCACCCTTGTCATGCATCTCTTCTCTATGTTGTACTCCAGGTACATTCCTGAATACTCACCCTTGTCATGTACCTCTTCTCTATGTTGTACTCCAGGTAAATTACTCTATACTCACCCTTGTCATGTAACTGTTCTCTATGTTGTACTCCAGGTACATTACTCTATACTCAGCCTTGTAATGATTCTCTTCTCTATGTTGTACTCAGGCACATTACTCTATACTGATGAACCTCAGACTGTTTCTGCTCTATGTTGTACTCCAGGTACATTACTCTGTACTCACTCTTGTCATGCATCTCTTCTCTATGTTGTACTCCAGGTACATTCCTGAATACTCACCCTTATCATGTAACTCTTCTCTATGGTGTACTCAAGGTACATTACTCTATACTCACCCTTGTCATGTAACTGTTCTCTATGTTGTACTCCAGGTACATTACTCTATACTCACCCTTGTCATGCATCTCTTCTCTATGTTGTACTCCAGGTACATTACTCTATACTCACCCTTGTCATGTAACTCAGATTGTTTCCTATGTTGTACTCCAGGTACATTACTCTGTACTCACCCTTGTCATGTACCTCTTCTCTATGTTGTACTCCAGGTATATTACTCTGTACTCACCCTTGTCATGTAACTCTTCTCTATGTTGTACTCCAGGTACATTACTCTATACTCACCCTTGTCATGTAACTCAGATGGTTTCCTATGTTGTACTCCAGGTACATTACTCTATACTCACCCTTGTCATGTAACTCAGATTGTTTCCTATGTTGTACTGCAGGTACATTACTCTATACTCACCCTTGTCATGTAACTCAGATTGTTTCCTATGTTGTACTCCAGGTACATTACTCTGTACTCACCCTTGTCGTGTAACTCTTCTCTATGTTGTACTCCAGGTACATTACTCTATACTCATCCTTGTCATGCATCTCTTCTCTATGTTGTACTCCAGGTACATTACTCTATACTCACCCTTGTCATGTAACTCTTCTCTATGTTGTACTCCAGGTACATTACTCTATACTCACCCTTGTCATGTACCTCTTCTCTATGTTGTACTCCAGGTACATTACTCTATACTCATCCTTGTTGTGTACCTCTTCTCTATGTTGTACTCCAGGTACATTACTCTGTACTCACCCTTGTCATGTAACTCAGATTGTTTCCTATGTTGTACTCCAGGTACATTACTCTGTACTCACCCTTGTGTTGTAACTCTTCTCTATGTTGTACTCCAGGTACATTACTCTATACTTACCCTTGTCATGTAACTCTTCTCTATGTTGTACTCCAGGTACATTACTCTATACTCACCCTTGTCATGTAACTCTTCTCTATGTTGTACTCCAGGTACATTACTCTGTACTCACCCTTGTCATGTAACTCTTCTCTGTGTTGTACTCCTGGTACATTACTCTATACTCACCCTTGTCATGCATCTCTTCTCTATGTTGTACTCCAGGTACATTACTCTATACTCACCCTTGTCATGTAACTCTTCTCTATGTTGTACTCCAGGTACATTACTCTATACTCACCCTTGTCATGTAACTCTTCTCTATGTTGTACTCCAGGTACATTACTCTGTACTCACCCTTGTCATGTAACTCTTCTCTATGTTGTACTCCAGGTACATTACTCTATACTCACCCTTGTAATGCATCTCTTCTCTATGTTGTACTCCAGGTACATTACTCTGTACTCACCCTTGTCATGTAACTCTTCTCTATGTTGTACTCCAGGTACATTACTCTATACTCACCCTTGTCATGCATCTCTTCTCTATGTTGTACTCCAGGTACATTACTCTGTACTCACCCTTGTCATGTAACTCAGATTGTTTCCTATGTTGTACTCCAGGTACATTACTCCATACTCACCCTTGTCATGTAACTCTTCTCTATGTTGTACTTCAGGTACATTACTCTATACTCACCCTTGTCATGTAACTCTTCTCTATGTTGTACTCCAGGTACATTACTCTATACTCACCCTTGTCATGTAACTCTTCTCTATGTTGTACTCCCGGTACATTACTCTATACTCACCCTTGTCATGTAACTCAGATTGTTTCCTATGTTGTACTCCAGGTACATTACTCTACACTCGTGTACCTCAGACAGTTTCTTCTCTATGTTGTACTCCATGTACATTCCTCTATACTCACCCTTGTCATGCATCTCTTCTCTATGTTGTACTCCAGGTACATTCCTGAATACTCACCCTTATCATGTAACTCTTCTCTATGTTGTACTCCAGGTACATTCCTCTATACTCACCCTTGTCATGTACCTCTTCTCTATGTTGTACTCCAGGTACATTACTCTACACTCATGTACCTCAGACTGTTTCTTCTCTATGTTGTACTCCATGTACTTTCCTCTACACTCACCCTTGTCATTATTCTCTTCTCTATGTTGTACTCCAGAAACATTAATCTATACTCATGTACCTCAGACTGTTTCTTTTCCTTGTTGTACTCCAGGTACATTACTCTGTATTCACCCTTGTCATGCATCTCTTCTCTATGTTCTACTCCAGGTACATTCCTGTATACTCACCCTGGTCATGTAACTCTTCTCTATGTTGTACTCCAGGTACATTCCTCTATACTCACCCTTGTTATGATTCTCTTCTCTATGTTGTACTCCAGGTACATTACTCTATACTCATGAACCTCAGACTGTTTCTGCTCTATGTTGTACTCCAGGTACATTACTCTGTACTCACCCTTGTCATGCATCTCTTCTCTATGTTGTACTCCAGGTACATTCCTGAAAACTCACCCTTATCATGTAACTACCTCTATGTTGTACTCCAGGTACATTACTCTATACACACCCTTGTCATGTAACTCTTCTCTATGTTGTACTCCAGGTACATTACTCTATACTCACCGTTGTCATGTAACTCTTCTCTATGTTGTACTCCAGGTACATTACTCTATACTCACCCTTGTCATGCATCTCTTCTCTATGTTGTACTCCAGGTACATTCCTGATTACTCACCCTTATCATGTACCTCTTCTCTATGTTGTACTCCAGGTACATTACTCTATACTCACCCTTGTCATGCATCTCTTCTCTATGTTGTACTCCAGGTACATTCCTGAATACTCACCCTTGTCATGTACCTCTTCTCTATGTTGTACTCCAGGTAAATTACTCTATACTCACCCTTGTCATGTAACTGTTCTCTATGTTGTACTCCAGGTACATTACTCTATACTCAGCCTTGTAATGATTCTCTTGTCTATGTTGTACTCAGGCACATTACTCTATACTGATGAACCTCAGACTGTTTCTGCTCTATGTTGTACTCCAGGTACATTACTCTGTACTCACTCTTGTCATGCATCTCTTCTCTATGTTGTACTCCAGGTACATTCCTGAATACTCACCCTTATCATGTAACTCTTCTCTATGGTGTACTCAAGGTACATTACTCTATACTCACCCTTGTCATGTAACTGTTCTCTATGTTGTACTCCAGGTACATTACTCTATACTCACCCTTGTCATGCATCTCTTCTCTATGTTGTACTCCAGGTACATTACTCTATACTCACCCTTGTCATGTAACTCAGATTGTTTCCTATGTTGTATTCCAGGTACATTACTCTGTACTCACCCTTGTCATGTACCTCTTCTCTATGTTGTACTCCAGGTATATTACTCTGTACTCACCCTTGTCATGTAACTCTTCTCTATGTTGTACTCCAGGTACATTACTCTATACTCACCCTTGTCATGTAACTCAGATTGTTTCCTATGTTGTACTCCAGGTACATTACTCTATACTCACCCTTGTCATGTAACTCAGATTGTTTCCTATGTTGTACTGCAGGTACATTACTCTATACTCACCCTTGTCATGTAACTCAGATTGTTTCCTATGTTGTACTCCAGGTACATTACTCTGTACTCACCCTTGTCGTGTAACTCTTCTCTATGTTGTACTCCAGGTACATTACTCTATACTCATCCTTGTCATGCATCTCTTCTCTATGTTGTACTCCAGGTACATTACTCTATACTCACCCTTGTCATGTAACTCTTCTCTATGTTGTACTCCAGGTACATTACTCTATACTCACCCTTGTCATGTACCTCTTCTCTATGTTGTACTCCAGGTACATTACTCTATACTCATCCTTGTTATGTACCTCTTCTCTATGTTGTACTCCAGGTACATTACTCTGTACTCTCCCTTGTCATGTAACTCAGATTGTTTCCTATGTTGTACTCCAGGTACATTACTCTGTACTCACCCTTGTGTTGTAACTCTTCTCTATGTTGTACTCCAGGTACATTACTCTATACTTACCCTTGTCATGTAACTCTTCTCTATGTTGTAATCCAGGTACATTACTCTATACTCACCCTTGTCATGTAACTCTTCTCTATGTTGTACTCCAGGTATATTACTCTATACTCACCCTTGTCATGTAACTCTTCTCTATGTTGTACTCCAGGTACATTACTCTGTACTCACCCTTGTCATGTAACTCTTCTCTATGTTGTACTCCTGGTACATTACTCTATACTCACCCTTGTCATGCATCTCTTCTCTATGTTGTACTCCAGGTACATTACTCTGTACTCACCCTTGTCATGTAACTCTTCTCTATGTTGTACTCCAGGTACATTACTCTATACTCACCCTTGTAATGCATCTCTTCTCTATGTTGTACTCCAGGTACATTACTCTGTACTCACCCTTGTCATGTAACTCTTCTCTATGTTGTACTCCAGGTACATTACTCTATACTCACCCTTGTCATGCATCTCTTCTCTATGTTGTACTCCAGGTACATTACTCTGTACTCACCCTTGTCATGTAACTCAGATTGTTTCCTATGTTGTACTCCAGGTACATTACTCCATACTCACCCTTGTCATGTAACTCTTCTCTATGTTGTACTTCAGGTACATTACTTTATACTCACCCTTGTCATGTAACTCTTCTCTATGTTGTACTCCAGGTACATTACTCTATACTCACCCTTGTCATGTAACTCTTCTCTATGTTGTACTCCCGGTACATTATTTTATACTCACCCTTGTCGTGTAACTCTTCTCTATGTTGTACTCCAGGTACATTACTCTGTACTCACCCTTGTCATGTAACTCTTCTCTATGTTGTACTCCAGGTACATTACTCTATACTCACCCTTGTCATGTAACTCTTCTCTATGTTGTACTCCAGGTACATTACTCTATACTCACCCTTGTCATGTATCTCTTCTCTATGTTGTACTCCAGGTACATTACTCTATACTCACCCTTGTCATGTACCTCTTCTCTATGTTGTACTCCAGGTACATAACTCTATACTCACCCTTGTCATGTATCTCTTCTCTATGTTGTACTCCAGGTACATTACACTATACTCACCCTTGTCATGTACCTCTGACTGTTTCTTCTCTATGTTGTACTCCAGTTTGTTGACATGGCTAGCCATCACGTACTGGTTGCGAAGGCCTGTGCTGTCAGTTTCTGAACCTAGAAGTTTCTTGGCAGCCTTGTGTAGTTCTTGGTGGAGTGCAGCTAGGTCAGTGAAGGTCAAAGCCTAACAAACATCTCATACAATCATATCACAGCCTTCTTATATTTTTCTTCACTATCAAAACCTTTTGTTCTTCTCAATAGTTTTACTTGTGTTGTTGCCTTTTATATCTGAAGTATTTAAAACAGACATGTAATATTTTCATTATTGTTTCTTTCTTTTTTTTTTTTTTTTTGCTCCTCTTTCCCTAATAAAATATTACATGCAGGAAGGTTAAAATCTTAAATTTTTAAAAATATGATGTGTTCCATTCACTTCACTTTCCATTTCTTTTGCAAACAAACTATTCTTATAAAAGCTTATTCTTCTATCTCTTCACGCTAATCAAGATAAACATTAAACATTATTACTTGCTTCCTTGTAAGTAGAAGGCAATACACTAGGATAAAGTGATATTCACATGTTTTAAAAGCTATCCATTACAAGAAGCAAGTGAAATTTGTTCTCTCTGTATGACCAGAACTAAAACAAAAGCTGTTTAAGTAGTTTAAAATTCAAACCAATAACAAGGAATATCTCAGAAATGGTCAACTCTACAACAAATGTTTGTATGATGTGAAGTGTTTGTTTTAATGATATTATTGAGATCTATATTTTTTTAAAGTTTTTGTTTATATACTGTGGTTTATTAGTTATACAAAAGTCATCCAGAATGAAAAGGTAGAGGCTATTCCCAGAAAAATAAAGATATACATTTTGTTTGTCATAAAAATATCTTAAACAATTGGTATTTTAATCAAAATCATTAGAGCCACTTTTGGGAAAAATGCTCCATGTAAAGGATAGTTGGAGGTGTGGATATTGCTGGACATCTTGGAAGGTACTCAACTTAAATATCAAGTTTGGCATTTAACCCCCTAACCCATATGAACCTTTTCCAAAAACATGTAGGTACTTTTGGTGAAATCTTGGGTGTAATTCAAGACCTTCTCTATCTAGTAAGTGTAGAGAGAGTAAAAGTTGGTCTGCAGCAGTGCTGTTTATCTACTTTCTCCATTATCCTGAGTGCTTCTTTTACTTTCTCTACACGTACTATGTACATAGTATACAGAAGTATTGTAATGCATCCAAAAATTCAATACCAAGATTTCACCTGAAATACATGTTTTCGGTCCCCCTGAATCCAAAAAAAAGCATTTCTGTGTGGGTGTGGGTGAGGGTGTGGGTGTGTGTGTGTGCGCGTGCGTGCATGGACAGTATAGCTCAAAAACAAAAAGATCGTTAAATACCAAGCTTGGTGTTTAAGTTTGGTATCTTCCAAGGATGTAACACGAAGATTTTCAAGAAAATCCCCCACCCCCAACTGTCCCTTACATGGAACTTTTTTCGAAAATTTTGACTTTCTCAAAAATGGCTCTAACAATTTTAATTAAAATATTGTAAATTAAAGACATTTACCTGACAAATTATATGTATATTTTGAATATTCTGAGAATAGCCTCTGAAGACTACTTTATTCTGCATGGATTTTGCATAACTGCTAAACTGTAAGAGATGGACAAAAACTTACCACACAAAAAATGTAGAGCAGATTAAAATGTTTTGAGATGCTCCTTGTTATTGGTTTCAGCTTTGAAAACTTATACTTTTCTCATACAGGAATTTGTCAACTGCTGTCCATACAAACAAACGAACTTCAGTCACATAGCAACCAGCTTTTGACTATCACTTTAACCTATGGTACTCCCTTATTTCGCTTCTACTTACAAGGAAGCAAGTAATGAGACCGTTTCTGCTAATTTTTTCTCAATTAGCTTGAAGTAAATATAAGCATAAGCCTTTTAACAATAATTTATCACAGAGGTTTAGAGAAAGTCAAGTGAATGGAACACATCAAATTTTTTATATTATAAATACATTATGTATGTCTGTTTCTGTGGTATTTCCCCAAAGAGTAATTCCATACTTTATGTGCAAACAAATGAAAGTATAATAGATCTCCTTAAGAGTTAATTTAAATGTAATATTTCTTGCCTGTTTCATTATATATACGTGATATATACTATGAATGTTTTCTAACTTAATAGAACATTTGGTAAACAAGAAGATTAATAAATTTATGAAAGAGAAGAAAATAAAAGAAATTAGCACTCTAAAAAGAATAAAAGCTGAAACCAGCTTCAAAAAATTCACTTACTACCCTTTCACACACCTAAAGTTTCAAAAGATTTTAAAATAATGGAACATCAAGTTAGCCCAGTTAATAAACACAGTTTAACAAACCTCCTCCATACAAACAGGGATACATGAAATCAGCTGCAAGGAATGTGAAAAGATGTATATAGGGACAATGTTTTAAAGAACACATGAGGTATTTAAAATATAAACAGTCAGATGTAGCACATCATTTTGGGTCTTAAAACCATAATTTGACAGTGAACCCCAGTTATTAAAAGCAGTGCAGAATCCAATTGTATTAAAAGTTTGGGAAAATCTATTAAGTTTAAAAAACAACAACAAAATCATAAATTTTGACATAGGTACCACAAACAAATGGACTGATCTTAAAATTGCTCTACCCAAAAGAGACGCCTACAGGCCTCTACCATGAGTTCTCTGCTGAAGATGGTGGCAATAGCCACTGAAACTTGCTCAAATAAGTAACTTATTTCACTAGTGAAGTTTGAGTGTGATGATGGTTTTTACTCTTTATTGATTAGTTACTTCACTGTGTATCACCATTAATGTTTTAATTTCCTCCTGGGATAATTTCTCCATTTATTTCTATTTTGTTGCTATATTTTGAATTTAACCAATACTTTCTCCACCCGTACTATGTTTATAGAGAAGGTATTGTATTGCACCCAAAATTTAATACAGAAATTTCACTGCAAATATATATATTTTGAGGTCGCCTGAAACATTACAAAACTATGTCTCTCTCTCTCTCGCTCTCCCTCCCTCTCTCTCATATTCCCAAGGTCGCGGGTTCAAACCCGGCGGAGGACAATGGATTTTTTCGGGTGTAAAAATCCTTAGCATTGCTTCCTTCGGAAGGGAAGTAAACCGTGGGTCCCGTGTCGTAGATTTACGGCATGTAAAAGAACCTCAAGCCTGAAAGAGAGGCCTCTGAGCAAAACTAAGCGGTCTTTCACGCCCAATTTAGAATGGGATGCTGTGAACCACAGCAGTTAAAGAGCATCCATAAATAACACGGCATTTACATTTTCTCTCTCTCTCCACACAGGGTAACAAAAGAAGGCATACTAGCAATGCAGAACATCAAATGACATGGAATAATATGACACTGTACCCTAATGGTGCGAGGACCCTCTTTTATCCTCAAATGTCTACAGATACTTAAGGTCTCTCTCTCTCTCTCTCTCTCTCTCTCTCTCTCTCTCTCTCTCTCTCTCTCTCCTCTCTCTCTATCTTCCCATCTCTGGGTGTGTGAGAACAGCATAATTTAAAAATGAAAAGACTGTTAAATATCAAACTTGGTATTTAAGTTTGGTATCTTCCAAGGATGCTATACAAATATTTTCAACAAAATCCCCCCACCCCAAACTACCCTTTACGTGGACAATTTTCTTGAAAATGCTCTTTTTCTCAAAAAGAGCTCTAACAATTTTGATTAAAATACTGTATTTTAAAGATATTTATATGATAAATAAAGTATTTATTTTGAATTTTCTGGGAATAGTCTCTGAAGTAAATATGTAATAAACCCATATCTTGAAATGTCTATTTAAAGATTGTTTGTTGATGGTGGGGAGAGCGTGACACTTACTTCTATTCCTTCAAGAAGTGCAGTGAGCAACATGGTGGCCAGGTACGGAGGCACAGCTGCAGATACAGGTATTTTTGTTGCAGACTCCACCACTTCTGTCATTATACCTGAAATACATGTCTGATAAATCTCCATGCAGCTTCATTATTCAAACACTTTTATAAAAAATATCAGCATTCAGTTCACTGTGGACAATTGGTGAATGGAGAAAACCAAGTTTGGTACTCATGTTACACATTTTCATTTGAAAGACTGGACTGCCAGGATATGGTAATACGAAAGGTGAGTGCCACAACTGCTCTCATCTACAACATTTTAACACTTGTGACTGCCTCCGTGGTCGAGTTGTCAGCGAGCTGACTTCTCACCCGGAGGTCCCGGGTTCGATTCCCGGCTGGGGCGGGGAATTTTTCTTAAGCCAGATTTATTCCCTATCCCCCACAGAGTCTGGAAGTATGTATGTGAGAGTGAATGTGTGTGTATTTGAGAAAAATAAAATGATTTAAACCAACGTAAAGAACCTACAGACAACGAGTTGTTTCAAATGCAAAGCCCCAGATATGACCTTAGATGTTAAAGGGGGCTATATAAATGAAACAATAAAAAAAACACTTGTTGAAACTGGATCCACTATTACATCCCAGAGTCAAATGGCTAATAGTGTTATAGATTACTTTGGAAAAGGCTGGACTCTTGGAACATTGACTGAGAAAAGACCTGATTGGCAGGCAAGATAATACACATCGGCAATAACAATGACAAAAGTGCATGAACTGCTTCCTCATCCACCATATTCACCAGACTTTGTACCTAGTGAATTCCTCCTGTTCCCTAACTTGAAGCTTTTGTTTTCATCAAATGAGGAAGTGATAGTCTTATTTAATGAGTACTTTGCAGAGTTTGACAGAATGTGTGAAACAACTGGACCAACTGTATACCCCTCAAAGGAGACTATATCAACAAGTAAGGTGAGTGGTTTAGGAAACAAACATTTTTCTATCGATTTTTTTTCCAAAATTATCAAAGCATTCTTATACAGTAAGATATAATACTGATGCTTTGGTGTCTTATCGTGTTTAACTTTATTTGATGTTGGCAGAAACACCTTCACTCTGTGTTGCACAGAGGTAATCCCTTACCGGTTTCAATTTATTTCAACACAAAAGCATTAGTCTATGAATCAAAAGAGGGCCTAGGTGAGCAGCAAAAGGGGAGGAGTAGCAATAGTGTTTGATGCCCATACTTACCATCAGGTAATCCAAAAGCATCCAAACCGGTTGTGTGGTATTTTACCTGCCCGCACCCTCAGTGCTCGTTGACATCTGCCGCTATCATAGAGTAGTGCAGATGACACAATGCAACATTTTTAAAACTACTTTTAAAGTCTTTGCTTACAAATGTTATTAAAGGAGATGCTGAAACAGGCCATTTTTTGGCACCTCTTTAGGAAACTATCCATCACTTGCCTTAGTTCACGTTGACAAATGCTGGCAATTTACTGGCAGATATTTTCTTTTAATTCTTCCAGGGTTGTTACATGATCATGAATAAATACATTATTATAAAGAAGTACTCTAAGTGCCATAGCATGGTTGGGAAAGTAGAAAGACAATTTTGGCAACACTAAAGACCCTTAAAACAGATATGTGTCAACTTACCTTGTGAAGCAGTTTTGATGTCTGGCACTTCACCTAACTTTTGCAGCTGTGCTTGGAGATCCTTGTTTTTGTCTCTAAGAGCATCTAATTCATTCTTCATCTTATCCATAGACTCTTTACATTCTTCATCCTTTTTCTTGAGTTTAGCAGCAGAGTCGCTATCTTTACCACCTCCATGTTCTTTTAGTTGCTTCATTTCTTGCTTGTTTGATTTTATTGTCTGCTGATAATCTGTTAAGAGACAGCAAAACCAACTTTTTTTTTAGTTTGCTATGTTACCTTTAACAAACATTTCCTCTGCATTTCTGGACACCCATAAATCCATTAATTTTAACCACTACCTAATTTAAAGTTGTAGATAATTATACTGGTGCGCTATAGCTGAATGGTTAGATTGCCAACTTTCACCAAGGGAATATCATGTAGTGGACAAAGTGGCGTCTGGGCAGATTTTCCTGCCATTCACTCCACTACCTGCTCTTCCCATAGGGAGGAGGCTCGGACCTATTCAGCTGCTCCAGAGCGACCCTGTAGTACTTCTGGCATTACTAGAAGATGTTCGAATTGGGTTGGACTCGGCATGACAGTGGGAGATTGGGTACACCTGGACAGGGTTGTGAGACATCTTAATGATCTGGCAAAAGTCAGTCCTATCGTATGAAGCATGTAAGTGGCATATCCCTGTATGCAAGCATGCCTGAGTTGTTGGTCAGAATCACCTTTCCTTGCATCCATTTCAAGTCATTCGATATCAGAATTGGGCTGATGCAGCTCCTCAACCTCAGGCGCAGGCTTGTAAGCAGCACATTTAGACCTCTTCCAAAACACACAATAAATCAGGGCATATCTTTGTTGCTGTCAAATGTTTCATCTCCCAACATCATGTGTTACATTCACATGAGCTTTTATACCTATTCTGTAACAAACCTTATTCTTCTATCTTCTTCATACTAAGCAATACAGACATTGGCAGAAGTTGTCTTATTACTTGCTTCCTTGTAAGTAGAATGTAAATAAGGGAGTACGCATGCTAAAGTGATAGTCAAATCTTTTAAAAGCTGGTTCTTATGAGATGACATAGAAATTCCATTCTATTTGCATGACCAGGATGAGAAAAAAGGAAAAGCTTTTATTTGAGAAAGTCATATCTAAGTTAAAACATTAATGGTGATACAAAGTGAAGTGACTAATCAATAAAGAGTAAAAACCATCATCACACTCAAACTTCACTAGTGAAATAAGTTACTTTCAGTATCTCCACTGAAGATGGAAGCAATAGCTACAAAAACATGTCCAAATAAGTTATTTATTTTAAGTAGCAAAGTTTGAGTGTTACGCTGGTTTTTAATCTTAATTAAAAAGTATAAGTATTGGAAAAGTTACACCAATAAGATGGAATGTCTCACGGATGGTTAATTCCACAAAAACAAAACAAACAAACAAACAAACAAAAGTATGACATAAATTGTGTGATTTAACGGGATCTACATTTTCTGGGTAGTGATTTTTTCTTTTTCTTACAGTTTATGATCTATCAAATGTTATCTGGAGTAAAGAGGACTTCAAAGATTAGTCCCAATAAAATTAAGATATATATATCATCTTTCAAAAGTCAGTTCAAACATTAAACCACAAGAAACATTATAATATTTGAAATAGGGGAAAAATTAAAACCATCACATGTCGGGCAAACAATGGGGTCTACAAAACATTTGCCAGTGTATAATATGCCTACACCCTGCAGCCGTAACAACCAAACATGTGTGAAAGGCTTACTTCATAAGTCATACCTCATTGTTGGCATACATTTTTACACCTGTGTTTACGGACGCCTGTGCTGGCGGCAAGTTCTTTTGATATCCAAGCTGTGATTGTGACACCTGTGTAAGTGGGTGCATATGTTGTTTGCATGTGTGACTGCTTCTGGAAATTTTCTGCCACATGATCGACAAGCTGATATAAAAGGAGGAACGAAGCCCTGCCAAGAGTTCAGTTTCGACAGGAGTGGTAGTCGAAAATGTCAAAAAGAAACTATGTTAGCAAAGACAGTTATTTGTGAGCAGATTCTGAAGAAAAGAGAGTTTTTATGACAGTAGCATTCAATCTAGGAGTGACAAAATTCTGTAGTTCTTCCCGTTTACTGTAATGCGATGCAAGACTTTGTACCCATGTTATTCAATGTAGGTCTTCACATAGTCACATGCAACATGCTATTTTTATCCTTGTGTTACATTCCTTCCTCTCTGTTGCAGTTGTGTGCCCTAAAGCTTCACTACAACAACAGTTATTAGCACTCCAATAAAAATGCTTCAAACACTAAAATCTAAAAACACAATAAAATGTGGCTAAAACAGTGTCAGCTACTGCGCAACGTAAAAATAAGTGATAAAAGGGTTCCTGTCGAGCCGCCAAAAGAACCAATGCCACTAAGCAGCCAGACAAATACAGGACTCAAAGTGTAAAACAGGCTGACATTTCTGAGTGTCTAGCTGCAATCGTAAGCCACATCCATCTTGAAAAAGAAGAACAACAAATAACATTCCGCTGCAGTCGCAACAATACTTGCTTGCTATTCTGGATTCCACAGTGAAATGCTGGACCCATGTCTCATCATGTGCACGGATCCTCCCCTTCTCTCACAAGTCTCCAAACTGCTGGGTTAACAACTTGAGCACTATCCAACATGTTCATTAATAAGGGTATGAGTACTCCCACTTCTTAAACATTAGCTTCATCTTGTGTCCAGCATCACCTTGCTTTAGTAAAACTGCTCAATAAATAATAATAATAATAATAATAATAATAATAATAATATTATAATAATAATAATAATAATAATAACAACAATGATAATAATAAAACAATAATAATAATGATAATAATAACAATAATAACAGCAACAATAATAAGAACAAAAATAATGATAGTAATAATCATAATAATAACTGTGATAATAATAATAACACCACCAATATTCATGATAATAAAATTAATAATAATAATAATAATAATAATAATAATAATAATTATTATAATTATTATTATTATTATTATAATTATTTCTACTAAGTTTCTTACAAATAAACACTACAAGGAACCAGGGGCTGCTCGTCCTTACGTGCTGAAGAGCTGCAGCACGCTACTTTTTTTCTTCTAAATTACATAACAGACATGCTGAAGGACCATGTAACAAACATAACACATTATGGTAGTAATAAGAAAGGCAGCACTGCCAATGACGAACTCTCAAAGCAAGGTAAACACGCAAGTTTAGCTAATGGAATGCATCCACGTGCTCAAAGCGATCAAGCACGGTAGGTGAATATTGCGCTTGCGTAGAACCTTCCCCTCTTACCCCCCCCCCCCTGACGGTCGCTGTCCCATCGTTTTCGCACTGCTACGTGCTGCGTTTGGCTAAAGCACGGAATCAATGAAATCGCTAAGAGTGTTAGTTCTTTTCCTTATAATCGTTTTGGCAGCAGACGAAACAGCCCTGCCACACTCCCCTAAGTGCCACACTAAACATCAGAATTTAGTGAAATTAATTAAAGCGTATTACAACGTTTTATTTTAGTTATAATAACTAATTATATCTTTGTGATACAAACTGAGCCATAAAAGGACTATTATCTCCATACCTTATTCACATTGGAACGTACAGAACATTGTTTGTTATATTGTTTGTTAACATTGGTAACCATAAGTTCATATTGGCGCAATGTGTTACTTCCGCAAATGTGAAATCTAACAGGCCCACGTGTATCACATTGAAACAAAGTGTTCTGTTGTGTAAATGTTATTCAGTGTCAGTTTTCAGTTTATTTCCAACTGTGATCGCACTTTATTATATTTCAGTATCATTCAGTGTAGGTTTGTGTTACTTTCATAGGTAAGAAAACTTTAGTCATACATAATGAATATAGTTGATGAGCTGTTAAAAACTCCCTTTTCAAGGCGATCGTTAGATGAAAAGATCAGGATAAAAAATTTAGGGCGACCTACTCCTGATCTAAAAATTGAACAGAAAGCAAAAGGAAGTAAAAATTCTATTTACACAAGAAAGTTTAACACAAATATATATGACAACAGTGACTGGATCTGTGGTTGTGAAATCAGAAACGCGATCTTTTGCTTTCCTTGCCTCTTGTTTGGAAGTACAGATTCGTGGTCTACGACTGGTGTTAAAGATCTAGGTCATGTTAATGAATATATAAAAAAACATTCAAATAGCAAGAAGCATATGAAAAACTCGCTACAATTCGTTACAAATATCAGGGATTTCAACGTCAGAGTGATGGACAAATTCTGCATGAAGAAACATCGGCGTATGGACTTCATTTTTCGAAACTAGGTGAGTTGCATGCATTTTTTTTCCCCCGTGCAGCACGCTACTTGTTTTAGGCACGAGCCGCCACTGCAAGGAACAATGTTAAGTGTTTATTGCAGACTGTTAACATTATGCAACTTGCACTAGCTGCACTTCACTTTTTGATTAGCAACTCCATTTCTTTTTAACTCTAGCTTTCATGTAGTCTTTACTAAACATTTTAATTGATGCAATCTTTAAGCTATTTCTCTTTTCTCCACAGCTGGACACTCAAACATTATGTGCTGCATATTGGACAGTACTGTTTTCATGGACTTACCCTTTCAGCTTCCAAACACCCTCTCTTTCTTTTTTATTTGCTTTGTCTATATATATATGATTCTAATGATCTTTTTCCAACTATATCAGCAAACAGCATTTCTATTTCTATGACTTCAAATCTTCTCTTAACTCCTTTCCAAAAACCCTTAACATTATTTTCCCTCATTCTCCAAATTTCAGCCAGACCATTGTTTCCCAAGTTATATTGTATACTACAGCACCATTACAGCTTTTTCTTGATATTCTAAGTATTCTCTTAAAAGGATCTTTTCATCTAAAACATTTAAATTAGGTGGGCCAGGTACACACTCAATTGTGGGACAGTGCAGCATCCCTAACTGTGCCTTCTAACCAATTAATATGTTTAGAGGGTTTAGAGGCTCCCATGACTTATTGGGTGTCACTGTTGTACAACTGCATCAAGTTTGTCAACTTGTTACCTCTTGAATATCTCTTGCTGTTCCCATTTGTTTCTGCCAAGACTTGTTGGGTGCCACTGTTGTACAACTGCATCAAGTTTGTCAACTTGTTACCTCTTGAATGACTCTTGCTGTTCCCATTTGTTTCTGCCAAGACTTATTGGGTGCCACTGTTGTACAACTGCATCAAGTTTGTCAACTTGTTACCTCTTGAATATCTCTTGCTGTTCCCATTTGTTTCTGCCAGACTTATTGGATGCCACTGTTGTACAACTGCATCAAGTTTGTCAACTTGTTACCTCTTAAATATCTCTTGCTGTTCCCATTTGTTTCTGCCAAGACTTATTGGGTGCCACTGTTGTACAACTGCATCAAGTTTGTCAACTTGTTACCTCTTGAATATCTCTTGCTGCTCCCATTTGTTTCTGCCAAGACTTATTGGGTGCCACTGTTAGACAACTGCATCAAGTTTGTCAACTTGTTACCTCTTGCTGCTCCATGGCCATTTGTTTCTGCCAAGACTTATTGGGTGCCACTGTTGTACAACTGCATCAAGTTTGTCAACTTGTTACCTCTTGAATATCTCTTGCTGCTCCATGGCCATTTGTTTCTGCCAAGACTTATTGGATGCCACTGTTAGACAACTGCATCAAGTTTGTCAACTTGTTACCTCTTGCTGCTCCATGGCCATTTGTTTCTGCCAAGACTTATTGGGTGCCACTGTTGGACAACTGCATCAAGTTTGTCAACGTGTTACCTCTTGAACATCTCTTGCTGCTCCCATTTGTTTCTGCCAAGACTTAAAAATGTAATTATCTTTTATTTTCTTAAGCGTAGAAATATCTTTAATAGCTTTTTGATATTTAAACTTCTCAATTTTTTATTTATAAAATCAGTATTAAAACCATTAATTAAAGCAGTGTTAATAATGTGTTTATATTCTTTATAGAATTCATCTTTATTAAGGGGTAAATTAATTAACCTATAAATTAAACTATTAAAAACAGCAAATTTATTTACTTTATTAAAAGTATTACAAATAAAGAAAAGCAAATTATATAAATCAGTAATCCAATTTTACCCAGAATATATGCTCTTCCCAAAATTCATAAACCTGGAAATAAAATGAGACCTATTGTAAATTGCATAAATTCACCTACTTACAGGCTAGCTAAATGGTTAAATAAAAAATTCACTAATTTTGAAAAATTTGAGAGTTAAAGTATTAAAAATTCTTTTGAGCTAGTTGAAAGGATCAGCAATATTACATTATCTACTAATGATAAACTTGTTTCTTTTGATGTAACTGCTTTGTTTCCAAGCATTCCTAGAGAAAAACTTTTGACATTTTTAAAAAAATGGTTAAGTTCTATAGAACTGAATGAAAATTTAATAAATGATTTTGTTATCCTTATTAATCTTTTTTGGATCAAAATTTTTTTCAGCTTTAATGACAAATTCTATCAACAAACTTCTGGTTTAGCAATGGGTAGTCCACTTTCACCTTTTCTTGCTGATCTTTTCATGAGCTATTTTGAAATACAGGTCACTAAAGCATTCCCTCTAATTTTTAAAACTTGGTATAGATATGTAGATGATATATTTGCTATTGTTCCTGATAAACATGTAAATGATGCTTTAAAACTTTTAAATTTACAAGATAAGGCTATAAAATTCACATTAGAAACTGAAAGTGATGGCTATATCCCTTTCCTGGATTTAAAAATAATAAAAAAAAGACAATAAATTGAATTTTGGAATATACAGAAAGCAAACCCACACTGATAATTATATAAAAAATAATGGCTTTAACCCTTTTTCACATAAATTTGCTGTTTTTAATAGTTTAATTTATAGGTTAATTAATTTATCCCTTAATAAAGATGAATTCTATAAAGAATATAAACACATTATTAACACTGCTTTAATTAATGGTTTTAATACTGATTTTATAAATAAAAAAATTGAGAAGTTTAAATATCAAAAAGCTATTAAAGATATTTCTACGCTTAAGAAAATGAAAGATAATTACATTTTTTTTTAAAAAATTTACTTATCACCCTTGGGCAAATAAAAAATTCACAAATATTTTCAAAGAGCATGGCATAATATTGGTTCCTCAAAATAAATATAGTATAAAAATTTGTTAGGCTTTTCTAAAAAGAATGAAATTTCAAAAAATAAAAAATCTGGCATTTATCAATTAAACTGTTTAAATTGTGACCTTGTTTATATTGGTAAGACTAAACGTCATTTGGAAACCAGAGTAAAAGAACACTTTAGGAATATTAAATACAAACAAATTGATAAATCAGCTGTAGCAGAACATTTTTGGAAATTTAATCATGAAATAAATCCAGATGTTAAATTATTAAAACACTTAAATGGCCCATAGATTTAATGGTTTGGGAGAAAATATTTATATTAAAGTATAGAAATCATGCAATGAATTTTGATATACCTCCAATTGACACTCTTACCAAATTTGTTTTGATTCCAGTAGTTAGCAATGCATTGGTACATAATCCACCTAGTAGCAGTAACCATAACAGTGTAAATAAACAACATCAAAAAAGAGACCAAAAGGATATGTTGATAATGCAATGAAATCGTTGCGAAACTAGTCCAGGCAAGGATTCCAAAAGATAAGTGAAGATTTGTTGCAACTATTATTTTTATATTAATATTTGTGTTATTCTTCACTGTTACTAGCTTCTTTTTACATGAATAAATGTAATTGTTTGCACATGAGTTCACCCTGAAGACGAGGAAGATGCACTTCTTCGAAACGTTGGTGTCAAGCCAAGTTTTTACCTGGCTAGAAGCCCGAGAAGATTTTGAATTAATGTGACAGATGTTAAAACCACTGGTGTGACGATATCCCAACAACATTCCTCATCTTACACTTTTATAAAGTATAAAGCTTACACACACACAGATCATGACAGTGTTTTTGTTTTTGAGTTATGTTGTTCAAAGATCTAAATGTTGTTTTAAAACATATATTTCTGCTGTGTGATGTTATACAAGCACCAAGAAGCACATTTGCTTGCAATAAAATATTACTGGCTTACCATACTGGAACATCAATCTGGCCTGAAGCCAGATATTAATTTCCTCACCTGTAACAAACGAAAACACACATTCAAATATTTAACCAAATTGTTTACATATTCAAATGTTGCAGCACTTTAAGGAAATCTAACAATTTTAAATTTGTTGTTTTTATCTTATAAAATAGAGCATTTTGGTATATAACACATTAACAATATTTCTTTTTGAATCCTGTCAATTATTGATGGAGTGCTAACAAGAACTGGGAGAGGTTGCCAGGCAAATCTAAAGTTAGCAGATAATCCGGAGCAGCAAAGATAAATTTGTTTTCTTGTCATTAAGTGTACCTCTTCTCACAAACTTTCACCAGCTATCTTAGCAACGTATGTTTGTAATTTTAAAATTTCAATGTGAGTCATGCTAATTCTTTTAGAATAAAAAATTGACTTTTGAGAAAAAATGATATTTAAATAAATATCTTACAAAATATGAAATCCCCATGATAGTATTAGTAAAGAGGTATTCTATATCCTCTAAAAGCTCACTCCTCTGGTTCTAATAGTTTGTTAGAAAATCTGATGTGTACCATTCACATGACTTTCTCCATATCCCTGCAACAAATAATTCTTAAAAAGCTTATACTTCTATTTACTTCATGCTAATCAGAAAAAATTAGCAGAAAGAGTCTTATTACTTGCATCCTTGTAAGTAGAAGTGAAATAAGGGACAACCGTAGGTTAAAGTGATAGTCAAAAGCTGGTTGCTATGTCAATGAAGTTCCTTTGTTTATATGGATAGGAGTTGACAAGTTCCAGTATGAGAAAAATATACATTTTTCATAGCAGAAACCAAAAATAAGGAATGTCACAAAAATGATGAACTCCTCGAAAAAAATGTATATAACATAAATTGTGTGTTTTAATGTGCTCTACATTTTTTGTGTTGTAAGTTTTTGTCCATCTCTTACGGTTTAGCAGTTATTCAAAATTTAGTAAAACTCATCCAGAATAAACTACTCTTCAGAGGCTATTCCCAGAAAATTCAAGATATCATTTCATTTGTCAGGTAAATATGTTTAATATCCAAAATTTTAATCAAAATCGTTAGAGCCATTTTTGAGAAAATCAAAATTTTCGAAAAAAGTTCCATGTAAAGGGTAGTTGGGGGTTGGGGGATTTTTCTCAAAATCTTCGTGTCGCATCCCTGGAAGATACTAAACTTAAATACCAAGTTTGGTATTTTACCGATTTTTCGTTTTTGAGTTATCGTGTTCACAGACACACGGACACACACACACAGACCTTTTTGTGAAAATGCTTTTTTTGGATATTGGGGACCCTAAAACATATATTTCCGGTGAAATCTCGGTATCAAATTTTTGGTGGAGTGCAATACTTTCTCTATACACTATGTACAAAGTGTGTATGGAGAAAGTAAAAAACTACATCAAAGTTGGCCAATTTACCATTGATAAGATAGGAAGACATTAACCCTTATAGACTGGTGTCATGTGTTTCATATAATATGGTTTTGTTAAGCTTTTACTCATTTTTAATGGCATATTTTCATTTTCTCTACATGTATTATGCACATATGTATTACACCCAAAAATTGAATACAAGATTTCACCAAACATATGTTTTGAGGTCCCCTGGGTCCAAAAATAACATTTTTACAAAAAGGTAGAGAGGAGGGTGTGTGGGCGGGTGCATTGCTCAAAAACTAAAAAACTGTTAAATACCAAACTCAGAAGGTAAGTTTAATATCTTCAAAGGATGTGATGTGAAGATTTTCAAGAAACCCCCCCTCCCCTCCCCAAACTACCCTTTACATTGAAAATTGTTTTCAAATTTTGGTTTTTGCATAAATCGCAATAACAATTTTCATTAAAATAGTGTATATTAAAGATATTTACTCATAAATAAAAGGTATATTTTGAGTTTTCTGGGGGTAGCTTCTGAAGACCTGTTCATTCTGGATGAATTTTCCTGGATTTTGCATTACTGGTAAACCATAAAAAATAGACACAACCCACTAAAACACGCAACTTATGTCATATACATTTTTGTTGTAGAATTCACCATTTCAGAGATATTCCTTGTTATTGGTTTAAATGTTAAACTACATGACTTTGGTTTTACTGGCAATGCAAAGTGAATCCAACCTCAATTGTTCACATATCGACTAGTTTTTAAAACATTTGGTTATCTCTTTAGCTTAGTGTGTTCCTGCTCTTTGCAAGGAACCAATTTCTGTTAAACAAAATATTTAAGTTTAGTATCTCCCAAGGATGTGACATCAACACTTCCAACACAAACTAACCCTTTACATGGAAAAAGTTTTGAAATTTTTGATTTTCTCAAAAATGGCTACCAAATGCTAAAGATAGTTATTTACATTACAAATAAAATGTATATCTTGAATTTTCTGAGAAAAGTCTCTGAATGGCTTTTGTATAACTGATACACTGTAAGAGATTAAGACAGAAACTTACTGCACAAAACATTTAGGTTTCGTTAAAGCACACAATGTACATGGAGTTGACTGTTTCTAACATGTCCTTGTTATTAGTTTCAGTTTCTCATACAGGAACTTGTCAACTCCTGGCCACGCAAAGAAACAGATTTCAATCCCATAGCAACCACACTTTAAAACACTTGACTATAACTTTATCCTAGTGTATTCCCTTCTACTAACAAGGAAGCAAGTAATAAGACAATATTTATCTCAATTATCATGAAGTAGGTAGAAAAATAAGGTTTTTAACAATAATGTTACATAGATAGATAAAGTCATGTGAATGGAATGCATCAAGTTTTTTAAATTTCGTATTACACTAACCTTCAACCATAAAATAAAAGTATTTATAGAGTTTTATATGGCTATAGAATTGTAGTGATTTATAAGGAAATATAAGCACACCTGTTATTTTACTTGGGCCCTTCCTTTCCTTTAGCACAGGCAGTCGGCTTTCAATGGATGACATATAGCAGCATATGAACAAAACAACTGCTGCTATAAAGGCTTTCTATTTCCATTCTAAATAATCCTATTACTTTTAACTCTATGTTTAAAAGTAATCATGGCAAAGCCAGAGATAAAAATAAACTGTTACCAACAAAACCAAAAGTATATAGTTTGGTTGCATAAATGCAAGCCACTGCATTTATTTCCATTAACAGAATGAATCAGAAACACCTTTAGAAAGTTTGAGGACAGGTTCCTTACATCAAAACAAGAAACAATGTTGATATAAATACATGTTCGTTCTTGATTTATTGAAGTACAAAATGCTATTAATGAAAACATTTTAAAGTGAAATTTTATTCTATTTTTAACGTTGTCAGCTTGTTGCACACAAACACCACCTCTTGTGTCTAGACATGCGTGTACTCGTCAAATACTGCCAGTCAGTGTCACAGACTTACATCATACGTACGTTAAGAGTTTCTTCATCCGGGATGTCTGCTGTATAAACCAATGGTTTAAGGTTGGGGTCAGGGGAATGTGCGGGCAATGGAACTGGTCCCCCTCTACCTATCCATTTGTGAAGCTAGATACCAGCCAGTGAGACTAAAATGTGCTTCACATTTTCTAATAAGTCTGGGAGAGTGTTCTGGGGGGATGTATTACACAAGTAGCCATGGCAACATAAGGCGAAGGATCAAAGTCTTCTATCAATGAAGTTATTAGGTTGAATCTGGAAAGCTGTTGAAGGTGACCTTCATTAATAAATTGATAACGTGAAAACAAGTGTTTTAGAGCATTTGTTTATATGAACATATTTTCTTGTTTCGGTGTCAGGAATCCATCCCCAAACGTTGTAAAAGTATTCTTGAATTATTGTAATTTGACAAAAATTCTAAAAAATCAGATGTGCTACCTACACTGCACAAACTATTCTTACAAAACATTACTTTTTATTTACAACAGGCTAATCAAGATAAACATTTCCAGAATTGGTCTTATTGCTTAGTTTCCTGAAAGTAGGAGGGAAATAAGGAAATATACTAGGCTAAATTGATAGCCAAATCTTTTAAAACTATAGCCTTAAATTTGGTTCTTGGCCAGGAGTAAAACAAAACAGATATGAAATGAATAAGGATTTCCCATTTGGGAAAACTTTTAATATTTAAAAATTGAAACCCATAAAAAGCAATATCTTGCAAATGGTTATCAACACAAAACGTCTGATGTGTTCCATTCACATGACATTCTCTACATCACTGTAACAAAATATTGTTAAAAAGAATAATCTTTTATCTACTTTATGATAATCGAGATAAACATTGGCACAAGTTCTCTTAATTACTTGCTTCCTTGTAAGTAGAAGGGAATACATTGGGCTAATAAGAATGTCAAGTCTTTTAAAAGCTAATTGCCATGTTGAAATCCATTTCTATACATAACCAGGAGTGTGCAACTTTCCATGTGAGAAAGTATTTTAAATCTGAAACAAATAACAAGGAATATCTCAGAAATTGTCAAATCCATGAAAAAAAATGTATGTGTCATAAATTGTGTATTTTAACGTGATCTACATTTTTACTTTCTCTATACTATACGCACTATGTACATAGTGTATAGAGAAGGTATTGCACTCCACTTAAAAATTCGATCCTGAGATTTCACCGGAAATGTATGTTTTAGGGTCTCCATTAACTAAAAAAAGCATTTTCGGAAAAAGGTCTGTGTGTGTGTGTGTGTGTGTGTGTGTGTGTGTCCGCGTGTCTGTGAACACGATAACTCAAAAACGAAAAGTCGGTCAAATACCAAACTTGGTATTTAAGTTTAGTATCTTCCAGGGATGCAACACGAAGATTTTGGGAACAATCCACCCACCCCACCTACCCTTTACGTAGAACGTTTTTCGAAAATTTTGATTTTTTAAAAAATGGCTCTTACAATTTTGATTAAAATATCATATATTAAAGATATTTACCTGAAAAATAAAATATATATTTCAAATTTTCTGGGAATAGCCCCTGAAGAGTACTTTATTCTGGATGAATTTTACGGAATTTTGAATAACTGCTAAATTGTAAGACATGGACAAAAACTTACTACACAAAAAATGTAGAGTACATTAAAACACACACTTTATGTAATATACATTTTTTTCGTGTAGTTCGTCTTTGAGACATTCCTTGTTTTTGGTTTCAGCTTTGAAAAACTTATACTTTTCTCATACAGGGATTTGTCAAATCCTGTCCATACAAACAAAGGAATGTCATTGACATAGCAACCAGCTTTTGACTATCACTTTAACCTATGGTAGTCCCTTACTTCGCTTCTACTTACAAGGAAGCAAGTAATAAGACTACTTCTGCTAACTTTTTCTGATTAACATGAAGTAAATAGAAGTATAAGCTTTTTAAGAATAATTTGTTGTAAGGATACAGAGAAAGTCATGTGAATGGTACACATCAGATTTTTTATGTAGTAGTTTTCTGTTTATCTCTTACGGTTTACTAGTTATGCAACATTCAGCAAAATTCATTAGGAATAAAGAGGTCTTTAGAGGTTATTCCCAGAAAATTCAAGATATATATTTTACTTGCCACTTACGGTTTACTAGTTATGCAACATTCAGCAAAATTCATTAGGAATAAAGAGGTCTTTAGAGGTTATTCCCAGAAAATTCAAGATATATATTTTACTTGCCATATAAATATCTTTAATACATGGGATTTTAATCACAATTGTTAGTGTCATTTTTGAGAAAAGCAACATTTTTTAAATTTTTCCCATGTAAAGGGTAGTTTTGGGGTGGGTCGATTTTTCTCAAAATGTTTGTGTTGCATCCCTGAAAGATAGTAAACTTAAAAACCAATTTAGTATTTTACTAACACTTTGTTTTTGAGTTATCATGTTCACAGACACACAGGCACACACATATACACACACAGACCTTTTTCCAAAAATATTTTTTTTTATATAGGGGGGGACCCTAAAACATGTATTTCTAGTGAAATCTCAGCATCAAATTTTAGGGTGGAATGAATACATTCTCTATACACTTTATTCATAGTATGTGTAGAGAAAGTAAAACCGTAATGACATAATTTTAACGAGGTCTAACTCACTATCTGACATGATGACCTTAAAAAGAAACATGCAAATAATTATATTTACACACATTTTGCATATATTAAACAAAAAGAATATAGGTATAAATATAGCAAATAGCATACTATGAGTATAACTACACAGTTGTGTGTAATATACAAAAATGAGATGATAATGTACAATTCAGGTGCAGATTAGAAATTCTTTCATTTTTTTTTTTTTTTTTAAAGTGTTACCTGAACTTATTTTAATTTCAAAGGGTAATTTACTAAACATTAATGTGACAATATTATAGGTATCGCTATCAGTTTTGTTTTTAATGTTGATATTCAGAGATTGTAATTTCTACCTTTTTTTGTATAGTAAGTTTTTGTCTTTCACTTACAGTTTCTCAGTTATGCACTGTCATTCAGAATAAAGAGGTCTTCAGAGAATGTTCTCAGAAAACTCAAGATATACATTGTAATTATCATATAATTTTCTTTAATATAGTGTATTTAAATAAAAATCTTTAGAGCCACTTTTAAGAAAAACATTTTTAAAAATTATTTTTCCATGTAAAGGGTAGCCCGGGGTGGAGGGGTTTAGTTGAAAATCTTCATGTCGCATCCCAGGAAGATTCAGAACTTAAATATCAAGTTTGGTGTCAAACAACTTTTTCTTTTTGAGCTATGTTGCCCAAACAAACATACACACACACCCCGACACAGACATGCATAGATAAATACACAGATAGATGACGACAGACTCACACAATAATACACACACACACAAACTTAAACAAACATACACACCAGACACAGATAGACTCACACAGACATACACACCAGACACAGACACACACAAACTCACACAGACATACACAGATGCATACATACCAGACACAGACAGACTCACACAGACATACACAACAGACACAGACACACACAGATACATACACGCCAGACACAACCAGACTCACACATACATACACAGATACATACACACCAGCCACAGACAAACTCACACAGACATACACAGATACATACACACCAGACACAGACAGACTCACACATACACACGCAGATACATACACACACAGATACATACACACACAGATGCATACACACACACAGACACACACAGATGCATACACACAGACTCACACAGACATACATAGATACATACACACCAGACACACACAGAATCACAGATGAATACACATCAGACACAGACTCACACAGACATACACAGATACATACACACCAGACACAGACAGACTCACACATACACAAACAGATACAGACAAACTCACACATACACAAACACAGACACAAACAAACTCACACATACACACACAGATACATACACACGCAGACACAGACAGACTCACACAGACATACACAGATACATACACACACAGACACAGACAGATACATACACACAGACACACAGACATACATAGATACATACACACCAGACACACACAGACTCACAGATGAATACACACCAGACACAGACTCACACAGACATACACAGATACATACACACCAGACACAGACAGACTCACACATACACACACAGATACAGACAAACTCACACAGACATACACAAACACAGACACAAACAAACTCACACATACACACACAGATACATACACATGCACACACAGACAGACTCACACAGACATACACAGATACATACACACACAGACACACACAGATACATACACACAGACAAACAGACTCACACAGACATACATAGATACATACACACCAGACAGAGACGGACTCACACAGATAAATACACAGGTATATACACACCAGACACAGACATACACACACAGAATCTCACAGGCATACTCACACAGACATACACAGATACATATACACACAGACATAGACAGCCTCGCACAGACATACACACACACAGAAACACACAGACTCACACAGACATACACACACATATATACATACACACAAAAGGTATCATGCATACACACACCGATACATACACACACCGATACACACACATACAGATACATACATACACAGATACACACACAGATATATACACACACAGATAAATACACGCAGAGATAAATACACACACAGATATACACATACACAGATACATACATACACAGATACATACACACACAGATACATACATACACAGATACAAACACAGGTACATACACACATATATAAACACACACAGATACACACACAGATAAATACACACAGAGATACACACACACAGATATACACATACACAGATACATACACACACAGTTACACACACAGATACACACACAGATTCATACATACACAGATACACACACAGATACACATACATAGATACATACACACACAGATACAAAAACACACACACACATACACACACAGATACATACACACAGACAATACATACACAGATACACACACAGATACACACATACACCGATACACACATACACCGATACACACATACACAGATACACACATACACAGATACATACATACACATATACACACATACACAGATACACACACAGATACATACAAAGATACACACTCACACACAGATACATACATACACAGATACACAGACATACACACAAAGATATACATACACACACCGATACATACACACACCGATACACACACATACAGATACATACATACACAGATACACACAGATACATACATACACAGATACATACACACACAGATACATACATACACAGATACACACACAGATACATACACAGATACACACTCACACACAGATACACACACATACACACATATATGCATACACTAAAAGATATACATACACACACCGATACATACACACACCGATACACACACATACAGATACATACATACACAGATACACACACAGATACATACATACAGAGATACACACACAGATACATACACACAGATAAACACACACAGATAAATACAACAGATACACACACAGATAAATACACACAGAGATACATACACACACAGATATACACATACACAGATACACACACAGATACATACATACATAGATACACACACAGATACACACATACAGATAATACATACACCGATACACACATACAGATACATACATACACAGATACACATACACAGATACATACACAGATACATACACAGATACACACACAGATACATACATACACAGATACACACACAGATACATACACACACCAATACACACACACAGAGATACATATATAGATACACACACAGATACACATACAGATACACACACAGATACGCACAGATACATACATACACAGATGCACACACAGATACATACACAGATACACACATAAACAGATACATACACAGATACACACACAGATACATACATACACAGATACAAACACAGATACATACACACACCAATAGACACACACAGAGATACATACATAGATACACACACAGATACACACAGATGCACACACAAATACACACACAGATACATACATACACAGATACACACACAGATAATACATACACAGATACACACACCCTGCTACACACATACACAGATACATACATACACCGATACACACACACTCTGTTACACACATACACAGATACACACATACACAGATAATACATACTCAGATACATACACAGATTATACATACAAGGATACACACATACACAGATACATACACAGAATCACACATACACACACCGACACACACAAACACACAGATTCACACAGATACACACACAGATACACGCACAGCTACATACACACACAGATAATACATACACAGATACACACATACACAGATACACACACAGATACACAGATACACACACACATACATACATACACAGATACACACATACACACACCGACACAGACATACACAGATACACACACAGATTCATACACAGACAGATGCATACACACACAGATATATACACACAGATACACACACATATATCTACACATACACATAAATACACACACATATACCTACACACAAAGATACATACACACAGATGCACACACAGATACACACACAGATACATACACACACAGAATCACACATACACAGATACCCACACACAGATACACACAGATACATACACACACAGATACACACACACACAGATACATACACACAATGCACACACAGATACATACACACAATGCACACACAGATACATACACAGAGACACACACAGATACATACTCAGATGCATACACACACAGATACACACACAGATACATACACACAGATACATACACACAGATACACACATACAGATACATACACAGATACACACAGATACATACACACAGATATACACACAGATACACACACAGATACACACAGATACATACACAGATACACACACTGATACATACACAGATACACACACAGATACATACACACACAGATACACAAACAGCAGCACCCACAGATACACACACAGCTACATACATACACAGATACACACACAGATAGACACACAGATACATACACACAGATACACACACAGATACACAAACAGATACATACACAGATACACACACAGATACATACACACAGATACATACTCAGATACACACACAGATACACACACAGATACATACACACACAGATACACACACACAGATACACATACACACAGATACACACACAGATACACATTCACACACAGATACATACACACACAGATACATACACACAGATACATACACACACAATATACATACACACAGATACACACACAGATACATACACACACAGATACATACACACAGATACATACACACAGATACATACACAGATACATACACACAGATACATACACACACAGATACATACACACAGATACATACACACACAGATACACACACAGATAAATACACAATGATACATACACACACATATACATACACACAGATACACACACACAGATACATACACACACAGATACATACACACAGATACATACACACAGATACACACTCAGATACATACACACAGATACACACACAGATACATACACACAGATACACACTCAGATTCATACACACAGATACACACACAGATACATACACACACATATACCTACACATACAGATACATACACACACATATACACACACGGACACACACACATATACCTACACATACAGATACCTACACACACATATACATATACACACAGATATACACACACATATACCTACACACACAGATACATAAACACACAGATACATACACACACAGATACATACACACACAGATACATACACACACAGATACATACACACACAGATACATACACACACAGATACATACACACACAGATACATACACACACAGATACATACACATACAGATACATACACATACAGAGATACATATACACATACAGATACATACGCACACAGATACATACACATACAGAGATACATATACTCACACAGATACATACACATACAGATACATACACACACAGATACATACACACACAGATACATACACACATAGATACATACACACACAGATACATACACATACAGATACATACACACATATACTTACACATACAGATACATACACACATATACTTACACATACAGATACATACACATACAGATACATACACACATATACATACACATACAGATACATACACACATATATTTACACATACAGATACATACACATACATATACCTACACACACATACATACACATACAGATACATACACATACAGATACATACACACAGATACATACACACACAGATACATACACACATAGATACATACACACACAGATACATACACACACAGATACATACACACACAGATACATACACACACTGATACATACACATACAGATACATACACACACAGATACATACACACACAGATACATACACACACAGATACATACACACAGATACATACACACAGATACATACACATACAGATACATACACATACAGACACAGATACATACACACACAGATACATAAACACACAATTACACACACACAGATACACTTACAGATACACATACAGATACATACTAACACAGATACATACATACAGATACATACACACACAGATACATACACATACAGATGCATACACACACAGATACATACACACACAGATACATACACATACACATACAGATACATACACATACAGATACACACACAGATACACACACAGATACACACGCAGATACACACACAGATACATACACACAGATACATACACACATACAGATACACATACAGATACATACAGATACACATACAGATACATACACATACAGATACACACACAGATACACATACAGATACATACACACACAGATACACATACAGATACATACACACACAGATACACATACAGATACATAGACATACAGATACACACACAGATACATACACACACAGATAGAAACACACTCAGATACAAACACACACAGATACATACACACACAGTTACATACACACACAGTTACATAAACAGTTACACACAGATACACTTACAGATTCACACACAGATACATACACACACAGATACATACACACAGATACATACACACAGTTAAAAACACACAGATACATACACACAGATACATACTCACAGATACATACACACAGATACAAACACACAGATACATACACACAGATACATACACACAGATACATACACACAGATACAAACACTAAGATACATACACACAGATACATATACACAGATACATACACACAGATACATACACACAGATACATACACACAGATACATACACACAGATACATACACACAGATACATACACACAGATACAAACACAAAGATACATACACACAGATACACACACAGATACATACACACAGATACATACACACAGATACATACACAAGATACAAACACACAGATACATACACACAGATACATACACACACAGATACATACACACACAGATAGATACACACAGATACATACACACAGATACACACACAGATACATACACATACAGATACACATACAGATACATACGCACAGATACATACACACAGATACATAAACAGATACACATACAGATACATACACAGATACATACACAGATATACAGATACACACACAGATACATACACACAGATACATACCCACAGATACAAACACACAGATACAAACACACAGATACATACACACAGATACATACACACAGATACAAACACACATATACAAACACAGATACATACACACAGATACATACACACAGATACATACACACAGATACATACACACAGATACATACACACAGATACAAACACACAGATACATACACACAGATACATACACACACAGATACATACACACAGATACACACACAAATACATACACATACACATACAGATACACATACAGATACATACACAGATACATACACACACAGATACACTTACAGATACATACACACAGATACACTTACAGATACACTTACAGATACATACACACACAGATACATACACACAGATACATACACACAGACACACAGATTACACAGACAGACATAGATACATACACACCAGACACACACAGACTCACAGATGAATACACACCAGACACAGACTCACACAGACATACACAGATACATACACACCAGACACAGACAGACTCACACATACACACACAGATACAGACAAACTCACACAGACATACACAAACACAGACACAAACAAACTCACACATACACACACAGATACATACACACGCAGTCACAGACAGACTCACACAGACATACACAGATACATACACACAGACACAGACATACATACACACAGACTCACACAGACATACATAGATACATACACACCAGACAGAGACGGACTCACACAGATAAATACACAGGTACATACACACCAGACACAGACAGACACACACAGAATCTCACAGGCATACTCACACAGACATACACAGATACATATACACACAGATATAGACAGCCTCGCACAGACATACACACACACAGAAACACACAGACTCACAAGGACATACACACACATATATACATACACACAAAAGGTATCATGCATACACACACCGATACACACACACAGATACACACACAGATATATACACACACAGATAAATACACACAGATATACACATACACAGATACATACACACAGTTACACACACACAGATACACATACATAGATACATACACACACAGATACAAAAACACACAGACACATACACACAGATACATACACACAAACAATAGATACACAGATACACACACAGATACACACATACATCGATACACACATACACAGATACACACATACAGAGATACACACATACACAGATACATACATACACAGATACACACACAGATACATACAAAGATACACACTCACACACAGATACATACATACACAGATACACAGACATACAAACAAAGATATACATACACACACCGATACACACATACAGATACATACATACACAGATACATACATACAAAATACACACACAGATACATACACAGATAAACACTCACACACAGATACATACACAGATACACAGACATACACACATATATACATACACACAAAGATATACACACACATATATACATACACACAAAGATACACATACACACCGATACATACACACATACACATACATACATACACAGATACACACACAAGATACATACATACACAGTTACACACACAGATACATACACACACAGATAAACACACACATATAAATACACACAGATACACACACATATAAATACACACAGAGATACATACACACACAGATATACACATACACAGATACCCAAACGTATACATACATACACAGATACACACAGTTACACACATACAGATAATACATACACCGATACACACATACAGATACATACATACACAGATACACAGATACACACACATATACATACATACACAGATACACACACAGATACACACAAAGATACATACACAGATACATACACAGATACACACACAGATACATACATACACAGATACAAACACAGATACATACACACACCAATACACACACAGAGATACAACCATAGTTACACACACAGATACACACAGATGCACACACAGATACATACATACACAGATACACACACCCTGCTACACACAGATACATACATACACCGATACACACACACACTCTGCTACACACATACACAGATACACACATACACAGATAATACATACTCAGATACATACATACACAGATTATACATACAAGGATACACACATACACAGATACACACATCCACAGATACACACATACATACACAGAATAACACATACACACACCGACACACACAAACACACAGATACACATATAGATACACGCACAGCTACATACACACAGATAATACATACACAGATACACACATACACAAATACACACACAGATACAGATATACACACATACATACATACTTACATACATACACAGATACACACATACACACACCGACACAGATACATACACAGATTCATACACAGACAGATGCATACACACAGATAGATACACAGATATATACACACAGATACACACACAGATACATACACACATATATACCTAAACATACAGATACATACACACATATATCTACACACAAAGATACATACACACAGAGATGCACAACCAGATACATACACAGATACATACACACACAGATACATACACACAATATCACACATACACAGATACACACAGATACACACACAGATACATACACACACAGATACACACATACACAGATACACACACAGATACATACACAGATACACACAGATGTATACACACACAGATACACACACAGATACACACAGATGTATCCACACAGATACATACACACACAGATACATACACACACAGATACACACACAGATAATTACACACACACAGATACACACACAGATACACACAGATACATACACACACAGATACACACAAACAGATACACACACAGATACACACACACAGATACACACACAGATACACACACACAGATACACACACAGATACACACACAGATACACACACAGTTACATACACACACAGATACACACACAGATGTATACACACAGATACATACACACACAGATACATACACACAATTACACACATACAGATACATACACAGATACACAAACAGATACACATACAGATACATACACACAGATACATACACACACAGATTCATACACACAATTACACAAATACAGATACATACACAGATACACAAACAGATACACATACAGATACATACAAAGATACACACACAGATACATACACACAGATACACACACAGATACATACACAGATAGACATACAGATACACAAACAGATACACATACAGATACATACACACAGATACACACACAGATACTTACACAGATACACACACAGATACATACACAGATACATACACACAGATACATACACACATATACACACAGATACATACACAGATACATACACAGATACACACACAGATACACACACAGCTAAACACACAGATACATACACACACAGATACATACACACAGCTAAACACACAGATACATACACACACAGATACATACACAGATACACACACAGATACATACACACACAGATACACACACAGCTAAACACACAGATACACACACAGCTACATACATACACAGATACACACACAGATACATACACACACAGATAGACACACACAGATACATACACACATATATACCTAAACATACAGATGTTTAAAAAAATGGTTAAGTTCTATAGAACTGAATGAAAATTTAATAAATGATTTTGTTATCCTTATTAATCTTTTTTGGATCAAAATTTTTTTCAGCTTTAATGACAAATTCTATCAACAAACTTCTGGTTTAGCAATGGGTAGTCCACTTTCACCTTTTCTTGCTGATCTTTTCATGAGCTATTTTGAAATACAGGTCACTAAAGCATTCCCTCTAATTTTTAAAACTTGGTATAGATATGTAGATGATATATTTGCTATTGTTCCTGATAAACATGTAAATGATGCTTTAAAACTTTTAAATTTACAAGATAAGGCTATAAAATTCACATTAGAAACTGAAAGTGATGGCTATATCCCTTTCCTGGATTTAAAAATAATAAAAAAAAGACAATAAATTGAATTTTGGAATATACAGAAAGCAAACCCACACTGATAATTATATAAAAAATAATGGCTTTAACCCTTTTTCACATAAATTTGCTGTTTTTAATAGTTTAATTTATAGGTTAATTAATTTATCCCTTAATAAAGATGAATTCTATAAAGAATATAAACACATTATTAACACTGCTTTAATTAATGGTTTTAATACTGATTTTATAAATAAAAAAATTGAGAAGTTTAAATATCAAAAAGCTATTAAAGATATTTCTACGCTTAAGAAAATGAAAGATAATTACATTTTTTTTTAAAAAATTTACTTATCACCCTTGGGCAAATAAAAAATTCACAAATATTTTCAAAGAGCATGGCATAATATTGGTTCCTCAAAATAAATATAGTATAAAAATTTGTTAGGCTTTTCTAAAAAGAATGAAATTTCAAAAAATAAAAAATCTGGCATTTATCAATTAAACTGTTTAAATTGTGACCTTGTTTATATTGGTAAGACTAAACGTCATTTGGAAACCAGAGTAAAAGAACACTTTAGGAATATTAAATACAAACAAATTGATAAATCAGCTGTAGCAGAACATTTTTGGAAATTTAATCATGAAATAAATCCAGATGTTAAATTATTAAAACACTTAAATGGCCCATAGATTTAATGGTTTGGGAGAAAATATTTATATTAAAGTATAGAAATCATGCAATGAATTTTGATATACCTCCAATTGACACTCTTACCAAATTTGTTTTGATTCCAGTAGTTAGCAATGCATTGGTACATAATCCACCTAGTAGCAGTAACCATAACAGTGTAAATAAACAACATCAAAAAAGAGACCAAAAGGATATGTTGATAATGCAATGAAATCGTTGCGAAACTAGTCCAGGCAAGGATTCCAAAAGATAAGTGAAGATTTGTTGCAACTATTATTTTTATATTAATATTTGTGTTATTCTTCACTGTTACTAGCTTCTTTTTACATGAATAAATGTAATTGTTTGCACATGAGTTCACCCTGAAGACGAGGAAGATGCACTTCTTCGAAACGTTGGTGTCAAGCCAAGTTTTTACCTGGCTAGAAGCCCGAGAAGATTTTGAATTAATGTGACAGATGTTAAAACCACTGGTGTGACGATATCCCAACAACATTCCTCATCTTACACTTTTATAAAGTATAAAGCTTACACACACACAGATCATGACAGTGTTTTTGTTTTTGAGTTATGTTGTTCAAAGATCTAAATGTTGTTTTAAAACATATATTTCTGCTGTGTGATGTTATACAAGCACCAAGAAGCACATTTGCTTGCAATAAAATATTACTGGCTTACCATACTGGAACATCAATCTGGCCTGAAGCCAGATATTAATTTCCTCACCTGTAACAAACGAAAACACACATTCAAATATTTAACCAAATTGTTTACATATTCAAATGTTGCAGCACTTTAAGGAAATCTAACAATTTTAAATTTGTTGTTTTTATCTTATAAAATAGAGCATTTTGGTATATAACACATTAACAATATTTCTTTTTGAATCCTGTCAATTATTGATGGAGTGCTAACAAGAACTGGGAGAGGTTGCCAGGCAAATCTAAAGTTAGCAGATAATCCGGAGCAGCAAAGATAAATTTGTTTTCTTGTCATTAAGTGTACCTCTTCTCACAAACTTTCACCAGCTATCTTAGCAACGTATGTTTGTAATTTTAAAATTTCAATGTGAGTCATGCTAATTCTTTTAGAATAAAAAATTGACTTTTGAGAAAAAATGATATTTAAATAAATATCTTACAAAATATGAAATCCCCATGATAGTATTAGTAAAGAGGTATTCTATATCCTCTAAAAGCTCACTCCTCTGGTTCTAATAGTTTGTTAGAAAATCTGATGTGTACCATTCACATGACTTTCTCCATATCCCTGCAACAAATAATTCTTAAAAAGCTTATACTTCTATTTACTTCATGCTAATCAGAAAAAATTAGCAGAAAGAGTCTTATTACTTGCATCCTTGTAAGTAGAAGTGAAATAAGGGACAACCGTAGGTTAAAGTGATAGTCAAAAGCTGGTTGCTATGTCAATGAAGTTCCTTTGTTTATATGGATAGGAGTTGACAAGTTCCAGTATGAGAAAAATATACATTTTTCATAGCAGAAACCAAAAATAAGGAATGTCACAAAAATGATGAACTCCTCGAAAAAAATGTATATAACATAAATTGTGTGTTTTAATGTGCTCTACATTTTTTGTGTTGTAAGTTTTTGTCCATCTCTTACGGTTTAGCAGTTATTCAAAATTTAGTAAAACTCATCCAGAATAAACTACTCTTCAGAGGCTATTCCCAGAAAATTCAAGATATCATTTCATTTGTCAGGTAAATATGTTTAATATCCAAAATTTTAATCAAAATCGTTAGAGCCATTTTTGAGAAAATCAAAATTTTCGAAAAAAGTTCCATGTAAAGGGTAGTTGGGGGTTGGGGGATTTTTCTCAAAATCTTCGTGTCGCATCCCTGGAAGATACTAAACTTAAATACCAAGTTTGGTATTTTACCGATTTTTCGTTTTTGAGTTATCGTGTTCACAGACACACGGACACACACACACAGACCTTTTTGTGAAAATGCTTTTTTTGGATATTGGGGACCCTAAAACATATATTTCCGGTGAAATCTCGGTATCAAATTTTTGGTGGAGTGCAATACTTTCTCTATACACTATGTACAAAGTGTGTATGGAGAAAGTAAAAAACTACATCAAAGTTGGCCAATTTACCATTGATAAGATAGGAAGACATTAACCCTTATAGACTGGTGTCATGTGTTTCATATAATATGGTTTTGTTAAGCTTTTACTCATTTTTAATGGCATATTTTCATTTTCTCTACATGTATTATGCACATATGTATTACACCCAAAAATTGAATACAAGATTTCACCAAACATATGTTTTGAGGTCCCCTGGGTCCAAAAATAACATTTTTACAAAAAGGTAGAGAGGAGGGTGTGTGGGCGGGTGCATTGCTCAAAAACTAAAAAACTGTTAAATACCAAACTCAGAAGGTAAGTTTAATATCTTCAAAGGATGTGATGTGAAGATTTTCAAGAAACCCCCCCTCCCCTCCCCAAACTACCCTTTACATTGAAAATTGTTTTCAAATTTTGGTTTTTGCATAAATCGCAATAACAATTTTCATTAAAATAGTGTATATTAAAGATATTTACTCATAAATAAAAGGTATATTTTGAGTTTTCTGGGGGTAGCTTCTGAAGACCTGTTCATTCTGGATGAATTTTCCTGGATTTTGCATTACTGGTAAACCATAAAAAATAGACACAACCCACTAAAACACGCAACTTATGTCATATACATTTTTGTTGTAGAATTCACCATTTCAGAGATATTCCTTGTTATTGGTTTAAATGTTAAACTACATGACTTTGGTTTTACTGGCAATGCAAAGTGAATCCAACCTCAATTGTTCACATATCGACTAGTTTTTAAAACATTTGGTTATCTCTTTAGCTTAGTGTGTTCCTGCTCTTTGCAAGGAACCAATTTCTGTTAAACAAAATATTTAAGTTTAGTATCTCCCAAGGATGTGACATCAACACTTCCAACACAAACTAACCCTTTACATGGAAAAAGTTTTGAAATTTTTGATTTTCTCAAAAATGGCTACCAAATGCTAAAGATAGTTATTTACATTACAAATAAAATGTATATCTTGAATTTTCTGAGAAAAGTCTCTGAATGGCTTTTGTATAACTGATACACTGTAAGAGATTAAGACAGAAACTTACTGCACAAAACATTTAGGTTTCGTTAAAGCACACAATGTACATGGAGTTGACTGTTTCTAACATGTCCTTGTTATTAGTTTCAGTTTCTCATACAGGAACTTGTCAACTCCTGGCCACGCAAAGAAACAGATTTCAATCCCATAGCAACCACACTTTAAAACACTTGACTATAACTTTATCCTAGTGTATTCCCTTCTACTAACAAGGAAGCAAGTAATAAGACAATATTTATCTCAATTATCATGAAGTAGGTAGAAAAATAAGGTTTTTAACAATAATGTTACATAGATAGATAAAGTCATGTGAATGGAATGCATCAAGTTTTTTAAATTTCGTATTACACTAACCTTCAACCATAAAATAAAAGTATTTATAGAGTTTTATATGGCTATAGAATTGTAGTGATTTATAAGGAAATATAAGCACACCTGTTATTTTACTTGGGCCCTTCCTTTCCTTTAGCACAGGCAGTCGGCTTTCAATGGATGACATATAGCAGCATATGAACAAAACAACTGCTGCTATAAAGGCTTTCTATTTCCATTCTAAATAATCCTATTACTTTTAACTCTATGTTTAAAAGTAATCATGGCAAAGCCAGAGATAAAAATAAACTGTTACCAACAAAACCAAAAGTATATAGTTTGGTTGCATAAATGCAAGCCACTGCATTTATTTCCATTAACAGAATGAATCAGAAACACCTTTAGAAAGTTTGAGGACAGGTTCCTTACATCAAAACAAGAAACAATGTTGATATAAATACATGTTCGTTCTTGATTTATTGAAGTACAAAATGCTATTAATGAAAACATTTTAAAGTGAAATTTTATTCTATTTTTAACGTTGTCAGCTTGTTGCACACAAACACCACCTCTTGTGTCTAGACATGCGTGTACTCGTCAAATACTGCCAGTCAGTGTCACAGACTTACATCATACGTACGTTAAGAGTTTCTTCATCCGGGATGTCTGCTGTATAAACCAATGGTTTAAGGTTGGGGTCAGGGGAATGTGCGGGCAATGGAACTGGTCCCCCTCTACCTATCCATTTGTGAAGCTAGATACCAGCCAGTGAGACTAAAATGTGCTTCACATTTTCTAATAAGTCTGGGAGAGTGTTCTGGGGGGATGTATTACACAAGTAGCCATGGCAACATAAGGCGAAGGATCAAAGTCTTCTATCAATGAAGTTATTAGGTTGAATCTGGAAAGCTGTTGAAGGTGACCTTCATTAATAAATTGATAACGTGAAAACAAGTGTTTTAGAGCATTTGTTTATATGAACATATTTTCTTGTTTCGGTGTCAGGAATCCATCCCCAAACGTTGTAAAAGTATTCTTGAATTATTGTAATTTGACAAAAATTCTAAAAAATCAGATGTGCTACCTACACTGCACAAACTATTCTTACAAAACATTACTTTTTATTTACAACAGGCTAATCAAGATAAACATTTCCAGAATTGGTCTTATTGCTTAGTTTCCTGAAAGTAGGAGGGAAATAAGGAAATATACTAGGCTAAATTGATAGCCAAATCTTTTAAAACTATAGCCTTAAATTTGGTTCTTGGCCAGGAGTAAAACAAAACAGATATGAAATGAATAAGGATTTCCCATTTGGGAAAACTTTTAATATTTAAAAATTGAAACCCATAAAAAGCAATATCTTGCAAATGGTTATCAACACAAAACGTCTGATGTGTTCCATTCACATGACATTCTCTACATCACTGTAACAAAATATTGTTAAAAAGAATAATCTTTTATCTACTTTATGATAATCGAGATAAACATTGGCACAAGTTCTCTTAATTACTTGCTTCCTTGTAAGTAGAAGGGAATACATTGGGCTAATAAGAATGTCAAGTCTTTTAAAAGCTAATTGCCATGTTGAAATCCATTTCTATACATAACCAGGAGTGTGCAACTTTCCATGTGAGAAAGTATTTTAAATCTGAAACAAATAACAAGGAATATCTCAGAAATTGTCAAATCCATGAAAAAAAATGTATGTGTCATAAATTGTGTATTTTAACGTGATCTACATTTTTACTTTCTCTATACTATACGCACTATGTACATAGTGTATAGAGAAGGTATTGCACTCCACTTAAAAATTCGATCCTGAGATTTCACCGGAAATGTATGTTTTAGGGTCTCCATTAACTAAAAAAAGCATTTTCGGAAAAAGGTCTGTGTGTGTGTGTGTGTGTGTGTGTGTGTGTGTCCGCGTGTCTGTGAACACGATAACTCAAAAACGAAAAGTCGGTCAAATACCAAACTTGGTATTTAAGTTTAGTATCTTCCAGGGATGCAACACGAAGATTTTGGGAACAATCCACCCACCCCACCTACCCTTTACGTAGAACGTTTTTCGAAAATTTTGATTTTTTAAAAAATGGCTCTTACAATTTTGATTAAAATATCATATATTAAAGATATTTACCTGAAAAATAAAATATATATTTCAAATTTTCTGGGAATAGCCCCTGAAGAGTACTTTATTCTGGATGAATTTTACGGAATTTTGAATAACTGCTAAATTGTAAGACATGGACAAAAACTTACTACACAAAAAATGTAGAGTACATTAAAACACACACTTTATGTAATATACATTTTTTTCGTGTAGTTCGTCTTTGAGACATTCCTTGTTTTTGGTTTCAGCTTTGAAAAACTTATACTTTTCTCATACAGGGATTTGTCAAATCCTGTCCATACAAACAAAGGAATGTCATTGACATAGCAACCAGCTTTTGACTATCACTTTAACCTATGGTAGTCCCTTACTTCGCTTCTACTTACAAGGAAGCAAGTAATAAGACTACTTCTGCTAACTTTTTCTGATTAACATGAAGTAAATAGAAGTATAAGCTTTTTAAGAATAATTTGTTGTAAGGATACAGAGAAAGTCATGTGAATGGTACACATCAGATTTTTTATGTAGTAGTTTTCTGTTTATCTCTTACGGTTTACTAGTTATGCAACATTCAGCAAAATTCATTAGGAATAAAGAGGTCTTTAGAGGTTATTCCCAGAAAATTCAAGATATATATTTTACTTGCCACTTACGGTTTACTAGTTATGCAACATTCAGCAAAATTCATTAGGAATAAAGAGGTCTTTAGAGGTTATTCCCAGAAAATTCAAGATATATATTTTACTTGCCATATAAATATCTTTAATACATGGGATTTTAATCACAATTGTTAGTGTCATTTTTGAGAAAAGCAACATTTTTTAAATTTTTCCCATGTAAAGGGTAGTTTTGGGGTGGGTCGATTTTTCTCAAAATGTTTGTGTTGCATCCCTGAAAGATAGTAAACTTAAAAACCAATTTAGTATTTTACTAACACTTTGTTTTTGAGTTATCATGTTCACAGACACACAGGCACACACATATACACACACAGACCTTTTTCCAAAAATATTTTTTTTTATATAGGGGGGGACCCTAAAACATGTATTTCTAGTGAAATCTCAGCATCAAATTTTAGGGTGGAATGAATACATTCTCTATACACTTTATTCATAGTATGTGTAGAGAAAGTAAAACCGTAATGACATAATTTTAACGAGGTCTAACTCACTATCTGACATGATGACCTTAAAAAGAAACATGCAAATAATTATATTTACACACATTTTGCATATATTAAACAAAAAGAATATAGGTATAAATATAGCAAATAGCATACTATGAGTATAACTACACAGTTGTGTGTAATATACAAAAATGAGATGATAATGTACAATTCAGGTGCAGATTAGAAATTCTTTCATTTTTTTTTTTTTTTTTAAAGTGTTACCTGAACTTATTTTAATTTCAAAGGGTAATTTACTAAACATTAATGTGACAATATTATAGGTATCGCTATCAGTTTTGTTTTTAATGTTGATATTCAGAGATTGTAATTTCTACCTTTTTTTGTATAGTAAGTTTTTGTCTTTCACTTACAGTTTCTCAGTTATGCACTGTCATTCAGAATAAAGAGGTCTTCAGAGAATGTTCTCAGAAAACTCAAGATATACATTGTAATTATCATATAATTTTCTTTAATATAGTGTATTTAAATAAAAATCTTTAGAGCCACTTTTAAGAAAAACATTTTTAAAAATTATTTTTCCATGTAAAGGGTAGCCCGGGGTGGAGGGGTTTAGTTGAAAATCTTCATGTCGCATCCCAGGAAGATTCAGAACTTAAATATCAAGTTTGGTGTCAAACAACTTTTTCTTTTTGAGCTATGTTGCCCAAACAAACATACACACACACCCCGACACAGACATGCATAGATAAATACACAGATAGATGACGACAGACTCACACAATAATACACACACACACAAACTTAAACAAACATACACACCAGACACAGATAGACTCACACAGACATACACACCAGACACAGACACACACAAACTCACACAGACATACACAGATGCATACATACCAGACACAGACAGACTCACACAGACATACACAACAGACACAGACACACACAGATACATACACGCCAGACACAACCAGACTCACACATACATACACAGATACATACACACCAGCCACAGACAAACTCACACAGACATACACAGATACATACACACCAGACACAGACAGACTCACACATACACACGCAGATACATACACACACAGATACATACACACACAGATGCATACACACACACAGACACACACAGATGCATACACACAGACTCACACAGACATACATAGATACATACACACCAGACACACACAGAATCACAGATGAATACACATCAGACACAGACTCACACAGACATACACAGATACATACACACCAGACACAGACAGACTCACACATACACAAACAGATACAGACAAACTCACACATACACAAACACAGACACAAACAAACTCACACATACACACACAGATACATACACACGCAGACACAGACAGACTCACACAGACATACACAGATACATACACACACAGACACAGACAGATACATACACACAGACATACATAGATACATACACACCAGACACACACAGACTCACAGATGAATACACACCAGACACAGACTCACACAGACATACACAGATACATACACACCAGACACAGACAGACTCACACATACACACACAGATACAGACAAACTCACACAGACATACACAAACACAGACACAAACAAACTCACACATACACACACAGATACATACACATGCACACACAGACAGACTCACACAGACATACACAGATACATACACACACAGACACACACAGATACATACACACAGACAAACAGACTCACACAGACATACATAGATACATACACACCAGACAGAGACGGACTCACACAGATAAATACACAGGTATATACACACCAGACACAGACATACACACACAGAATCTCACAGGCATACTCACACAGACATACACAGATACATATACACACAGACATAGACAGCCTCGCACAGACATACACACACACAGAAACACACAGACTCACACAGACATACACACACATATATACATACACACAAAAGGTATCATGCATACACACACCGATACATACACACACCGATACACACACATACAGATACATACATACACAGATACACACACAGATATATACACACACAGATAAATACACGCAGAGATAAATACACACACAGATATACACATACACAGATACATACATACACAGATACATACACACACAGATACATACATACACAGATACAAACACAGGTACATACACACATATATAAACACACACAGATACACACACAGATAAATACACACAGAGATACACACACACAGATATACACATACACAGATACATACACACACAGTTACACACACAGATACACACACAGATTCATACATACACAGATACACACACAGATACACATACATAGATACATACACACACAGATACAAAAACACACACACACATACACACACAGATACATACACACAGACAATACATACACAGATACACACACAGATACACACATACACCGATACACACATACACCGATACACACATACACAGATACACACATACACAGATACATACATACACATATACACACATACACAGATACACACACAGATACATACAAAGATACACACTCACACACAGATACATACATACACAGATACACAGACATACACACAAAGATATACATACACACACCGATACATACACACACCGATACACACACATACAGATACATACATACACAGATACACACAGATACATACATACACAGATACATACACACACAGATACATACATACACAGATACACACACAGATACATACACAGATACACACTCACACACAGATACACACACATACACACATATATGCATACACTAAAAGATATACATACACACACCGATACATACACACACCGATACACACACATACAGATACATACATACACAGATACACACACAGATACATACATACAGAGATACACACACAGATACATACACACAGATAAACACACACAGATAAATACAACAGATACACACACAGATAAATACACACAGAGATACATACACACACAGATATACACATACACAGATACATACATACATAGATACACACACAGATACACACATACAGATAATACATACACCGATACACACATACAGATACATACATACACAGATACACATACACAGATACATACACAGATACATACACAGATACACACACAGATACATACATACACAGATACACACACAGATACATACACACACCAATACACACACACAGAGATACATATATAGATACACACACAGATACACATACAGATACACACACAGATACGCACAGATACATACATACACAGATGCACACACAGATACATACACAGATACACACATAAACAGATACATACACAGATACACACACAGATACATACATACACAGATACAAACACAGATACATACACACACCAATAGACACACACAGAGATACATACATAGATACACACACAGATACACACAGATGCACACACAAATACACACACAGATACATACATACACAGATACACACACAGATAATACATACACAGATACACACACCCTGCTACACACATACACAGATACATACATACACCGATACACACACACTCTGTTACACACATACACAGATACACACATACACAGATAATACATACTCAGATACATACACAGATTATACATACAAGGATACACACATACACAGATACATACACAGAATCACACATACACACACCGACACACACAAACACACAGATTCACACAGATACACACACAGATACACGCACAGCTACATACACACACAGATAATACATACACAGATACACACATACACAGATACACACACAGATACACAGATACACACACACATACATACATACACAGATACACACATACACACACCGACACAGACATACACAGATACACACACAGATTCATACACAGACAGATGCATACACACACAGATATATACACACAGATACACACACATATATCTACACATACACATAAATACACACACATATACCTACACACAAAGATACATACACACAGATGCACACACAGATACACACACAGATACATACACACACAGAATCACACATACACAGATACCCACACACAGATACACACAGATACATACACACACAGATACACACACACACAGATACATACACACAATGCACACACAGATACATACACACAATGCACACACAGATACATACACAGAGACACACACAGATACATACTCAGATGCATACACACACAGATACACACACAGATACATACACACAGATACATACACACAGATACACACATACAGATACATACACAGATACACACAGATACATACACACAGATATACACACAGATACACACACAGATACACACAGATACATACACAGATACACACACTGATACATACACAGATACACACACAGATACATACACACACAGATACACAAACAGCAGCACCCACAGATACACACACAGCTACATACATACACAGATACACACACAGATAGACACACAGATACATACACACAGATACACACACAGATACACAAACAGATACATACACAGATACACACACAGATACATACACACAGATACATACTCAGATACACACACAGATACACACACAGATACATACACACACAGATACACACACACAGATACACATACACACAGATACACACACAGATACACATTCACACACAGATACATACACACACAGATACATACACACAGATACATACACACACAATATACATACACACAGATACACACACAGATACATACACACACAGATACATACACACAGATACATACACACAGATACATACACAGATACATACACACAGATACATACACACACAGATACATACACACAGATACATACACACACAGATACACACACAGATAAATACACAATGATACATACACACACATATACATACACACAGATACACACACACAGATACATACACACACAGATACATACACACAGATACATACACACAGATACACACTCAGATACATACACACAGATACACACACAGATACATACACACAGATACACACTCAGATTCATACACACAGATACACACACAGATACATACACACACATATACCTACACATACAGATACATACACACACATATACACACACGGACACACACACATATACCTACACATACAGATACCTACACACACATATACATATACACACAGATATACACACACATATACCTACACACACAGATACATAAACACACAGATACATACACACACAGATACATACACACACAGATACATACACACACAGATACATACACACACAGATACATACACACACAGATACATACACACACAGATACATACACACACAGATACATACACATACAGATACATACACATACAGAGATACATATACACATACAGATACATACGCACACAGATACATACACATACAGAGATACATATACTCACACAGATACATACACATACAGATACATACACACACAGATACATACACACACAGATACATACACACATAGATACATACACACACAGATACATACACATACAGATACATACACACATATATTTACACATACAGATACATACACATACATATACCTACACACACATACATACACATACAGATACATACACATACAGATACATACACACAGATACATACACACACAGATACATACACACATAGATACATACACACACAGATACATACACACACAGATACATACACACACAGATACATACACACACTGATACATACACATACAGATACATACACACACAGATACATACACACACAGATACATACACACACAGATACATACACACAGATACATACACACAGATACATACACATACAGATACATACACATACAGACACAGATACATACACACACAGATACATAAACACACAATTACACACACACAGATACACTTACAGATACACATACAGATACATACTAACACAGATACATACATACAGATACATACACACACAGATACATACACATACAGATGCATACACACACAGATACATACACACACAGATACATACACATACACATACAGATACATACACATACAGATACACACACAGATACACACACAGATACACACGCAGATACACACACAGATACATACACACAGATACATACACACATACAGATACACATACAGATACATACAGATACACATACAGATACATACACATACAGATACACACACAGATACACATACAGATACATACACACACAGATACACATACAGATACATACACACACAGATACACATACAGATACATAGACATACAGATACACACACAGATACATACACACACAGATAGAAACACACTCAGATACAAACACACACAGATACATACACACACAGTTACATACACACACAGTTACATAAACAGTTACACACAGATACACTTACAGATTCACACACAGATACATACACACACAGATACATACACACAGATACATACACACAGTTAAAAACACACAGATACATACACACAGATACATACTCACAGATACATACACACAGATACAAACACACAGATACATACACACAGATACATACACACAGATACATACACACAGATACAAACACTAAGATACATACACACAGATACATATACACAGATACATACACACAGATACATACACACAGATACATACACACAGATACATACACACGAATACATACACACAGATACAAACACAAAGATACATACACACAGATACACACACAGATACATACACACAGATACATACACACAGATACATACACAAGATACAAACACACAGATACATACACACAGATACATACACACACAGATACATACACACACAGATAGATACACACAGATACATACACACAGATACACACACAGATACATACACATACAGATACACATACAGATACATACGCACAGATACATACACACAGATACATAAACAGATACACATACAGATACATACACAGATACATACACAGATATACAGATACACACACAGATACATACACACAGATACATACCCACAGATACAAACACACAGATACAAACACACAGATACATACACACAGATACATACACACAGATACAAACACACATATACAAACACAGATACATACACACAGATACATACACACAGATACATACACACAGATACATACACACAGATACATACACACAGATACAAACACACAGATACATACACACAGATACATACACACACAGATACATACACACAGATACACACACAAATACATACACATACACATACAGATACACATACAGATACATACACAGATACATACACACACAGATACACTTACAGATACATACACACAGATACACTTACAGATACACTTACAGATACATACACACACAGATACATACACACAGATACATACACACAGACACACAGATTACACAGACAGACATAGATACATACACACCAGACACACACAGACTCACAGATGAATACACACCAGACACAGACTCACACAGACATACACAGATACATACACACCAGACACAGACAGACTCACACATACACACACAGATACAGACAAACTCACACAGACATACACAAACACAGACACAAACAAACTCACACATACACACACAGATACATACACACGCAGTCACAGACAGACTCACACAGACATACACAGATACATACACACAGACACAGACATACATACACACAGACTCACACAGACATACATAGATACATACACACCAGACAGAGACGGACTCACACAGATAAATACACAGGTACATACACACCAGACACAGACAGACACACACAGAATCTCACAGGCATACTCACACAGACATACACAGATACATATACACACAGATATAGACAGCCTCGCACAGACATACACACACACAGAAACACACAGACTCACAAGGACATACACACACATATATACATACACACAAAAGGTATCATGCATACACACACCGATACACACACACAGATACACACACAGATATATACACACACAGATAAATACACACAGATATACACATACACAGATACATACACACAGTTACACACACACAGATACACATACATAGATACATACACACACAGATACAAAAACACACAGACACATACACACAGATACATACACACAAACAATAGATACACAGATACACACACAGATACACACATACATCGATACACACATACACAGATACACACATACAGAGATACACACATACACAGATACATACATACACAGATACACACACAGATACATACAAAGATACACACTCACACACAGATACATACATACACAGATACACAGACATACAAACAAAGATATACATACACACACCGATACACACATACAGATACATACATACACAGATACATACATACAAAATACACACACAGATACATACACAGATAAACACTCACACACAGATACATACACAGATACACAGACATACACACATATATACATACACACAAAGATATACACACACATATATACATACACACAAAGATACACATACACACCGATACATACACACATACACATACATACATACACAGATACACACACAAGATACATACATACACAGTTACACACACAGATACATACACACACAGATAAACACACACATATAAATACACACAGATACACACACATATAAATACACACAGAGATACATACACACACAGATATACACATAAACAGATACCCAAACGTATACATACATACACAGATACACACAGTTACACACATACAGATAATACATACACCGATACACACATACAGATACATACATACACAGATACACAGATACACACACATATACATACATACACAGATACACACACAGATACACACAAAGATACATACACAGATACATACACAGATACACACACAGATACATACATACACAGATACAAACACAGATACATACACACACCAATACACACACAGAGATACAACCATAGTTACACACACAGATACACACAGATGCACACACAGATACATACATACACAGATACACACACCCTGCTACACACAGATACATACATACACCGATACACACACACACTCTGCTACACACATACACAGATACACACATACACAGATAATACATACTCAGATACATACATACACAGATTATACATACAAGGATACACACATACACAGATACACACATCCACAGATACACACATACATACACAGAATAACACATACACACACCGACACACACAAACACACAGATACACATATAGATACACGCACAGCTACATACACACAGATAATACATACACAGATACACACATACACAAATACACACACAGATACAGATATACACACATACATACATACTTACATACATACACAGATACACACATACACACACCGACACAGATACATACACAGATTCATACACAGACAGATGCATACACACAGATAGATACACAGATATATACACACAGATACACACACAGATACATACACACATATATACCTAAACATACAGATACATACACACATATATCTACACACAAAGATACATACACACAGAGATGCACAACCAGATACATACACAGATACATACACACACAGATACATACACACAATATCACACATACACAGATACACACAGATACACACACAGATACATACACACACAGATACACACATACACAGATACACACACAGATACATACACAGATACACACAGATGTATACACACACAGATACACACACAGATACACACAGATGTATCCACACAGATACATACACACACAGATACATACACACACAGATACACACACAGATAATTACACACACACAGATACACACACAGATACACACAGATACATACACACACAGATACACACAAACAGATACACACACAGATACACACACACAGATACACACACAGATACACACACACAGATACACACACAGATACACACACAGATACACACACAGTTACATACACACACAGATACACACACAGATGTATACACACAGATACATACACACACAGATACATACACACAATTACACACATACAGATACATACACAGATACACAAACAGATACACATACAGATACATACACACAGATACATACACACACAGATTCATACACACAATTACACAAATACAGATACATACACAGATACACAAACAGATACACATACAGATACATACAAAGATACACACACAGATACATACACACAGATACACACACAGATACATACACAGATAGACATACAGATACACAAACAGATACACATACAGATACATACACACAGATACACACACAGATACTTACACAGATACACACACAGATACATACACAGATACATACACACAGATACATACACACATATACACACAGATACATACACAGATACATACACAGATACACACACAGATACACACACAGCTAAACACACAGATACATACACACACAGATACATACACACAGCTAAACACACAGATACATACACACACAGATACATACACAGATACACACACAGATACATACACACACAGATACACACACAGCTAAACACACAGATACACACACAGCTACATACATACACAGATACACACACAGATACATACACACACAGATAGACACACACAGATACATATACACAGATACATACACAGATACACGCAAACAGATACACACACCGATACATACACATACAGATACACATACACACAAATGCATACACACAGATACATACACATACAGATACATACACAGACAGATACATACATACAGATACATACACATACAGATACATACACAGCCAGATACATACACAGACAGATACATACATACAGATACATACACAGAAAGATACATACATACAGACACATTAACCGAAAGATACATACACACATATACATACACATACAGATACATACACACACATATACATACACGCAGATACATTAACACATATACATACACATACAGAGACATACACAGACAGATACATACACATACATACACACATATACATACACATACAGATACATACACATACAGATACATACACACAGATACATACACACACAGATACATACACACATATGCATACACATACAGATACATACACACAGATACATACACATATACACAGATACATACACACACAGGTACATACACATACAGATACAGACACACACATATACATACACACCGATACATACACACACATATACCTACACACACAGATACATACACATACACATACATACACACATATACCTTAACATACAGATACATACACACAGATACATACACACACAAAGATATAACACACACAGATACACACAAGATACATAAACACACAGTCACATACACAGTAAAACACTCAGATACCCTTACAGATACACACACAGATACATAAACACACAGATACACACACAGATACATACACACAGATACATACATACAGATACATACATACAGATACATACACACACAGATACATACACATACAGATACATACACACACAGATACATACACATACAGATACAAACACACACAGATACATAGACACAGATACATACACACAGATACATACACATATAGAAACATACACACACAGATACATAGACACAGATACATACACACACAGATACATACACACAGATACATACACACACAGATACATACACACACAGATACATACACACAGATACATACACATACAGAAACATACACACACAGATACAAACACACACAGATACATAAAAATAGATACATACACATACAGAAATATACACACACAGATACATAGACACAGATACATACACACACAGATACATATACACACAGATACATACACACAGATATATACACACAGATATATACACACACGGATACATACACACACAGATACATACACACAGATACACACAAGATACATACACAGTTGCATACACAGTTACGCACACAGATACACTTACAGATACACACACAGATACATACAGATATATACACACACAGATACACACAAGATACATACACACACAGTCACATACACAGTAAACACTAAGATACACTTACAGATACACACACAAATACATAAACACACAGATACATACACAGATACATACACACACAGATACATACACATACAGATACATACACACAGATACATGCACATACAGTTACAAACACACACAGATACATAGACACAGATACATACACACAGAGAAACATACACATATAGAAACATACACACACAGATACATAGACACAGATACATACACACAGATACATACACACACAGATACATACACACAGATACACACACAGATACATACACATACAGATACACATACAGATACATACACAAAGATACATAAACAGATCCACATACAGATACATACACAGATACATACACACAGATACATACACACAGATACACACACAGATACATACACACACAGATTCATACACACAATTACACACATACAGATACATACACAGATACACAAACAGATACACATACAGATACATACAAAGATACACACACAGATACATACACACAGAGATGCACACACAGATACATACACAGATATACACACAGATACATACACACACAGATACATACACACACAGAATCACACATACACAGATACACACAGATACATACACAGATACACACACAGATACATACACACACAGATACACACAGATGTAAACACACAGATACATACACACACAGATACATACACACACAGATACACACAGATACATACACACACATATACACACAAACAGATACACACACACAGATACATACACACACAGATACACACAAAGATACACACACTGTTACATACACACACAGATACACACACAGATGTATACACACACAGATACATACACACACAGATACATACACACAATTACACACATACAGATACATACACAGATACACAAACAGATACACATACAGATACATACACACAGATACACACACAGATACATACACACACAGATACATACACACAATTACACACATACAGATACATACACAGATACACAAACAGATACATACAGAGATACACACACAGTTACATACACACAGATACACACACAGATACATACACAGATACACACACAGATACACACACAGATGCTTACACAGATACACACACAGATACATAAACAGATACATACACACATATACACACAGATACATACACAGATACACATACAGATACACACACAGATACATACACAGATACACACAGATACATACACAGATACACACACAGATACATACACAGATACACACACAGATACATACACACACAGATACACACACAGCTAAACACACAGATACACACACAGCTACATACATACACAGATACACACACAGATACATACACACACAGATAGACACACAGATACATACACACAGATACACACATACAGATACATACACAGATACACACACAGATACATACACACAGATACACACAAACAGATACACACACAGATACATACACACACAGATACACATACACACAGATACATACACACAGATGCATACACATACAGATACATACACAGACAGATACATACACATACAGATACATACACAGACAGATACATACACAGACAGATACATACATACAGATACATACACAGAAAGATACATACATACAGACACATTAACAGAAAGGTACATACACACATATACATACACATACAGATACATACACACACATATACATACACACAGATACATATACACATATACATACACATACTGATACATACACAGACAGATACATACACATACAGATACATACACACATATACATACACATACAGATACATACACACACATACATACACATACAGATACATACACACACAGATACATACATACAGATATATACACAGACATATACATACACACAGATACATACACACATATACATACACATACAGATACATACACACAGATACATACACATACAGATACATACACACAGATACATACACATACAGATACAGATACACACATATACATACACACCGATACATACACGCACATATACCTACACACACAGATACATACACACAGATACAAACACACACAGATACAAACACACACAGATACACACAAGATACATACACACAGTTACATACACAGTTACGCACACAGATACACTTACAGATACACACACAGATACATACACACACAGATACATACACATACAGATATATACACACACAGATACATACACACAGATACTTACACACAGATACACACACAGATACATACACATACAGACACACATACAGATACATACACACAGATACATAAACAGATACACATACAGATACATACACAGGTACATACACACAGATACATACACAGATACACATACAGATACACACACAGATACATACACAGATACATACCCACAGATACAAACACACAGATACAAACACACAGATACATACACACAGATACATACACACAGATACAAACACACAGATACAAACACAGATACATACACACAGACACATACACACAGATACAAACACACCTAAACATACACACAGATACACACACAGATACACACACAGATACATACACACAGATACATACACACAGATACAAACACACAGATGCATACACACAGATACATACACACACAGATACATACACACAGATACATACACACAGATACACACACAGATACATACACATGCAGATACACATACAGATACATACACACACAGATACACTTACAGATACATACACACAGATACATACACACACAGATACACTTACAGATACACACACAGATACACTTACAGATACATACACACACAGATACATACACACAGACACACAGATTACACAGACATACATAGATACATACACACCAGACACACACAGACTCACAGATGAATACACACCAGACAGACTCACACAGACATACACAGATACATACACAAGACACAGACAGACTCACACATACACACACAGATACAGACAAACTCACACAGACATACACAAACACAGACACAAACAAACTCACACATACACACGCAGACACAGAAGGACTCACACAGACATACACAGATACATACACACACAGACACAGACAGATACCTACACATAGACACACAGACTCACACAGACATACATAGATACATACACACCAGACAGAGACGGACTCACACAGATAAATACACAGGTACATACACACCAGACACAGACAGACACACACAGAATCTCACAGGCATACTCACACAGACATACACAGATACATATACACACAGATATAGACAGCCTCGCACAGACATACACACACACACAGAAACACACAGACTCACAAGGACATACACACACATATATACATACACACACAGGTATCATGCATACACACACCGATACATACACACACCGATACACACACACAGATATACACACACAGATACATACACACAGACAATAGATACACAGATACACACACAGATACACACATACATCGATACACACATACACAGATACACACATACACAGATACATACATACACATATACATACATACACATATACACACATACACAGATACACACACAGATACATACAAAGATACACACTCACACACAGATACATACATACGCAGATACACAGACATACAAACAAAGATATACATACACACACCGATACACACATACAGATACATACACACACCGATACACACATACAGATACATACATACACAGATACATACACACAGATACATACATACAAAATACACACACAGATACATACACAAATACACACTCACACACAGATACATACACAAATACACAGACATACACACATATATACATACACACAAAGATATACATACACACACATATATACATACACACAAAGATACACATACACACACCGATACATACACACACCGATACACACACATACAGATACATACATACACAGATACACACACAAGATACATACATACATACATACACAGTTACACTCACAGATACATAGACACACAGATAAATACACACAGATACACACACAGATAAATACACACAGAGATACATACACACACAGATATACACATACACAGATACCCACAAGTATACATACATACACAGATACACACAGATACACACATACAGATAATACATACACCGATACACACATACAGATACATACATACACAGATACACAGATAGACATACACAGATACATACACAGATACACACACAGAAACATACATACACAGATACACACACAGATACACACCAATACACACACACACAGAGATACATACATAGATACACACACAGTTACACATACAGATACACACACAGATACACACACAGATACATACATACACAGATACATACATACACAGATACATACACACACCAATACACACACAGAGATACATACATAGATACACACACAGATGCACACACAGATACATACATACACAGTTACACACACCCTGCTACACACATACACATATACATACATACACCGATACACACACACACTCTGCTACACACACACACAGATACACACATACACAGATACACACATACACAGATAATACATACTCAGATACATACATACACAGATTATACATACAAGGATACACACATACACAGATACAAACATCCACAGATACACAGAATCATACATACACACACCGACAGACACAAACACGCAAATACACGCAGAGCTACATACACACACAGATACACACATACACAGATACACTTATACACAAATACAGAGATACACACATACATACATACTTACATACATACACAGATACACACACCGACACAGATACATACACAGATTCATACACAGACAGATGCATACACACAGATACATACACAGATATATACACACAGATACACACACAGATACATACACACATATACCTACACATACAGATACATACACACACATATACCTACACAAAAAGATACATACACACAGAGATGCACACACAGATACATACACAGATATACACACAGATACATACACACAGATACACACACAGATACATATACACACACAGAAGCACACATACACAGATACACACACAGATACATACACACACAGATACACACATACACAGATACACACACAGATACATACACACACAGATACACACAGATGTATACACACACAGATACACACACAGATACACACAGATGTATACACACAGATACATACACAGATACACACACAGATACATACACACACAGATACACATAGATGTATACACACAGATACACACACAGATACACACACAGATACACACAGATGTATACACACAGATATACACACAGATACATACACAGATACACACAGATGTATACACACACAGATACACACAGATGTATACACACAGATACACACACAGATACACACAGATACATACACACACAGATACACACACAGATACACACAGATGTATACACACAGATACATACACACACAGTTACACACACACACAGATACACACACAGATACATACACACAGATACACACACAGATACACACACAGATACACACAAACAGATACACACACAGATACACACACAGATACACACACACAGATACACACAAAGATGTATACACACAGATACATACACACACAGATACATACACACAATTACACACATACAGATACATACCCAGATACACATACAGATACATACAAAGATACACACACAGATACACACACAGATACACATACAGATACACATACAGATACATACACACAGATACACACAAAGATACTTACACAGATACACACACAGATACATACACAGATACATACACACATATACACACAGATACATACACAGATACACACAGATACATACACAGATACACACACAGATACATACACCAATACACACACAGCTACATACACACACAGCTAAACACACAGATACACACACAGCTACATACATACACAGATACACACACAGATACATACACACACAGATAGACACACAGATACATACACACAGATACACACATACAGATACATACACAGATATACACACAGATACATACACAGATACGCCCAAACAGATACACACACAGATACATACACACAATGATACACATACACACAGATGCATACACACAGATACATACACATACAGATACATACACATACAGATACATACACAGACAGATACATACATACAGATACATACACATACAGATACATACACAGACAGATACATACACAGACAGATACATACATACAGATACATACACAGAAAGATACATACATACAGACACATTAACAGTAAGATACATACACACATATACATACACATACAGATACATACACACACATATACATACACACAGATACATACACAGACAGATACATACACATACAGATACATACACACATATACATACACACATATACATACACATACAGATACATACACACAGATACATACACATACAGATACATACACACAGATACATACACATACAGATACATACACACACAGATACATACACACACAGATACATACATACAGATACATACACAGACATATACATACACACAGATACATACACACATATACATACACATACAGATACATACACACAGATACATATACATACAGATACATACACACAGATACATACACACACAGGTACATACACATACAGATACAGACACACACATATACATACACACCGATACATACACACACATATACCTACACACACAGATACATACACATACAGATACATACACACACATATACCTAAACATACAGATACATACACACACAGATACATACACACACAGATACATACACACAGATACTTACACACATAAAGATACAAACACACACAGATACACACAAGATACATACACACACAGTCACATACACAGTAAAACACTCAGATACACTTACAGATACACACACAGATACATAAACACACAGATACATACACACAGATACCAACCTACAGATACATACACACACAGATACATACACATACAGATACATACACACACAGATACATACACATACAGATACAAACACACACAGATACATAGACTCAGATACATACACACACAGATACATACACATACAGAAACATACACACACAGATACATAGACACAGATACATACACACACAGATACATACACACACAGATACATACACACAGATACATACACATACAGAAACATACACACACAGATACATACACACACAGATACAAACAAACACAGATACATAAACACAGATACATAAACATACAGAAACATACACACTCAGATACATAGACACAGATACATACACACACGGATACATACACACACAGATACATACACACAGATACACACAAGATACATACAAAGTTGCATACACAGTTACGCACACAGATACATACCCACACAGATACATACACATACAGATATATACACACACAGATACATACACACACAGATACATACACACACAGTTACCCACACAGATACACTTACAGATACACACACAGCAACATACTAACACAGATACATACACACACAGATACAAACACATACAGATACATACACACACAGATACATTAACACACAGATACATACACCCACAGGTACATACACACAGATACATACACACACGGATACATACACACAGATACATACACACACAGATACATACACACACAGATACATACACACAGATACATACACACACGGATACATACACACACAGATACACAGACATACAAACAAAGATATACACACACCGATACACACATACAGATACATACATACACAGATACATACACACAGATACATACATACAAAATACACACACAGATACATACACACATACACACTCACACACAGATACATACACAGATACACAGACATACACACATATATACATACACACAAAGATATACATACACACATATATACATACACACAAAGATACACATACACACACCGATACACACACATACAGATACATACATACACAGATACACACACAAGATACATACATACACAGTTTTACACACAGATACATACACACACAGATAAACACACACAGATAAATACACACAGATACACACACAGATAAATACACACGGAGATACATACACACACAGATATACACATACACAGATACCCACACGTATACATACATACACAGATACACACATACAGATAATACATACACCGATACACACATACAGATACATACATACACAGATACACATACACAGTTACACACACAGATACATACATACACAGATACACACACAGATACATACACACACCAATACACACACTTAGAGATACATACATAGATACACACACAGATACACATACAGATACACACACAGATACGCACAGATGCACACAAAGATACACACACAGATACATACATCCACAGATACACACACAGATACACACAAAGATACATACACAGATACACACACAGATACATACATACACAGATACAAACACAGATACATACACACACCAATACACACACAGAGATACACACACAGATACACACAGATGCACACACAGATAAATACATACACAGATACACACACCCTGCTACACACATACACAGATACATACATACACCGATACACACACACACTCTGCTACACATACACAGATACACACATACACAGATATACATATACATACACAGAATCACACATACACACACCGACACACACAAACACACAGATACACATACAGATAGACGCACAGCTACATACACACACAGATAATACATACACAGATACACACATACACAAATACACACATAGATACAGAGATACACATACATACATACTTACATACATACACACATACACACACCGACACAGATACATACACAGATTCATACACAGACAGATGCATACACACAGATAGATACACAGATATATACACACAGATACACACACAGATACATACACACACATATACCTACACATACAGATACATATACACACATATACCTACACACAGAGATGCACACACAGATACATACACAGATATACACACAGATACATACACAGATATACACACAGATACATACACACAGATACACACACAGATACATACACACACACAGAATCACACATACACAGATACACACACAGATACATACATACACAGATACACACACAGATACATACACACACAGATACACACAGATGTAAACACACAGATACATACACACACAGATAGATACACACACAGATACACACACAGATACATACACACACAGATACACACAGATACATACACACACATATACACACAAACAGATACACACACAGATACACACACAGATACACACACAGATACATACACACACAGATACACACAAAGATACACACACTGTTACATACACACACAGATACACACACAGATGTATACACACACAGATACATACACACACAGATACATACACACAATTACACACATACAGATACATACACAGATACACAAACAGATACACATACAGATACATACACACAGATACACACACAGATACATACACACAATTACACACATACAGATACATACACAGATACACAAACAGATACACATACAGATACATACAAAGATACACACACAGATACATACACACAGATACACACACAGATACATACACAGATACACATACAGATACACACACACATACTTACACAGATACACACACAGATACATAAACAGATACATACACACAGATACATACACACATATACACACAGATACACATACAGATACACACAGATACATACACAGATACACACAGATACATACACAGATACACACACAGATACATACACAGATACACACAGAGATACACACACACAGATACATACACACACAGGTACACACACAGCTAAACACACAAATACACACACAGCTACATACATACACAGATACACACACAGATACATACACACACAGATAGACACACAGATACATACACACAGATACACACATACAGATACATACACAGATACACACACAGATACATACACACAGATACACACAAACAGATACACACACAGATACATACACACACAGATACACATACACACAGATACATACACACAGATGCATACACATACAGATACATACACATACAGATACATACACATACAGATACATACACAGACAGATACATACACATACAGATACATACACATACAGATACATACACAGACAGATACATACACAGACAGATACATACATACAGATACATACACAGAAAGATACATACATACAGACACATTAACAGAAAGGTACATACACACATATACATACACATACAGATACATACACACACATATACATACACACAGATACATACACATATATACATACACATACTGATACATACACAGACAGATACATACACATACAGATACATACACACATATACATACACATACAGATACATACACACACATACATACACATACAGATACATACACACAGATACATACACACACAGATACATACATACAGATACATACACAGACATATACATACACACACAGATACATACACACATATACATACACATACAGATACATACACACAGATACATACACATACAGATACATACACACAGATACAAACACATACAGATACAGACACACACATATACATACACACCGATACATACACGCACATATACCTACACACACATATACCTAAACATACAGATACATACACACACAGATACATACACACACAGATACATACACACACAGATACATACACACACAGATACATACACACAGATACTTACACACACAAAGATACAAACACACACAGATACACACAAGATACATAGACACACAGTCACATACACAGTAAAACACTCAGATACACTTACAGATACACACACACAGATACATAAACACACAGATACACACACAGATACATAAACACAGATACCAACACACAGATACATACACACAGATACATACACATACAGATACATACACACACAGATACATACACATACAGAAACATACACACACAGATACATTGACAGAGATACATACACACACAGATACATACACACCCAGATACATACACACACAGATACATACACACAGATACATACACATACAGAAATATACACACACAGATACATACACACACAGATACAAACACACACAGATACATAAACACAGATACATACACATACAGAAACATACACACACAGATACATAGACACAGATACATACACACATAGATACATACACATACAGCTACATACACACAGATACATACACACACGGATACATACACACACAGATACATACACACAGATACACACAAGATACATACACAGTTGCATACACAGTTACGCACACAGATACACTTACAGATACACACACAGATACATACACACACAGATACATACACACAGATACATACACATACAGATATATACCCACACAGATACATACACACACAGATACATACACACACAGATACATACACACAGTTACCCACACAGATACACACACAGCAACTTACTAACACAGATACATACACACACAGATACAAACACATACAGATACATACACACACACACAGATACATACACACACAGATACATTAACACACAGATACATACACACACAGATACATACACACAGATACATACACACACGGATTAATACACACACAGATACATACACACACAGATACATACACACAGATACATACACAGTTACGCACACAGATACACTTACAGAAACACACACATATACATACACACACAGATACATACACACACAGATACATACACATACAGATATATACCCACACAGATACTTACACACAGATACACACACAGATACATACACATACAGATACACATACAGATACATAAACAGATACACATACAGATACATACACAGGTACATACACACAGATACATACACAGATACACATACAGATACACACACAGATACATACACACAGATACATACCCACAGATACAAACACACAGATACACTTACAGAAACACACACATATACATACACACACAGATACATACACACACAGATACATACACATACAGATATATACCCACACAGATACTTACACACAGATACACACACAGATACATACACATACAGATACACATACAGATACATAAACAGATACACATACAGATACATACACAGGTACATACACACAGATACATACACAGATACACATACAGATACACACACAGATACATACACACAGATACATACCCACAGATACAAACACACAGATACAAACACACAGATACATACACACAGATACATACACACAGATACAAACACACAGATACAAACACAGATACATACACACAGACACATACACACAGATACAAACACACAGAAACATACACACAGATACACACACAGATACATACACACAGATACATACACACAGATACATACACACAGATACAAACACACAGATGCATACACACAGATACATACACACACAGATACATACACACAGATACACACACAGATACATACACATGCAGATACACATACAGATACATACACAGATACATACACACACAGATACACTTACAGATACATACACACAGATACATACACACACAGATACATACACACACAGATACACTTACAGATACATACACACACAGATACATACACACAGACACACAGATTACACAGACATACATAGATACATACACACCAGACACACACAGACTCACAGATGAATACACACCAGACACTGACTCACACAGACATACACAGATACATACACAAGACACAGACAGACTCACACATACACACACAGATACAGACAAACTCACACAGACATACACAAACACAGACACAAACAAACTCACACATACACACACAGATACATACACACGCAGACACAGACAGACTCACACAGACATACACAGATACATACACACACAGACACAGACAGATACATACACACAGACACACAGACTCACACAGACATACATAGATACATACACACCAGACAGAGACGGACTCACACAGATAAATACACAGGTACATACACACCAGACACAGACAGACACACACAGAATCTCACAGGCATACTCACACAGACATACACAGATACATATACACACAGATATAGACAGCCTCGCACAGACATACACACACACAGAAACACACAGACTCACAAGGACATTCACACACATATATACATACACACATAGGTATCATGCATACACACACCGATACATACACACACCGATACACACACACAGATATACACACACAGATATATACACACAGACAAATACACACACAGATAAATACACACACAGATATACACATACACAGATGCATACACACAGTTACACACACACAGATACACACACAGATACATACATACACAGATACACACACAGATACACATACATAGATACATACACACAGATACAAAAACACACAGACACAAACACACACAGATACATACACACAGACAATAGATACACAGATACACACACAGATACACACATACATCGATACACACATACACAGATACATACATACACATATACACACATACACAGATACACACACAGATACATACAAAGATACACACTCACACACAGATACATACATACGCAGATACACAGACATACAAACAAAGATATACATACACACCGATACACACATACAGATACATACATACACAGATACACACAGATACATACATACACAGATACATACAATCAGATACATACATACAAAATACACACACAGATACATACACAAATACACACTCACACACAGATACATACACAGATACACAGACATACACACATATATACATACACACAAAGATATACATACACACACATATATACATACACACAAAGATACACATACACACACCGATACATACACACACCGATACACACACATACAGATACATACATACATACACAGATACACACACAAGATACATACATACACAGTTACACACACAGATACATAGACACACAGATAAACACACACAGATAAATACACACAGATACACACACAGATAAATACACACAGAGATACATACACACACAGATATACACATACACAGATACCCACAAGTATACATAGATACACAGATACACACAGATACACACATACAGATAATACATACACCGATACACACATACAGATACATACATACACAGATACACAGATAGACATACACAGATACATACACAGATACACACACAGAAACATACATACACAGATACACACACAGATACACACCAATACACACACACAGAGATACATACATAGATACACACACAGTTACACATACAGATACACACACAGATACGCACAGATGCACACAAAGATACACACACAGATACATACATCCACATATACACACACAGATACACACAAAGATACATACACAGATACACACACAGATACATACATACACAGATACATACATACACAGATACATACACACACCAATACACACACAGAGATACATATATAGATACACACACAGATGCACACAGATACATAGATACACAGTTACACACACCCTGCTACACACATACACAGATACATACATACACCGACACACACACACACTCTGCTACACACATACACAGATACACACATACACAGATACATACATACACAGATAATACATACTCAGATACATACATACACAGATTATACATACAAGGATACACACATACACAGATACAAACATCCACAGATACACACATACATACACAGAATCATACATACACACACCGACAGACACAAACACGCAGATACACGCAGAGCTACATACACACACAGATACACACATACACAGATACACACATACACAAATACAGAGATACACACATACATACATACTTACATACATACACAGATACACACATACACACACCGACACAGATACATACACAGACAGATGCATACACACAGATACATACACAGATATATACACACAGATACATACACACATATACCTACACATACAGATACATACACACACATATACCTACACACAAAGATACATACACACAGAGATGCACACACAGATACATACACAGATATACACACAGATACATACACACAGATACACACACAGATACATATACACACAGAGAAGCACACATACACAGATACACACACAGATACATACACACACAGATACACACATACACAGATACACACACAGATACATACACACACAGATACACACAGATGTATACACACACAGATACACACACAGATACACACAGATGTATACACACACAGATACATACACACACAGATACACACACACAGATACACACAGAGATACATACACACAGATACACACACAGATACACACACAGATACACACACAGATACACACAAACAGATACACACACAGATACACACAAAGATACATACACACATATACACACACAGATGTATACACACACAGATACATACACACACAGATACATACACACAATTACACACATACAGATACATACCCAGATACTCAAACAGATACACATACAGATACATACAAAGATACACACACAGATACACACACAGATACACATACAGATACACATACAGACACATACACACAGATACACACAAAGATACTTACACAGATACACACACAGATACATACACAGATACATACACAGATACATACACACATATACACACAGATACATACACAGATACACACAGATACATACACAGATACACACACAGATACATACACCAATACACACAGCTACATACACACACAGATACACACACAGCTAAACACACAGATACACACACAGCTACATACATACACAGATACACACACAAATACATACACACACAAATACATACACACACAGATAGACACACAGATACATACACACAGATACACACATACAGATACATACACAGATACACACACAGATACATGCATACAGACACATACACAGATACGCCCAAACAGATACACACACAGATACATACACACAATGATACACATACACACAGATGCATACACACAGATACATACACATACAGATACATACACATACAGATACATACACAGACAGATACATACATACAGATACATACACATACAGATACATACACAGACAGATACACACATACAGATACATACACAGAAAGATACATACATACAGACACATTAACAGTAAGATACATACACACATATACATACACATACAGATACATACACACATATACATACACACAGATACATACACATACAGTTACATACACAGACAGATACATACACATACAGATACATACACACATATACATACACATACAGATACATACACACAGATACATACACATACAGATACATACACACAGATACATACACAGATACATACACATACAGATACATACACACACAGATACATACATACAGATACATACACAGACATATACATACACACAGATACATACACACATATACATACACATACAGATACATACACACAGATACATATACATACAGATACATACTCACAGATACATACACACACAGGTACATACACATAGGGATACAGACACACACATATACATACACACCGATACATACACACACATATACCTACACACACAGATACATACACATACAGATACATACACACACATATACCTAAACATACAGATACATACACACACAGATACATACACTCACAGATACATACACACAGATACTTACAGACATAAAGATACAAACACACACAGATACACACAAGATACATACACACACTGTCAGATACACAGTAAAACACTCAGATACACTTACAGATACACACACAGATACATAAACACACAGATACACACACAGATACATACACACAGATACATACACACAGATACCAACACACAGATACATACACACACTGATACATACACATACAGATACATACACACACAGATACACACACATACAGATACAAACACACACAGATACATACACAGATACATACACACACAGATACATACACATACAGAAACATACACACACAGATACATAGACACAGATACATACACACACAGATACATACACACACAGATACATACACACACAGATACATACACATACAGAAACATACACACACAGATACATACACACACAGATACAAACAAACACAGATACATAAACACAGATACATAAACATACAGAAACATACACACACAGATACATACACACACAGATACATTTACACACAGATACATACACACAGATACATACACACAGATACATACACACACGGATACATACACACACAGATACATACACACAGATACACACAAGATACATACACAGTTGCATACACAGTTACGCACACAGATACATACACACAGATACATACACATACAGATATATACACACACAGATACATACACACACAGATACATACACACACAGTTACCCACACAGATACACTTACAGATACACACACAGCAACATACTAACACAGATACATACACACACAGATACAAACACATACAGATACATACACACACAGATACATTAACACACAGATACATACACCCACAGGTACATACACACACGGATACATACACACAGATACATACACACACAGATACATACACACACAGATACATACACACACAGATACATACACACACAGATACATACACACAGATACATACACACAGATACATACACACAGATACATACACACAGATACATACACACACGGATACATACACACACGGATACATACACACACAGATACATACACACAGATACAAACACACACAGATACACACAAGATACATACACACACAGTTACATACACAGTTACGCACACAGATACACTTACAGATACACACACAGATACATACACATACAGATATATACACACACAGATACATACACACACAGTTACACACACAGATACACTTACAGATGCACACACAGATACATACTAACACAGATACATACACATACAGATACATACACACACAGATACATACACACACAGATACATACACATACATATACACATACAGATACATACACATACAGATACACACACAGGTACACACATATACATACACACGCAGATACACACACAGATACATACACCAAGATAGATACACATACAGATACATACACATACAGATACACACACAGATACACATACAGATACATACACACACAGATACACACAGAGATACACATACAGATACATATACATTCAGATATACACACAGATACATACACACACAGATACAAACACACACAGATACATACACACACAGTTACATACACAGTTACACACACAGATACACTTACAGATTCACACACAGATACATACACACACAGATACATACACACATATACAAACACACAGATACATAACCACAGATACATACACACATATACAGACACAAATATACATACACACATATACAAACACACATATACAAACACACAGATACATACACACAGATACATACACACAGATACATACACACATATACAAACACAGAGATACACACACAGATACATACACACAGAAAAATACACACACAGATACATACACACATATACAAACACAGAGATACACACTCAGATACATACACACAGAAAAATACACACACAGATACATACACACAGATACATACAGATACATACACAGATATACAGATACATACACACAGATACATACACACAGATACATACACACAAGGATACATACACACACAGATAGATACACACACAGATACATACACACACAGATACATACACACACGGATACATACACACACAGATACATACACACAGATACACACAAGATACATACACAGTTGCATACACAGTTACGCACACAGATACACTTACAGATACACACACAGATACATACACACACAGATACATACACTCAGATACATACACATACAGATATATACACACACAGATACATACACACACAGATACATACACACAGTTACCCACACAGATACACACACAGCAACTTACTAACACAGATACATACACACACAGATACAAACACATACAGATACATACACACAGAGATACATACACACACAGATACATTAACACACAGATACATACACACACAGATACATAAACACAGATACATACACACACGGATTAATACACACACAGATACATACACACACAGATACATACACACACAGATACATACACACACAGATACATACACACAGATACATACACACACGGATACATACACACAGATACATACACACAGATACGGACACACACAGATACACACAAGATACATACACACCGATACATACACACACATATACCTACACACACATATACCTACACACACAGATACATACACATACAGATACATACACACACATATACCTAAACATATAGATACATACACACACAGATACATACACACACAGATACTTACACACACAAAGATACAAACACACACAGATACACACAAGATACATACACACACAGTCACATACACAGTAAAACAACCAGATACACTTACAGATACACACACAGATACATAAACACACAGATACACACACAGATACACACACAGATACCAACACACAGATACATACACACACAGATACATACACATACAGATACATACACACACAGATACATACACATACAGATACAAACACACACAGATACATAGACACAGATGCATACACACACAGATACATACACATACAGAAACATACACACACAGATACATAGACACAGATACATACACACACAGATACATACACATACAGATACATACACACACAGATACATACACACAGATACATACACATACAGAAACATACACACACAGATACATACACACACAGATACAAACAAACACAGATACATAAACACAGATACATAAACATAGAGAAACATACACACACAGATACATAGACACAGATACATACACACACAGATACATATACACACAGATACATACACACACGGATACATACACACACAGATACACACAAGATACATACACAGTTGCATACACAGTTACGCACACAGATACACACTCAGATACATACACACACAGATACATACACACATATACATACACATACAGATATATACACACACAGATACATACACACACAGATACATACACACATAGTTACCCACACAGATACACTTACAGATACACACACAGCAACATACTAACACAGATACATACACACACAGATACAAACACATACAGATACATACACACACAGATACATACACACACAGATACATTAACACACTGATACATACACACACAGATACATACACACACGGATACATACACACACAGATACATACACACACAGATACATACACACACAGATACATACACACACAGATACATACACACACAGATACATACACACAGATACATACACACACGGATACTTACACACACAGATACATACACACAGATACAAACACACACAGATACAAACACACACAGATACACACAAGATACATACACACACAATTACATACACAGTTACGCACACAGATACACTTACAGATACACACAGATACATTCACATACAGATATATACACACACAGATACATACACACAGATACATACACACACAGTTACACACACAGATACACTTACAGTTGCACACACAGATACATACTAACACTGAAACATACACACACAGATACATACACATACAGATACATACACACACAGATACACACGCAGATACACACAAGCAGATACATACACCAAGATAGATACACATACAGATACATACACATACAGATACACACACAGATACACATACAGATACATACTCACACAGATACACACAGAGATACACATACAGATACATATTCATTCAGATATACCAACAGATACATACACACACAGATACAAACACACACAGATACATACACACACAGATACAAACACACACAGATACATACACACACAGTTACATACACAGTTACACACACAGATACACTTACAGATTCACACACAGATACATACACACACAGATACATACACACATATACAAACACACAGATACATACACACAGATACATACACACATATACAGACACACAGATACATAAACACATATACAAACACACATATACAAACACACATATACAAACACACAGATACATACACACAGATACATACACACAGATACATACACACATATACAAACACAGAGATACACACACAGATACATACACACAGAAAAATAAACACACAGATACATACACACAGATACATACAGATACATACACAGATATACAGATACATACACACAGATACATACACACAGATACATACACACACAGATGCATACACACACAGATACATACACACACAGATACATACACATAGATACATACACACAGATACATACACACAGATACATACACATACAGATACATACACACACAGATACATACACACAGATACAAACACATAGATACATACACACAGATACAAACGCACAGATACAAACACACAGATACATACACACAGATACATACACACAGATACAAACACACAGATACAAACACAGATACATACACACAGATACATACACACAGATACAAACACACAGATACATACACACAGATACACACACAGATACATACACACAGATACATACACACAGATACAAACACAGATACATACACACAGATACATACACATACATACACACAGATACATACACACACACATACACATACAGATACCTACACAGATACATACACACAGATACATACACACAGATACAAACACACAGATACATACACACAGATACATACACACAGATACAAACACACAGATACATACACACAGATACATACACACAGATACAAACACACAGATACATACACACAGATACACACACAGATACATACACACAGATACATACACACAGATACAAACACACAGATACATACACACAGATACATACACACAGATACAAACACACAGATACATACACACAGATACATACACACAGATACATACACACAGATACATACACACACATAGATACACATACAGATACATACACGCAGATACATACACACACAGATACACATACAGATACACACACACAGATACATACACATACAGATACATACACACAGATACATACACACAGATACAAACACACATACAGACACATACAGAGATACATACACACGGATACATACACATACAGATACACATACAGATACCTACACACAGATACATACACACATACATACACATACAGATACATACACATAGAGTTACATACACAAATACATACACACACAGATACATACAAATACAGATTTATACACAGATACCAACACACAGATACATACACATACAGATACATACGCTTACAGATACATACACAGATACATGCACACACAGATACATACACATACAGATACATACAGAGATACATAAACACACACATATACATACATACATACACAGATACATACACACACAGATACATACACACACAGATACATACACATACAGATACATATACACAGATACACTTACAGATACACTTACAGATACATACACACACAGATACACTTACAGATACATACACACAGATACATACACGCACAGATACATACACACACAGATAAATACACACACAGATACACTTACAGATACATACGCATAGAGATACATACACAGATACATACACACACAGATACATACACACAGATACATACATACACAGATACATACACACACAGATACATTCACACACAGATACAGACACATACAGATACACATACAGATACATACAAACAGATACATACACACACAGATACACTTACAGATACACTTACAGATACATACACACAGGTACATACACACACAGATACACTTACAGATACATACACACACAGATACATACAAATACAGATACACTTACAGATACATACACACACAGATACATACACATACAGATACACTTACAGATACATACACACACAGATACACTTATAGATATATATACACACAGATACACTTACAGATACATACACACAGATACATACACACACAGATACACTTACAGATACATACACACAGATACACTTACAGATACATACACAAACAGATACACTTACAGATACATACACACAGATACACTTACAGATACATACACACACAGATACACTTACAGATACATACACACAGATACACTTACAGATACATACACACACAGATACACTTACAGATACATACACACAGATACAATCACACACAGATACACACACAGATGCATACACACACAGATACCTACACATACAGATACATACACACACAGATACATACACACACAGATACATACACACACTGATACTTACACAGATGCACACACAGATACATACACACACACAGAAACATACACACACAGATACATACACACACAGACACATACACAGAGACATACACACAGATACAAACACAGATACTTACACACCCAGTTACCTACACACAGATACATACACACACAGATACACACACACAGATACAAACACATCCAGATACAAACACACACAGATACACACAAGATACATATACACACAAGATACATATACACACAGATACACACCCAGATACAAACACACACAGACACACACAGATACATACACAGATACACACACTGATACATACACAGATACACACACTGATACATACACACAGTAACATACACACACAGATACACATACAGATACACACACCGACTCAGACATACACAGATACATACACACACTGACACAGATACATACACACAGATACATACACACTGACACAGATACAAACACACAGATACATACACACACAGATACATACACACACAGATACATATACACACTGATACATATACACACAGCAACATACACACACAGATACACATACAGATACACACACCGACTCAGACATACACAGATACATACACACACAGATGCATACACACTCACAGATACATACACACAGATACATACACATACCGACACAGATGCATACACACTCACAGATACATACGCATACTGACAGATACATACACAGATACACACAGATACATACACACACAGATACATACACATACTGACACAGATACACACACAGATACATACACACACAGATACACACACAGATACATACACAGATACACACACAGATACATACACACACAGATACATACACATACTGACACAGATACACACACAGATACATACACACACAGATACATACACATACTGACACAGATACATACACACACAGATACATACACACACAGATACATACACATACTGACACAGATACATACACACACAGATACATACACATACTGACACAGATACACACACAGATACAGACACAGATACATACACACACAGATACATACACACAGATACATACACATACTGACACAGATACACACACACAGATACATACACACACAGATACATACACATACTGACACAGATACATACACACACAGATACATACACATACTGACACAGATACATACACACACAGATACATACACATACTGACACAGATACATACACACACAGATACATACACACAGATACATACACACACAGATACATACACAGATACACACACAGATACTTACACATTTACAAACACATATACATACACAGATACACACACAGATACACACCGATACATACACAGATACAAACACACAGATACACACACAGATACACACACAGATACAAACACAGATACACCCACAGATACAAACACACAGATACAAACACACACAGATACACACAAGATACATACACATACAGATACATACATACACAGATACACCCACAGATACACACACAGATACACACACAGATACACACACAGAGACACCCACAGATACACACACTGATACACACAGATACACACACAGATACACCCACAGATACAAACATACAGATACATACACAGATACACACACAGATACACACACCGTCTCAGACATACACAGATACATACACACAGATACATACACACACCGACACAGATACATACACACACAGATGCATACACACTGACAGATATATACACACATATACATATACATATACATACCGTCACAGATACACACACTGACACAGATACACACACAGATACATACACAGATACACACACAGCTACATACACAGATACATACACAGATACATACAGATACACACACCGACTCAGACATAGACAGATACATACACAGACATACATAAATACACAGATACATACACACAGACATACAGAGATAGACACAAAGATACACACACACCAACACAGACACTGATACACACACAGCTACATAGACACACAGATACACACACAGCGACACAGACATACACAGATATATACACACTCCGACACAGACATGCACAGATACATGCACACAGATACACAGTGACACAGACATACCCAGATACATACACAATCCGACACAGACACACACAGATGCATACACACACCGACAGAGACATGCACAGATACATACACACAGATACACACTGACACAGACATACCCAGATACATACACAATCGGACACAGACATATACAGATATATACAGACTCCGACACAGACATGCACAGATACATACACACAGATACACACTGACACAGACATATCCAGATATATACACAATCTGACACAGACACACACAGATACATACACACACCGACAGAGACATGCACACACTGACACAGACATAGACAGATACATACACACACAGACAGACTCCGACAGACGTACAAACAAACACAGACACAGACAGACTCACACAGACACATACACAAAGACAGACTCATACAGACATACACAGATACATACACTGACACAGACAGACTCACACAGACACATACACAAAGACAGACTCATACAGACATACACAGATACATACACTGACACAGACAGACTCACACAGACATACACAGATACATACACACACCGACACATACATACACACACAGATACATACACACACTGACACATACATACACACACAGACACAGACAGACTCACACTGATATACACACATACATACACACAGACAGACTCACACAGACATACACACATACGTACACACACACAGACTGGCTCACACAGACATATACAGATACATTCTCTCACAGTCAGATTCAGACAGACAGATTGACACAGACATACACAGATACATTCATTCACAGACAGACTCACACAGACTTACCCACACACACAGACATACACACATACATTCTCTCACAGACAGACTCAGACAGACTGATTGACACAGACATACACAGATTCATTTACTCACAGACAGAGTCACACAGATATACACACACAGACATACTCACACAGACTTATACAGATACATACACACAGACACATTCACTCACAGACATTCTCAAAGAGACATACACACACAGATACATATACACATCGACACAGACATACACAGATACATACACACACAGACACAGATATACACAGACATACACACACATACACACTCACACAGACATACTCAGATACATACACTGACAGACACAGACATTCACAGATACATTCACTCACAGACATACAGATACATTCAGTCACAGACAGACTCACACAGACTCACACAGATATAGACAGGTACATACACACACAGACACATACATACACAGACAGACTCACACAGACATACACACACAGACTCACACAGACATACACAGTTACATACACACACAGACACATACATACACAGACAGACTCACACAGACATACACACACATACACATATACATACACACACAGACACAGACAGACTCACACGACATACACAGATACATATACACACAGACAGAGACAGACAGATGCATACATGAACATTTTTGTAAAAATGTTTTTTTTGTAATCAGGGTGTCGCAAAATATATATATATTTGGTGAAATCTCGGTATTAAATTTTTGGTTGCAATACAATTTTGTCTCTAAATACTATGTACGTAGCACATGTAGAAAGTTTTTTATTCAGGGGACCTCAATAAATATTTCTGGTGAAAGATGAACATTCACATTTTGGGTGGAATACAATTCCCTTTCTACATACTATATGTTATAGGGAATAAGGCGTGATTAAGAGGACTCATGACTAGATGGGGCTAAAGGCAAGGCAACTTATACTACACAACGGCATAAAACAGAATTGCAATGAGAGAAGAAAGCAAGTGAATAGGGGAACAAATCTAAATATAGCCATAAACTCGGCAAAGTGCTCATCTTAAGGCTAAATAAAGTTTAAAGGGCTGTCAATCATAATCCCAAGTTCAAAGGGTTGTGCAAAATAAATGTAAATGGCATGTTATTTATAGATGCTCTTTAACTCCTGTGGTTGTCAGCGTCCCATTCTAAATTGGGTGTGAAAGATCACTTAATTTTACTCAGAGGCCTCTTTATCAGGCTTGAATTTCTTTTACTTGCTGTAAATCTACGACACGGGACCAATGGCTTTACTTCTCTACTCTGAAGGAAGCCATATTAAGGATTTTTACAGCCGAAAAAATCCATCATCCTGTGTCGGGTTTGAACCCATAACCTGGGGTATATGAAGTTACCATGGTAACCACTTCACCACAGAAGGCGACAAAGGGTTGTCCAACATGCATAAGACTAGTACTCAATAAAATTCAACCTACAAGCCATGCATCTACATTCAATAAGCAGTCTACATAAATCATTTGACAGCCTTTCTGTGGAAATGAACATATTTTTACTTCTTCCTATGAAGTGTCAGTGAAAGTTGGCTGATTGTGGAGCAGGAGCAGGACGCCATGTGCACAGTGGATAGGAGAATTGTCACAGGATGCAAACAACTTGCTGCTCCAGGTAGGTACATGGATTGACTGCCACCATTTTTGTCTTCAGGATAAGCTAGGCACAGACCTCATGACACTTATTGAACTTGGAATGGACCTGTTTGAAAATATTTTATACCACCATTGCTGAAGCAGAATCTGTTGTATAATTTGGTAATCCAGTAAAAAATAATTTAGCTCTAAGGGTACCTGGTGTCTACCTCATGCCTTGTGAACGTGACATAGCATACATCAGTCAAACAAGATGCACTATTGTCACATGCATCACTGAACACCAAAGAAAGCATCAGAAAAATCTGGATTGACTGAAGCCTTCAGGCCTAAAACTAAGTACAGCATGATATAGAGCCTAACTAACACTTTAGCTCACATTGTGTGTGCTAGAAAATGTTTTCTGTGCTCAAGTTCAAACATTACATGTATAACTCTCCAAGCCTGAGGAGAGTTAGACGTGTTCCTAGTCTACAAGAACTTAACCACGTTCTGACGGGAATGTGGGGTTTACAGGATGGCGGGTAACAATGAGGGTGTGGAGTGACAGGATTGCTCCTAACAGTTGCCAGTCATGGTGCACCGCTGGTGTAATTATTTAGCAAAAGTTTTTTATTTTTTTGGGGTTGTAAATTTTGATGTCCAAGCAACTCTTGAAGGATTGTAAGGAGCTTAGCTGTAGCAGCTGTTGGAGGTGCTCCCTCATTACTGGGAATGCCCGCAAGTCATGCAGGCGAGCCTGTATCGCCTGAAGTGACAGTTTTTGGGATTATAATCCCCAAGAGAACTAATGAGGGTGCTATGATGCAATGGTAATCTTTTGTCAAATTTTGTTGCCCGACACCTAATCTCGTCCTCCAGGTGTGGCAGACCAGAGGGTTTGTGCAGGAGTCTCAAGGAAATCCAAGAGGCACAGAATAGATGGTCCGAAGGCATGCGCTGAAGCAACAGCAGACTGAAATCTGCCACCACGCCCCAGATCTCGCAGGTGCAGATTAACAAGGGGACTAGGAGAGCCCTCAAAAGGTGCAACTTAAGGCAAACCGGCATCGGGTACAAGGAGGCTGCAGCCCCAACATCTCAGCTGCCTGATGTGCCCTGCAAAAGTAATGCCCTTGTCAAGCTTCACCCCCAAGTAGGTGATGGTGTTTGTCCATTCAATCCTGATCTGAGGTATGTGAATAAGTGAACTTTGCAGGAAAGCGGCGCTTGGTGAAGAGGATAGCGTGACTTTTCTCCAGGTTGATGGAAAACTGCCAACGCTCGCACCACTCTTGGATGAGGCGGAGGTGTCTCTGAATGGGGTTGAAGCTCTGCGTGGCTGTTTGTTTGTACAGAATAACAGCACGTCATCAGCATATTGAGCTATGTTGACTTGCTGCTCTGTTGGTAGGTCGGCCATGCAGACGCTGAAAAGCCTTCAGGGACTCTGCCTCTTATTGGCCAAAGTATTGATTTGTGTCTCGTAACTGAGACAACAAAAGATCTGTGTCTTAGATATGAGTGTAGAAGGTGTATGATGTGAGACCTGAGCTCCAGTTGGATGAGTTTGAGGAGCAGACCCGCGTGCCAGGTCGTAGAGAAGACCTTCTCCACGTCCCGCGACACCACCACAGTGTAGGCTCTGTCCTGGAAACCCAGTGCAGCAGCTTCCACCACTTGCAGTTGCTGGGGTGTAGAACGCCTAGGACGGAAACCAAACTAGTGGTCTGGGATGGCTCGAATGTCGCCCAAAAGAGGGGACAAGCGGTTTAGCAGTAGCCTCTCGAAGACCTTCGAGAGAACTGATGGGGGACTGGTGGATCGGTAGTTGGAAGGATGTAGTGGGTCTTTTACCGGCTTCAAAATGCATATCACCCGGGCCTCCCTCCACTCGCGTGGAAAGTGGCACAAGGTGAGGCACATGTTGAAAACCTTGGTTAAAAAGAGCACCACCTTGTTGGGGAGGCAGCGGAGCATGGCGGGGGTTAGTCCGTCAGGGTCCACTTCCTTTTTGGGGCTGAGACGCCGGAGTGCACCCTGGAGCTCACTGGGCCGGATGACAGGAAGTCGGTCCAACTCGTCGGGGAACGTCGAAGGTATCGACGCACCTCCCGTCGAGCACGGTCCGAGAAGTCTTCGTCCTGGGGGTCGTCTCGTGGCCGCATAGTCCTTTCGAGATAGCGAACACATCGGCTTTGGCTTGGGGTTCATAAGTCAGGCCTTGGGTGCCTTGGATTGGGGAGGTGAATTGACCTCCGCGACGTCGGAGAGCTTTGGCAATCCTCCACACGTCGCCATCCTTGAGCCTCAGGCGGGCCATCGTCTCCTCCCACGTTCGCACCCTGTGCTCGCGTAGTCGGGTCCGGACCTCACGGCGTGAACGCTTCAGGAGCCCTCGGTTATGTGGCGTGCGGTGACGCTGGTATAGTCTGCGGGCAGCCCAGGATCTGCGGACGAGCAGATAGAGTTCAAGAGAAGGACATCCGGGTGAAGGGATGCGAACGGTTAGGCTATGAGCAGTTCGCACCACGATGGAGCGCAGCCTCCTCCAGGGATGGGATATCTGTGATCCTAGGGTTCGGCGGGATGGAGTCATTGAGGCAAACGCTGCCGCATTCCCAGTCGACGTCGCGGTTTTGAACCGAGACGTCAAGACTGGCAACCCGTGTGTTAACCTCAGCTAACACGGGATTATGATAGAAATGAAGTGCGGTGATCGAAGTGAGAGTGTATAAAAAGGGAATTGCCTGATGATCGCGAAGTCAATAACGGATGTCCGCCCTTGACCTCGTGGCTGGTGTGTGGGTTGTCAGGGGCCCTCTACTCTGAGTTGAGTGTCCACATCTACCAAGCGTATATCATTGCCTCGGGCGTCCGCCCGGAGGCCGCAATGCCAACGCGGATGTTTGGCATTGAAGTCCCCGGCCAGAATGACATTAGGATGAAGGGCTAGGATGGAAAGGTAATCGTTTAGTACGAACTGCCTTCGGGGTGGGTGGTAAACAGACATCAGTAAAACTTTCGTACCGCCAAGGTCAACACAGGCATCCGTGGCTTCCATGGATTGAAGAGGCGGGAGCTGGATGGGTCTATGGACTAAGCTGTTCCTCACGAAGACCGCTGTGCCACCACCTCGGCGGCTCACACGATCCACTCTGAGGCAGCTGTAGCTCGGAAGTCGGAACGGGGTATCTGGACGGAGATGTGTCTCGTGACCAGCACGAGGTCTAAGACAAGTGAGCCGGCAAAATGTTGGAACTCTCTCCCCTGACCAATCAGGCCACTGGCTGCACCAGTGTACGCCAGTCTGGAAGTACGCTCCGCTCTTTATGGAGTGATTGGCCGGTTCACCTGAAGCTGCCCAATAGGGTCGCTTCCAGATGTGGTGGCCGACCAATCAGGGTCCTCGGTGTAGAAGCGGAAGATGATAGAAGCTGTCGCTTCTCTGGTTGGTAGAGATGAATGTTGGTTAGCAGGCTTCTGCTGGATTGGCGCTAATAAGCGCCTGAGATGCACTGGAAGAGGAGCAGGAACTGGAAAGTCGACCGCTCTTAGCTGCTGCCTCTCGTAGAATAACCGGCCGGAAACAGAAACAACCACCACCAAAAACAAAACAAAAAACATGTGTCTCGCTGACCAGCACGAGGTCTAAGACAAGTGAGCCGGCAAAATGTTAGAACTCTCTCCCCTGACCAATCAGGCCACATGCGTTCCAGAACGCGAATCGAAAAGAGGTACGAGACCTAGTTCGATTCGCCATTCTGGGCGGTCTGGACGATCACGGTCAGGAGAGCAAGTCCCTCCATGGCGACAGCCATCTTTGCGGCTGGGTCGTAGGCAGAGAGGAATCTGGCCAGCAGATCAGAAATGCGCTGGCCGTGGTTCAGCAGAAGCTGCAATATCCACGCCATCACATGATAGCTGCAGGACACGGGAAGTGGTGGGGGTGGTGGTGGTGGTTCTAGGAGTGGATGCGGGAGGAATACGACGGGGCTCTGTACCGCCGCCAGCCACCTCCTGCCCCTGCTGTCCCTCGGGTACGGGAGTACCGTTTCCTTGCGGAGCCCTGGGAAAGAAGTTAGGCTGCTGGCAGGCCAGCGTACCTTAGCTTAGGTGGGTGGGTTTTGTCTGGGGTTGACTGGAGCTTGTGTATTGCGTGAGGGTTGGCGTGTGTTTGTACCATACCGTGACATCGCAGGGTCACGTGCAGCCCACTGCGCCGTAGTGGTGCTGGTGGCGATCCTTTCTTGCGCCGGCTGTCTTGCAGGTGCAGATATTGGCTCCGATTGGCGGCAGGTGCAGTTCTTGTGTTCTGCTGCGGTTGTGGTGGCGGCCTCCTGGCCGCTATGACAGCTTTCCTCTTGGGACAACCACCATAACATGTAATATGATCGCCACCGCAGTTTCCATATTTCAGCTTCTCGGTGGAAGCTATCTGGCAGACCTATTTTGGGCGGGGGCCTCCGCACCTTAAGCAGTGCATGTTGCAGAAGCAGAAGTGACTGGAGTGGTTAAACCCCAGGCATCGGTGGCATTGTGGGGGCCCACTAGAGCCCTTGGAAGGTTCTGTTTTTACCCGGAGGTATCAGATGGCGGTGAGGCCAAATATCCTGTCCTCCGGGTCGTTGGCCCGCTCCACTACTACGAGGAAGAGGGGGAGGGTTTTTTTTTTTGGCCCTTGCCCATCTGGAGCGGACCTGGTGAGCTGCTTCACCAGCTTGGGGGTGATACTCTGGCAGGTGAGGTCTGCCGCGATGTCCTCCACCGAGGTGTCGTTTGGTAGGCTACGAATGTCACGGGACTTCTCCAGCCTGAAGGTGAAGTGGGGAACACCTTTCTGCTTGAGGGCTTGTAGAAGAAGCGTGTAGTCCTCCGGAATCTTAGCCTGGAAGAAGCAGTTCCTCCTCACCGTGCATTGAGAGGGACGGCATGACCTCCTTGAGGAAGCCTACCGGCCCCTTGAAGTCATTCACGATAATAGGAGGAACATGGCTCCTCAACGCAGAGTTCTGGGCGGGGCCAGAATCAGTGGGACGGGATGTTGCTTGTGATTGGCCAGAGGGCACGCCCTCTGCAGCCAATCGGGTTCGCCTCTTCTCTATCCTCGTGGCCACCACATGAAAATGGTCTTCCCCGTCTGTGGAGAGACCGGAAGAGGACTCCTCATGATCTTCCATCATGGAGGATGAGTGATACGACATGACCAAAGTCCTGCCGCTGTGGTGCGAAAAATCTGTGCGCACACTGGTACAGTCGTCATCGGAGTCAGACTCCTGGTTTTGGCATATACGTAAATCTGGTTCGCGCGGGATACCCTCATTGGTGGATTGCTTGGACAAGTCTAAACATCTGATCTTACCCTTACCGCCTTGGCGATCCTGGCTAGATCGCTTCTTTTTATCCTCAACAGTAGCAGAGCCACTGGAGGGCAGGGTGGCTGCACCAGTGCTGGTGCTGGCAACGGCCGTTGGATCATCACCGGCAGCCCCGCTTTGGGCTTTGCCTTTGGATGGTTTGGATTTTGGCATAGATTAGGAACACTGCCCTGCACCCTAGGTGATTAGTCGGTTCACCTGAAACTGCCCAATAGAGTCACTTCCAGATGTGGTGGCCGACCAATCAGGGTCCTCGGCGTGAAGCTGGTGCTGATGGAAGCGTATGCTTCTCTGGATGTTGGAGAATCTTGTTGGTATGCAGACTTCTGCTGTTGGCGCTAAAAAGCACCATTGAAAATCTCGAAGAGGAGCTGGATCTGGTAAGACGACCTTTCTTCACCGCTGCCTCACGAAGAATGGTGGTCGCCTCAGTCATATTAAATATTAGTTGCTTCATGGCCAAAAAATATGCGAACCAGTCGATGCTAGCTTCACTATAAATACACGAACCCAGACTTTCAAGTTTTCAGTTTACCCTGAAGACGAAGATGAGGCATATCTTGCAAACGCTGGAGTCCATTCATGACCTCCTGGCTACAAGACCGAGAACACTTAAGAGTTAATGCATCATCAGGATAGCTTCACCTCTTACTTTAATTATAGTTTAGTCTTTAGATATGAACTTTCACTAAGTTATGGCTATATTTAGATTTGTTCCCCTTTATTCACTTCTTTTTTTCTCTCTTTCTCACTTACCTTTCCTGCCGTTTTCTCCACGTTTACAACCCGAAGGTTAACTTGCCTAGTTTCTTCTCCCACTGTCTGTACACTATTTGCATGTATCTCACTTTCCTGCTCACCTGAGGTGACTGTGTCAACAAGCGCTACCAAATTTATCTGAATACAAGACAATGGGCCCCCCCCCCCAAATATTAATGTTCAGAACTAGGGATTGTCTTGTATTTGTGATATATATTTCCTGAATGCCAAATGGGGAAAACCAAGTTTCAAACTTGGCGGGTATGGCAGTGGCGAAACCTGGGGGAAATGGTGTACATTACTGCCAAGGTCGCGGCTCAGCACTGAAAATCAGCTGTTAAGGAGCCTATTGGAACAAAAGTTACTCTCAGAGACTAAAATAAAAGTACAGGACTTCCTTTCACGTCGGTAGTTGCACCAAGTGAACAGAGAAAGGTTAGCTGCACATATCCCCACATATACCACAAGCTGAATTTACGTGCAAAATCAAACTAGGTTTTACATTATATTATAATAAGTAAGTTGCCTTAATAGGATCCATAATTGTCGTTGCAGCTACGCCGTCACATCCTATCATCACATATACTTCTCCCGCTCACAATGTGAGTTTCTGCGTAAATACAAATTAGGTAAAAACATTTACGATGTGTTATATTAGGTATGTCGTGCAAAAAGAAAATCATATTCATCATCGTTGTTACAGTTACGCCACCGCCACGTCCCATCACACATTTCCACACTCCCCTCTCCGGCAACTGCTCAAAACGTGAATTTGCGCGCAAATTCAAATTAAGTACAATACATAATTAAGGGACCTAACCAGCCTAAGTGTTCAAAATATACGGGAAACCTTTAAATTTCATTTAAAAATTCTTCTTTTTATATACTTCTGTCTTTTAAACATGTCTTATGTAGATGATATGCTAAATTCCAAAATTAAGTTCTGAAAAATGAGGTATAAGTTGTTTTGTATTTGGATAAATATGGTACTTGTGCTATACGAGTTTCTGGTCATGATTATTGGCCTTAAACTAATTGCATTACCTGATATAGTGCCAACAAGTTCTCTGTTGGTCTGCTTCAGCTTCTGTAGTTCTTTTTCCAGGGTTTCCATTTTTCCTTTCTCCTTTTCCAGATCTTTTATTTTCTTCCCAGCTTTTTGTAGTTGGGCTTCGTAATCTTTCTTCATTTTCTCTAATGCCTCAGAGTCTGAACCTTTAGCATCCACAGCATCCTCCAACTCCTTCATTCTGCTTTCTAGTTGATCTATGTACTTAGCATCATTATTCAGTGTGTCACTTTGTTCCTTTATTGTAGCTTCCAGTGAAGCTATTTTTTTAGTTTTGTCATTTACATCATCCTGTAGTGATTTGTGTTTGTTGTCCATTTCAGCAGTTGCAGAAGAATGCTGTGCCTCAGCCTTGTCTAAATTTTGTTGCAGTTCTTTTATTTTTTCTTTTAATTCAGTTATTGTTGCTTTCAGTGAAGTTATTTGTTCAGTTTTGTCATTTAACTCATCCTGTAGTGACTTGTGTTTGTTGTCCATCTCAGCAGCTGTGGAAGAGTGCTGTGCCTGAGCCTTGTCTAAATTTTGTTGCAATTCTTTTATTTTTTCTTTTAATTCAGTTATTGTTGCTTGCAGTGAAGTTATTTGTTCAGTTTTGTCATTTAACTCATCCTGTAGTGACTTGTGTTTGTTGTCCATCTCAGCAGCTGCGGAAGAGTGCTGTGCCTGAGCCTTGTCTAAATTTTGTTGCAATTCTTTTATTTTTTCTTTTAATTCAGTTATTGTTGCTTGCAGTGAAGCTATTTGTTCAGTTTTGTCATTTAACTCATCCTGTAGTGACTTGTGTTTGTTGTCCATCTCAGCAGCTGTGGAAGAGTGCTGTGCCTGAGCCTTGTCTAAATTTTGTTCCAACTCCTTTACTCTTTGTTCTGCTTTATCATAAGCATCTTGTATTTCATTTATTCTGTTTTGTAAATCCTGTGTCTGTGATTGTGAAGGGTCAGCTTTTGATTTGTGGTCGTCTTCTAACTCCTTTATGTGGTTTTCTAGTTCATCCATTGCTTCTTGTAGTTGGCGTATTTTGTCCTCGCGTACATTTGCTCTTTCTTTGGCAGCATTCAGCTCTGACGTGAGGCTATTCACGGTACTTTGCAACTCACTTGGTTGAGTTTCTGTTGATGCATCGGTGGTAGGGCAGGAACAAGGATCTGTCTCTTTTAAAATTTTAACCTGCTCCTCTAGCTTTTTTAGCAGTTCTTCTGTTTGTTGTTTATCTTCCTTTTCAGCTTGAAGTTCAGCCTCACATTTCTTAGAAGCTTCTTGGAGCCAGTTAACTTGCTTCATCAGATTATCCATTGCTTTAGAGTAATCCTCTATCCGCAGTTTCAAACACTTAATAAACTCATCTTTACACTTACTCTCTGAGCCTGCAGACTTGAGGCATTCTATTGTGCACTTGAGAGTATTAATTTGATCTATGTAACCTTCAACTGCTTTCTTCAGATCATCCCGCTCTTTTGTTACACTGTTGAGCTGCTCAGTAAGATCTGTTGAGCTTTCCCTTGACTCTGCCAGTGACTCATCAGATGGTGTTTTCACAGATTCCTCCAGCATTTTCAGCTTGTCTAAAAGAGCCTCTACTTCCTGTTTGTGTTTCTTTGTGCGTTCTTCATAGTCTTGCCGAAGCATTTCACATTCACAGCTAGCACTTTTCAGTTTAGCGCTAAGATTTTCTTTTTCAACAGCATATCTATCAATTGCAGATTGACTTTCATTTAATAGTCCTTTTAACTCCTTCACTGCATCTCTTTCCTTATCTAGTTCATTTCTGAGTTTTTCTATCTGTTTGCTGCATTCTTCATCTTTTGCTATGTACTCACCAAGTTGTTCATTCACCTCCTTTAGAGAGTGCTGTAATTGTTTCTTTGCTTCTTCCAGTTGTTTACATTTACAGCTTCTTATTTTATTTTCACCTTGTAGATTTCTGTTTAGTTTCTTCTGTGAGTTTAGGTCTTTTTCTTTCTCAGAGAGTTTGCTTAAAGCATCATCCAGTTCCCTTTTCAGTTGCTCAGCATTACTTTTACAGTTGTCTCTCTGTCTTAAAGCTTCATCCAGTTCCCTTTTCAGTTTCTCAGTATTACTTTTGCAGTTGTTTCTCTCTCTTAAAGCTTCACCCAGTTCTCTTTTCATTTGTTCAATAGTGTTTCTACAGTCATCTCTCTGTCTTAAAGTATCATCCAGTTCCTTTTGTAATGAGTTATTACTCTTATCACACGTGCATTTCTCTTCTATTGCATCATTCAGTTTTTCCCTCAGTTGCTCAATAGTATTTTGGCAATTGTCTCTTTCTTGCAATGAATCATCCAGTTCTCTTTTCATTTGTTCAATAGTGTTTCTACAGTCATCTCTCTGTCTTAAAGTATCATCCAGTTCCTTTTGTAATGAGTTATTACTCTTATCACATGTGCATTTCTCTTCTATTGCATCATTCAGTTTTTCCCTGAGTTGCTCAATAGTATTTTGGCAATTGTCTCTTTCTTGAATTGAACTATTCAGTTGTCTTTTCATTTGTTCAATAGTATTTCTACAGTCATCTCTCTGTCTTAGAGCATCATCCAGTTTTCTATTCAGTCTTTCTACATCATCTTTGTGATCAACTTCTGTTTGCTTTTCCGGTGGTTCAGAAGAAATTCCTCCTGAAGCATCATCAGCATTATCCCTCATTGTTAATGTATCTTCCAATTTATTGTTCATCATTTGTTGAATAAAATCTTTACATTCATTTCTCAATTTTAATGCCTCCTCCAGCTTTTCTTTCATCAATTCCTCAGTATCATCATTTCTCTGTCGTAATACACCTCCCACATCCATGTTCATCATGTCATCTCTCATTGCTAAAGCATTTTCCATGTTTCTTCTCAGTATTTCCTCAATAATATCTGTGGATTCGTCCGTGCTTCCTGAAGTATTGTCCATTGATTGAGAAGTCTTTGTGTAGATGTCTTTTCCTCCTAATGCATCCATCGATTCCTTTTTCATCTGATCAATACTACTTCTATAATCATCTCTCTGTCTTAAAGCATCATCCAGTTCTCTTTTCATTTGTTCAATGGTACTTTTATAATCATCTCTCTGTCTTAATGTATCTTTCAACTCCCTTTGCAGCGAGTCATTACTGTTATTGCACTCACATTTCTCTTCTATTGCATCATCCAGTTCTTCCCTCAGTTGCTCAATAGTATTGTGGCACTTGTCTCTTTCTTGCAATGAATCATCCAGTTCTCTTTTCAAATCTTCAATAGTACTTTTATAATCATCTCTCTGTCTTAAAGCATCATCCAATTCTCTATTCAGTCTTTCTACATTATCTTCTGTTTGCTTTTCCAATGGCTCAGAAGCAATTCCTCCTGATGCACTGTCTTGCATTGTTAATGTATCTTCCAACTTTCTGTTTATCGTTTGCTGAACAAAATCTTTGCACTCATTTCCCAATTGTAATGCATCCTCCAGCTTTGCTTTCCTCATTTCTTCAGTATTGTCATCTCTCTGCCCTAACACACCTCCCACATCCATTTTCATCATGTTATCTCTCATTGCTAAAGCATTTTCCATATTTCCTTGCAGTATTTCCTCAATAATATTTGTGGATTCATCTATGCTTCCTGAAGTATTGTCCACTGGTTCAGAAGTCTTTGTGCAGAGGGAGTTTCCTCCTGATGCATCATCAGGTTCCTTTTTCATTTGTTCAGTAGTATTTCTGCTGTCATCTCTCTCTTTTAATGCATCATTTAATTCCCTTTTTATTTGCTCAATAGTACTTCTATAATCATCTCTCTCATGTAATGCATCATCTAAGTCTTTTTGCAGTGCTTCTGAAGCATTTTTGCAATCACATATTCCTCCCATTGCATCATCCAGTTTCATGTTTAGTTGTTCTACTGTATTTTTGCAATTGTCTCTCTCTGCTAAAGCATCCTTCAGCTCGTGTTTCAGTTGTTCAATGGTCGTTTTATAAGTTTCCTCAAATGCACCAATTTGTTCACTTTTGTTTTTCAGAGAATCAACTTGGTTTTGCTTGCCATCCAGCTCAGCTTTCAGTTGTGACACTGTATTGTCTAACTGGGATGTCACTGACTGAAGCTGTTCATTTACAGCTTTCAGTGAATTCAGCTGAGACTTCAGGGACTGGATCTCTGCTTCTAATGGTGACATTTCAGCTACACGCATTTTGCATTCTTCCAAGTCCTTCTTTGTTTTTTCCAACTCAGCTTGTAGCTCAGACGTATCCTGCAAATCCTGTAAAAAACAGACAAAGTACTCCTGATTCAATGTTGACTACTTACTGGGATGGTTTCAGGAACACTTGGTCCCATTTTCAACTCCTAATTCTGACTGTATCTTGCTCTGTTGGCATCAATGGTGAGGGTGGGGTTGCAACCTTCGGAAGTCTATAGATCCAGCACCAGATGTCCCCAGCCTCATCACCAACACCAATAAAGTGAGATTCAGTCAAAAAGTGGCTGAAAATGGGACCAAGTGTTCCTTAAACTGGTCCCAGTAAGTAATTATCAAGTGATGTTTTGTGTCACAAAAACCGACTCATATCCTTTTCATTGAATATTAATCACATTTGCTCAGAGATCTCTTTATCAGAGTTGAGGTTCTTTTGCATGCCGTAAATCTATGACATGGGACTAACGGCCCTTTATCATGCTGTACTTAGTTGTGGGCCTGAAGGCTTCTTTTACTCTTCTTTCCCCACTATCCTGCTGTTGGTAAAGCTATTCAGATGTTTCAGGTTGCATAAGCCTGATGTTCAGTGACACATGTGGCAATAGTGTGTCCTGCTTGACAAATGTATGTTGTGCCATATTCGCAAGGAATGTGGCAAATACCAGGTTTCCTTAGAGCTGGCCTGCTAAAATTATCTGGTAGAGGTGCTTGCTGGTAGTATTATTTTCTGTTAGTGAAATACAGGGAGTTTCAAAAACAATATACGTGTTACAACCTATCGATCGCTGCGCCTTGGCTATTGGGGAAACAAATACATGTCTAGTTTATATTAACGGCTGCTAGATGTCAGTTGTCTTCTATTTTGCTTGCTAACCATCATATGCTTAAAATGGCTACACCGCAGCAGAAATCATTTTGTGTTCTTGAGTTTGCAAAGTGCAATTCTGTGACATTTCAGGTTAAGCTACCACATTGATCCTCCAAATGACAGTTTGTCGTTACAGGATGTGTGTGAAAAGGAACTCATGTTCCTCAAACTGCTTTCCAAAATCAGGTGGTCGTGCCAGTCGGGAGTTACAACAACTTGACTGGCTATGGAGCCGTACAAGAAACAGCTGTTACAAGCTCTGCATCCTGATGGCAAACAAAAACATTTTGTAACGAAATTCTTGATGCTATTGACATTGATAACACTTGATGAAGCGACTTTTCATGTTAGTGGTCAGGTAGACAATTTGCGGCCTACAGAACCGCATGCAGCCATTCAACATATAACATTCCCCCAAGGTGCGATATCCCAAATATCTGTTTACAGCTCACTCTTGTTTGATGGAAACATGGTTAATGGTCAGCAGTATCTCGCTATGTTACAAAACTGGATACTGCACGAAGACAACTTCATTTTTCAACAAGAGTGTGTGAATATTTGAATGTTGGATTGGTCATCAAGAAGCTGACGACTTATCATGTCTCAGATGGACTTCACAGTCACCAGATTTGACACCCTGTGACTACTTCCTATGGGGTTTCACTCCCACAGAACCTGGAAGAGTTGAAGAACCAGATCCGTGCTGTCATAACATCAGTGATGGAGGACATGCTTGCCCAAGTATCGATGTGATATTGCTGGAGCTGCTGGTGGAGGACATATTGAACATCTGTAATCTCAACTAGAGAGGTTCGTTCATACATATCTGTGTAAAGTTTCATATTCATATGTTCTAAAGTTTAATAAATATATCCATTCGAAAGGCATATATTCTTTTTGAAACACCTGTATTATGTTGGATATGAGTGAAGAAAAAGCCTGCAGCAGCAACAGATAAAGTGTTTCTCTGTTTTTGCTCAGATAAATGTAATGATTAGCATACAAGGTGTGACCAACAAAATGGGAATATTCCACCAGGCTTTATACAAACCATTTTCAAAACTTTTTTTTTATCTTGTAATTACACATATTCCTGATGTATGTTTGATTTTTCAGATGTTTTTAGGGGTATACTTGTTTTTGAAGTCTCAGCAAATTTGCATTACATTTTGCTTGAAAATGGTGTAGAGTGTTGGAAATGTTGGCTGTGGTTTATGGCAAATCTACTGTGAGTGAGACCAGGGGTTTTGAGTGATATCAAAGTTTCAAAGAGGGTCAACCAGACATACCCCTGGATGTCCTAACACATCAATTACTGACAATGTGGAACATGCAAAAAATGGTTCTGCCATACGGTTATACTGTCAATATGGAATGCTACGTTTGCAAGAAGTAATTCGAACAAAATGACCAGAATTTTCACAAAACCAGCTCCTGCTTATTCGCTGGCCATGGTCCCCTGCGACTTCTTTCTGTTCCCAAGGCTGAAGACAACATGAAGGGATGCTGTTGGTGAGCTAAAAACAGAATTGCTGAATTTGCTTCCAAGATTGGAAAAAGTGTGGCACAAGTGTATTATATCTCAGGGAGTTTATTTTGAAGGGGACAAAGTTGATGTAGATGCATAAACAAAGAATGTTTAAGAAAAACAAAAATTCCCATCATTTTATTATCACACCTCATAAATTGTTTTCACAGTAACTTTGCTTTTCTTAATCAGAAGAGGAATTACGCTACTGCTTTTTTTCTTCAGGGAATAGCAACTGATGAATTTGTAGAGGAGGGTTCTCTGAGCTAAAAGATGACAATATCAAACAGTGTGAACAGGATTCTAATTCAGGTGTGTAACATGCAGCAATAATGAGTCTTATTTTCTGGACAGAAATGACAAAACTAAATGGACTATAATATGGGACATGTGTGTAAACTACATTACTCAGTAATTTGCACAAAATTATATAATTTAATGATCAAAAAATTGGGTTGAATTTCAAAAGTATTCTTTATGTGTTACCTGTAATGATTTGGCTTAAATGTCAATAATTATTCTGAAAAAAATTAGCCCTTTAATTCATTGATGTATACCATAACAAAAACTCTGTTATATCTATCAACTTCCAAAGCAGTCACACACATGCAGGTGTAACAATGACTTCCAAAAGCAAGCTACAATATTTACAGTCTGCCTCCGTGGTGTAATGGTTACCATGTTAACTTCATATATCCAAATTCGCGGGTTCAAACACGACGGAGAATGATGGATTTTTTTGAGTGTAAAAATCCTTAGCATGGCTTCCTTTGGAAGGGAAGTAAAGCCCTTGGTCCCATGTCATATATTTATGGCACGCAAAAGAACCTGAAGCCTGATAGAGAGGCTCTGAACAAAATTAAGTGGTCTTTCACGCCCAGTATAGAATGGGACGCTGAGAACCACAGCAGTTAAAGAATCTCAAGCCTGATAGTGAGGCCACTGAACAAAATTAAGTGGTATTTCATGTCCAGTATAGAATGGGACGCTGAGAACCACAGCAGTTAAAGAACCTCAAGCCTGATAGTGAGGCCTCTGAACAAAATTAAGTGGTCTTTCATGTCCAGTAAAGAATGGGACGCTGAGAACCACAGCAGTTAAAGAATCTCAAGCCTGATAGTGAGGCCTCTGAACAAAATTAAGTGGTCTTTCATGTCCAGTATAGAATGGGATGCTGAGAACCACAGCAGTTAAAGAACCTCAAGCCTGATAGTGAGGCCTCTGAACAAAATTAAGTGATCTTTCACTCCCAGTATAGAATGGGACACTGAGAACCACAGCAGTTAAAGAACCTCAAGCCTGATAGAGAGGCCTCTGAACAAAATTAAGTGATCTTTCACACCCAGTATAGAATGTGACACTGAGAACCACAGCAGTTAAAGAACCTCAAGCCTGATAGAGAGAGGCCTCTGAACAAAATTAAGTGATCTTTCACTCCCAGTATAGAATGGGACTCTGAGAACCACAGCAGTTAAAGAACCTCAAGCCTGATAGAGAGGCCTCTGAACAAAATTAAGTGATCTTTCACGCCCAGTATAGAATGGGATGCTGAGAACCACAGCAGTTAAAGAACCTCAAGCCTGATAGAGAGGCCTCTGAACAAAATTAAGTGGTCTTTCACGCCCAGTATAGAATGGGATGCTGAGAACCACAGTAGTTAAAGAACCTCAAGCCTGATAGAGAGGCCTCTGAACAAAATTGAGTGATGTTTCACGCCCAGTATAGAATGGGATGCTGAGAACCACAGTAGTTAAAGAACCTCAAGCCTGATAGAGAGGCCTCTGAACAAAATTAAGTGATCTTTCACGCCCAGTATAGAATGGGACGCTGAGAACCACAGCAGTTAAAGAACCTCAAGCCGGATAGAGAGGCCTCTGAACAAAATTAAGTGATCTTTCACGCCCAGTATAGAATGGGATGCTGAGAACCACAGCAGTTAAAGAGCGTCCATGAATAAAACTACATTTCCATTTCACAATATTTACAGAATATTTAACATTATTGACGAGTTTAAATTTAAAAATAGCATGTGTTTACACTAGGCTCCAACTGCTTGCCATGTGAGCACTCAAGCATTAATTCCTGAAATATTATTATTATTATTATTGTTGTTGTTGTTGTAGGTTCTATTAAGGGCTTTTGGAGATAGATACACAGATTTAAGTATTTTTGTTGGTGGGGCCAGATGTGACGATGATTGTAAACAGCGCCACCTTTAGTTGCACTGCCAAAAACACATTATACATTTTATAACAAAGAGAACTCACCGAGTGGCAGCATGTCTATTCTTCTGTTGTTCAAGTTAGAGTTTCCTCTTTGTGAATGGAGCAGGGAGTTGAGCCTATCCTGGTCCTCATTCTGTTCAACTGCAGTTGTTGGTCCAATTTGCAGAAAATGATTTGTCACAGGAGTGTTGTTTGAAAAAACTGAACAGTTCACTGACAATGTATCATTATGATAAATCACTTTAATTTTTCATGGGATATAGTGGGACAGTAATCTGATGCCAATTTTCTTACAGTCAGCAGGGAAATTTTCTTTAAATGTAATAAATTGCTTTGGGTCAATAATTCCACAATTATAGAAAACAAAACCGGGCTTGTAGGCCGTGGTCCACTGGGCTTCTCCCTTCGTTCCCCAGACGTTTAGCCTGCGTCTGCGGCAGGCATCATCAGTGGCATGTACATCTCCGTGGTCTCTCAGTAGCGACTACTGGTACGTTGTCCGGAGCGCTCGGCTTATATAGTGTGGGAGGTACCACCCTCGCATGACCTGATTGGTCCGGATTGCGGTCCCCTGTGTCCGTGCTGTTTCTGATTGGTGTACGTGCTTTCTTGGTTGGTCTGTTCTGTAGGGCTGGGTGCCAAGTTTTATTTAGTCTGAATGTTTCTTCTTTCCTATTGAAATTGTTGGCATGTTTATAGATCTCAATAGCTTCACGGTGCAAACGTGTGTAGTAATGAGTAGTGGAAGACAAGATGTTAGTTTCGTCGTAACGGATCACATGTTCCCCTTCTGCTTCTAGAGCATGAAGTGCTACCGCCGATTTTTCTGGTTGACCCAAACGGCAATGTCTATGATGTTCTGTAAGTCTGGTGTTGATGCTCCGTTGTGTGGTCCCCACGCAGACTGCGCCACATGAACAGGGGATCCGATACACGCCTGCCGAAGTAAATGGGTCTCTGGGATCTTTGGCTGAGCGAAGGAAACTTCGTATTTGTTTTGTTGGTTTGAAAATGGTGTCTATGTTGTGGGTCTTGAGCACCTTGGAAATACGGTCTGTGATGCGTTTAAAGAAGGGGAGATAAACCACTCCTTTGTTTTTGGGATTTTGTTGCTGTGTTTGTGTTTTAGACTGTATTTTTGGATGTAAGGCTCGTCTAATTCGTTTTTCGAGTACCCATTAACATGTAGGGCCTGTTCTAAGAGCTGTAGTTCCTGGCGAAGATGTTGTGGTTCACATACTCTGGTTGCTCTGTCCACTAATGTTTTTATCATGGCTCTCTTTTGTCTCGGATGATGATTGGAATTTTTATGGAGATAGCGATTAGTGTGTGTGGATTTGCGGTAGACCTTATGTCCCAAAGTGCCATCACTTTTTTTGGTTACGAGAACGTCTAAGAAAGGAAGACTATCACAATTTTCTTTCTCCATGGTGAATTGTATGTGTGAATTTATGCTGTTAATGTAGCAAAGGAAATCATCTAGAGCAGAATCGCCTAAGCTCCATACGATGAAGGTATCGTCCACATATCAGTACCAGCACTTTGGTTTCTGGGGAGCAGAAGCAAGAGCTTTGGCTTCGAAAATTTCCATGTAGAAATTGGCTATTACTGGGCTGAGTGGACTACCCATAGCCACTCCGTCACACTGTTCATAGATTATATGGCTTGCCTAAGATACACAAGCCTGGTGCTCCACTTCGCCCCATTGTGAGTGCTATTGGGTCACCTACTCAAGCTCTATCTAAATACTTAGCCGGCCTTTTAAAACCACATGTTGGGAATTCAGATACACATATTAAGGACTCATCGCACTTTATACAGAAACTGGAAACTTTGGTTTTAAAACCCGGGGATCAACTTGTGAGTTTCGACGTGGTCTCCTTATTCACCATGGTACCAATTAAAGAAACAATGGAACAGCTGAAAAATATTTTTCCGGATGATATTTTGGCACTATTCTATCAAGTTTTAACGACCACATTTTTTCAATGGCAGGGTGAATTCTATGAACAGTGTGACGGAGTGGCTATGGGTAGTCCACTCAGCCCAGTAATAGCCAATTTCTACATGGAAATTTTCGAAGCCAAAGCTCTTGCTTCTGCTCCCCAGAAACCAAAGTGCTGGTACCGATATGTGGACGATACCTTCATCGTATGGAGCTTAGGCGATTCAGCTCTAGATGATTTCCTTTGCTACATTAACAGCATAAATTCACACATACAATTCACCATGGAGAAAGAAAATTGTGATAGTCTTCCTTTCTTAGACGTTCTCGTAACCAAAAAAAGTGATGGCACTTTGGGACATAAGGTCTACCGCAAATCCACACACACTAATCGCTATCTCCATAAAAATTCCAATCATCATCCGAGACAAAAGAGAGCCATGATAAAAACATTAGTGGACAGAGCAACCAGAGTATGTGAACCACAACATCTTCGCCAGGAACTACAGCTCTTAGAACAGGCCCTACATGGTAATGGGTACTCGAAAAACGAATTAAGACGAGCCTTACATCCAAAAATACAGTCTAAAACACAAACACAGCAACAAAATCCCAAAAACAAAGGAGTGGTTTATCTCCCCTTCTTTAAACACATCACAGACCGTATCTCCAAGGTGCTCAAGACCCACAACATAGACACCATTTTCAAACCAACAAAACAAATACGAAGTTTCCTTCGCTCAGCCAAAGATCCCAGAGACCCATTTACTTCGGCAGGCGTGTATCGGATCTCCTGTTCATGTGGCGCAGTCTACGTGGGGACCACACAACGGAGCATCAACACCAGACTTACAGAACATCGTAGACATTGCCGTTTGGGTCAACCAGAAAAATCGGCGGTAGCACTTCATGCTCTAGAAGCAGAAGGGGAACATGTGATCCGTTACGACGAAACTGACATCCTCTCTTCCACTACTCATTACTACACACGTTTGCACCGTGAAGCTATTGAGATCTATAAACATGCCAACAATTTCAATAGGAAAGAAGAAACATTCAGACTAAATAAAACTTGGCACCCAGCCCTACAGAACAGACCAACCAAGAAAGCACGTACACCAATCAGAAACAGCACGGACACAGGGGACCGCAATCCGGACCAATCAGGTCATGCGAGGGCGGTACCTCCCACACTATATAAGCCCAGTGCTCCGGACAACGTACCAGTAGTCGCTACTGAGAGACCACGGAGATGTACACGCCACTGATGATGCCTGCCGCAGACGCAGGCGAAACGTCTGGGGAACGAAGGGAGAAGCCCAGTGGACCACGGCCTACAAGCCCGGTTTTGTTTTCTATAAGTGATTCTAACACCGGCCGTGAAAGCCTTCGAACTTTAATGAATTCCACAATTGCTGAATATATGACACTGTTGGAACTGAGCTTTCATTTGGTTGACCACTTTGTTTGGCATCGCAATTGAGTATAAAAGTTAAAATGAGTCGGAATAGTGACACTCACCTCACTTAAAATGAACTTTTCAAGGGCCTTTGCCCTCTTCTTCAATTAATGGCTGGAATTTGTGTTCTGTGGTCTCCTACGGTGGAGACATCTGGTATTCTCAGCAGAAGTTCATAATCATGTGGCAGTATTTCAAAATGCATGAGCTGTGTAATGAGAATATTGTCCCAAACTGTGAGTGCTGCTGGGTTGTTATTTCGTGATGGTGTGCTACAGTCTGTTTCCAGTCTTCTTTTTGTTTCACCAATGTAACATAATTTGCAGTCCTTTCTTTTTGCGCAAGTTTGTAAACAGTGTTGTTATATTCATTTATTTGACAGTGAGTCAATTAATTACACTAAACAATGCTTACTTGGCATTTTGCTGGAACAGGTTTCGAAGGACTAGTTCACTTCATTTTCAGCCAGACATCGACTCAACCGGTTGAAAATGAAGGAATTTAGTCCTTTGAAACCTATTCCAGCAAAAATCCCAAGTAAGCGTTGTTTAGTGTAATTAATCGAATAAATAAATTGCAGTTCTTGAACTCAATTTTTTGATGTCTGGGTTGAAACCATTGGCTATATCTTAATTGGAGGTATTCTGTGTTGCACTCTTCTGGGTGGAGTGGGATGCTGAGGAATCTGATTGTGAGGTTGAAACTTCTGTTTTAGGTAATTGTCTTGCTGTAGATGCCATAAGTTCTTTCCGTATCAGTTTTAGGTCCCGGTATGGTAGAATTTGGTCTTTTTCTGTTTCCATTGTAAACTGTATATGAGGGTCTTGTAAGTTTAATAATTTTAGAGTCTTTCGCTAATTTTTTGGGGACCACTGCAAAAACATCATCCACACATCTAAACCATTTTTGAACACATTAGGAAAACTGAAGGTTATGTGAACTTCAAATTGTCCCATGTACACGGAAAGAACAAAAGATCACACATACAGACAATTACATAAGTTAGTTCCCTATAAGTAGAAGGCAACTAAAGGTATGTGCTATGCTAAAGTGATAGTCAAATATTTTAAAAGCTGTCATTGCAAATTGCTTCTTTGCTTGGCCAGGAGTAGAACAAGAGAAAAACAGACTCTTCCTGTCTTAGAAAAGTATTTTAAAATTAAAACCAATAACACCACTACAAAAATGCTTATGACATAAATTGTGTGTTTTATGAGATCTACATTTTTTGTGTATAAATTTTTGTCTACCTCTTAACAGTTTAATCATTGTGCAAAATTCTGCCAAAATCAACCATAATAAAGTGCTCTTCAGAGGCTACTCCCAGAAAATTAAAAATGTACATTTTATTTGTGTAGTGAATAAATTTAAATACATGGTATTTTAATGAAAATCATTAGAGCCATTTTCAAAATTTTCAAAAATGTTTCCATGTAAAGGGTATTTTGTGGTGGGAAATCTTGAAAATCTTCATGTCGCATCCTTGGAAGATATTAACTTAAATACCAATTTAGGTGAAAAAAAAAAAACCACGCACACCTTTTTCTAAAAATGCTCTTTTTTGATTCAAGAAGTCTCAAAACATGTTTCTAGTGAAATCTTGAGCTGTTTGTGTTGTTGCTTTCCACTCCACGGTTATCAACAATGGTGTCACTTAAACTATTATCTCCCAAAACAATGCTCCTTCTTTTGTTACATTACTTTATCAAGTGTTGGCAGCTCATTTTTAAAAAAACAAATTGTGTGCTATTTCACAAATTGCATTCTTCACGAAATCCTCACATTCTCGCATCACATATTTCACACGCTTTGTTTTTTTTTTTTTTTTCCTGTATGTAACCACTTTTTTCTTTGAGAGCATCATCTGTAACTGACTCACTATCTGTTAATTTCTCCACTTCTTTCACGGAAGTGTTGGATATTACAATAAACTTTCAACAGTAAAACTTTTCCACCTCTAGTCAACGGTTTATCGGTCTTGTGCTTTATGTAACTCAACGAAGATGCAGTGATTCTAAACAGCAACTGTTACAGAAATCAGGGGACTCATGTTGGGGCTTGAAGCTCCGTTTAATGATACAAATTTGACTCTTAGGTAATTGTGAAGAATAACTTCATTGAGTAATTTAGATTGTTAGCATGTGATTACATTGTTGCGCCCACTACTACCATGTTGGAAATAGTCTGCACTGTGCTCCTGCTCCACATTACTAAGAGGCTGGGTCCTGTACAACACAACAAGCTTCTTGCACAATTACACATTAATGCTAGAGTTTGTTCTCTAGGAGGCATTTTACGCAAAATAACATTTTTTCACTAGATACACAGGTAATTTGGAAATATGTAAATAAATGCCTTGTTATTGATGTATATGCATTGAACATAAAAGAGCAGATTGTTACATAATCTATAACAGAAGAGATATTCTCAATTACACATTGTTTGTTTGTTTGTTTGTTTACTTTTTCTGTAAATCCAATGGAGTAGATCTCGATGGTTTGCATTTTATTGGTTTCATACCAATTGAATTGCACAGTAGTTTTCATTAAACACATTTTGAAACTTTAAGAGAAATTTCATGAGGCTTTGGATTGCATGTCAGAAAAAAGAATCTGATGTGTTCCATTCATATGACTTTCTCTAGCTTTTCTGCAAACTATTGTTACAAAATATGATTCTATCTACTTCATGCTAATCGAGATAAACATTAACAGATATTGTGTTATTACTTGCTTCCTTGTAAGCAGAATAGAATACACTAGGATAAAGTGATAGTCAAATGTTTTAAAATGTGGTTGCTCTGTTTCTTTGTGTGGCCAGGAGTTGACAAGTTCCTGTATAAGTGCAGGTTGGTTATAATTAAACTTTGGCTGGGTCCCCATGATCATAGGACAATGTAACTTTATGGAAACATTTTCACATTAAAGGGCAACATGTTTGCTCTACATCTCAGATGGGACATTGGCTATGCTCATCTTCAACCTCCAACGTGTGTTTGTGTCCTTCAGAAACCACACGGGTGACCAGGCATTCTGCACCGATTGGTCTTCTACGGAGTATCACTAATGCTTCTGTTTCATGCAAGTCATCACAGTCTCAACATCATTCCTATAAAGTTTGGTATTCATAGTTCTCCCTCTACACTGGCTCAAATAGCAACATTTTAATTATAACTACCCAATATTTTAAAACTCAATCATATAACAAGGAATTTCTCAAAATGGTCAACTCCATGAAAAATATCTGATGTGTTCCATTCACATGACTTTCTCTACATCTCTTTGACAAATTATTGTAAATAAGCTTGCTCTTCTATCCACTTCATGCTAATTAAGATAAACATTAACAGAAATTGTCTTATTATTTGCTTCCTTGTAAGTAGAAGGGAATACACTAGAATAAAGTGATAGTCACATGTTTTAAAATGTGGTTGCTATGTGATTAATATCTGTTTCTTTGCGTGGACAGGAGTTGATAAGTTTCCATATGAGAAAAGTTCAAGTATTTTAAAACTCAAACCAATAACAAGCAATATCTCAAAAATGGCCAACTCCACAAAAAAAAATGTAAATGACATAAATTGTGTGTTTTAAGTAGATTTACATTTTTTGTGCCATAAGTTTTAGTCTATTTCTTATGGTTTACCAGTTATGCCAAATTCAGAAAAATTCATCCAGAATAAAGTGGCCTTCAGAGGCTATTCCCAGAAAATTCAAGATATATATTTTATTTGTCAGGTAAATATCTTTAATATACAACATTTTAATCAAAATTGTTAAGAGTTGTTTTTGAGAAAATCAACATTTTCAAATATTTCTCAAGTAAAGGGTAGTTGGGGTATTTTCTTGAAAATCTTCATGTCACATCCTTGGAAGATAGTGAACTTAAATATCAAAGTTTGGTATTTAACAGACTTTTCATTTTCAAGCTATGCTGCTCACAGACACACTCACACAGACACATGGACATTTTTCTAAAAATACTTTTTTTTTTTAATTCAGGGGGTTGCAAAACATATATCTCTGGTGATATTGAATTTTTGGATACATTACAATACCTTCTCTATACAGTACGTGTAGAGGAAGTGAAATACAAGGAGGCTGAGGAAGAATGTGACCAAGGAGAAGAAGAGAAAGCCAGACTCGGAGAACCACGATAGGATAAGGGCTAGTCAAAAGCCAAAGGGCAGTGTGCCAGATGCAAGGTAGTCCTTACAAGAAAAAATTTCATGTGTACCATTCACATGACTTTTTCTACATCTCTGCAACAAATTATTTTTAAAAAGCTTATACTTCTATTTACTTCATGTTAATCAGTAAAACATTAACAGAAATAGCCATACTACTTGCTTCCTTGTAAGTAGAAGATAAATAAGGGAGTACCATAGCTTAAAGTGATAATCAAAAGCTGGTTGCTATGTCACTGAAGTTTCTTTGTTTGTATGGACAGCAGTTGACAAATTCCTGTATGAGAAAAGTATGTTTTTCATAGCAGAAACCAAAAATAAGGAATGTCTCAAAAACGACAAACTCCACGAAAAAAATGTATATAACATAAATTGTGTGTTTTAATGTGCTCTACATTTTTTGTGTAGTAAGTTTTTATCCATCTCTTATGGTTTAGCAGTTATTCAAAATTCAGTAAAATTCATCCAGAATAAAGTAGTCTTCAGAGGTTATTCCCAGAAAATTCAAGATATACATTTTATTTGTCAGGTAAATATCTTTAATATATGAAATTTTAATCAAAATCGTTTGTCATTTTTGAGAAAATTAAAATTTTCGAAAAAAGTTCCACGTAAAGGGTAGTTGGGGGTGGGGGGATTTTTCTCAAAATCTTTGTGTCACATCCCTGGAAGATACTAAACTTAAATACCAAGTTTGGTATTTTACCTACTTTTTATTTTTGAGTTGTTGTATTCACAAACACATAGACACACACACATACGGACCTTTTTCCGAAAATGCTCTTTTTAGATAAAGGCGACCCTAAAACATATATTTCCGGTGAAATCTCGGTATGAAATTTTTGGGTGGAGTGCAATACCTTCTCTATACACTATGTACATAATGCGTAAGGAGAAAGTAGAAAGTTGCACTTAAATTGTATGTACATAGAATGGAAGTAACTTTATGGTTTGATATCAGTGTATACAAATGTTTACATACTGTTAAGTATTAAATAGATATTAAAAATAAAAAGAAATGTTCAAATATGTGTTTAATTTAATTATGTAGAAAACTTGGAATTTGACAATGAACAGAATATAAGGATATTGAACATGAATTTTAAAGGCTGTGCTGTAAACTTACCTCGCTGGCACAACATGAGCATGCCAGTTGTTCCAACTGCAGCAGCAGTTTCTTGATCTCCTCTTCCTGATCTGACATAGCAGTTTCCTGCTCCTTCAGCTTTTTCTTCAACGTTTCATCACCTTGGTACTTATCTTTGCACTTCTCCAGAAGGTCATTGTATGCTGCTTCTATGTTGGACAATTGATCCAACTTTTTCTTCATTTGATCGCGCTCTGCCCTCACAGCATCTGCGTCTTTGGCCTTTGACTTCAGACTCTCCACTTGTGCCTCGAGATCCTTGTAATCCTCAAGGCGCATGCTTAGTTCATCTCTCTCAGCAGCAATGTCCTCCAGAGCATCACACGTACACCTGAGTTCCTCGTTTTCTGCCTCGCATTTGGCCAGCTCTTCCTGAAGACTTGACACTTTGCTCTGAGCTTGTAGAGATGCCCGTTTTGCCTTATCAGCTGCGGCCTGCGCCTGTTTTATGCTCTCCTGTGATGCCAGCGTGGCCCTGGACAGCGACTCCTCGCTCCTCATCGAGTGCTGTTTAACTGCGACGATAAGTTTGCTGGCATCTTCTCCCATTTCTTTAATTTTACTCTCCAGCAATTTGTTTGCTTTCATCAGCTTTCTAATCCTATCTTCCATATCTAAGTAGCTGTCCAACATGGTCTGCACGTTCTCTGGTTCCAAAAACTGGTTCATAGAGTCGGTCCTGGGCACTTGTTGAGCCTCTAAGGTGTCCAGTTTGTTCTCGTAATCCTCCAAGTCAGACGTGGCAGATCCACCAAGAGCGTGCTTCAGTGCTGCGTTCTCTGTCACTTGTTTGTCCCTCTCTTCTCTTGCCTGTTTCAGCTGCTCTTCCAACTCTGCCACTCTGCCAGCAAGAGGATTTCCATCCGTCCCTGAAGTTGCCGCTAGTTGCTTTGCTGATTTCAGGTCATTTTGCAGGTCTTTGATGGTGTGTTCCATCTGCGCAGATTTTTCAACCAGCATATTGCGCTCCGTTTCCATGTTGCCAACTTTTGTACTGTAATCTCTCAACTTGACCAATTCATCTTTCAGTTTATTCACTTTGTCTTCTGGTGATAATTTTGCATTGTCTGCTATTGCATCCATTTCCTTTTGTATAGCTGCAAGCTCTTGCGGGGATTGTAGAGGTTTGTTCTTGCCTTTCTTAAGGGCAGAAATAAGGGACAAAAGTTTCTCTTTTTCTTGTACTGCAGCCTGAAAGTAAACAAAAAAAAATACACATGACTCAACTGCCGGAGCAACTTAAAGCTTATATTGTCATCCTACACTACCATTTTCTTAATATTAGTTTTCCTACTGTCACTTTCTAACAGCAATAGCTTTAAAATGACATAAAAATATTTAATTTACTTCCTTCCAAAACACAATATAAATGTTTAAAGATAAGAGATTATTATATAAGTGGTTAATAAAAACTCCATTCTATAGCAGGAAGAATTTTTAGAGATAAGCAAACATGATATATAAAGCACATTCAAGAATAAAGTGGAAAAACTGCTCCTAAACTACACATAAATGATTAGGAACATTTGTATATAGTGGAGCAACACTATAATGGTACTGTTTAAAAATTAGTCCAAACTACAACTTACATGTTGATATTCTTCAAGACTAGTTTCAGGGAGCATCCTCCATATCTTCCCAAGTTGTGTCTGGTTCCACTAACAGTTGTGCTGCCATCACTTGTCTTTATTAACTAGATGATGCCATCTCAAAATTCATGACATTTCCTTCATGCTTATAAATAAAGATGTGTTTAGTTGCCAATGTTGTTTAAGTGTTGAATGTGATGGCAACTAAACACATGGCAAGACATCTATCTTTATTCTGAAGCATGAACTTTGAGATGCAAAGACAAGAGATGTGTCTCAGACACAACACGGAGCAGCAGTCGACAAACTAACTCAAGATAGAGAGGATACTTCCTTAAAAAATATCAGCATGTGAGTGGAAAATCTGTAAGTGTTTAAAATGTCAACTCATTTTTAAACAATTCCATGTTTTATTCATGAATACTTCATTTTGATTAGGTTACTATTACAAACAGCTGACTCTTTAAACATACTTAAAACTGAAATACAATTCATACATACTCTTTACAAACTTTAATTTTTCCTGTAAAAATGAATCTATTGTTTAGAATTGATGATCCAACAGGTATGCCATTAATAATTTTTTAACGTTGTCTCTTTTGTTTGTCCTCTGATAGTTTCTGGCAATTTATTGAAAAGCTTTACTGTCACATAGTTAAAACTTTTTTGATATGTGTTTGTGTTTAATCATTGTACATGTAAATGAGTTCTTTGTAATGATGTACAAAATGTCCATTATCTGTGCTAAAACTATTTTTGAGGTGTACTATCATTATATAGATGGTAATGTAAGAATTTGAGCCTTTTTCAAATATGGCTAACAAGAAGCTTGTTCATTTATTCCAAACATTACTCTTATTGAGACTTTCAGGCCAGAGTCAATATAAGTGGGCGTTACTTTCAGGCCATTTTGCCGTGGTGCAGTTCAAGTTTCATCCACACTACATTACCATGCCCAACTACAGCGAGAAGCCACAGAAATTTACAAGCACACTAACAATTTCATCATAAAGGTCAACAGAAACTGGCATACTGTCGCTGATGGCAGGAAATGTTATAAAACTGGCAAGATGGAAGCAGGCAACTGCTCGTGTCTGACCATGCCACCATATCTTACTCCAGCAAATATTCACTCTGGCCTCAAAACCTATCTTCTCTATATAAGTAATTTACCATATAAATTGTTACAATTTTTGCTTTCGTTTTTGTAAGGCAACAAGCTTACTGTTAACAATAAACACTATTTACAGATATGAAAGCATTATTGATTCCATAATTACTTACAAATGACTTTCACCAATTTTATCATTACACATACTTACTTTACAGCTATACACAAATGAAAATATAATTTATTTAGAGTTCATTGATAGAATAATATTTCTGCTGCATTACAATAGTTTTAATTTTATTTCTAAATTGGTGTGCACTGCAATCACTAAGTCCCCTATATAATTTGATGTCTGGATGATCTATATTTTAAGTTTTTTGAGATTCTCTGAATTTTGAGATGAATACGCTGTGTTGCTCTTGTAAAATTATCCTATTAATCCTGAACATCACTCTATTGTCATCAATGTGTATAGAGACAAGACAGAAGAAGAGTATTTAATTTATTGAAAAGTGGTCGACCTGGAGTATGTTTCTTAACTCATATAATCTTTTTTTGAAGTTTAAATACTTTTTGTAAATTATCCATGGTAGTGTATGAAGGTGTACTTTTGCGGAGGACTTACAAGGCAAATGTCTGTTGAGAAGGAGAGGGACTCTGATTGAGAGAGAGTAGCCAGGAAGGAAGAAAAGGTGATTATGTAAAACAAGATGGTTGCCTGGTATGAGACAAGAGGTCCTTGACTAGGTCTGTTTTACAACTAAACACACCTTGTCTTCCTGACCATCTTTCTTGCACTGTTTCACCAGCTCCTCATGCTCGTCTAATATGCTCTTAATGTTCTGCAGTCTGCACATTGCTTCATACAGGGAGTCCACTTTTGCATTGCAGTCTTTCTCCATATCCTAAATAATAACAAAGTGTTAGAATTAAACTAATATGAAATTATTATTATTATTAAGTAGAATGTCAATGCCAGTGATGTATTTATTATTGAAGAAATGAGTTGCACTTGTTAACACTACATTGTATTTCTTACTTGTGCATGTTTCCATCGTGAGCATCAAGTAACAAATACTATAAATAATGCAGTGTCCTTCTAATAATGTGACATCCTGGCTGTTGGTGTATAATAAAAGACAGGATGGTGTGCTAGACTCCACTCAGCTTTAACATTGCTTAGCACTTCAATTAGAATAGAATAATGTTAACTTTACAGCAATAGACAACATCAGATATTATTTACCATTATTATTGGTACCTACTCGTTTATCAACAAATTCTTGTAGTGAATAAACAGGATTGTGACATGCAACTTATTCTTAAAGCTAAGTATGTGACTTTGTCTTAACTCTGCTGGTAGCATATTATATAACTTGTAACCAAGTACTTCTGAACTTCTGCAGTATGGAACATCAATCTGTTTACATATTGTGGTATTATAGGAGTGAATGTCTTGTCTGTTTTGTAATTCGGACACTTGTCCTTTAATAAACAATAGTGAAGCACAGTCACCTTCAAGTATAATATGAGCTTGGATATTTCCCTTGTAGTTTCTGATAGAACAGACCTACCTCTGCCTGACTGTAGATTCCCATATAATCCCTCTGGCAGATCTATTTTATTGAAATTATAACTACAGGCATGGCAATATTTTATAAACAAAACTATCGCATGACTTTCTCTCATCAGTTTCAATTTATAAGTGAATCATTAATTTCACAAACACCACAAGTCCACTGTAGAAAGCCTTGTTATAAAAAACTGCTTTATTCAGTAACAATAACTCCCCAAACAAAATGTTTTTGTCATATATTTTAAGAAATGCAATCTTACAAAAAAATAAATAAAAAAAAAAAAACATATCCCCCACACAGGCATACGCACAACTGACATCATATTGAGTTCTACTTATGCAGCTCTTTAACTGCTGTGTTTCTCAGCGTCCCATTCTATAGTGGGCATGAAAGATCACTTAATTTTGTTCAGAGACCTCTTTCAGGCTTGAGGCTCTTGAACTGCTGTGGTTCTCAGCGTCCCATTCTATACTGGATGTGAAACATCACTTAATTTTGCTCACAGACCTCTCTATCAGGCTTGAGGTTCTTTAACTGCTGTGGTTCTCAGAGTCCCATTCTATACTGGGAGTGAAAGATCACTTAATTTTGTTCAGAGACCTCTCTATCAGGCTTCAGGTTCTTTAACTGCTGTGGTTCTGTGTCCCATTCTCTACTGGGAGTGAAAGATCACTTAATTTTGCTCAGAGACCTCTCTATCAGGCTTGAGGTTCTTTAACTGCTGTGGTTCTGTGTCCCATTCTCTACTGGGCATGAAAGATCACTTAATTTTGTTCAGAGGCCTCTCTATCAGGCTTGAGGTTCTTTAACTGCTGTGGTTCTCAGCGTCCCATTCTATACTGGGCGTGAAAGATCACTTAATTTTGTTCAGAGGCCTCTCTATATCAGGCTTGAGGTTCTTTAACTGCTGTGGTTCTCAGCATCCCATTCTATACTGGGCATGAAAAATAACTTAATTTTGCTCAGAGGCCTCTCTATCAGGCTTGAGGTTCTTTAACTGCTGTGGTTTTCAGCTTCCCATTCTATACTGGGCATGAAAAATAACTTAATTCTGCTCAGAGGCCTCTATCAGGTTTGAGGTTCTTTTACGTGCTGTAAATCTATGACACAGGACCAATGGCTTTACTTCCCTTCCAAAGGAAACCATGCTACGGATTTTACACTCAAAAAAATGCATCAGCCTCTGCTAGGTTTGACCGGCAACCTTGGATACATGAAGTTAGCATGGTAACCATTACATCACGGAGGGCATATATATGTTTGTGTGTGTATCAGTGGCGATTTGTGGTCAGTAATTTAGATACACCGCTCCCTTCGTTTTTCTTAGTCTATAAAATGTAGTTATCCGTAGTTTTACGCGATCTCACGTTATGCATTTTTGCTTAAAGCAATTTTTAAAAAATGCTGATTTTAACATTGAACAAATGACATAATATATGCATCTGTTTAAAACTATTTTAATTTCATGTTTACCTTGAAGTAGCTCATAGCATTATCACATTCACTTAACACATTTTTTGTGTTACGTGATAATTCATGAGATTGCGTAATGCCAGGGATACCTATATACGTAAATTATTGTTCATTTTAGTAGTAGTACTTGCAAGTTTACTGGAATGTTAGCTCCAACCAACGAGATTTCTTCAGAAATAGTTCCATAACAGCTTGCATGAAATTTTCATCAACATCCTTCCAAAGCGTACAAACTAACTGCTTTTCTATGGACATCATTGAAAGAGATGATAAGCTTTCTTGGCCCATTGTAGATCTACAGTGAAATTTTACTCGATTTAAAGTGGAAAATGACCGTTCAACAGAAGCTGCAGTTGCTAGTACAGTTAGAATTAGGTAAGCTAATTTGTAAACTTCAGGCATAGCCCACTCCAGATCTCTTTCGTTCATCATTTTCACTATTTCACCTACTGACTTTCCTTCAAAATCTTCAGAAGAGTACACAACATTAAGTTCACTTTTCCGATGTACCGAATCAAAATTTGAGCCATAGATGTCCAACAATTTTGAGCAATGGTGATCAGGCAAAGACATTCTGTAATTCTTGAATTTTGAGGATTCAAGGAGAGCAAAGAAATGAAAACTTTCGTAGTTGGAAAACCTATTTTGTATTTGATAGAGCACATTATCCAAAATTTCATAGAATATCCTTCTGAACATAACTTGGTTCATTGTTCTTCCTTTTCTTTTGTGCATGCTCATTTATCATTTCAATAGAAATACTTTGCCAAATATTTTGGAACCCTTCTCTTCTTTGCTCTTCTATAAAGTGTTTTTGTCTAGATTACCTTTGCATGGCTATATGCAATATTGAAATATGTTGAAGAGAACATCGGTATCAGCAAATACTGCCGGAAACGTATTGAGGAGGAAGAGAGTACTTAATCGTCAAAAACTAAAGAAAACCTTGTGCATTAGCCAATGTATCAGGTGCCCAATCAACTTTGTTTTCTGGTTCTGTCATGAATTCAAGGAATAAAATCAGGTTATCTCATTGCTGTTGTACAGTATTGACAAGGCGTGAACTGAAGTTCCAGCGTGTTGGAGCTACTTTTGGTAACTTTTTATTCATAAAAGCAGGTAAAGTTTCCGTTCTTTTAGTGGAACAAGAAAAGAAATTAGAATGTCCTGATAGAATAAGCAAAAAAAAAAAAAAAATTGGCCTTATCAAAACATATCGCAATACATTCTGCCTGTTACAGAACCAAATTCAGGAAATGACAGTAACCATGAACAAATAATGCCACTTTTACTTTATATTGCAGACCACCTAATTGACCAGACATTACGGCCGCACCATCATATGTCTGAGCGACAAGTTTCTTACAAATATTAAATTCTTTAACTGTTGTAAGTACATGGTTATAAAGTGGGTCAGCAGATCTGTCTGCAGTGACGTCTGTAAAGCCCATGAACCTTTCTTTAACTTTCCCGAATTTGTGCACATAGCGTAAAATAGTAGAGAGTTGGGATTCGTTCACTAATTCTGAGACAAGATCTACAAGGACAGCCACAAAATTAGCAGATACAAGTTATTTTGTTATACAGTTAATCAAAACACCCCTATCAGCTTCGATTAAATATTATGAATGCATGACAAAGTGCCCTGGAAAACTGTAGCATTTTTTTAAACAATCATTCAAAACATTGCATTAGTACACAATCCACCTAGTAGCAGTAACCATAACAGTGTAAATAAACAACATCAAAAAAGAGACCAAAAGGATATGTTGATAATGCAATGAAATCGTTGCGAAACTAGTCCAGGCAAGGATTCCAAAAGATAAGTGAAGATTGGTTGCAACTATTATTTTTATATTAATAATCATTCAAAAGTTGATCATATGTACTGAGTAAATCCAGTGTTTCTGCATAATTATCTATACTAATGAAACTTTCTGGCTCCTCATGTCCTCCAAAAGCTAATTCCTGGTTCCCTAAGTGACGAACATCAACGAGTCTATTCAATAGTTCTCAGTTCTTTGTTACCGTTTCATTATGCTTTGAAATATGTAATGATATCTGAGCATTTAGTTGCAGGTCTACTTGCGTATTGCCAACATTACAAAGAGTGAATGCACAAAATATGTGAGCTTGTTTTTTCATGCTTACTTACTGAACCTGTTAAGAGAAACTATATTGTCAAATCCTTCTTGTGACATGTGGTACTGCTTTTGTCGTTACTGAAAAGAATATGACCAACAATACAGTTTGTATAATTTGGGCAACCAGTTAAGCTTTTATACCTAGAATAATTGCTAATGCAGAAATATCTGTTATACTCTCGTTTTCTGTCTTGGCATTTTACAATCAGGCCTGGTATTTTGGGAGTTGGCCTGCTGTTTTTATTTTTTCAGAAAACTCAAAATTCCGAAATCCAGTCTTTAACACATATTCTACTACACAGTCAAAAGAAGCACTAGCTTCAGTAACACTTACATCGGTCATTATCACAAAATCTTACAAGCAAAACAACACTAGTACAGAGTAAAAACGATTAGCAATAGCAAAATTTAGCAGTGCATTTCTACAGCTAACGGCTGGCATCTAAGCTTTGTTCTCCCTCACTTCTCTAGTGGAGAAGTGGGAGTGCGTAGCTATCGCTTCAACTTGTGCGCACACCAGCACTGGCCTTGCCTAGCTCGTGGAGAATGCTGGGAGCATGGTTGTCATTTTAACTTGCGGTGAGGTAGATGTACACGCACACGTCACTGCATATATATAAAATGAAAATTTAACCACACAAATTTGTGATCATTTTGTATTTAGTTGAAATGACATACAAACCATTTTGTTTATTTTGCAAGTCTATTAAGAGTCATTTTGAATACTTCTCAAGTTTAGTATACCAGCAGTGTATGCAGTATAAAGGAGAATTCGCCACTGATGTATATGTCTCTGACCCACACCCACCCATAGACACACACAAGATGTAAATGAATAACACCATGGCAGCAGATGGTTTCTAGTTGATTTATTTGAGATAAGAAAGCAATGGTGTACAAGGTCAAGTTATATGTATTTGGGATCAATAAATCATAATGAGAAAGAAATATATAAATAGTGTGTATTGAAACAAAACTAGAGCTTATTGTGCACTTAGCAAAACCAATCTTTTATCTCTGTGAAAAAGCATTATTAAATATTAATGCTAGCAAAATCACTTAAATTACTTATGCCCTGGTAGTGACAAATGAAAGAAACGTAGGCAGATTCTGATATTCATCACTTACTGTTGCTTCCGATGGCTCATGCTGCAGGCTTGTGTAACAGTACTACAGCTTATTTGTCACATGACACCCACACTTTGAGCTAATGCTCATCACATATGAAATGACAATTGTCTAATAAACAAATTGTGAATAAAAACTGTTATGTACAATATTTACAAGATGATATGCTTCTTAATTGAGTGATATACTTTGTTAAGTGTAGCACCATAGTGGTGCCAGTGTGACAATGCACACTACGCCAAGCTCATTTTGCAACTAGTAAGCAGTGGACTGGTTACTGGCATTCTCTCCCAAGGGCAGCCTAGTCGACACCTACCTCAACCAACCTTCACAATGGACAACATTCACAAATACATTTTTACGTGATTTTGGTACCCAAGATTTGTGTGTTGTGTTAGTTAATGGCAGGCTTTTACTTAAGTGTGTGCCATTCTCATTTCCTCAACAACAGGATAGCTGCTGTACTCATCACAGGCAAGAGCTCATTCTTGGGCCAACACTGTGTGTGTACATCACCAGTTCATGCTTGCCTGCATTATTGCATTCACAACGCAGCAATTCTTTCAGCATCAATGTTAGAGGCCACTATTTTGAGCGATTCCATTCAAACTTCTGCCTACTTCTAATTTGTTTGCTTACTTTTGTTGTGCTTGTATGTACCCAATGTTTTACAATAACTCAGTAACATTTAGCTCTTTCAAGAATTTATCAATTAATTACATTTTGTAAGTTACAATTGAGCTTCAACGAGTTCATTTAAGTACTATTAAGTTTCCAGTGTGCACCTAATATTTAGGCCATGAAAATATAAATGATAGTTAAAAAAATGTTAAATAAAAAGGTTATTAAATGAAAATTTTACAGTACAACACAATGCTTCCTGTAAATCACATTTCAACTAAGTGAAGAGAGAAAGAATGTAAAATATGTAGTTACGGGGATTCAAACCTGAAATTTTAATGTATGTGCATTTTTACATTCTCGCACCATAGCATTACACTAAACACATAGGCCTTACAGTTCAAGTGGCTATGCACATCACCTAGCAATGTTAAGGCAAAACTCTGTCATTTGTATTCATAAAAACTGTTTGTGCACAGTTATTCATTTACAACCAGTATATATGTACAAGGGGGAGTCAATAAGTGAGTCGCAAAACTGAACCTGAAATTTATTTCAGTTTTCAACATAATCATCCTGTACCTTGAGATACACGTCTTCTCGTTGCTCTTGTATCCAGATTAAGGCATCATCAGTTTCAAAGTGACCGCCACCCAAATGACTTTTTAGGGTCCTGAACAGATGGAAATCACTGTTCCCAACGAAATGTTTGTAACAGCTCCTGAGTGAGGGCAGTATGTGGGTAGCATTCACAATGAGGCATGTCCCAAAACCTGGTGGAACCTCCTTGATGTAACTACCACAGAACAGTTTTACCTTAATAGTAAAAAAAATGGCTTAAGCAAACAGCATTCTACTCTGTAGATGAATATTTGGCGTGTAATATCCATACCTGAGATTTTATTTCATTACATGTATGTAGAAGATTAGTCCTAACACTTCTAAGTTTTCTAGAATTAAGTAATATTTGTATTTTTCATATCAATAATTGTAAAACTGTACCATAATACTTACATTGCTCGTATATATCTGTACATATGTTTTTGATGAAACCTATTGCTTTTGTAAAGTCTAATGGTGAATAAAATAATTATTATTATTGTTATTGTTGTTATTATTAATTGTTATTATTATTATTATTATTATTATTATTATTATTATTATTACTACTACTACTACTACTACTACTACTACTACTACTACTACTACTACTATGAGGTGGCATGAGGCAGTTTTATGTTGAAGTTGTGGGTTGGTTCTTCCTTTGTTTGCAGGATAGTTATGTCTAATGTACTTGTTGATCTTGTTTATGATGGTGGAAGTATCAAACCTGTTGTGTTTAAAATATTCTTCTACTCCTTTTGATATTTTGAGGAACATTGATCAATCTGAATGAAAAGATGTTTAACACTACATATTGCTGTGCTGTGGGCTTAAAACTGTTCTTTTTTAGTGAGTAGAGCTTTTCCAAATTCTATCTTACTAATTTGAGATCAAGGAATAGAAGATAGCAGCTATTTTCTCTTTCTATAGTAAATTCTACGGGTTTTTTTTTGTATGTTCAGAAGTTTGAGTGCATCTTGTTACTAAAGCAAAAATGTCAACCAAATTTTGAAAATGTGTGTGAATGAGTTAGTTGCATGCATTTCAAATGCACCCATATATAGGGGAAGGCTTATTGTTTTGTGCACAAGTTGGCGAGATTTACATGATCTTCTGTTGTGGTAAGCCATTTTTCAGGAGTTCAGCAAGTTTATCTGTAGGAAAGCTTGGAAATAAGGATGTCAAGTCCAAGGAGAAGAGCTCATCTTCAATATGTTTTATTTGTCCATCAAATCAAATGCATTCTTTATGCTAAGATTGCCAAATTTTGCTAAAGAATTGAATTTATTGTTGAGTAGTTTTGCTATTTCATAAGAAGGAGAGTTGATGTTGTTAACTATGGGTCTGTGAGTAGTTGCATTGCTTGGATGTTTGTTAATGAAGTGTCCTCTTTAAGTGCTTTGTCACAACAGGGATTCTTCTTTACTGCTAAATAGTCTGCACCTTTTAATAAGTTTTCAACACTCTGTATATAATCACTATTGTCCATAATGGTTATAGAATTACCTTTATCTGCTTTGACGTAAATTCCTAGTTTTGATTTGATTGTTCATTTGGTTCTATGGTTACATTTACTTTTGTTTTGTTCTAAGTTCCTTATTTCACAACAATTCTTTTTCACTATGCTGTTATCTATATCATTTAATTGATGGGAAGTAATTTCTACATCTGCTATGAATTCATCAAATGTTTCTGGAAAAATCTATGCAAGTTTTCAATCCTTTATTGAGGAGCTGAATTTCATTTTTGTTGAAAGCATGACTAGATAAATTCACAACATTGTTTTCTGGCAGTGATTTGGTTTTAGGTATTACTTTGAGCATTGTTTCCACAATTTGTTCATTTTATTCTTGAATTATTGATTTTTAGTTTTCGTGCAAAAATGTAAAATTCTATGGAGGTCATCTTGCAAGTTTTCCCATGCTACAGTGTCTGACCAGTTAGAAAGCTGTAAATCTCTAAGTAGTTATATTATTTCCAAGCGCTGAGATGGTCTTAGGTGTTTGTCATGACGAGGCAATCACACCCTGTGACTGGAAACATCCGAAATGCTGTGCAGTGTTTTTCCGCTGCGCACACAGTTGTTGTAGACAAGGTCACGGTGCTGACTTGTTTTTCTCTGCTCTGAAAGTGTGGTTGAATTATTACTAGTGCGCTTTATTATTTTGACCTGTACTTGCACACAAAGTGTATTATGTTTTCTACTGCACAGAATGTATTTATTTATGTTAACACATTTTGTGAGTGACTCTCAATACTGTATATACTGACGAGGCTTGGTTCATGGATATGTGTACACAAAATAATTGTTATTGAGAAACATAATATTGTTCATCAAATATTCCTTCATTAAAAAAAATTGGTGCATGGTGTGTATTAGCAGAGAAACAGTTATAGGCCCAGTTTGCAAGGAGCGTGAATTTCCATTTTTCAACAAGACTCTACAACAGCTCATACAGCCAATCTTTGGATGAGAACAATTGAAAGTGTATTTCAGGACAGAATTATTGGTACACATTTGTGATTTCGGTCTCTAGGATAACTTAAAGTGTACAAGACAAACCTGGAAGAATTAAAACAGCATTTGTCAACGTGAACAATGGCGATAGTTTCCTAAAGAGGTACCAGAGTCTCCTTTAATAATATTGGAAAGTAAAAATGTTTCATCCGTGTCTTTCTGTGATACAAGACAAACCTGGAAGAATTAAAACAGCATTTGTCAACGTGAACTACAGCGATAGTTTCCTAAAGAGGTACCAGTGTCTCATTTAATAACATTGGGAAGTAAAACTGTTTCATCCACATCTTTCTATGATAGCAGCAAATGGCAATGAGCTCTGAGGGCATGGACAGGCAAAAGGCAGCACAGCCAGTATAATCTGCAGATTGCATAGGACCAGGGCTCCACTGCATTCTATGATAGCAGCAGATGGCAATGAGCGCTGAGGACATGGACAGGCAAAAGGCAGCACAGCCAGTATAATCTAGAGATTGCATAGGACCAGGGCTCCACTGTGTTCTATGATAGGAGCAGATCAACGAGTGCTGAGGGCGTGGTCAGGCGAAAGGCCGCACAGCCAGTATAATCTGCAGATTGCATAGGACCAGGGCTCCACTGTATTCTATGATAGCAGCAGATGGCAATGAGCGCTGAGGGTGTGGACAGGCAAAAGGCAGCACAGCCAGTATAATCTAGAGATTGCATAGGACCAGGGCTCCACTGTGTTCTATGATAGCAGCAGATGGCAACGAGCACTGAGGGTGTGGACAGGCAAAAGAGAGCAAAGCCAGTATAATCTAGAGATTGCATAGGACCAGGGCTCCACTGTATTCTATGATAGCAGCAGATGGCAACGAGTGCTGAGGGTGTGGACAGGCAAAAGAGAGCACAGCCAGTATAATCTGCAGATTGCATAGGACCAGGACTCCACTGTATTCTATGATAGCAGCAGATGGCAACGAGTGCTGAGGACATGGACAGGCAAAAGGCAGCACAGCCAGTATAATCTGCAGATTGCATAGGACCAGGGCTCCACTGCATTCTATGATAGCAGCAGATGGCAATGAGCGCTGAGGACATGGACAGGCAAAAGGCAGCACAGCCAGTATAATCTAGAGATTGCATAGGACCAGGGCTCCACTGTGTTCTATGATAGGAGCAGATCAACGAGTGCTGAGGGCGTGGTCAGGCGAAAGGCCGCACAGCCAGTATAATCTGCAGATTGCATAGGACCAGGGCTCCACTGTATTCTATGATAGCAGCAGATGGCAATGAGCGCTGAGGGTGTGGACAGGCAAAAGGCAGCACGGCCAGTATAATCTAGAGATTGCATAGGACCAGGGCTCCACTGTGTTCTATGATAGCAGCAGATGGCAACGAGCACTGAGGGTGTGGACAGGCAAAAGAGAGCAAAGCCAGTATAATCTAGAGATTGCATATGACCAGGGCTCCACTGTATTCTATGATAGCAGCAGATGGCAACGAGTGCTGAGGGTGTGGACAGGCAAAAGAGAGCACAGCCAGTATAATCTGCAGATTGCATAGGACCAGGACTCCACTGTATTCTATGATAGCAGCAGATGGCAACGAGTGCTGAGGACATGGACAGGCAAAAGGCAGCACAGCCAGTATAATCTAGAGATTGCATAGGACCAGGGCTCCACTGTATTCTATGATAGCAGCAGATGGCAACGAGTGCTGAGGACATGGACAGGCAAAAGGCAGCACAGCCAGTATAATCTAGAAATTGCATAGGACCAGGGCTCTACTGTGTTCTATGATAGCAGCAGATGGCAATGAGCGCTGAGGACATGGACAGGCGAAAGGCCGCACAGCCAGTATAATCTGCAGATTGCATAGGACCAGGGCTCCACTGTATTCTATGATAGGAGCAGATGGCAATGAGTGCTGAGGACATGGACAGGCAAAAGGCAGCACAGCCAGTATAATCTAGAGATTGCATAGGACCAGGGCTCTACTGTGTTCTATGATAGCAGCAGATGGCAATGAGCGCTGAGGACATGGACAGGCAAAAGGCAGCACAGCCAGTATAATCTAGAGATTGCATAGGACCAGGGCTCCACTGTATTCTATGATAGCAGCAGATGGCAACGAGTGCTGAGGGCATGGACAGGCGAAAGAGAGCACAGCCAGTATAATCTGCAGATTGCATACAAGCAGGACTCAACTGTATTCTATTATAGCAGCAAATGGCAACGAGCACTGAGGGTGTGGACAGGCAAAAGAGAGCAAAGCCAGTATAATCTGCAGATTGCATAGGACCAGAGCTCCACTGTATTCTATGATAGCAGCAGATGGCAACGAGCACTGAGGGTGTGGACAGGCAAAAGAGAGCAAAGCCAGTATAATCTGCAGATTGCATACAAGCAGGACTCCACTGTATTCTATGATAGCAGCAGATGGCAACGAGTGCTGCGGGCGTGGACAGGCAAAAGAGAGCAAAGCCAGTATAATCTGCAGATTGCATAGGACCAGAGCTCCACTGTATTCTATGATAGCAGCAGATGGCAACGAGCACTGAGGGTATGGACAGGCAAAATACAGCAGAGCCGGTATAATCTGCAGATTGCATAGGACCAGGACTCCACTGTATTCTATGATAGCAGCAGATGGCAACAAGTGCTGAGGACGTGGACAGGCAATATACAGCAGAGACGGTATAATCTGCAGATTGCATAGGACCAGGACTCTACTGTGTTCTATGATAGCAGCAGATGTCAACGAGTGCTGAGGGCATGGCCAGGCAAGATACAGCAGAGACTGTATAATCTGCAGATTGCATACAAGCAGACTCAACAGTATAACTGACTGCTCTTTAAAACAGCACAATATCCCACAAATACAAACTCTTATTACACTGATTATTAATTCCAATAAACAGGGCACACAGCTTTCTTTGACTCTCTGCTTGCCTTTTACATATTTATAGGAACTCAGTAAAAATAACTTTATTTAAAATCTTTGTGCTCCATTCACATGACTTTCTCTACATCTATGTAACAAATCATTGTCAGAAAGCTTATTCTTCTATCTGCTTCATGATAATTGAGATAAACATTAGCAGAAATTGCCTTATCATTTGCCTCCTTGTAAGTAGAAGGGAATATACTTGACTAAAGTGAGAGAAGTTAGAGAAGCTGATTACCATATGAATGAAATTAGTTTCTTTGCATGGCTGAGAGTTAACAAATTCCTATATGTGAAACGTTCTAAGTATTTTAAAATTGAAACAAAAAACAAGGAATATCTCAAAAATGGTCAACTCCACGAAAAAAATGTACATAACATAAATTGTGTGTTTTAACGAGATCTACTTTTTTTGGTGTAGAAAGTCTTTGTCTATCTCTTACAGTTTACTAGTTATGAAAACTCCAGAAGAATCCCTTCCACAATAAACAGGTCTTCAGAGGCTATTCCCAGAAAATTCAAGGTATACATCTTATTTGTTATACAAATATATTTAATATACAATACTTTATTCAAAAGCATTCTAAAATTTTTCCATGTAAAGGGTAGTTTGCGGTGGGGGAGAATTTGGTGTATTACTGACTTTTATTTTTGAGTTGTCGTATTCACAGACACACACAGTCCTTTTTCCAAAAATGCTTTTCTTTTGGATTCAGAGGACCCTAAAATGTGTATTTCCAGTGAAATTTCAGTATTGAATTTTTGGGTGCAATACAATATGTTCTCTATATGCTATAGACATAGCACGTGTAGAGAAAGTGAAATAAAGTTAGTAAGAGTGAAGCAACACAATATTCACTGTTACTTGCTTACCAGTAGCTGATTTCTGAGACTGTCTATTTCATCATCTTTGTTGTCTGGCCCCTCAGTTACATCTTCAAATTCTTCTCCATACTCTTCTGAGGATACCGACAGTCTCGAGTAGATCTAGAAGTACAAAAAGTTAGGAGTGATTCTTTATTCGAGAAATGGGCCCAAAAGTATTGGATTGCAATCTTTCATTTCGTTAAACCTTGATGACAAACTAAATGTATTAGCTCCCAGAGTAATCAAGTAATGGCTTTTATGTTCTGCAGATCACTGTCAAGCTTCTATCCAAGTTTGAATTGTTTATTACATCACTTTTGTCAAAACATGTTTTTGTGTATTCTGTGATTGTTCAAAATGAATTGTGTGTTGCCAAGTGTGAGGTGAGAGTATTTGATTTTTTAATACTTAGATGTTAAAACCAGTAGAAATTTATGTGTGAAGTGATACAGCAATGAACAAAATAAATGTGAAAAAGCTGTGTGATAGTTCAACAATGGATGAACAAATGAGCATGATGAAACTTCATCTGGTCATTAGTCACATCACAGATAGTCATCCTCTGTGGTGCAATGGTTACCATGCTAACTTCATACACCCAACGCCACGGGTTCAAACCCGGCTGAGGACGATGCATTTTTTCGGGTGTAAAAATCCTTAGCATGGCTTTCTTCAGAAGGAAAGTAAAGCCGTTGGTCCAGTGTCATAGATTTATGGCACGTAAAAGAACAAACCTGACAGCGAGGCCTCTGAGCAAAATTAAACTGTCTTTCACGCCCAGTTTAGAATGGGATGTTGAGAACCACAGCAGTTAAAGAGTATCCATAAATAACACACCATTTTTTTACAGTTTTGGTGAATCAGTTGAATGAGACATATTTAATATTAGATGAGTTACAGATTTCTTTCCCGGGCATTTCTCGTTCTTTGCTTGGTGAAATTTTGCTGAAATAGTTTGAGTTAATGAGAATTGTGAAGTTTCTGGAAAATATATGATTGACGCAATCATGCAGAGAAATAAAACAAGCTTCAAATTTGCCTATGTAACTACTTCTTTAATAATATGTTTCACTTAATTGATATTTCACTAATTAACAAAAATATTAAAGCCAAACAATTGTCAGTTTCCGAATTACCCTCAGGACTGTTTTCTAACTTATATGATTATCTGAAACAAAAGAATGTAACTAATTTGGATAAGGCAAAACATATAAAGTATTTGCCTATTTCTTGTAACAATATTTTATGTATTACACAAGACTGTTTTGGCAGTTGTCCACAGACAACAATAAAGCTGTATGCACATACATCACCACGGAGGTAGCTTGTGCGTCTGGTCTGGATTGCTTGACTGCTGGGGTCTTTTATTGGCTTACTGTACATATTTCACCTTCAATGGAGGTTCCGACAGAACCCAAGACCTCCATCCCTCTCTGGAGCATTCTCAGTACTCCTTTATATGCTGGTGTCTTGCCCTTGGGTATCAAAACTAATTTATTTTTGAGAAGATCAGCAAAATTGATCGGGTTTTGTTTACCGATTCTTCAAGATGACAAAATAAAGTACAGGGTGTTTCAAAAGTTACTTTAAAGCACTATAAATATTATAATATTTGAGATAGGATAAAAACAAATTGGGCCAGCAACAGGTTTGTTTCTTTGTTCCCTGCTACAAGTACAGTTTCATTCAATGAAACAAGACTAATTTTATTGATACTGTACATTATGACTCTATCATTAAATGATTCAATAATACAGCTGATTTAATGACATGAACCAAGAGGAGTTTTTTTTAAAGGTCTGAGACAATTTAGGACTGTTAATAATTTTATACAAGGTCCAAGGTAAGTTGTAACACTGCAATCTCCAGATCTGAATCCAAGCAACTTAAACAACAAGTTTTCCTCACAATCCAATAACTCGATGGCAACCAAAATATTCCAAGACATCACATCAATGCCAATGTTTGCCCAGAATGTGACTTGTTTTTCCTACCTCAAGCATTATAAGATTTGTAAGCACTTAAAGTTTTTAAAGATCTTATACTTGTGGTATGAAGGAGACATGTGCTGAGGGTAACAGGAACAACTGTCCATTAAAACTACTACCACATTATTCGTGTGGTGGTAGGAAACAGCCATACGAGTATTTTAACACAATGAACCTTGGATCAGAAATGCGATGGGGCAAAAATAACACAGCAACTGTTTTGAAACAGTTTCGTTAACACAACTATTTGAAACTGTTTCATAAAACACTTCTGGAAATTGTGTGCGTTGTGTTTTCTTTCATGAATCGCTTCCCCGCAACAACAGCAGCAATGTCTGAGTAGTTATTTCACTTATTGCAACAGTTGCTATATGCTCCTGTAGGGTAAACATTGTGTGCCTTTATACCTTGAAGCGCACGGCCTCATATAATTTGCAACATTCATTCCCTCTCATTAACGCACAACAATGCTTTGCTTCTGCAATTTGACAATTTCCTCTTCAGTGCTCCTAGTGAGTGCTTGTAATGTTATTTATCTCAATAGTGTTTGGTGGTAGACAACATGTCTGCAACATTTTAGGGAATTTCTGTTACAGGAAACTGTTATTTTGAAACTGTTTCATGGTTGCAACAGAAACAGATTAAACTGTTTTACAGAAAGAACACCCTTTCCCACCACTAGTCTACGTTGTTGTTTATTTATGGGTTCTAAGACAGTTGGAAGGTATTACGTGTTACTCTTCAGTAACAGGAACACAGAAACAGAGCTTGTAGCATCCAGATACACTTCTTACAGTTCATCAGACCAAAGCGACACTTGCATCCAGGTCAATGTCGCCATTTCCAACAATTACTGTACAATGTTCTTACAATTCATAAACAAACAATGTAGACCCGTAACAAAGCATTTCTGACCCAAGCTTCACTGTGTTAAAATATTTGTGTTGATGTTCCCTACTATCACACCAATAATAGGCACTCATTTCAGTAACACCCTATACGAGGGTGGTCTGATAAGTTGGGCCTCACACAGATATGGCACCACTAGGCCAGTTAGACAGTAGCATCATATAGACTAGCTTGTATCCATAGTTACAGGTCAACAGCGTTTTCAACAAGACAACTTTAGAGTTTTCATGAAAATGGAGCATTTGGAAAAACGAGCAGTGATTAAATACTTCCCTTTGAAAGGCTTAACGCTTAAAGAAATCAAGGAGGAAATGGGCAGTACATTGAAAGACTCTGCCCTTTCATATTCAATGACTAAAAGGTGGGTTGCACAGTTTAAAATGGGATGTATGAGCACTAGTGATGAGCCTTGCTCTGGACGCCCTGTAGAAGTGACAACTCCAGAGATCATTGAAAAAATTCATCGTTTAGTACTGGAAGACCACAGATTAAAGTTGTTTGAGATAGCAGAGGCTGTAAACATATCAAAAGAACGTGCAGGTAATATTTTAAGTAATGTTTTGGGCTTTCACAAGGTCTGTGCAAGATGGGTGCCATGTTTGTTGACACCTGATCAAAATTTGTAAAGAAAAACTGTTTTACTGTAAAAATCCCAGTGAAGTTTTGAGATGGCTTATTACCGTGGATTAAACTTGGATACATCACTACACTCCAGAAAGTAAATCATAGTCAAAACAGTGGATTGCGCCAGGTGAACCAACTCCAAAAAAGGCAAAGTCAGTTTTGTCTGCTAACAAGGTTATAGCAAGTGTTTTCTGGGACGCACAGGGAATTATTTTTATTGATTACTTGGAAAAGGGTAAGAGTATCACTGGTGATTACTACGCAAGCTTACTGCAACGTTTGAGTGATGAGGTGAAAAGAAAAAGCCCTCATTTGGCAAAAAAAAATCTTGTTTCATCACGACAATGCTCTGGCCTATTGTTCAATCATTGCAATGGGAAAAATCTGTGAATTCAAGTTGGAATTGCTTGAACATGCACCCTATTCGCCAGATCTAGCACCCAGTGACTACCACTTGTTCCCAAACCTCAACAAATTTCTTGCAGGACAGATTTCACAGCAACGAGGAGGTCATTGATGCGGTAAACAGGTATTTTGAGGACCTTGATAAATCGCACTACAGAGATGGTTTTATTAAATTAGAACACCGATATGATAAATGTATTAGCTTTCTGGAGATTATGTTGAGAAATAAAGCAAAAAAAATGTTTTTAAATGCTGTTTTCATTGAGAGGCCCAGACTTATCAGCCGACCCTAATATAAAACCTTTGTATACCATCTCTATTAATATTCCTTTCATTACTTTACTCTACTTATATAATGAAATGTGCAGGGGCGGCTCGTCCTTACGTGCTAAAGAGCTGCAGCACGCTACTTTTTTTTCTTCTAAATTACATAACAGACATGCTGAAGGACCATGTAACAAACATAACACATTATGGTAGTAATAAGAAAGGCAGCACTGCCAATGACGAACTCTCGAAGCAAGGTAAACACGAAAGTTTAGCTAATGGAATGCATCCACGTGCTCAAAGCGATCAAGCACGGTAGGTGAATATTGCGCTTGCGTAGAACCTTCCCCTCTTACCCCCCCTGACGGTCGCTGTCCCATCGTTTTCGCACTGCTACGTGCTGCGTTTGGCTAAAGCACGGAATCAATGAAATCGCTACGAGTGTTAGTTCTTTTCCTTATAATCGTTTTGGCAGCAGACGAAACAGCCCTGCCACACTCACCTAAGTGCCACACTAAACATCAGAATTTAGTGAAATTAATTAAAGCGTATTACGTTTTATTTTAGTTATAATAACTAATTATATCTTTGTGATACAAACTGAGCCATAAAAGGACTATTATCTCCATACCTTATTCACATTGGAACGTACAGAACATTGTTTGTTATATTGTTTGTTAACATTGGTAACCATAAGTTCATATTGGCGCAATTTGTTACTTCCGCAAATGTGAAATCTAACAGGCCCACGTGTATCACATTGAAACAAAGTGTTCTGTTGTGTAAATGTTATTCAGTGTCAGTTTTCAGTTTATTTCCAACTGTGATCGCACTTTATTATATTTCAGTATCATTCAGTGTAGGTTTGTGTTACTTTCATAGGTAAGAAAACTTTAGTCATACATAATGAATATAGTTGATGAGCTGTTAAAAACTCCCTTTTCAAGGCGATCGTTAGATGAAAAGATCAGGATAAAAAATTTAGGGCGACCTACTCCTGATCTAAAAATTGAACAGAAAGCAAAAGGAAGTAAAAATTCTATTTACACAAGAAAGTTTAACACAAATATATATGACAACAGTGACTGGATCTGTGGTTGTGAAATCAGAAACGCACTCTTTTGCTTTCCTTGCCTCTTGTTTGGAAGTACAGATTCGTGGTCTACGACTGGTGTTAAAGATCTAGGTCATGTTAATGAATATATAAAAAAACATTCAAATAGCAAGAAGCATATGAAAAACTCGCTTGACTTCTCAATGCTTGGAGGTGTAAATATTGCAACGCAGCTAAGCAGGGCATATCAAGATGCTACACAAAAACATAATGAACAGGTTGAGAAAAATAGATACATATTAATTCAAAATCTTCTCGGGCTTCTAGCCAGGTAAAAACTTGGCTTGACACCAACGTTTCGAAGAAGTGCATCTTCCTCGTCTTCAGGGTGAACTGATCAACTTTTTACCTGGCTAGAAGCCCGAGAAGATTTTGAATTAACACGTCGCCAGGAAAGCTTTAGTTCTTATTTTTTTAGATACATATTATCCAGGATAATAGACTGCATCAAATTTTGTGGGGCCTTTGAGCTTGCTTTGCGTGGACATGATGAGACGGAAACGTCAGATAATCCCGGCGTGTTTTTAGGCCTTATAAATCTATTGGGCAGTATAGACAGTGCGATGAAAGAGCATACCGAAAGCAATAAGGTGTTCAAAGGATTATCTAAGACCATCCAGAATGAACTACTTGATTGCATGTTGGAAGTGTGCCACGAAGAAATTGAAAGAGAAATGAAGGAGGCAGCCTATGTTGCTATCATGGCAGACGAAACCACTGATATCACTGAAAAAATTCAGTTGGCATTAATTTTTAGATATGAAAGGAACAGCTTTATTTATGAACGGTTTTGGGGATTTTTTAATCCATCTGATCAGACCGCTAATTCTATTGCCGGTTGTATTTTGAAAGAAGTGGACACCCTTTTTAAGGATGATCGCCATAAAATCATCGCCCAGACTTATGACGGTGCGTCTGTAATGAGCGGCAACACAGGAGGCGTGCAGATCAAGGTGAAAGAACACTATCCTCTCGCACAGTATGTACATTGTTACGCCCATCAATTAAATCTGGTTATGGAGAAAGCAGCTTCTCAAAATCAGTCCGCCAGAATATTCTTCTGCAGTCTCTCAGCTTTTCCAGCATTTTTTTTCAAGATCTCCACAGCGTTTAGCAGCATTGGAAGCAACTGTTGCTCGAAGAGTTCCTCGAGGATCTGCAACAAGATGGAATTTCAAGTCTAGGACTGTTAACACCGTATATGAACACAGAGAATCTCTGATCGATTGTTTTGACAAATTAGAACAATCTTTATCAGATAGGACAGTGCAAGAAGCTCGTGGCCTGCGGCATAATTTGGAGGATGGAGAATTTAATTTCTGGCTTGCTTTTTTTCAGAAAATAATGCCACATGTAGACATTTTGTATAATCAGCTACAAGCAAGACAGATGGATGCAGTGAAGGCAAAAAATGCAGTCCAATCTTTTGCCAAAGCAATTGATGCCGTGCGAAGTAGAACGGATGATATAGCACACCAGATTCAGACATCTAACGTCCACGTTACAAAAAGACGTCGTAGGGAAACTAACTTAGGAGTAGATGCCAAGGAAGTATGTGACCGAATAATATCGGAGGTACACAGCCGCTTTGAGTCCACAGAACATCTTGATGCTGCAAAACTATTGGATGCAAAAAACTTTGAATTATTTTCTCAAGTTTTTCCTGAAACAGAACTCGGCATTGTCTGTGATCGATACAAAGATCTCGACAAAAACAAGCTCCGAACCGAACTTAGCATTTTATATGAGCATCCGGAATTCAGGAAAGTAGAAGGTGCTCTTCCACTCTTGCAGTTGACACTAAAAAATAATCTGCAAAAAACTTTTAGTGAAGTGACAAAGGTTTTAAGAATTGTTGTGACTGTTCCCATGTCAACTGCAGAACCAGAACGATGTTTCTCCTCTTTGAAGAGGATAAAAACCTTTCTGAGGAACACCATGTGTCAGGATCGCCTTACCTCTCTGGCCATGCTATCCATAGAGAAGAAATTCGTTACAAATATCAGGGATTTCAACGTCAGAGTGATGGACAAATTCTGCATGAAGAAACATCGGCGTATGGACTTCATTTTTCGAAACTAGGTGAGTTGCATGCATTTTTTTTCCCCCGTGCAGCACGCTACTTGTTTTAGGCATGAGCCGCCACTGGAAATGTGTAAAGAAAATTGTAATGCTAGATTAAGAAGAGTAGAGAAAGTAATACAGCTTACCATCTCATCTTCTCCAGGCACAATGACCTCACCCTCCTGTGGATAAAAACAGTCATATACATGTTTCATACAGTATATAAGTGTCAGAAATGAGCCCAAACCTAGTATTTTAGTTTTAAATCTGGCTTACTGGTATTTCAAGGGAGGCTTTTTAAATTTAAATGATGATTCAATTAATTTCCTTTAGCTCTATCACTTCCAATTGTGATGTCATGCTTATACAGAGTGTAGCAAAAAGATATGACAAAAATTTGAGAAAACATATCTTGTGGATAGAGGATATAAAAAAATATAATATGAATATAGGTCAAGAAATTGTTTATTTCCTTTTTAGAGCACTTTTTCTAAGCTGAAGCCCACACAAGAACACTCAATGACAGAATCATGGGGAAGCAACACATGTTCAAAATGGCCATCATTAGTGCCAATGCATCAGCCAACCTGTCATTACATGGAATCCTTAATGTGCTGAAAATGTTGCATCATCTGGCAGCCTGAGCAGGAAGAGCCTGTACATCTCAAACTGGAGTTGCATAAACAACTGTCCCCACAAATAAAACTCTAGTGGGTTTAAGTCAGGGGAATGTTGAGGCCACAGAATCGGTCCACCTCTTCCTATCCATCTACCAGGAAACGTGATATTCAGAAATCAAGAGACAGAAAGACTGAAATGGGGAGGAACTCCATTGGTATTGATAATGGAGTATCTTTCAACAAGACAGGTAAGTCATTGTACAAGAAGCTTCTGCAGCTTCATCCATTAACTGAGAATCCATGCTGGAACAATTGCATGCAGATTCACTTCAAGCCTTACATGATGATTGTGAAAAGTGTCTGGATGAGCACATGGCAGATGTGGGATGATATTACGTGCTACAGCTAATGGTCCTCCTCGCCAGTCACGAGTACCACACTTGAAGCTTCCATTTTCCCTCACACAATGATTCATTCTCCTGTTGGTACAAACGCTGAGCATAGCTTGCGTTGTCTTAAGCTAACCCAGAGCATCCACATCAAACACACAGTGATCTCTTAGTGTTACCTTGAGAACAGGTTCTGCACCTGCTCGGCGCTACGTACACCCAAGGCCACATCTCACCATGTAAGCAGAAATGCTCTAACATGCAAATAAACAATTTCTGGACCCATGTTCATATCCTCTATACAAACATAACTGGTCAAATAGAAACTTGGTTTAAGGAAAATAAGCTACTTCTAAATGCAAACAAGTGATCAGCAATATTGTTTTGTCATAAAAAAAATAGAAATTCTGGAAAACTCGATATCAACTTAAATAATATTCCTGTCCCTTATGTGACAGAAGTAAAATTGCTGGGAATTTGGTTGGACCAGCATTTAAACTGGATAAATTGTTTATCTGACTAAAAATAATAAAGGACGAGCTAACTAGTACCAGTACAAGAACCCTACACTTTGCTTATGCAGAAAATCTATTGAGGTATGGGGAGAGAGTAGAGATAGCCACTTGGTTTTCAAAACTCAAAAACAATCATAAGATGTATAATGTCTACAAACAAGTTTAACATTTTCTTAACCCTACCCAGTCTGTGTTTACTATGTCACACTAAACAAAATCTTGTAAATGTCATCACAATACCAGAAGTAAAACTAACATAACAACAGAACTGCACTTTATTCTAAGGGGGTTAGATACTTAGCAGCTGCCCTATATAATAAATTACCAGCTAGCCTGAAAAATATAAACTACTCCATGCAGTACTTAAAAACAATTTTTACTAAAGGATAGCTTCTATAATGTGACTGAATTTATATATTATTATTACCACAATGCTCTGCTAAAGAAATGAACTGATGTATCCCACGTCATTGTATTGATGAATAAAGCTATACACAAGAAATGTTTTCTTACACCTGGTACAGGGTTACAGAGTCACTTAACATAAATATTTTCACCTTCTGTACTACACACAGCAACTAGGGGAAGTATTGTTATTGATTTGCAAATTTGAGAAAAACTAAGTATTGCAAAACTGACACCAATAACACAGAATATGTCAGAAATGGTTAACTCCACAAAATAAATATAGGTATATGATATAAATTGTATGTCTTAATAACATCTACATTTTGTGTGTATCAAGGTTTTGTCTATCTCTTATATTTTATCAGTTATACAAAATTCATCCAAAATGAAAAGGTCTTCAGAGGCTATTCCTAGAAAATTCAAGATATGCATTTTATCTGTCATGTAAATATCTTAGATATAAGAGATTTTAATCAAAACTATTAGCCATTTTTCAGCAAATCAAAATTTTCGAAATTTCTTCCATGTAAATTGTACTTTGGGATGGGGGGATATTACAGAAAATCTTTGTGTCACATCCTTGGAAGTTAGTGAACTTAAATATCAAGTTTGGTATTTCACAGATTTTTCCATTTTTGAGCTATGCTGCACATGCATGCATGCGCGCGCACACTCGCACACACACACACACACACACACACAGAATGACACACACATGAACATTTTCTAAAACTGTTTGTTTTAGATTTAGGGGGTCTCAAAACATATATTACCTGTGAAACCTCAGTTTTGAACTTTTGGGTACAATATTAATACCTTCTCTATATACTGTGTACATAGTACGTGTAGAGAAAGTAAAACCACAAATGTGTGTGTGTGTGTGTGCATGTACACACAGTTTACTAAAAATTGCTTCTTTATTCAGGTGGCCTCAAAATGCAGGGAAATCTCAAGAGTGAAATTTTTGGGTGAAATGCAATATTTGCTCTAGTTACTCATCAAAACCATTATGTTCATGGTTGAAATTTTAATGATTTCATACACAATTACAATTAATTAGTTAAAAATTGATGCACCACAATACATGGTTTTATTGTTGTCCAACTTTAGCATTTAAGAATATTTCTTCTTGCTTAATGTAAATAATAATTTTAAGACATATTTTATTTTAAAACTATTTACTACTAATATAGATCACCAATCATCAAATTTTGGAGATTGAATTTGTTTTGGGGAAGTTGTCTGGATGAAAATTTTACTCAACATTTTCTGTCATCCTTAAAAAATGTATGTTATGTAACTCTGTGATATTTGATTCATGGTTTGTGGAATTGCAGATCCAAGGTTTCAAACACGATAATAAGTGTTAGAATAAAAACTTTTCTGCCACACAGATATAAAAACCTTGCTGAGATACTGCATTATTTGCTGTGGCTAGCTCAGCACCAATATCATTACTAAGCAGCTCTTTAGAGTAAAGTAAGAGAGTCATGTAGACCACTGTTTAAACAAATGGACCTTCTACTTGTGTGTCAAAACATGTATGCACACTTTGAAATGTCATAGAAAGAATATTTTCCCATGCTATAAGGTTCAATTTCTGGGAGAATGTAATGTTATCTTTGTTCAACAGGTAGCAGCAGAATTGTCACTCTAACCTCTAGGCCAAGTTAGCAGCAAGGAAGTAACTACAAGATGCTAGAGTTTTGAAGCACATAAGCAGCAATTAAGTGTTACTGGAAGACAAAGACAGCGGTACAGAACCACCTTCAAGAATAACAATTACATGTTTTTAGCTGCAATCTTTCAGTGCTCACATGAGTGTAAGTACAGCCAAGTGGAGACAATCCAGATCTGAGGTAACAATTTTGTGAATGGAACTGCCAGTAGTGTATACTGTGCTAAACAGAATCCTCAGCTGCGGTCTTTCAGTGTTCGCATGGCAGCAGTGTAAGTGCAGCCTCCAGATGCGAGGTTACAATTTTCTGAATGGAACTGTCAGTTGTGTGTACTGCGCTAAACAGAATCCTCAGCTTCGGTCTTTCAATGTTCGCATGGCAGCAGTGTAAGTGCAGCCTCCAGATGCGAGGTTACAATTTTGTGAATGGAACTGTCAGTTGTGTGTACTGCGCTAAACAGAACCCTCAGCTGCTGTCTTTCAGTGCTCACATGGCAGTAGTGTAAGTGCAACCTCCAGATATGAGGTTACAATTTTGTTAATGGAACTGTCAGTTGTGTGTACTGCGCTAAACAGAATCCTCAACTGCTGTATTTCAGTTCTCACATGGCAGTAGTGTAAGTGCAACCTCCAGATATGAGGTTACAATTTTGTGAATGGAACTGTCAGTTGTGTGTACTGCGCTAAACAGAATCCTCAGCTGCTATGTTTCAGTGCTCACATGGCAGTATTGTAAGTGCAGCCTCCAGATGTGAGGTTACAATTTTGTGAATGGAACTGTCAGTTGTGTGTACTGCGCTAAACAGAATCCTCAGCTGCTGTCTTTCATTGCTCACGTGAGGTTACAATATTGAAAATGGAACTGTCACTTTTGTGTACTGCGCTAAACAGAATCCTCAGCTGCTGTCTTTCATTGCTCACATTGCAGTAGTGTAAGTGCAGCCTCCAGATATGAGGTTACAATTTTGAGAATGGAACTCTTACTTGTGTGTACTGTGCTAAACAGAATACTCAGCTGCTGTCTTTCAGTGCTCACATGGCAGTAGTGTAAGTGCAGCCAACTGAGGGCGATCGAGATGTGAGGTTACAATTTTGAGAATGGAACTCTTACTTGTGTGTACTGCGCTTAACAGATTCCTCAGCTGCTGTCTTTCAGTGCTCACATGGCAGTAGTGTAAGTGCAGCCTCCAGATGTGAGGTAACAATTTTGGAATGCAACTGTCAGTTGTGTGTAGTGCGCTAAACAGAATCCTCAGCTGCTGTCTTTCAGTGCTCACATGGCAGTAGTGTAAGTGCAGCCGGCAGATGTGTGGTTACAATTTTTGGAATGCAACTGTCAGTTGAGTGTACTGCGCTAAACAGAATCCTCAGCTGCTGTCTTTCAGTGCTCACATGGCAGTAGTGTAAGTGCAGCCAAGTAAGGACGATCAAGATGTGAGTTTATTATTTTGTGAATGGAACGATCAGTTGTGTGTACTGCGCTAAACAGAATCCTCAGCTGCTATGTTTCAGTGCTCACATGGCAGTATTGTAAGTGCAGCCTCCAGATGAGAGGTTACAATTTTGTGAATGGAACTGTCAGTTGTGTGTACTGCGCTATACAGAATCCTCAGCTGCTGTCTTTCAGTGTTCGTATGGCAGCAGTATAAGTGCAGCCTGCAGATCTGAGGTTACAATTTTGTGAAAGGAACTGTCAGTTGTGTGTACTGCGCTATACAGAATCCTCAGCTGCTGTCTTTCAGTGCTCACATGGCAGTAGTGTAACTGCAGCCTAGTGAGGGCGAACCAGATGTGAGGTTCAAATTTTGTGAATGGAGCTGTCAGTTGTGTGTACTGCGCTAAAAATAATCCTCAGCTGCTGTCTTTTAGTGCTCACATGGCAGTAGTGAAACCACAGCCTAGTGAGGGCGATCCAGATGTGAGGTTACAAATTTGTGAATGGAACTGTCAGTTGTGTGTACTGCGCTAAACAGAATCCTCAGCTGCTGTCTTTCAGTGCTCACATGGCAGTAGTGTAAGTGGAGCCAAGTGAGGGCGATCCAGATATAAGGTTACAATATTGAATATGGAACTGTCACTTTTGTGTACTGCGCTAAACAGAATCCTCAGCTGCTGTCTTTCGTTGCTCACATTGCAGTAGTGTAAGTGCAGCCAAGTGAGGGCGATCCAGATGTGAGGTTACAATTTTGTGAATGCGACTGTCAGTTGTGTGTACTGCGCTAAACAGAATCCTCAGCTGCTGTCTTTCATTGCTCACGTGAGGTTACAATATTGAAAATGGAACTGTCACTTTTGTGTACTGCGCTAAACAGAATCCTCAGCTGCTGTCTTTCATTGCTCACATTGCAGTAGTGTAAGTGCAGCCTCCAGATGTGAGGTTACAATTTTGAGAATGGAACTCTTACTTGTGTGTACTGTGCTAAACAGAATACTCAGCTGCTGTCTTTCAGTGCTCACATGGCAGTAGTGTAAGTGCAGCCAACTGAGGGCGATCGAGATGTGAGGTTACAATTTTGAGAATGGAACTCTTACTTGTGTGTACTGCGCTTAACAGATTCCTCAGCTGCTGTCTTTCAGTGCTCACATGGCAGTAGTGTAAGTGCAGCCTCCAGATGTGAGGTAACAATTTTGGAATGCAACTGTCAGTTGTGTGTAGTGCGCTAAACAGAATCCTCAGCTGCTGTCTTTCAGTGCTCACATGGCAGTAGTGTAAGTGCAGCCGGCAGATGTGTGGTTACAATTTTTGGAATGCAACTGTCAGTTGAGTGTACTGCGCTAAACAGAATCCTCAGCTGCTGTCTTTCAGTGCTCACATGGCAGTAGTGTAAGTGCAGCCAAGTGAGGACGATCAAGATGTGAGTTTATTATTTTGTGAATGGAACGATCAGTTGTGTGTACTGCGCTAAACAGAATCCTCAGCTGCTGTCTTTCAGTGCTCACATGGCAGTAGTGTAAGTGCAGCCAAGTGAGGGCGATCCAGATGTGAGGTTACAATTTTGTGAAGGCAAATGTCAGTTGTGTGTACTGCGCTAAACAGAATCCTCAGCTGCTGTCTTTCAGTGTTCGCAGGGCAGCAGTGTAAGTGCAGCCTCCAGATGCGAGGTTACAATTTTGTGAATGAAACTGTCAGTTGGGTGTACTGTGCTAAACAGAATCCTCTGCTTCTGGCTTTCAGTGCTCACATGGCAGTAGTGTAAGTGCAGCCAAGGGAGGGCGATCCAGATGTGAGGTTACAATTTTGTGAAAGCAACTGTCAGTTGGGTGTACTGCGCTAAACAGAATCCTCAGCTGCTGTCTTTTAGTGCTCACATGGCAGTAGTGTAAGTGGAGCCAAGTGAGGGCGATCCAGATATAAGGTTACAATATTGAAAATGGAACTGTCACTTTTGTGTACTGCGCTAAACAGAATCCTCAGCTGCTGTCTTTCATTGCTCACATTGCAGTAGTGTAAGTGCAGCCAAGTGAGGGCGATCCAGATGTGAGGTTACAATTTTGTGAATGGAACTGTCAGTTGTGTGTACTGCGCTAAACAGAATCCACAGCTGCTGTCTTTCAGTGCTCACATGGCAGTTGTGTAAGTGCAGCCAAGTGAGGGCGATCCAGATGTGAGGTTACAATTTTGTGAATGCGACTGTCAGTTGTGTGTACTGCGCTATACAGAATCCTCAGCTGCTGTCTTTCATTGCTCACGTGAGGTTACAATATTGAAAATGGAACTGTCACTTTTGTGTACTGCGCTAAACAGAATCCTCAGCTGCTGTCTTTCATTGCTCACATTGCAGTAGTGTAAGTGCAGCCTCCAGATGTGAGGTTACAATTTTGAGAATGGAACTCTTACTTGTGTGTACTGCGCCAAACAGAATCCTCAGCTGCTGTCTTTCAGTGCTCACATGGCAGTAGTGTAAGTGCAGCCTCCAGATGTGAGGTAACAATTTTGTGAATGGAACTGTCAGTTGTGTGTACTGCGCTAAACAGAATCCTCAGCTGCTGTCTTTCAGTGCTCACATGGCAGTACCGAAAGTGCAGCCTCCAGATGTGAGGTTAGAATTTTGTGAATGGAACTGTCCAGGTTGTGTACTGCGCTAAACAGAATTCTCAGCTGCTGTCTTTCAGTGCTCACATGGCAGTAGTGTAAGTGCAGCCGGCAGATGTGTGGTTACAATTTTTGGAATGCAACTGTCAGTTGAGTGTACTGCGCTAAACAGAATCCTCAGCTGCTGTCCTTCAGTGCTCACATGGCAGTAGTGTAAGTGCAGCCTCCAGATGTGAGGTTACAAATTTGTGAATGCCACTGTCAGTTGGATGTACTGCGCTAAACAGAATCCTCAGGTGCTGTCTTTCAGTGCTCACATGGCAGTAGTGTAAGTGCAGCCTCCAGATCTGAGATTACAATTTTGTGAATGCAACTGTCAGTTGGGTGTACTGCGCTAAACAGAATCCTCACATTACCGTTGACATTGGAGATACTGTGACAGTACCTAACAATGCTTGCTGATTCCATATTCTCTGCCATTCGTGCATTATATGGCAATGACTAGTTTTGTTTCCAACAAGGATCTATCATCATGAGGCATGAGTAACCTGCATCCAAATTTACCAGGCCAGTTTATCTCCATCTCCATCTCCAACAACACAGTTTAACTAAAAGCCTAAATTCAGTTTATCACAAAGGTTTTAACTTATATAATAAACTCCCTGATGCGATTAAAGTTCCACAGAGCAAAGCATTTAAGAAGAAGGTTAAAAATCTACTCCTAAACTATATGTTTTATTCCGTTGATGAATTCATGAATACATCTTTTTGATTATGTGCTAAAAATACTTGTTTATTTGGAAAACTTTGCCACATGAGTCATCCAGCTATGTATGTGTAAATAAATTGATTTCTCTAACACTGAAACATTGTTTGTTGCAAGGGTCCTGTTCATCTGAGGATGTACTTCGGTACAAGAAAAACCTTAATGACTGCCTCAAGACAAGATTAGCTTAGCAACAATTGTACTCGTTTTGATCAATACTGTAAAATATAATGTATATAGTGTAAGAGATTAGTTAAATTATGTATTATTTGTTTTTGACGAAGCCATGAATTCATTGTATTTTTTAAGGTGAATAAATTCTATTCTATTCTATATAGTGGATAGGACACTGCTGGATTTCTTCTTATTGGCTACAGTAAAAGATGAGATGTACAAACATAAACCCTGTAACCTAGACACATTTTGGTGTGCGCAGAAATCCCATTGGTCATGTAAGGAATCAGTGATGACTCATACTCAGGTATGTATTGATGCTGAAGGCCGCCAGTTTGAACCTTGATCATACGTGCATCAGAAAGTGCATTTATATTTCAAATTGGGCTTTAAGTTTTCCATTTCCACCAATTGAACCTTGTAGAATGGAACATAAATTTTGTATGATGGTTAAAAGTGCGTAAATATTTTTTTATGCACCCTGTATATATGTATATTACAATTATTACTATTTCTAAATCAAATTAAGTATCTCTCATTTTCAGTTTAATAATGAAATTCATGCTTAGAGCACTAGATCAATAAAAACCATACATATTCTTTCAAAAAATACAATATTAGTGATGGAAACTATGATAATTCATTCAATCATATTTACAGAATAAAATAAAGACAGGAGAGAAATTTAAAAAAAAAAAAAAGGTTAAAAATGTTTATCTGAAAGCTGTTTTACTCTGTGAACATGTTTATAAATAATTGGTAGATAAAACTGCTGTAAATTTAAGTGATATTTAGCTATTGCATAGTTTTGTAATTTGATATATTCCACAACAATGTGCAAATTCAATGAAAAAGAATGAATAAACCAAACATGCCATCTATTTAATGTCAAAAATGTAATATAAACTTACAGCTTCTTCTTCTTCAAGTGCCTAAAAAAGATCATGAACAAATAACACTACTTAAAATCAAATATAATGAATAACATTTTTTAAAAAGTAAAATAATACTACAGAGGCACATAACCACAAATAGCCGGTTTGCTTTTTATAATGAAAGCTGAAAAAAAAAAAATCTGATTCACATAGCTATCTCTAAAACACATGTAAAAAACTTATTCTTTCTATCTACTTCATACTAATTGATATAAACATTATTACAAATTGTCTATTGTATGACCAGGACTTGACAAATTCTCTTATAAAAGTATTTTAAAACTGAAAACAATAACAATGGTCAACTCCATGAAAAAAATGTATGTAACATAAATTGTGAGTTTTAACAAGCCCTACATTTTCTGCTAAATGAGTTTTTGTCTATCTCTTACGATTTACCAGTTATGCAAAATTCCTCAAAATTCATTCAGAGTCAAGATGTCTTCAGAGGCTATTTCCAGAAAATTCAAGATATACATTTTATTTATTCTGTAAATATCTTAAATACACAATATTTTAATCAAAATTGATAGAGCCATTTTTGAGAAAATCAACATTTTCAAAAATTTTTCCATGTAAAGGGGGTCTGGGATTTTCTTGAAAACTTTGTGTCGCACCCATGGAAGATACTGAATTTAAATATCAAGTTTGCTATTTAATGGACTTTTTGTTTTTGAGCCAAGCCGCATGCGCGCATGCATGCACACACAGACAGATGTTTTTCTAAAAATTCTTTTTTTGGATTCAGGGGGTCCCAAAACATATATTCCAGTAAAATTAAGGTATCAAATTTTTGGGTACCTGCTCTATACACTATGTATATAGTATGTGTAGAGAAAGTAATAACATTGCAAAAGAATGCTACCTAACACTTTTATCTATTTCTATAACCTTCTTCTTCTGCAAAGATGGAGAAAGTTTTGCTAGCTAACTTTATTTTATCTGATACTTGAAATGTAATTAGGACAATACAAGAAGTGTTAAATGAAATAAAGAGTGGCACTCAATTGTTTTCTTTTTGTTAATCGACTGCTTGTAACATGTGTCCATGCACACAAGTTTCATCATTTGAATGTTGGCAGTCTGTGATAGTCATCTCTAAACAGAAAGCATTATGTATATGATCTAGTTACTTTTTCTACAGGTGCTATGTACATAGAATATAGAGAAGGTATTGTATTGTACACAAAAATTCAATACCGAGATTTCACTGAAAATATATGTTTTGGGCTCCCCTGTATCCAAAAAAAGCATTTTCAGAAAAAAGGTTGTGTGTGTCAAAAACGAAAAGTTGGTAAAATACCAAACTTGGTATTTAAGTTAAGTTCAGCATCTTCCAGGGATGCGTGACAAAGATTTTGATAAACCCTCCCCCCCACCAACTACCCTTTAGCATGAAGTAAATAGAAGCCTAAGCATTTTAACATAATTTGTTACACAGATGTAGAGAAAGTCCTGTGAATGGAACACATCACATTTTTTTGAAACAATAAAATGCCAGCCCATGTGCATGTGCTGAACAGTTTGCTAGCCTCATATACCCAAGATTGCACATTTGCAACATAAAACATATCATTCTGCTTAATATGCGCTGCAATCTGAGAGTATAAAAATGAACTGTAAAAGCATTGTTTATTTTTTTTTTTATTAAAAAATTAAATTTTGGGCAAAATTCTTTTCTTTGGGAACCAGGGCTTTTGTTTACTTTTATTGAATTCATCTCTCACCGACCATATTCTGACTGTGTGAAGGTCATTAGTCTTTTAATTGAAGGCTTGTATAAATGGTTGGATGAGGGGAATTCTGTTTTTTTCGGGTGAAAAAATCCTTTTCTTCCCTTCGAAAGGGAAGTAAAACCGTTGGTCCTGTGTCATAGATTTACAGCACGTAAAAGAACCTCAAGCCAGATAAACAGTCCTCTGAGCAAAATTAATCAGTCTTAGATGCCCATTATAGAATGGGATGCTGTGAACCACATTGTCACATGAAGAGCAGTGACACACCTGGATGTAATGGACACATGCAAGCTATAAAAGGAAGAGCTGCAAGTGACAGAGAGAGAGTCAACTGTCCACTCATCACAACAAAGTCTTGTGCAGGCAGTTTTTGAAGCAATAAACAGTTTTGTGTTGGATCATAGCAACAGATGTGCTTTATCTTCAGCAGACTCCAACTGACGCAGCATTTCCTTTGCTGATTTTTCAAGTGTTATGTATTTTCAAAGACTGCTGAAGATAAAGCACGCATGTCCAGGTAAATATTATCTGTTATTGATGTTATAGTGTCACTATGATTCAACACAATTAAACTTCTAATTCAAATACCCCACAGTTAATCTCTGTACTCAAATTATATAAAAAAGTTTTTTGTTACAAAAGAATTAAGCCTTGTAAATCATTCATATATTAAAGCGCAGCATTTAGAAGAATTACAGTCAGATTTTGCTATTACTAAACTTTTTTTTACAGCAAGCAGGAAGGGGTCCCAGATTTGATTCCTGGCTGGAAGGGGATTACTTGGTTCCTTGTAAGTACAAGGGAGATAAGAAAATGCACAGGCTAAAGTGATACTTTCATCCTTTAAAAGCCGGTAAAAAAAAAAAAAAAAAAAAGTATATGTCCAAAATTGTTTTTGAATAAGATCTACATTTTTTGTGAAGTAAGTTTTCGTCTATCTTTTACAGTTTATCGGTTATACAAAATTCATCCAGAATGAAGAGGTCTTCAGAGGCTATTCCCAGAAAATTCAAGATATACATTTTATTTATCATATAAATACCTTTAATCAGGATATCTCACTGTCTGAGAAAAGTTTAATTATTTTAAAACTGAAAACAATAACAAGGAATATCTTGAAAATAATTAACCAATAAAAAAAGGATAGGAAGTAATTGGGTGTTTTAATGAGATCTACATTTTCGTGTCATAAGTTTTTGTCTAACTCTTATGGTTATGGTTATGGTTTACTGGTAATGCAAAAGTCATCTAGAATGAAGAAGTCTTTAAAGGCTAGTCTCAGAAATTTTAAGATATACATTATATTTGCTTGCATGTTTAATATATGATATTTTAATAAAAATTGTTAGAGCCATTTAAAAAAAAAAAAAACATTCCAAAATTGTTGCATGTAACAGGTAGTTAGAGGTGTAGGGATTTCTCTAAAATATTTGTGTCAGATTCTTGAAGGTGTTGAACTTAAATGTTAAGTTTCATATTTAACCAATTTTTCACAACTTTTGGATTCAGGGGCTTTCAAAACATTTGTTTCTGATGAAGTGTTGGATTAAATTTTTGGGTGGAATGCAATACCTTCTTTACCTGCTAGGTAGAGAAAGTAAAAAGGAACTTGAACATTGGTTCAACAATGAAATCAAGATGGTGAAAGCTTTAGTGGGACATTGCAACTCTATTGGGGGGACAAAGGTTTGTACGAGTAATTTTTGAGAAATTGTATATTAGTGTTAGTGTTTCTCAAACAACTGTTTCACTTTGCACTTACAGTTTCATCTGCTTCAGCTGCCAAATATTCACTTTCATCTTCAGCTTCTTCTGCCTGAAAATAGCAGCAGCAGCAGTCAATTTACTTTGTTTGGCACCTCCCACTATCATAAGATATTTTTAAAATGTGACCATTTTATACAATTTTCAAAAAAGGTTACAAAAAAAAAAAAACAGTAGAAAACATAACCATAAATAAATTTCTCTTTTTTGTCAGTAGAAAAGAAATAAAATAATGTTACATTCAACTTACTGTTTCAGCCGCCAGAAAGTGCAATTCGTCTTCTTCAGTTTCATCTATCTGTAAACATGTGACACATACCATCAACAAGTGTGAATGTCACATATATCATCACAGAATGGTCAACTTTATAAGCTTCATATAAATATAAAACTGGCAGCACTCACAGTTTGCCAGAAAGCACTAAAGACTGGCAGGAGTACTAACTTCTGTTGAGAACACTAGATGTCACCACAGAGCACAACTCCCAGCCATCAGTTGGACTTCAAACATATGTTTCGTGCAATTTTATTTTGCGTGAGGTGAGAGATACTATCCCAGTTGATGCTCATACAAATCAAATTTCCTGGCAATAGCCTCTTCATTCTAGACCACTTTTATATAACTGGCAAACCGTAACAGATAGACAAAAACTTACTGCACCCAAAATATAGATCTCATTAAAACACGCAATTTATGTCATAAACATTTTTGCTATGGAGCTAACCATTTCCGAGATATTTCTTGTTATTGGTTTTCATTTTAAAATATTTATTTATTCTCAGAAGGAAGTCACCATGTTTCTTTTGTTTTACTTCTGTCCAAGCAAAAAAGCAAATTTCAATCACAAGAGCTTAGTGACAGTTTTTAAAACAGTTGACTATCACTTTAGCATAGCACATTCCTTTAGTTACCTTCTACTTATAAGGAACTAAGTAATAAGAACATTCTGCTAATGTTTATCTCGATTAGGATAGAGTAGAAAGAAGAAGAATCTTTTGCAAGAAGTTTGTTTGTAGAACAGCTAGAGAAAGTCATGTGAGTGTAACAGATCAGATTTTATTTTTTCGAGGCAGGGAAAATATTGTAACACATTTTCTTCACTAAATGTACTCTTTATTAGAAATTATTTTAATTGTGGTTTTGCATGCACACATTTTGATATGGGCAAACTTCATTATCAGTGCCTTGTAGCAGTCAATGGGTTACAAGAACCCCAAGGTCAGGGGTTCAAACCCGATGGCATCAAAAATCCTTAGCATGACTTCCTTTGGAAAAGAAGTAAAACCGCTGGTCCTGTGCTATACATTTACAGCATGTGAAAGTGGTCTGTCATGCTCAATGATAACATTATGATGCCACAAGGATGGAAGCAGGCAAGTAATTACACCGATTCCATCATAAGCTCTGCCACAACAAGAAATTCCACCAGTCAAACAAAGACTGCGTGTGCTAGCCCTACAATTTCACTCGCATTAATAAAACTCAATTTGAGATTCACTTGGTAGCTGCCACTGAGCACCTAAACTAAACCTTTATAGCACAGATATTTTTGTTTTGTAAAAACTGCATCTGAATCTGCCCAGGATGTGAATGAGCAATGTTCTCACTAGTTATTGGTAGTACATTTATCAAGTATAAATTTAAAAACACAAAAATAATAATGACACAACTTACAGTTTCAGGTGCAAGTGATTCAGCTTCATCCTCAGTTGCTTCCATCTGCAAAAATGATCAACAATGTTATTCAACTAATACTTCTCAACGCAAACTCATGTTCATCAAATGGACTATTTTAATTCATCAAAAACATAAATACCCAAAAACAATTATACTAACAACAGGTCATAGTAAGATGACAGTTTTAACAATCATAATGGTATTCCAAGAAAAGGAAACTGTAGGAAATATTTCAAACATCTAAATATATTCACACTGCCATGTGTATATACACTACTGTTAGCAAAAACTGCAACACCAAGAAGGAAACTTGTCAATTTAATATCATATATTAGTACATGACAAGTAACAAATGATAAACTGATATCGAGTATTTGGTGTGGTCTCCATGAATTTAATATCATATATTAGTACATGACAAGTAACAAATGATAAACTGATATTCATTATTTGGTGAGGTCTCCATGAGTTTAATAATACAGATTAGTACATGACGAGTAACAGATGATGGAAATGGCGTGTCATTTATGGACGCTCTTTAACTGCTGTGCTTCTCTCCATGAATTTAACATCAGAGATTAGTACATGACAAGTAACAAATGATAAACTGATATTCAGTATTTGGTGTGGTCTCCATGAATTTAATATCTTAGATTAGTACATGACAAGTAACAAATGATATTCATTATTTGGTGAGGTCTCCATGCCCTGCTATACGCCGCAACATTGAATCAAAAAGCTTCTTAATAAGTTGCAGAGGGATTTCCCTCCACACAGTTTGTATTTGAGCCCACAAATCCATGACAACACTGATTACTGGAGGACTGTGTGTCATATCCCAGGCCAGAGAAGCAACAGTATCTGAATATTCCTCGCTATATGTGTCCTGCTGAAAGGTGACCTGGGGCTCTACAACCACCTGTAGTTGCCGGTTGCTGTTCAAAGTGGCCTCAATTTGTAGGAGGCAAGATCATTGTTGTAACAAGCCAAACCAATATACCTGGTGTTTGTCTGCTATGCAGCCCTCCAGGTTGCGCTCATCACTGTAGGACAGGTGTAAGCGGATCTCGTCCAAAGTCGCCCTCCGTGGTGTAATGGTCACCATGCTGACCTCATATACCCAAGGTTGCAGGTTCAAACCTGGTGGGGGATGATGCATTTTTTCAGGTGTAAAAATCCTTAGAATGGCTTCCTTCAGAAGGGAAGTAAAGCCGTTGGTCCCGTGTCGTAGATTTACAGCATTTAAAAAAGAACCTCAAGCCTGATAGAGAGACCTCTGAGCAAAATTAAGCAGACTTTCAGGCCCAGTATAGAATGGGATGCTGAGAACCACAGTAGTAAAAGAGCATCCATAAATAACATGCCATTTTTTTTCTCATCTGAAAAGACTACATTTTGCCACGTGCCCGGCCTTCATGTACAAACCTAATCACTTATTGCTTCTACACTTGCACCAAGTTTGGAGTTATTCGGGAAATTCACAAATGGTCATGTATACATGTGATGGTACATTAAAGTAGCTATAGTATAAGGGTTTTCTAGTTTCTATGTTAGTATTGAAGCAGGCGCTATTAAGTCTTTTACCAATATATTGAAAATGTTCATCCCATTTCAATTGTGCATTTATATGTACCCCTAAGATTTTGCTAGTAGATACAACACTTACTAAGTTATTTACAATATTATTAAAGCACTTTTTTATCATATTTAATTTTAGTGCACTACTATGAAAGCAACTTTTAGTGTGCGTATTGGTATAGTTTGTAAGATGGACATTATTTGTGTAAAGTGAGTATAAGAGGGGTCCTAAAACACTTCCTTTGCAACTCCTTGTTTTATGCTTCTCCGTATACATTTTATTGTTAGAATTACTCTTTGTTTGCAATCTGTTAGATAAGAAGTGAACCAGGCTTTATACCACAGTAGTCTAATTTTTTTAACAAATGTTCACTTTGAATTATCACAGATCTGTCACAAGCTTATTCATCTATATACTTCATGTAAATTGAAATAAACATTTGGAGAAACATATTTATTACATTCTTTCTTGTAGATATGTGGGAATAACAGACTATACTAGGCTAAAGCAGTCCTCTGATCCCAAGCGGGAGACCTGGGTTTGATTCCCAGTACTGGCATGGGGATTTTTCCGCTTCTGGGAGACCTGGCCCAGGGTACACTCAGTCTTGTGCCGTCTCTGGGGGCCAATTGAGGAGCTACTTGATGGAGAAGACCATGAGGACCGCATTAACCGACTGGGGAGGTACTGACTACTCTTGCCCTCCAGCACTGCACCCTATCCTTGATGTCTGTCATGGACCGAGATGGGGGATGCAGCGGCCAGGCAGTAGGCCAAGGTTCCTTGTGACCTGTCATGCCAAGGAGTTTTACTAGGCTTAAGGGTAGTTGGGGGTGGTGCAATTTTCTTAAAAATCTTTGTGGTACATCCTTGGAAGATACTAAATTAAGATACCAAGTTTTGTATTTAACCAACTTCATTTTTGAGATATGCTGCCGACGGACAGATAGACACACACAGATAAATAAACATGAACCTTTTTCTAATTTTTTTTTGGACTCAGAGGACCTCAAAACATATGTTTGTGATGAAACCTTGGCATCAAATGATTTGAATACAATACCTGCTCTAGCTACTGTGTACACTGTATGTATGCTAGAGAAAGTAAATCACTGAAAGCCTCAAATGTCTAGATCTACAAGTTACTGTCGAACATGAATTTCCAAATAAGAACTGAAGCTTTCCTGGCAGCGTATTAATTCAAAATGTTCTCGGGCTTCTAACCAGGTAAAAGCTTGGCTTGATACCAACGTTTTGAAGAAGTGCATCTTCCTCGTCTTCAGGGTGAACTGATGCCTACCTGGTTAGAAGCCCGAGAAGATTTAGAATGAATTTCCAAGTTGTCAAGGCTTTCCAAAGCCTATGGTTTAGTTTCCAAAGCACCAATTCTATCTTAAGTGAAGCTATTTTTAATAAAACACACTCCTTGACAATGTTGTTTAACTAATAAGACAGTAACTTGCACTTTCCTCTTCCTCAGTGCAGGTTCAGCTTCTTTCTCAAATTGGTTGGTGATTCTAATTATGAAATTAATTAATCTGAATTGAGAGAAAAATTAATGTTTTCATATTTGTGTAAATAACTATTATATCTAGCTTACAAAGCCATAAACTAGCAGCTGTAATTTATTGTTTATATATCTTGTATACATATATAACTCTGCCACCGGGTGATACCCACTTGCAGAGAAATAAATAAATACAAAAAAAAAAAAAAAATCTGTAACCTGCCAACTTTACCATCTTCATTTATTATCTGATGTTAAAATTACATGGTAATTCATATCACCATCAAAGTTAAAATGTAAATATCTGATGTGTTCCATTCACATCACTTCCTCTAAATCTCTATGACAAATTATTGTTAATCAAATATTTCTGAGTTGAATTTTTAACATTTCACCATCACGTACGTATATTTTTTAAGACCAGTTTTGAAGCCATGTGGGCTTCTTTATCATTGTTTTCCAACTGAATTTCTACAGGCTGTTCTATGTCAAGTGTGATGGTCCCTGGTGACGAACCGCCACAATATATTTTGTGGTGGAAATTCAAAGTTGAATACGTGGCATTGGTTTTTAATGATGTGGATTTTCTCCCAGACATCAAGCTCTGCTGCAGGTTTTATAAAGTGTATATTAGGTACTAGTTCATGGTTAATAGACCAAAAGTGGTGTGCAACAGCTGATTTGTCAGTTTGTTTGTTTTTACCACTCTCATTTGTTTCAAGGTGTCTTTTTGTTTTTCCAATGTAAAATTTGTTGCATCTGCACAATTTATCCTGTAGATTCCTGATCTTTTTGTGTTCTGGGATTTGGTCTTTTAAGTTGTTGCAGAGCATATTTTATAGGCTGAAATAAGTGATACAAATCCACTCAGTTTAAATATTCTATCCATACATATCACCGTTCCAAAACACCCTTTCATTGCTAATAAGCTTATTCTTCTTGCTAATCAAGATAAACATCAGCAGAATGTTCTTATTACTTAGCTCCTTATAAGTACAAGGCAAATAAGGAATACACTAGGTTAAAGTGACAGTCAAATGATTTACAATGTCGTTGCTATGGGATTGAAATCCATTTCTTTGTATAGCCAGGAGTAGACAAATTCCCATATGAGAAGAGTTTTAAAACTAAAAGCAATATCTTGAAAACAGTCCACTCCATGAAAGAAATGTGCATATGTTATAACATAAATTGTGTGCTTTACATTTTTTGTGTAGTAAGTTTTTGTCTTTCTCTTATGGTTTACCAGTTATGCAAAATTAAAAAAAAAAAAAAAAAAAAAAAAAAAAATCATCCAGAATAAACTAGTCTTCAGAGGCTACTCCCAGAAAATTTAAGACATACATTTTATTTGGCATGTAAATATCTTAAATATAAGAGATTTTAATCAAAAACATTAGAGATCTTTTTGAGAAAATCAAAATTTTCAAAATTGTTTCCATGTTGGGGATTTTCTTGAAAATGTTTGCGAGTCATGCTTGAGAGATACTGAACTTAAAATATATCAAGTGTGGTATTTAATGGGCTTTTTGTTTGAGCTACGCATGCACACCCCCCACACACACACCCACACACAGACCTTTCTTTAAAAATATTCTTGTACAAAACGTTTTGGGGAAATGTCTATCGCTAAAATAGACAAATTAATTGAAAACCCAAAGGCGCAGAATACAGAAGAGAGATTGGAACCAGTTGGACATCAAGTTGCAACAAATGGGAGTTTAGGAATATTATTCTTCGTGTCTATTGTTATTTTATTCATGAAACAGTCTTATTAAATTCTCTTGTTATATTACATTAACACTTGTACTGATGCATATTAACCTTATGCAACTCTTTGTACAACTTTGTACAGTCTTGAGCAAATTAATGTCTGAATAATCACTTTCTCTACTACATGTACTAAGTAGGAAACATATTCCATGCAAAAACTTGATATCAGGATTACACTAAAACACATTTTGAAATATTTTGTTTGTTAACAATGATATTAATTGCCAGGATCATATCAGCACCATGGGTGTGCCAAAATTTCTCTTTCACAAGACAAGTTAATGGAGCTGTTGCTTTTAAGCACTCAAAGCTAGATTTGACTCCACAACCTTGGGATAAGAAGGTCAGCACCTTATCAACTGAGCCACCCACACCAATGAGGTTTCATTAGAAATTTACCGTTTGAGGACCCTGAATCCAAAAAAAAATTATTTTTAAAAAACAATTATTGTGTGTATATTAACAACATAACTCAGAAATCTAATGTGTTACATTCACATGATTTTCTATAACAAACTATTCTTACAAAAGCTTATTCTTCTATCTACTTCATGCTAACTGAGATATTAGCAGAAATCATCGTATTACAGCTTACCAGGTAGGACAAGGGGAATAGAGGTTAAAGCAAGACACAGATATTTTAAGAACTGGTAGCTATGTAATAGTATTGAAATACCAATCTATCTGCCTGTTGATGATGATGGTTAATGTTTAAGGACACTCATCAGCGCCCTTATGAAACAAATCATGACAAAAGCCAAACATAAATATCATAAATATAAATAATAATGAAAGCTACTTATAAAATTCAATGTATATAAACGTAATCGCTGCAAAAGCCATACATAGGTGAATTTAGAAAAATATTTTTAAAAATGGTATGAAAAAAGGGATATACATAACTAAATCCACAATTAAATGGTTACCTAAGATAAAAATGTAAAAATCTTATTTAACTCCATGGCACGACAGCTCACGGGGAACCTTGGCCTACCGCCCGGCCGCTGCGTCCCCCATCTCGGTCCACTACAGACGTCATGGATGGGGTGCCGTATTGGAGGGTGAGACGTGGTCAGCGCCTCGAGTCCCCCCGGCCGGTTAATGCGGTCCTCATGACCTGGAGCCACTACTTCTCCATCAAGTAGCTCCTCAATTGGCCCCCCAGGGACCTTACAAGGCTGAGTGCACCCCGGGAAAAATCTTATTTACTACTTGTTTATCGTCCACCAGGACCTCTGCAAGACTGACTAGCAGCTACAGAGATTCCCAAGTGTGCAAGATGAACACATGACAGCAAATCTGCTCTACATAATGGAGCAGATTCCCACTTAACAAGGTGACTATGTATGTAAAATTGCAAGTGAGCCAAAATCACTTCCTCGCTTTGAGATAGATGAGTTTATTGTTAAGATCCTTCACTACTCTAAGCTGAAAGCTGATCGCTCTTCATGCCAGCACGAAAGTAGTGCTCTGTGGACAACAAGCTTAAAGTCTTCCTATGTTACACAACAAATTATAGTACAGTACTCTGTGGTTGCTTTCATTCCCGGCAAGCCAATGTGAGTAGGAATCCATTCACATTCCACATTAAAGCCGGAAGCATATAAAGCGTGGAGGGCATCCTATATGATATGATGGTAGTTGTACAGGTCACTAAGGCTCTCAAGTGCACTAAGGGAATCGGTCACTCCAATTTCAACACCCAACATGCAGAATGCCTTGATATGTTGCACTATAAATGGATGTGCTACTCTGAAAATTGAATGTAAATTGTTCGATACCATACACAAAGGCACACACAACACCATTACTTCCATCAGTGAACACAAATTCAGTCAGTGTAATTTTACCAAAATTCTAAAAAAAAAAAAAATCTACAGATACTAGATACAGGCATTGTATGCAAACATCCTGAGGTTTACGTGGGATGTCACACATAACCAAGGTGGTACACCCTCTCCCTCTTAGGAAACATGCTAGGCATTTCATTCTTATGCCTAAGAAGAAGCTCTCAGAAATACCTGCACATCTTGGACTAACTGACATGTTTCTGTAACGTTGAAAAATGGAGTGAATGTTGGGTGCAAAGGCATGCACTCATGTCCACAGCCATAATTTGCTAACACAATATCACGCCTTGGTTCTGCACCTGTTGGAAAAGCCACATGGATATCCTCATGATGGACAATATCTAATCTTCTCAGCTCAAGAATAAACAATGCATCCTTAATCTAACTTGGATCCGATCAGCAAAACTGTACAATCTGCTCCCCAAAATTTGCCACTTAGTATCTGTAAAATATTCACAGAACTATTACGAGCTTTCAGCTATGCTATATGTGGTGACCAACAGAATTTTCTATCTGGCCTATCAATCTATCAACATCTGCGAATGGCAGTAAAACTGGACCAAATCTGTCGCACCAGAACTTCATACAGAGTAACTTCTCAGTTGAGAAGCTCCAATGTGAAAGATTGTCTAAACATTGTGCACACAGCATTCTAAAACAGGTATACACTGAGAAGTACACTACATGGCAAAGTCATCTGCGAACAAGCAGGATGATACTCCTGGGGTATTGCCTGCGGTGCCACAAGTAGTTAAAGCGGGCATTAAACACTAAAAAAAAAAAAAAACTTCCTGGGGGAGTACATCTCGAGACAGAATTGCTATAGCAAACACATGATGCTTAGTGCCATTCTCTTGAACAAAAATATTTGATAAAATCGAGCTGACCCTTACTTGAAAAATGGGGCCCCTCATTAAGTCCTGAATTAATAACAGTAGGTGTCCACACATGTTCCAGTTGATTAGGGAACATAAAAACCCTGCTCGCCAACACATTTTATAAGATTTTTTGAGGTCAACAGTTTGACAGTTCTCTATGAATCCGTTTGTAATCTGCGTCAAAATTGAGACAAGGTGGTCAGCTGTTGAATGTGTTGAAAACCACACTGGTCGTGAGTTTCCAGCCAGCCATTGATCTTGTGTTCTATCACCTTGTGAGGGAAATAGGCACCAACCCAAACATGATTATAGACCTCGAGCAGTAAAGCCTCACCTTCAGAGAGAGATGTTGCAACATTTCGACGTGTATTGCAACAGGATCTAGTACAGAGTTTTGCAAAGATGATAGTGCATGGTCTAACTGTGTCATGGTAAAGCAGAAACATTGAGATTCCACCTGAGCTTTAACAGGAAATAATTATCTGAGTTAGACACCTGAGTCAAAAGTGTTGGTCACATCAACAGCTCCTGCAGTCATTGGCATATGGGACGGTTTTCCGTCTACCTTCCTTAATGTATCCCATACATCAGAGGAAGAGGTATGTCGATTGGATAAGGCTCAAACTTGATCCATGATGTCTTTTTGCTCTCCTTTATAACTTGGCATGCACCTACTTAAACTGTATCAAGTTATCCAGAGCAGGAATGGCATCTGTCCACCAAGGCACCGGAAATCAACAACAGGGTTGGATTGTCGACCGTGGAACAGCATCTAGAATATTTTAGAGTCGTCCTCATTGTAATAAAACACACCCAACTGGGAGTGAAGGTTCCAGTTGGCTTGATCAATGTGCCATTTAGGTAAACGTGTGGAACATGTATCTTGTGTCAAGAGACTAATAAGAAATGGAAAGTGGTCACTAGAATGTAAATAAGAGATGACATTCCACTGTAAGGAAGATGCTAACTGTGGTGGACAAAGTGCTATATCCAGATGTAAAAAAACTACTGAAAGCATCAGGAAGAAATGTACGCTCTCCGGTGTTCAGGAGAGCTAGGTTATAATTGTCCAAGCAATCGGCAATTAGTTCACGTCTTGCAGAAACCTAAAGTCACATTGCCCCAAAAGACAAGATGTTGAGAAACTAGATCCCCTAAATCAGATGGAGGTAAATATAACATTACAAATGGTGAATCTGGTGAATGTTGTTTAATCCTTACAGCGAGTGACTGGAAGTCGAACTGTAATGATACTGATTCCATGAAGGTGTACTTGATCCTTCATGTGATAGATCACATTTTCCATTTGATTTTAAAGCTGTCTTGTGGATGGAGCTTAGTCTCTTGCAAAGATATGAACAAAGGTCATTCTTAAGCAGGAGTTCAAGCTCAGATCTATGTGTTATTTCGGGTAGGATAGCCATGTTCTACATTGTGGTCATTTCCAATATGAAGGCTGCACCTTCTACAGGAGAATGGTTCTGTCCTTCTGGCAGTATCCCCCTGCTCCACTTGGAAGGACTCCTTTTCAATTGAAAATTTTGGTTCGAGCACCTCCAACCAATTGGAAATAGAGATCGTCAAAGGTGAATATCGCCGACCCGAGTCCTTCCCCGTTGATTCCTCAGAAGAGGACCTCCGTGGACTTTTGTTTACCTTTGTTGTTTTGGTAGAAGGCTTTATGCTTTCCTTGGGGAAGTTGGTTCTCTCACAACAACTTCAACTTTTTTTTAAGGTGCTTTATATGTAATTACCTTGCCAGTCTCGTTGTCGACATCGACTGCTTTCATAGCAATGTAGCTGTAGCGCTTTTTACAGTTGGAGATATAGCAGATGTTGATGCTGACTTAGATATCAAAGTTGAAGAACTAGGAAGTATTCTGAGAGAATCTTTTCTGCAATAGTGCACCAGGTCTCAGTTGCAATTTCCTGATTTACTTCAGGACAGAGGTTTGGCAGATTCCCAAGAACTTGTCGCCCTCTGTGGTGTAATGGTTACCATGCTAACTTCATATACCCAAGGTCGCGGGTTCAAACCCGGTGGAGGACGATGGATTTTTTCGGGCGTAAAAATCCTTAGCATGGCTTCCTTCGGAAGGGAAGTAAAGCTGTGGGTCCCGTGTCGTAGATTTACGGCACGTAAAAGAACCTCAAGCCTGATAAGAGAGGCCTCTGAGCAAAATTAAGCAATCTTTCACGCCCAATATAGAATGGGATGCTGAGAACCAAAGCAGTTAAAGAGCGTCCATAAATAACAGGCCATTTCATTTCATTTCTCAAGAACTTCCAAGGACAGGGACAATTATGGGAACTTGACAGTTGTTCACTGCTGCAGTTGACATACATTCTCTGATGTGCAAGATATCACCACAGTTGATGCAGGTAGACTCATTGTTGCAGAATACCAGCGCTGCTGACATTTATAACATGTGAACAGGATTGGTATACATGGTCTAACCTTGATGGATTCATACCCTGCCATAATCCTTTGATCAAAGATAAGAAACAGGGTATGCGCAGGCACAAATTCTCCATTTACTTTTCTTTGAACACGATGCATATATATATGATGTCTTGATCAACGAGACTTTCTTGAATTACCTCACTGGTCAAACGGTGGTGAGGTGCTCAAGGTCTTGTGTTCTCAATCTTCACCAACATCATCGCAGCTTGGGATGCTAATTGTGCTTCTACCAGCAGCATACCGTTACGAGCTCTAATGCAACATTTTAGAGGACCAGCAATGTTATCAAGAACCTTCTAAATCACAAAAGAGTTCACGTTTGAGAACTTCCTTCCTTCCTCTGTTCTATTAACGATCAAGTAGCAAGTATTACAACATTTGATTATTTTTTACTTTCTCTATACGTACTATGTACATAGTGTATAGAGAAGGTATTGCACTCCACCCAAAAATTCCATACCTAGATTTCACCGGAAATATATGTTTTAGGGTCCCCTTTATCTAAAAAAAGCATTTTCGGAAAAAGGTCTGTATGTGTGTGTGTGTGCGTGTGTCCGTGTGTCTGTGTGTCTGTGAACATGATAACTCAAAAACAAAAAGTCAGTAAAATACCAAACTTGGTATTTAAGTTTAGCATCTTCCAGGGATGCAACATGAAGATTTTCAGAAAAATTCCCGCACACCCAACTACCCTTTACATGGAACTTTTTTCGAAAATTTTGATTTACTTAAAAATAGCCCTAATGATTTTGATTAAAATATTGTATATTAAAGATATTTACTTGACAAATAAAGTGTATATGTAAACTTTTCTAGGAATAGCCTCTGAAGAGTGCTTTATTCTGGATGAATTTTACTGAATTTTGAATAACTGCTAAACCGTAAGAAATGAACAAAAACTTACTGCACAAAAAATGTAGAGCACATTAAAACACACAATTTATGTTATATACATTTTTTTCGTAGAGTTTATCGTTTTTGAGACATTCCTTGATTTCGGTTTCTGCTTTGAAAAACTTGTACTTTTCTCATACAGGAATTTGTCACCTCCTGTCCATACAAAGGAACTTCAGTCACATAGCAACCAGCTTTTAACTATCACCTTAACCTATGGTACTCCCTTATTTCTCCTCTACTTACAAGGAAGCGAGTAATAAGACTATTTCTGCTAATTTTTTCTGATCAGCATAACGTAAATAGAAGTACAAACTTTTTAAGAATAATTTGCTGCAGAGATGTAGAGAAATTAATGTGAATGGTACACATTAGATTTTTTTTCCTGAGTACAAAATTTTAATGGATTTTCATTTATTTATTTTTACTTTCTCTAGCTCCATATGTACAATGTACATAGGGATAGAGAAGGTTTTATAATGCACCCAAAAATTTGATACCAAGATTTCACTACAAATATATGTGTTGGGGACCCCTGAATCTGAAAAAAAGCATTTTTAAAAAAGTGTCTGCGCGTGTGCGTGTGTGTGTGTGTGTGTGTGTCTCTGTCTGTCTGTGGACAGCATAGCCCCAAAACTAAAAGATCGTTAAATACCAAATCTGGTATTTAAGTTTAGTATCTTCCAAGGATGTGACACAAAGATTTTCAAAAAAATCCACTCACCACATACTACCCTTTACATGGAAAAAATCTCGAAAATTTTGATGTTCTTAAAAATGTCTCTAACGATTTTGATTAAAATCATGTATATTAAAACTATTTATGCCCGAAATAAAATGTATATCTCAAATTTTTTGGGAATAATCTCCGAAGACCTCTTTATTATGGATGAATTTTGCTGAATTTTGCTCAACTGCTAAACCGTAAGAGATAGAAAAAAATGTACTACACAAAAAATGAGCCTCATGACAAAACACACAATTTTTGTACTTTACGTTTTTGTTGTGGAGATAACCGTTTTCGAGGTATTTCTTGTTATTGGTTTTAATTGTGAAGTGCTTAAACTTTTCTCACACAGGAAGTGTCTGTTTCTCTTTTGTTCTACTCCTGGCCAAGCAAAGAAGTGATTTACAATGACAATCGCAAAACAATAGCTTTTAAAACATTTGACAATCATTTTAGCATAGTGTATTCCTTATTCCCTTCTACTTATTAGGAACTAAGTAATAACATTTATCTTGTTTAGCATTGTGTACAAAGAGCAGCTAGAGAAAGTCATGTTGCTGTGAAAATAATGTTAAATTTTGGTCCCCAGTGCTCCGAGGATGACAGCGGTGGGCTAGTCACTCAAGGTCACTCCTTTCCACAGACAAGCGAGTCAAGTGTTGGCAAATGCACATTCACTACAGGTTCAAGTGGCATTTCTTCTGCCGCAGCTTCCTCGACCCAATCATGTTGTGTGAGGGGTCCTGGCTTCTGGGAGTGACAAGTTTTCTCTAACCAACACTATTCCCTATCCTCCCCAGTCTGCGTGTGCAATTAAAATACAAACACAACTAATGCATATACTCTTGCCAAAAGGCAATAAAGTTCCAAAGGTAAAAATCGCCAATATGTTTATTGCAACTCAACAATTTATACAGAGACATTACAAAAATCTGATGTGTTAGATTCACATGACTTTCTCTACATATATGTAAAAAAGCTTTATTAAAAAGCTTTTTCTTCTGTCTACTTGATGCTAATCAAGAAAAACATCAGTTGAAATATTTCTTGTAAGTAGAAGGGAAATACACTAGGCTAAAACGATAGTCAAATCTTTTAAAAGCTGTTTGCCATGTGGTTGAAATCCGTTTTCTTGACAAATTATGTTGTCTGTTGTCTGTCTGTACAATTATGTTGCCTGCTGAATGAGAAAAGTTTTTTAACTATTTTAAAACCCAAACCAATAACAAGTAATATCTCCAAAAGATCAATTCCATGAAAAAATATATATCACACAAATTGTTTGTTTTAATGAGATAATTTTTTTTTTTTTTTTTTTTTTTTTACCAGTTATGCAAAATTTAGCAAAATTCATCTACAATAAAGTAGTCTTCAGATGCTATTCCCAGAAAATTCAAGATATACATTTTATTTGGCATGTAAATATCTTAAATATAGGGTATTTTAATTAGAATTGTTAAGAGCCACTTTTGAGAAAATAAGCATTTTTGACAATTTTTCCATGAAAAGGGTAGTTTGGGGTGGGGGTCTTTTCCTCAAAATCTTTGTGTCACATCCTTGGAAGATACTAAACTTATATACCAAGTTTGGTATTTTACCGATTTTTCATTGTTATCATGTTCACAGACACACGGACACTCACACGGAGAACATCTGAAAATGCTTTTTTAGGATACAGACGACCCTAAAATGTGATGCGAACATTTTCAAGAAAATCCCCCTCTCCAACTACTTTTTACATGTAATTTTTTTCAAAAATGTTGATTTTTTCAGAAAATGCTTTAATGATTTTATTATATGGCATACTCAAATTTGAAGACAAACAAAATGTATATGTTGAGGGTAGTTATTTTGTATAACTGGTAAAGTGTAAGAGATGGATACTCACCTCCACTTCGCCTTGCTTATTCTTAATGGTATCCAAATCCCAATCTTTGTCCATGACCAAGTCTAGCAGAACATCGCATGCTACAAACTGTCCTATTCCACAACATTTCTGCAAACAAAACATTACATCAAGTGTCAAAGAAATGGAATTACAACTCTGATCAGCAATATTACTGTCCATATTTTTTCCTTTTTCAATTGCAGGCACAAGTTGCGTTTGTTTTATAAACCATTATAACTGTGAAAATGAACACTCCTCAGAGAATAAGCATAACAAGTTTCACTTTTATGATTTCCTTATAAAAAATCTGATGTCTTCCATTCACATGACCTTCTCTACATCTCTGTAACAAATTGTTATTAAAAAGTTTATTCTTCTATCTACTTGATGCTAATCAAGATAAACATAAACAGAAATTGTTTTATTACTTGGTTCCTTGTAAGTAGAAGGGACACATGATGTCATCTAGCAGTTTGGTAAACAAACATTAATCTGCTATGTACATCATGCTAATCAAGATAAACATGAGCAGAAATGCTCCTTGTTACACTTTTGTGTATTGTCTGTTAAATGGCAACACTAGTATAGCACTTATACCAATAAACTATTATTATTGCAAAAGGTATTTTATCTTCATCATGCTAATCGAGATAAACATTACCAGAAATTGTCTTATTACTTGCTTCCTTGTAAGTAGAAGAGAATACACTAGGATAAAGTGATAGTCAAATGTTTCGAAATATGGTTGCTATGGGAAATAATTGCAGTTCGGTTTGCTTTGCATGGTTCCATTTTATAAAAGGTAACTAGTTTAAAACAAAAACCAATGACAATTAATATCTTGAAAATGGTCAACTCTATAAGAAAACCTTAAACAACAAAAAGCATGTATTTTAAGTAGATCTAATTTTTGTGTAGTAAGGTTTTGCATATCTCTTAGGGTTTAACTGATATGCAAAACTCAACCAGAATAAAGGGTTCTTCAGAGGCTACTCCTAGAAAATTCAAAATAAACATTTATTTTATGAGTTGAATATCTTTAATATTCAGTACATTTTAATCAAAAATCCTTAGAGCCTATTTTGAGAAAATTAAAATTTTCGAAAAATATTCCACATAAAAGATAGTTTTTGGACTCAGGGGACCTCAAAGCATATATTTCTGGTCAAATCTCGGTATCGAATTTTTGGTTGGAATACAATACTTCCCCTACTTACTACATGTAGTAGAGAGGGTGACGAAACTGCCGATCTTCCTGACCCTCCAGGCTGTATGTATGTATTTATTGAAATACCAGCATATGTATATACAATGATCTCCATCAATCGCACGGGTCTGCACACTTTTCTAATTCACAAAATAGTAAACGATATTAAAAACAAAAAATGAAAAGATAAAAGGACAAAGATATTCAAACACAGCAACTTAAATTTACAACAAAGAATACACCGTATATTAATGTGCCCTATTTACTATAGTAGAGAAATATATGCGTGCCTGCCAGTAGCGTCCAACATGCTCCTAACTCTCTATTCGCGGTAAATATTTTTCACTCCATTCCTCATACCCCTACATACGCAAATGGGGCAGATTCTCGTCGGTAATTTTTATCATCCAATTATGCTCCTAGTCTAATCCACGCGAACCCTTCAAGTGGCTTTAAGATGACCAAGGGTAGGGGAGGTAAATGTAGAAATGCTTTAATACATACAAACACTTTTTTTCCGAACCAATCTTTGGCCCCAAAAATGGTACTCCAATCTCACGCAGATCTAAGTTTACAGTCGTAAACATGGTAAGAATACATGGAATACAAGTTAAAAATTTCAAAATCTCAATCGAGTGTACCCATTGTTAGGTATCATTGTATATCTGGAATCACCCAAGAACCAACCCGGTCTGTTACGTAAGCATTCATATATACCTCTGGTTCCCAAGGTCGCGGGTTCGAACCCGTCGGAGGGCGATGTATTTCTTCGGGCGTAAAAATCCTTAGCTTGGCTTCCTTCAGAAGGAAAGTAAAGCCGTTTGTCCCATGTCATAGACTTATGGCACGCAAAAGAACCCCAAAAAGAGAACTCTGAGCAAAATTAAGTGGTTTTTGAGCCCAACAAAGAATGGAATCGCAGCAGTTACAGAGCCTCCATATAGTTTAACATAATTCATATATCTACACATGTAACAAAAGTCGATGTACTCGAATGCAATATTGGTGAGTTTTTCCACCTTGGTAAATATGACAAAATGATTTTATTACGTTTTAACATCAGTTAACCTAACTTTCGTGGGGTAAGTCTGCGGAAGTTTGGCCAAAAGATGTCATTTCACATTAGGCCACACTTTTTTGTATGCATATATCACTAAGTACAGCGTTCTGAAGCGAGAACGAAATAATATGTGCGTAAATTAAACTGCAGGTGAGAATATGAATGTGTCCGATTTTTCGCTCGTGTACGTACCTAATTCTACCAAGGTCGCTAGATGGCAGCATGGACGCTTAACTCTTAATTGCATGAATTATTTTGCCACATATACCGTTCTGATTATTATTATTATTATTATTATTATTATTATTATTATTATTATTATTATTATTATTATTATTTATTATTATTAATTATTATTAATTATTATTATTATTAATTATTATTATTATTATTAATTATTATTATTATTAATTATTATTATTTATTATTATTAATTACTATTATTTATTAATTATTATTTATTAATTATTATTATTATTATTATTTATTAATTATTATTATTATTAATTATTATTATTATTTATTATTATTATTATTAATTATTATTATTAATTATTATTTATTTATTAATTATTATTATTATTATTATTATTATTATTATTATTATGATAATAATAATAATGATGATGGTTAGTGTTTATGGGCACTCAACTACAAGGTCATCAGCACCCTTATTAAACAAATCATGGCAAAAGCCAGAGATAAAGCTCAATAAGAAATACTATTAATAAGAACGAAAGATTAGTCTAAAAATTATTGTAAAAAGGTAATCATAGAAAAAGCCACAGATTGGTGATTTGAGAAAAGAAAAAAAAATCAAAACTTATACAAAGACAAGGATAAAAACAACTAAATCCGAAATTTGAAGGGTATCTTCGATAAAAATTCAAAAATCTTAGCTACCGCTCGACTATCATCCGCCAGGACTTCTGCAAGACTGACCGGCAGTTGCTGTGATTCCCGAATATGTGCTAGATTAATACAATTCTAGCAACACATGACGGACAGACAAATCTTCTCCACAAAGCGGACTCAATGGAGCAGATTCACTCTTAAAAAGAAACTATGTGTAAAATTGCAGTGGCCAATACGCAAACGAGCCAAAATTACTTCCTCCCGTCGGGAATGACGAGAGGAAGTTACCCAGTTTGTTGGAAGGTCCTTCACTACTCTATGCTTGTTTCCGCGGAGAGCTGACCACTCTTCGTGCCAGCACGAAAGTATCGTCCTGCGCACAACAAGCTTAAAGTCTTCCGATGTTATACAAGAAATTTTTGTACTGGGCTCGGTGGTTGCCGTCTTTGCTGCAAAATTTGCCAGTTCATTCTCCGGCAAGCCAATGTGGCTAGGAATTCATGCACATTCCAAATTAACCCCGGAAGTAGATAAAACGTGGAGGGCATCCTGGATACGCTGCACGATAGGATAATAGTTGTAGAGATCACCAAGGCTCTGAAGTGCAGATACAAGTTCGGTCATTGTAGTTTGACAAAAATTCTAAAAAAACATCTACGGATACTAGACAAAGGCATAGTAGACTTTCGGTATGCCGTCATTCCGAGGTTTACATGGGATGTTGTAAGTAACCAAGGTGGGTGCACCCTTTCCCCCTTGGGAAACATTCTAGGCATTACGATATCGTGCTTATGAAGAAGCATTCGGAAGCGAACGCCTGGGGGCCGTGGACTAATTGAGATATTTCTATAACGTTCGTCCAGCTCGGTGTTAAAAAAAGGATTGAACGTTGGATGCGAAGGCATGCACTTTAGCCCACAGCCATAAGTTGTTAACAGAATATCGCGTCTACACAGGGGGTTCTGCCGATTCATCATAAAGACTGGCTACTGGACTGGTTGGAAAAACCTCCAACAGCCACATGTATATCCTGATTATGGACAGTGTCTAATCTTCTAAGCACATATGGTCTTGCCGAAGAATAAACTATGCATCCGTAATCTAACTTGGCTCGGATCAGTGCGCGATAAAGTCGCAGCAAGACTGTCCGAACCGCTCCCCAAGATTTGCCACTCAGTATCCGTTGAATATTCAGAGAACGGTTACAGCGCGCTTTCAGCTGTGGTATATGTGGTGACCAACACAGTTTTCTATCGAATATCAATCCAAGGAAACTCGTCTCATCCGCGAATGGTAGTAAAACTGTGCCAAACCGCAGCGAAGGTGGTAATCGCCTCCTGCGGCGCCAGAACTTCGCGCAGAGTGATTTCTCAGCAGAGAAGCGAAAGCCATTTTTAGAGCTCCAATCTGAGAGGTTGTCTAAACACCGCTGCAGACGGCGTTCCAAAAAAGGTGTGCGCTCAGAAGTACAATAGATGGCAAAGTCGTCTACGAATAAGCAGGACGATACTCCTGGGAGAATACATTTCGAGATAGAATTAATTGCCATAGCAAACAGCGTGACGCTTAGCACCGATCCCTGTGGCAAAAATATTTGATAAAACAGAGATGACCCTTACTCGGAAAACGCGGTCCCTCAAACTCCTGAATGAATAACGGAAGGCGTCCACGTATGTTCCAGTTGTATAGGGAACGTATTATTCCTGCCCGCCAACACGTATCATAAGCCTTTTCGAGGTCAAAGAACACCCCCAACGGTTTGACAGTTCTTCTGAATCCATTCATTATCTGCGTCGAAATCGAGACAACGTGGTCAGCTGCTGAACGACGTCGTCGAAAACCGCACTGGGTGTTGGTTAATAGGTTGTGAGTTTCCAGCCACCATACCAACCGTCCATTGATCATGCGTTCCATCACCTTGCAAACGCAACTGGTGAGGGAAATTGGACGGTAGCTGGATGGAAGAAAGCGACCCTTTCCAGCTTTCAAAATAGGCACGATGGTGGCCTCTCGCCACTTTTCTGGAAAAGTAGCGTCAACCCAAACACCATTATAGACCTCGAGCAGGAAGGCCTTACCTTCAGGAGAGAGATGTTGCAACATTTGGACGTGTATTCCATCAGGACCTGGTGCAGAGTTTCGCGAAGATGATAGTGCATGGTCTAACTCCCTCATGGTGAAGAGTCGATTGTAATCTTCAATATTTTTAGAACGAAAGTTGAAACCTTGCGATTCCACTTGAGCCTTAACGGGAAGAAACTCAGGCGAATAATTCTCTGAGCTAGACACTTGAGCGAAAGCACTGCCAAAAGTGTTGGCCACGTCAAACTTATCAACAACATCTCCTACAGCTGTTTTAAGACCGGCGATTGGCGTATGAGTCATTTTTCCGTCCACGCGCCTTAACTTATCCCATACGATAGAGGAAGGTGTATGTCGATTGAATGACGCTACAAACTTGCTGCATGATGTCTTTTTGCTATCCTTAACAACCTGCCTAGATTTGGCACGCATTTTTTTATACTCAATCAGGTTATCCAGTGTTGGGCGACGTTGGAAAATCCTGAGAGCACGCCTGCGAGCACGAATGGCATTCCGGCATTCATCAGTCCACCAAGGTACCGGAAATCGACGACTGGTTTGGGTCGTCGACCGTGGAATAGACTGCTCGGCAGCATCAAGAATATTTTTCGTTAGGTGCTCCACTAAGACATTCACAGAGTCGTGCTCGTTGTAATAAAAGACAGCCAACCGGGAGTAAAGGTTCCAGTTGGCTTGATCGATGCGCCATCTAGGTAAACATGTGCAACATGTATCTTGTGGCAAAAGACTGATAAGACATGGAAAATGGTGACTAGAATGTAGATCAGAGATGATATTCCATTGCAAGGAAGATGCTAATGGTGGTGAACAAACTGCTAAATCCAACTGTGAAAAACTGTTGAAAGCATCAGAAAAAAATGTAGGTTCTCCGGTGTTCAGGAGAATTAGGTTAGAATTATTCAAGAAATCAGCAGTTAACTTACCTCTCGTACAAGCCAGAGGTGAGCCCCAAAGTGGATGGTGGGTATTTACATCACCTACCAAAAGAAAAGGTGTTGGTAGTTGAGAAACTAGATCCCCTAAATCAGCGAGCGAGAGGTCGTCATTCGGAGGAAGGTATATATTACAAATGGTGAGTATGGTATGTGCCAGTTTAATCCTTACAGCTACTGACTGGATGTCGGATTGTAATGATACACATTGAGCGAATATATCATCTCTGATGCGCATCATAGTGCCTCCGTGCGCAGGTACACCCTCTTCTAGTGATAGATCACACCTTATTGGGGTGTATCGTTTGATTCCGAAGTTGTCTTGTGGATGGAGCTTAGTCTCTTGCAAACATATGGCCAAAGGATCGTTCTGGTTAAGCAGCAGTTCAAGCTCAGGTCGATGTCTTCCTATTCCACGTAAGTTCCATTGTAGAATATCCATGTTCTTTATAATGGGATTAGTTGTACATTGTGGTTGTTTCTATTTTAAAGGCTGCGGAGGTCGGTTGAGTTTATTCTTTTTAGGTGTCGGGAAGACACCTTCTACGGGAGGATGGTCGTGCCTCTTTGTCACTGTCCTTCTGGCAGTGAGGGCAGTTTCACCTTCCTCCATCTCCTCCACTTGGGAGGACCCTTTTCCAATTGAAAATTACGGTTCGAGTACCTCGAACCGATTGGAAATAGAGACCGGCGAAGATGATAGTCGCCGACCTGAATCCTTCCCAGACGAATCCTCAGAAGAGGACCTCCGTGTACTCTTGTTTCCCTATGTTGCTTTGGGAGAATACTTTACGCTTTGCTTGAGGAAGTCAGTTCTCTCATAGGTGATCTTGAACTTTCTTTCTGGTTCTTTATATATTATTAGCTTGCCAGACTTGTTGGTCGAGGTCGATTGCTTTGGCGGCGATTTAATTTTAGCGCTTTTTATAGTTTCAGATGTTACTACTGACTTAGATGTTGAAGTCGAAGGCCTAGGAAGTGAGCTGGCTGTGAGAATCTTTTCTGCAATCGTGACTTAGATGTTGAAGTCGAAGGCCTAGGAAGTGAGCTGGCTGTGAGAATCTTTTCTGCAATCGTGACTTAGATGTTGAAGTCGAAGGCCTAGGAAGTGAGCTGACTGTGAGAATCTTTTCTGCAATCGTGACCCTGTTTATATCGCAGGTTTGAGTCGCGATTTCCCGACTTTGTACCGATTTAGCTACAACTGAGCTATAGGTACCATACTTCGGGACAGAGGGTTGGCGGATTCGCAAGAGTTTCCGGGCTTCCAAGAAGGAAACCTTCTCTTTAACCCGTATCTCCTGGACCGTCTTTTCCTTTGCAAAACGGGGACAACTACGGGGACTTGATGGATGTTCACCGTTACAGTTAACACACGTTGGAGCTGACGTACATTCTCCGTCATGCGAGATTTTGCCACAGTTCACAGAGGTAGACTCGCCGTTGCAGAATTCACTGGTGTGGCCAGAGCGCTGACATTTATAACATCTGAGCGGGTTCGGTATATACGGACTTACCTCAATGGATTCATACCCTGCCATTATCCTTTGTGGGAGATCTACCCGATCAAAGGTAATAAACAGGGTACGGGTAGGCACGAATTCTCCATTTACTTTTCTTTGAACCCGATACGCAGCTGTTACGCCTTGGGGAGCAAGATTTCCTTGAATTTCCTCACAGGTCAAACCGTCCAATGCGCGCGTGTTTACCACACCGCGTGAGGAATTCAAGCTTTTGTGTACTACGACCGTTACTGGATAGCTGGCTAACATTTTGGCCTTTAGTATTTTCGCAGCCTGGGATGCTGATTCTGCTTCTACCAGAAGCGTGTCATTACAAGCTCTTATACAAGATTTTACAGGACCAGCAATGTTATCAAAGCCCTTTTGAATAACAAAAGGGCTTACGCTAGAGAACTTTCTTCTTTCCTCTGTTCTGTTAACAATCAAGTAGGGAGGACAACTCTCGACTACATCTTTTCCGAACTCAGTACCATATTTAATGGATTTTTTTGATTTTGCCATGAAAATAAATTTTAATTTTCATCCCCCGGTGCTCCCCACCCACCACGGAGTCCAACAAAGGGTCACCCCACTGGGATGACAGGGCTACACAGGGGATATAGCAGGCTCACCGTCCCACTCACCCTGGAGTTCGGTATAATGCCTAGTCCTGGCCGATTGACTAGGGGTGGGCTAGTCCCTAGCCTCCCGTTTAGATGAAGCAGAAACCAAAGTGGTGTATTAAGTTGCGTACCCTCCCTAGTTACTGAAAAAACAAGCCCAGGCTCAGATACGCAACCTTCAACCAACCAGGATATTCCTTTCCACCGACACGGGTCTCCATGCACGGCCTACACGTGGGTGGGCATTTTGACCTAGTGACTCTCTCACCGCTCGAAGGTTGCCCACTGAGGGAGTCAAGGTTGGCTCGGGACCCCGGGTGCGCCAAACTCGTACCTACCGTAGCAGACCCCTGAGGGGGGGGGGGTTTCTGCTGATTAGCAAACCGGTGTTTATATGACTGAAGCGACTTGAATAGCCGGGATTGTTAGTGCGATACGTAGTGGTCTGGTCATCCATTCAAAGCGAGTTCAAGTCCCAGCGACAGCAGTCAAATGTGCCTGTTGAGGGTCCGGTGTGATGGCAAGCTTGCATGCTGACGGGCACTGACTGCAGTTGCTCCTTTTTATTAAAAAAACACACTATATAGTTTAATGCAAAAATATTAATATTTTTACAATACACGACAGCCAAAACTAGTCTAGTTTTGTTGTTGATTGTAAAGATTTTATATTATTATTATTATTATTATTATTATTATTAGCATTAGCTTAGCATTCTTTAACCAGGTTGGTCATATCGAACGATGAATGAAATTGGTGAAATGATGATCAAATGATCTCGGGGTCCATGAAGCTTAAAGTTGGTCAACATTCGTCTTCTCAGGATAAGGGAAAACTCCGAAATAAACCTTATCCGGGTAACTCGTTGTAAGCGAGATTCGAACTCGCATATATGCAACACCGTGGTTAAGAACCATTAATATTGCTGCCAGCTAGCGACTTTGACTTCTGCCGCAGAGGCCATCACGTAGTGGCATCAACGTAGAATTGTAGTAAACATAAGGAAACAGCGCGGGAGAAGCTGATTCGTCATCGAGCACGGCTTCAAGGGTGCACGATCTGGCTGCATTTGGCCCATAAGAGAATATGTACATCAAACCATTCGCGTATGCGCAATAGCTCCTAAAACGTGCTACCAACCTTGTATCCACACCTCATCGCATTTAGAAGACTTACGCGGTAGATCTAAACGCCATAGACATTCAATTACCGGCTATAAAATCATCTTTCAAAGGAAAATATCCAAAAAATCCAGAACATGTGATGAAAGGGTGTTCTTGTGCTGTTATATAACAGCTGCCACTGCTCCCCCCTCACACACAGACATACACATATACACATGCACACACAGACACACATATACACATATACACATAGACATACACATTATACACACGCATACACAGACACACATACACACATAGACATACACATATACACACGCATACACAGACACACATACACACATAGACATACACACATACACACGCATACACACATACACACGCATACACACATACACACATACACACGCATACAGACACACATACACACATAGACATACACATATATACACGCATACACAGACACACATACACACATAGACATACACACATACACACGCATACACAGACATACATACACACATAGACATACACACATACACACGCATACACAGACACACATATACATACACACATACAAACATAGACATACACATATACACACGCATACACAGACACACATACACACATAGACATACACATATACACACACATACACACACAGACATACACACATACACACACCAATAACTGGGGAATTGCCTTCAATATTACTCTAATAGTTGGTTTAAACAGAAGGTATCCTTTACGCAAGCTCGGTGGAGTGGTAGTAATTTGTTGACAGGAAAGCGCCCAGAGGAAATCAGGTTTTGAAAATGTTCAAATAGTAATCTGAATAATGAATATCTAGAAAAGTATGCTTTAAAGTGCATAGATGTCACCACTTAAAAACGCTATGGTTCACCCACACTCCAAAATTAAAACACTTTCTTATATATTATCTGTCCAGACTTGGTTCACCGGTGATGTCAACAAACCAAAATGTATTACTTCGCGAACGCACGTGGTGCTTAGCTGTGTTCGTCTCCAATACAATTACAAAAGCGCACACCTACGCACTAATGGTAAGAAATAAATGCCTATCTTTGTTCACTCTTCACAGATATTGATTGAAACTATGAGATATATAATAGATTAAAGGAAATAAAACAAGTTGATCAGTTGTTATTCGCTACGAAAAATGAAATTCTCGTGTAAAATTATAAAATGCAGGCATGCTGTTCCTTTGCTTACTGCATGCGTTCATCACTCCAAATGCCAATGTAGTGTGTGTGTGTGAACAACCATCTACTGCAATAATACAATGACTTACCCAGAAGAGGGAAGTGGGTCCACTCCTTCAAGATCCGAGTCATCTGTTGTAGACGCAATGGAACTGTCTGAATCATCACCGGCATCGACCAACTTCCCTCCAAATCCCACATTGTTTGCTCTTCCCGATACACCTTTTTCGGCTGTCACGTGTTGAAATGCTGTTTGCACCAGATGTCGCACCTTGTATCTAGCTATATAGCCCTTCATGTGACTCCAAACAGCTCAATTGGGTTCAGATAACAATGATAAGGACTACATGACCCGCCTTCTCAGCCAAATCGTCTACAACAAACTGTTACATGTCCGCACTAATTCTAGCAGCTCAAATTTAACGGTGCACTCTCCTAAAGTTATATGTTTGTCCTGAAGCCACTTTATAATATGTTCTTCTCTCCAAGAACTGTTGGGGACACGTTCTAATTTCACGCTATGATAAGGAGCGTTAAGGTTCAAGTTTAGGGAGCACTTTCTCAAACTTCCGCTGTCATTTCTTCATCATAGTCTCCTGTTTTTTTAGACTCAAACACAAGATCCCCGCCCTCCACAAAACCATTCTCGTGCAGAACTATCAAACGTTTCCCTTTACTTGCGGGATTTGTACTGGAACCGGGTCTTAGTTATATCAACCCTATTTTAGAGGTGGTATGGCCCTCATTAACCCATGTCTCGCCTCTGCTGATATTTTCTTCGCCACAAAACAATGTAATCCCTTTCCACTACAATGCCTTTGCGATTCCTATTTATAAATCCAACCCCTATTTATTTGAGCAAATCACGGAGTGAAGATCTTTTCAAATTAGGCAATTCTGGGTCAATGTTCGCTGCAGCATAGCCAAAAACAAAAAGTCCGTTAAATATCAAACTTGGTATTAAAGTTCAGTATCTTCCAAGGATGAGATACGAAGATTTTCAAAAAATCATCCCACCCCAAACTACTTTGGAAAAAAAATTCCAAAATGTTGATGTTCTCAAAAATGGCATTAACACTTTTTATTAAAATATCGTATATTATAGGTATTTATACGACAAATAAAATGTATATCTTGACTTTTCTGGGAATAGCCTCTGAAGACGTCTTTATGTTGGATGAATTTTGCATAACTACTAAACCGCAAGAGATAGACAAAAACTTCCTGCACAAAAAATGTAGAGCTCGTTAAAAACCACAATTTATGTAATATGCATTTTTTTCCTCGTGAAGTTGACTGTTTTTGAATATTCCTTGTTAATTTTAGTTTTAAAATACACTTTTCCTTACGGAAATTTGTCAGCACCTGACCATGCAAAGTATCGGATTTCTATACCATAGCAAGCACATTTTCAAGCTCTTGGCTGTCGGTTTAGCTTAGTGTATTCACTTATTTACCTTCTACTTATAAAGGAACTAAGTAATAAGACCGTTTCTCCTAATGTTTTAGCATTAAATAAATAGAAGAATAAGCTTAATAAGTATTTCAATTGGCTAATCAGCAGGAACTGTCTCATATTCTCGACCTGACAGTTCCCAGTACGCAATATAATGTTGCAGAGTCGCGTGAGTAGAACAAGAGAAGGTGACGAGGCCGAGAGGGGACTACAACAGCGGCTGTTAGTCCTACGCCGGTCTCCATTTTTCGGGCGTAAAAATCTTTAGCATGGCTTCCTTCGGAAAGGAAGTAAAGCCGTTGGTCCCGTGTCGTAGATTTACGGCACGTAAAAGAATCTCAAGCCTGATAGAGAGGCCTCACAGCAAAATTAAGTGGTCTTTCACACCCAATATAGAATGGGACGCTGAAAACCACAGCAGTTAAAGAACCTCAAGCCTGATAGAGAGGCCAAACAGCAAAATTAAGTGGTCTTTCACACCCAGTATAGAATGGGACGCTGAGAACCACAGCAGTTAAAGAACCCCAAGCCAGATAGAGGGACCTCTGAGCAAAATTAAGTGATCTTTCACTCCCAGCATAGAATGGGACGCTGAGAACCACAGCAGTTAAAGAACCTCAAGCCTGATAGAGGGACCTCTGAGCAAAATTAAGGGCTCTTTCACGCCCAGTATAGAATGGGACGCTGAGAACCACAGCAGTTAAAGAACCTCAAGCCTGATAGAAAGGCCTCTGAACAAAATTAAGGGGTCTTTCACTCCCAGTATAGAATGGGACGCTGAGAGCCACAGCAGTTAAAGAACCTCAAGCCTGATAGAGAGGTCTCTGAACAAAATTAAGCGATCTTTCACACGCAGTATAGAATGGGACACTGAGAACCACAGCAGTTAAAGAACCTCAAGCCTGATAGAGAGACCTCTGAACAAAATTAAGTGATCTTTCACTCCCAGTATAGAATGGGACGCTGAGAACCACAGCAGTTAAACAACCTCAAGCGTGATAGAGAGGTCTCTGAACAAAATTAAGTGGTCTTTCACACCCAGTATAGAATGGGACGCTGAGAGCCACATCAGTTAAAGAACCTCAAGCGTGATAGAGAGGTCTCTGTACAAAATTAGGTGATCTTTCACGCCCAATATTGAATGGGACGCTGAGAGCCACAGCAGTTAAAGAACCTCAAGCCTGATAGAGAGGTCTCTGAACAAAATTATGTGGTCTTTCTCGCCCAATATTGAATGGGACGCTGAGAGCCACAGCAGTTAAAGAACCTGAAGCCTGATAGAGAGGTCTCTGAACAAAATTAAGTGGTCTTTCACACCCAGAATAGAATGGGACACTGAGAGCCACAGCAGTTAAAGAACCTGAAGCCTGATAGAGAGGTCTCTGAACAAAATTAAGTGGTCTTTCACACCCAGAATAGAATGGGACACTGAGAGCCACAGCAGTTAAAGAACCTCAAGCCTGATAGAGAGGTCTCTGAACAAAATTAAGTGGTCTTTCACACCCAGAATAGAATGGGACACTGAGAGCCACAGCAGTTAAAGAACCTCAAGCCTGATAGAGAGGTCTCTGAACAAAATTAAGTGGTCTTTCACACCCAGAATAGAATGGGACACTGAGAGCCACAGCAGTTAAAGAACCTCAAGCCTGATAGAGAGGTCTCTGAACAAAATTATGTGGTCTTTCACACCCAGAATAGAATGGGACACTGAGAGCCACAGCAGTTAAAGAACCTCAAGCGTGATAGAGAGGTCTCTGAACAAAATTAAGCGGTCTTTCACACCCAGAATAGAATGGGACGCTGAGAGCCTAAGTAGTTAAAGAGCGTCCTTAAATAACACGACGTTGACATTTACATTTTAATCGCGACAAACATTAACAGAAATAGTGTTATTACTTGCTTCCTTGTAAGTAGAAGGGAAGTAAACCAACAGTCCCATGTTTTAAACTGTGGCTGCTATGGCATTGAAATCTGTGTCTTTGCAATCCACGTGTTGACAAGTATTTTAGATGATAAGAAATATCTAAAAAAAACTTATGTCTTCCATTCACAGGATATTCTCTACATCGCTATAACAAATTATTGTTATAAAACATATTTTTCTATCTACTTATTAGCTTCCTTGTAAGTAGAAGGGAACTAAAGGAATACACTATGCTTAAGTGATAGTCAAATGTTTTAAAAGCTGTTATTATGCGATTGTCATTGCAAATCGCTTCTTTGCTTGGCCAGGAGTAGTCTACTGTATGAGAAAAGTATAAGTACTTAAAAATGGAAACCAATAACAATACCTAAAAAAATGTTCAGTTCCTTGAAAACATGCTTTGTGTGTTTTAATGAGATCTGCATTTTTTGTATAGTCAGTTTTTATCTATCCCTTATGGTTTACCACTTATGCAAAATTCAGGAAAAAAAATCGTTCAGAATAAAGAGTTCTTCAGAGGTTTTTCCCAGAAAATTCAAGATACACATTTTATTTTTCACATAAATATCTTTAATATACGTTATTTTAATCAAACTCGTTAAGAGGCAGTTTTGAGAAAATCAAAATTTTCGAAATGTTTTCCATAAAAAGGGTAGCTTGGAAGATACTAATCTTAAATACCAAGTTTAGTATTTTACGGACTCTTTTTACTTTCTCTAGCCCCATATGTACAATGTACATAGGGATAGAGAAGGTATTGTAATGCACCCAAAAATTCCATGTCAATACATGTCACCGGAAATACATGTTTTGGGGTCCCCTGAGTCCGGGAAAACAATTTTTAAAAAAGCGCCTGTGTGTGTCTCTCTCTCTCTCTCTCTATCTCTCTCTCTCTCTCTCTCTGTGTACAGCATAACTCAAAAACAAAAGATCGTTGAATGCCAAATATATTAAATTTGGAATCTTCCAAGGATGTGACATGAAGATATTCAAGAAAATCCCCCACACCCTTAACATGGAACTTTTTTCGAAAATTTTGACTTTCTTAAAAAGGCTTTAACAATTTTGATTAAAATATCGTATGTTAAACATATTTAACTGACAAACAAAATGTATATCTTGAATTTTCTGGGAATAGCCTCTGAAGACTACTTTATTCTGGATGAATTTTACGGAATTTAGCATAACTGCTAAACCGTAAGAGATGGGCAAAAACTTGCCACACAGAAAAAACTCACAATTTATGTTATGTACATTTTTTCGTTGAGTTGATCCTTTCTTTTTTTAGATATTCCTTGTTTTTGGTTTCAGCTTTGAAAAACAACTTGCTTCCTTGTTAGTAGAAGGGAAATAAGGGAGTACCATAGGTTAAAGTGACAGTCAAAAGCTGGTTGCTATGTGACTGAAGTTCCTTTGTTTGTATGGACACGAGTGACAAATTCCTATATTAGAAAAGTATGCTTTTCATAGCTAAAACCAAAAATAAGGAATATGTCAAAAACGTTCAATTCCACGAAAAAAATGTATATAACGTAAATTGTGTGTTTTAATGTACTCTACATTTTTTGTGTGTTAACGTTTTGCCCATCTCTTACGGTTTAGCAGTTATGCAAAATTCCGCGAAATTCATCCAGAATAAAGTAGTCTTCAGAGGCTATTCCCAGAAAATTCAAGATATACATATTATTTATCAGGTAAATATCTTTAATATACGATATTTTAATCAAAATCGTTAGAGATATTTTTGAGAAAATAAAAATGTTCGAAAAAAGTTCCATGCAAAGGGTACTTGTGGGTGGGGGAATTTTCTTGAAAATCTTCGTGTCGCATCCTTGGCAGATACCAAACTTAAATACCAAACTTGGTATTTAACGGTCTTTTCGTTTTTGAGCTATGCTGTCCACGGACACACATACACACACCTTTTTCCAAAAATGTTTTTTTTTTATTCAGGGGGACCAAAAACATGTATTTCCGATGAAATCTCGGTGTCCAATTTTTGGGTGCATTACAATACCTTCTCTATACACTACATACATAGTACGTGTAGAGAAAGTTAAAAAAAACTGTAAATAATAGCTTTAGTGTATTAAAACCAAAGTACCTGAAAATCAGTATATTTATACACACATTAATCTAAATCTACACAGCGCATGCGAGCGAAGCGAGCGTGCTTTGGAGAAACCAGTGGATATTATTGAAACCAAAGTACAGGAAAATTAGTTTCTTTACACACTAACCTAAACCTCTCACAGCGCATGCTCGCTTCGCTCATATGCTTTGGTGAAACCACTGAAAACTAGAAAAAACAAATTACACGAAAATCACGTATTTACTCAACAATAATGGATTTAGAACTCTATAAACACTTTAGAATCGGAAGGATGGCATATCGCGGCATTTTTTGTATCAATGTTGCAAATCATTGTCATGATGTAAAAAAAGGCAACTTATGCCTTCAAATTAATTATAAAGCGACTCTAGTGTTCTAATTACAAACCACCAATGATGGTTCCACAACCATTTAATGGCTAGTGATAAGCAGTTTTCAAATATTGGTAGTTCTGAATTTTGCAACATGAACGTCAACTATGAACGATTTAGACACCACCTGTGTGATAGCTAGTGAAACAATAGAAATTGTTGTAAAAAAACTTAAGCAAACGAATACTTTTGGTATATTTTAATGTAAATTGCGTACTTTGTTGAAACTTAAAGACCAAAAATAAACAAGATACATTTTTAAAAGTTAGTTATGCAATGTTAGGGCGAGTAAAAGTGAAAAAAACTAATACCTAAATAGCTTTAGTGGTGGTTTAAGTGGTGGAACCAAGATATAGTAATAATACGTTATTATCCACTGCGGAGCGTCTAGAAGCCAAGATCCTATAATACGTTTTGTAAGGCATTCATTTTAAATGGGTAAGGAAAGGCCAATATTAAACATGAAAGAAAACAAATCGCGTTTTAAACTGAATCTTTAAGACCAAACATGGACCTAAGAAATTACTAAAACTTCTTAGTAACACATTGTGGCGGGTAAAGATGCATTTAATAACACGTAGATAGCTATAAAGATATGTTTAGAGTTGTTACCAATGCAAACTAACAACAAAAATGATCAGATTTGAAATCCGCTTGATTGCCGAGGTTTTAACGTCTTGTAATCATTGCATCCCGTATTGCAAGTAATGGCTGTTTTACCAAATTAACCAGAAGGTAAGCATCTATGTAGTTTTACCAGCATGAAAAGTTAAAATTAAAAAATGTATTTAATTGTTAGCAAAGCCGGTGTGCCAGAATTTCGTCCCACGGGAGTTATTTTACTTGTGAGTAAATCTACTAACATGGGACTGTCATTAAGCACACTTCAAAACCATCGGTCTGGGCCGGATTTGAGCCCCGACCGTGGAACCAAAAGGCCAGCATCAACTGAGCTACTCAGAACAGCATGAAACGTGCCCCTTTTGTGTTACAGTTAGTTTTCAAGTTTGAAAGAATAATGCTTACCTTTGCCCAACCAGGCGACCCCTCCACCACTTCCAGGAAATACCGTCTTCTCAGATCTTCATTTAAGCACCATGCTCGGCGGTCAGTAGCAGAAGGATAAGTTTTCATTCGCCCTTCGCTTCTTTTTCTCACAGTAATACAGATATCTTCTGGGTCTCCCTCGCGTTCTAAAAAGACCCGCTCCTTTCTCGTAACATACGTCATTGTCGATTGTTAACTGAAATTTTCGTTCGGAATAAAATATCTGCTGCTTTTTCATTTCGTATTTTGAGTTTTGGTGATCACCATTTCTGCAATCTGTTATTGCCTTTTGTTGCTAGCCTTTGTAACATTCATTTGCTATTATTCTAACAAAACACGGCTTACTCGGTCACTTTTGTTGAGCTGCGAAAGCCATCGTTTCACAAATAGAAATATGTTATTGCTTTAACTTGTCTCTAGGAACTCAAAATATATCTCGAAATGCCTTAAAAGAGTAGAAATGGAACAAAGACTTTCGTGCTGCGTTGTGTTCATACATAGATCAAGATTTAGATTGAGAGCCAATGTTGGCTATACTGTGAACCATTCATGGTCACTTGATGCGTAGACAAAATAAATGACGGTCTATGTTCATGCAACACCAAAGGAAGTGTTGTTCATAATATGGAGAACTTGAAAACAGATAATACGTAGTATTCCTTTATACAACATTTCTGTTCTTCTACTTCTTCTCCAACAATTGCATGCTCCAAATGCTTAATTTATTGGTTTATCCGTCGTTCCCAGGGTTTTCCAACATTTCGTTTTCCTTTGTGTATGTAGTGTAGTATTACTTTCTCTAGCTCGTATTTACATAGTGGATAGAGAACGTATTGTATTCCACCCAAAAATTCGATGTCTAGATTTCCTGCAAATATATTTTGGGGTCCTCTGAGTCCGAAAAAAGCATGTTGAGAGAAAAAGTCCGCGCGCGCGCAGCATAACTCAAAAACGAAAATTCCGTTAAATACCAAATTTGGTACTTAAGTTCAGTATCTTACAAGGATGCGACACGAAGCTTTTCAAGAAAATCCTCCCACCCCCAACTACCCTTTACATGGAAACATTTTCTCAAAAATAGCTCTAACGATTTTAACTAAAATATCATATAGGTATTAAAGATATTTACCTCACTATTAAAATGTACATCTTGAATAGCCTGTGAATACATCTTTATCCTGGATGAATTTTACACAATTTTGCACAACTGGTAAGCCGTAAGAGATAGACAAAAGCTTACTTAATAGAAAACGGAGAGCTCGTTAGAATACACAGTATATATTGTATACAGTTTTTTCGTGGAGTTCACCGTTTTTTAGATATTTCTTGTTTTTGGTTTCAGTTTTAAAATACCTTATACTTTCCTCATAGGGCAAATTGTCAACTCCTCTATACAATCAAAGGAACTTCAGACTGCCTACATGATCGGGTGGTCAGCGGAGGTCCCGAGTACGATTCCCGACTGGGGCGGGGCATTTTTCATTAACCGGAATTATTCCCTATCCCCTATTCAGACTATGTATGTATATGTATGTGTGTGCGAGAGAGACAGAGAGAGATGTTTGAGGAAAAATCACGATATAAACCGAACGTAAAGAACTTAGAGACAACGAGTTGTTTCTAGTGCAAAGTCCCCGATATGACCTTACATGTTAAACGGGACTGACTATAGAAATGGCAAAACAAAAGGAGCCTCAGTGACATAGCAACCAGATTTTCACTATCACTTTAACCCATGCTTCTCCTTTATTTCGCTTCTATTTACAAGGAAGTAAGTATTCAGACAAGTTATGCTATTTTCCTATATCAGGATAAATTAAATAGAAGCATAAGCTTTTTAACAATAGTCTGTTGCAGAAATGTAGAGAAAGTCATGTGAATGGAATACATACATTTTTTTTTCCGGTAACGTTCATTTAGGCTACAGATCCTTAACTGATTTCTTTTGTCAATATTGTTTATTGCATCTATTCTAGTGGTTTCTAACGCTGTTCTATGAAACCCTAGTTCCGTAGCCTGTAACCAACTATTGTCATTATTGTTTATTGTATCTGTTCTAGTAGTTCCTAACGCTGTTCTTAAAAACCCCAGTTCCGCCACCTCTAACCTACTTCTGTCATTATTGTTTATTGTATCTGTTCCATTTGCTCCTAACGCTGTTCTTAAAAACCTCAGTTCCGTCGCCTGTAACCTACTTTTGTCATTGTTTATTGTATCTGTTCTAGTGGCTCCAAACACTGTTCTCAAAAACACCAGTTCCGTCGCCTGTAACCTACTTTTGTCATTGTTTATTGTATCTGTTGTAGTGGCTCCTAACACTGTTCTCAAAAACACCAGTTCCGTCGCCTGTAACCAACTTTTCTCATTATTGAATCTGTTTTAGTGGTTCCTAACGCTGTTCTTAAAAACCCCAGTTCCGTCGCCTGTAACCAACTTTAGTCATTATTGTTTATTGTATCTGTTCTAGTGGTTCCTAACGCTGTTCTTAAAACCCCAGTTCCGTCACCTGTAACCTAACTTTTGTCATTTTTGTTTATTGCATCTGTTCGATTGGTTCCTAACGCTGTTCTTAAAAACCCCAGTTCCGTCGCCTGTAACCTACTTTTGTCGTTGTTTATTGTATCTGTTCTAGTAGTTCCTAACGCTGCTATTAAAAACCCCAGTTCCGTCACCTGTAACCTACTTTTGTCATTATTGTTTATTGTATCTGTTTTAGTGGTTCATAACGCTGTTCTTAAAAATCCCAGTTCCGTCGCCTGTAACCTACTTTTGTCATTGTTTATTGAATCTGTTCTAGTAGTTCCTAACGCTGCTATTAAAAACCCCAGTTCCGTCACCTGTAACCTACTTTTGTCATTATTGTTTATTGTATCTGTTCTAGTCCTTCCTAAAGCTGTTCTTAAAAACCCCTGTTCCGTCGCCTGTAACCTACTTTTGTCATTGTTTATTGTATCTGTTCTACTTGCTCCTAACGCTGTTCTTAAAAACCCAAGTTCCGTCGCCTGTAACCTACTTTTGTCATTATTGTTTATTGTATCTCTTCTACTTGCTCCTAATCGTGTTCTTAAAAACCCCAGTTCCGTCGCATGTACCCTACTTTTGTCATTATTGTATCTGTTTTAGTGGTTCCTAACACTGTTCTTAAAACCCCCAGTTCCGTTGCCTGTAACCAACTTTTGTCATTATAGCTTATTCTATCTGTTCTAGTGGTTCCTAACGCTGTTCATAAAAACCCCAGTTCCGTCACCTATAACCTACTTTTGTCATTATTGTTTATTGTATCTGTTCTAGTGGTTACTAACGCTGTTCTTAAAAACCACAGTTCCATCGCCTGTAACCTACTTTTGTCATTATTGTTTATTGTATCTGTTTTACTTGCTCTTAACGCTGTTCTTATAAGCCCCAGTTCCGTCACCTGTAACCTACTTTTATCATTAGTGTTTATTGTATCTGTTCTACTTACTGCTAACGCTGTTCTTAAAAACCCCAGTTCCGTCGCCTGTAACCTACTTTTGTCATTAGTGTATGTGTTTTAGTGGTTCCTAACGCTGTTCTTAAAAACCCCAGTTCCGTAGCCTGTAAACAACTTTTGTCATTATATTTATTCTATCTGTTCTAGTGGTTCCTAAAACTGTTCTTAAAAACCCCAGTTCCGTCGCCTGTAACTTACTTTTGTCATTATTGTTTATTTTATCTATTCTAGTGGTTCCTAACGCTGTTCTATGAAACCCCAGATCCGTCGCCTGTAACCTACTTTTATCATTATTGTTTATTGTATCTGTTCTAGTGGCTCCTAACGCTGTTCTTAAAAACCCCAGTTCCGCCACCTCAAACTTACTTTTGTCATTATTGTTTATTGTATCTGTTCTTGTGGTTCCTAACGCTGTTCTTAAAAACCCCAGTTCCGTCGCCTGTAACGTACTTTTGTCATTGTTTATTGTATTTGTTCTAGTGGCTCCTAACTCTGTTCTTAAAAACCCCAGTTCCCTCGCCTGTAACCTACATTTCTCATTATTGTATTTGTTTTAGTGGTTCCTAACGCTGTTCCTAAAAACCCCAGTTCCGTCGCCTGTAACCAACTTTTGTCATTATTGTTTATTGTATCTGTTCTAGTGGTTCCTAACGCTGTTCTTAAAAACCCCAGTTCCGTCGCTTGAAAACTACTTTTGTCATTGTTTATTGTATCTCTTCTAGTGGTTCCTAACGCTGCAATTAAAAACCCAAGTTCCGTCACCTGTAACCTACTTTGTTCATTATTGTTTATTGTATCTGTTTTAGTGGTTCCTAACGCTGTTCTTAAAAACTCCAGTTCCGTCGCTTGTAACCTACTTTTGTCATTGTTCATTGTATCTGTTCTAGTGGTTCCTAACGCTGTTCTTAAAAACCCCAGTACCGTCGCCTGTAACCTACTTTTGTCATTATTGTTTATTCTATCTGTTCTAGTGGTTCCTAACGCTGTTCATAAAAACCCCAGTTTCGTCACCTGTAACGAACTATAGCCATTATTGTTTATTGTACCTGTTCTAGTGGTTCCTAACGCTGTTCTTAAAAACCCCAGTTCCGTCGCCTGTAACCTACTTTTGTCAATATTGTTTATTGTATCTGTTTTACTTGCTCCTATCGCTGTTCTTAAAAACCCCATTTCCGACGCCTGTAACCTACTTTTATCATTATTGTTTATTGTATCTGTTTTAGTGGCTCCTAACGCTGCTATTAAAAACCCCAGTTCCGTCACCTGTAACCAACTTTTGTCATTATTGTTTGTTGTATCTGTTCTAGGGTTCCTAACGCTGTTCATATAAACCCCAGTTCCGTCACCTGTAACCTACTTTTGTCATTATTGTTTATTGTATCTGTTCTAGTGGTTCCTAACGCTGTTCTTAAAATCCTAGTTCCGTCGCCTGTAACCTACTTTTGTCTTTGTTTATTGTATCTGTTCTAGTGGTTCCTAACGCTGCTACTAAAAACCACAGTTCCGTCACCTGTAACCAACTTTTGTCATTATTGTTTATTGTATCTGTTTTTAAAAACCCCAGTTCCGTCGCCTGTAACCTACTTTTGTTATTGTTTACTGTATCTGCTCTACTGGTTCCTAACGCTGTTCTATTAAACCCCAGTTCCGTCGCCTGTAACATACTTTTGTCATTAGTGTTTATTGTATCTGTTCTAGTGGTTCCTAACGCTGTTCTCAAAAACCGCAGTTCCGTCGACTGTAACCCACTTTTGTTATTATTGTTTTTTGTATCTGTTCAAGTGGTTCCTAACGCTGTTCTTAAAAACCCCAGTTCCGTCGCCTATATCCTACTTTTGTCATTGTTTATTGTATCTGTTCTAGTGGCTCCTCACGCAGCTATTAAAACCCCAGTTCCGTCACCTGTAACCAACTTTTGTCATTATTGCTTATTGTATCTGTTCAAGTGGTTCGTAACGCTGTTCTAAAGAACCCCATTTCCGTCACCTATACCCTACTTTTATCATTATTGTTTATTGTATATGTTCAAGTGGTTCCTAACGCTGTTCTTAAAAACCCCATTTCCGTCGCCTATAACCTACTTTTGTCTTTGTTTATTGTATCTGTTCTAGTGGTTCCTAACGCTGCTATTAAAAACCCCAGTTCCGTCACCTGTAACCAACTTTTGTCATTATTGTTTATTGTATCTGAACTAGTGGTTCCTAACGCTGTTCTTAAAAACCCCAGTTCCGTCGCCTGTAACCCTCTTTTGTCTTTGTTTATTGTATCTGTTCTAGTGGTTCGTAACGCTGCTATTAAAAACCCCAGTTCCGTCACCTGTAATCAACTTTTGTTATTATTGTTTATTGTATCTGTTCTAGTGGTTTCTAACGCTGTTCTTAAAAACCCCACTTCCGTCGCCAGTAACCTACTTTTGTCATTGTTTATTGTATCTGTTCTAGTGGCTCCAAACGCTGTTCTTAAAAAACCCAGTTCCGTCGCCTGTAACCTACTTTTATCATTATTGTTTATTGTAACTGTTCTACTTACTTCTAACGCTGTTCTTAAAAACCACAGTTCCGTAGCCTGTAACCGAATTTTGTCATTATTGTTTTATTTATTTGTTCTAGTGGTTCCTAACACTGTTCATAAAAACCCCAATTCCGTCGCCTGTAACCTACTTTTGTCATTATTGTTTATTGTATCTGTTCTAGTGGTTCCTAACTCTGTTCTTAAAAACCCCAGTTACGTCGCCTGTAACCTACTTTTGTGATTATTGTTTATTGCATCTGTTTTACTTGCTCCTAACGCTGTTCTGAAAAACCCCATTTCCGTCGCCTGTAACCTACTTTTGTCATTGTTTATTGTATCTGTTCTAACGGTTCCTATCGCTGTTCTTAAAAACCACAGTTTCGTCGCCTGTAACCTATTTTTGTCATTATTTATTGTATCTGTTCTAGTGGATCCTAACGGTGTTTTTAAAAAACCCAGTTCCGTCGCCTGTAACCTACTTTTATCATTATTGTTTACTGTATCTGTTCTACTTACTCGTAACGCTGTTCTTAAAAACCCCAATTCCGTCGCTTGTAACCTACTTTTGTCATTATTGTATCTGTTCTAGTGGTTCCTAACGCTGCATATAAAAACCCCAGTTCCGTAGCCTGTAACTAACTTTTGTCATTATTGTTTATTCTATCTGTTCTAGTGGTTCCTATCGCTGATCTATACCCCCCCTTCCGTCACCTGTAACCTACTTTTGTCATTATTGTTTATTGTATCTGTGCTAGTGGCTCCTAACGCTGTTCTTAAAAACCCCAGTTCCGTCGCCTGTAACCTACTTTTGTCATTATTGTTTATTCTATCTGTTCTAGAGGTTCCTAACGCTGTTCATAAAAACCCCAGTTTCGTCAGCTGTAACGAACTATTGCCATTATTGTTTATTGTACCTGTTCTAGTGGTTCCTACCGCTGTTCTTAAAAACCCCAGTTACGTCGCATGTAACCTACTTTTGTCAATATTGTTTATTGTATCTGTTTTACTTGCTCCTATCGCTGTTTTTAAAAACCCCATTTCCGACGCCTGTAACCTACTTTTATCATTATTGTTTATTGTATCTGTTTTAGTGGCTCCTAACGCTGCTATTAAAAACCCCAGTTCCGTCACCTGTAACCAACTTTTGTCATTATTGTTTGTTGTATCTGTTCTAGTGGTTCCTAACGCTGTTCATATAAACCCCAGTTCCGTCAACTATAACCTACTTTTGTCATTATTGTATATTGTATCTGTTCTAGTGGTTCCTAACGCTGTTCTTAAAAACCCCAGTTCCGTCTCCTGTAACCTAATTTTGTCTTTGTTTATTGTATCTGTTCTAGTGGTTCCTAACGCTGCTACTAAAAACCACAGTTCCGTCACCTGTAACCAAATTTTGTCATTATTATTTATTGTATCTGTTTTTAAAAACCCCAGTTCCGTCGCCTGTAACCTACTTTTGTCATTATTGTTTACTGTATCTGCTCTAGTGGTTCCTAACGCTGTTCTATGAAACCCCAGTTCCGTCGCTTGTAACATACTTTTGTCATTAGTGTTTATTGTATCTGTTCAAGTGGTTGCTAACGCTGTTCTTAAAAACCCCATTCCGTCGCCTATATCCTACTTTTGTCTTTGTTTATTGTATCTGTTCTAGTGGTTCCTAACGCTGCTATTAAAAACCCCAGTTCCGTCACCTGTAACCAACTTTTCTCATTATTGTTTATTGTATCTGAACTAGTGGTTCCTAACGCTGTTCTTAAAAACCCCAACTCCGTCGCCTGTAACCTACTTTTGTCTTTGTTTATTGTATCTGTTCTAGTGGTTCCTAACGCTGCTATTAAAAACCCCAGTTCCGTCAACTGTAATCAACTTTTGTTATTATTGTTTATTGTATCTGTTCTAGTGGTTTCTAACGCTGTTCTTAAAAACCCCACTTCCGTCGCCAGTAACCAACTTTTGTCATTGTTTAATGTATCTGTTCTAGTGGCTCCAAACGCTGTTCATAAAAAACCCAGTTCCGTCGCCTGTAACCTACTTTTATCATTATTGTTTATTGTAACTGTTCTACTTACTTCTAACGCTGTTCTTAAAAACCACAGTTCCGTAGACTTAACCGAATTTTGTCATTATTGTTTTATTTATCTGTTCTAGTGGTTCCTAACACTGTTCATAAAAACCCCAATTCCGTCGCCTGTAACCTCCTTTTGTCATTATTGTTTATTGTATCTGTTTTACTTGCTCCTAACGCTGTTCTTAAAAACCCCTTTTCCGTCGCCTGTAACCTACTTTTGTCATTGTTTATTGTATCTGTTCTAACGGTTCCTAACGCTGTTCTTAAAAACCCCAGTTTCGTCGCCTGTAACCTATTTTTGTCATTATTTATTGTATCTGTTCTAGTGGATCCTAACGGTGTTTTTAAAAAACCCAGTTCCGTCACCTGTAACCTACTTTTGTCATTATTGTTTATTGTATCTGTTTTACTTGCTCCTAACGCTGTTCTTAAAAACCCCTTTTCCGTCGCCTGTAACCTACTTTTGTCATTGTTTATTGTATCTGTTCTAACGGTTCCTAACGCTGTTCTTAAAAACCCCAGTTTCGTCGCCTGTAACCTATTTTTGTCATTATTTATTGTATCTGTTCTAGTGGATCCTAACGGTGTTTTTAAAAAACCTAGTTCCGTCGCTTGTAACCTACTTTTGTCATTATTGTATCTGTTCTAGTGGTTCCTAACGCTGCTTATAAAAACCCCAGTTCCGTAGCCTGTAACTAACTTTTGTCATTATTGTTTATTCTATCTGTTCTAGTGGTTCCTATCGCTGATCTTATACCCCCCCTTCCGTCACTTGTAACCTACTTTTGTCATTATTGTTTATTGTATCTGTGCTAGTGGCTCCAAACGCTGTTCTTAAAAACCCCAGTTCCGTCGCCTGTAACCTACTTTTGTCATTATTGTTTATTCTATCTGTTCTAGAGGTTCCTAACGCTGTTCATAAAAACCCCAGTTTCGTCATGTGTAACGAACTATTGCCATCATTGTTTATTGTACCTGTTCTAGTGGTTCCTAACGCTGTTTTTAGAAACCCCAGTTCCGTCGCCTGTAACCTACTTTTATCATTATTGTTTATTGTATCTGTTTTAGTGGCTCCTAACGCTGCTATTAAAAACCCCAGTTCCGTCACCTGTAACCAACTTTTGTCATTATTGTTTGTTGTATCTGTTCTAGTAGTTCCTAACGCTGTTCATATAAACCCCAGTTCCGTCACCTGTAACCTACTTTTGTCATTATTGTTTATTGTATCTGTTCTAGTGGTTCCTAACGCTGTTCTTAAAAACCCCAGTTCCATCGCCTGTAACCTACTTTTGTGTTTGTTTATTGTATCTGTTCTAGTGGTTCCTAACGCTGCTACTAAAAACCACAGTTCCGTCACCTGTAACCAACTTTTGTCATTATAATTTATTGTATCTGTTTTTAGAAACCCCAGTTCCGTCGCCTGTAACCTACTTTTGTCATTATTGTTTACTGTATCTGCTGTAGTGGTTCCTAACACTGTTCTATGAAACCCCAGTTCCGTCGCCTGTAACATACGTTTGTCATTAGTGTTCATTGTATCTGTTCTAGTGGTTCCTAACAATGTTCTCAAAAACCGCAGTTCCGTCGACTGTAACCCACTTTTGTTATTATTGTTTATTGTATCTGTTCAAGTGGTTCCTAACGCTGTTCTTAAAAACCCCATTTCCGTCGCCTATAACCTACTTTTGTCATTGTTTATTGTATCTGTTCTAGTGGCTCCTAACGCAGCTATTAAAACCCCAGTTCCGTCACCTGTAACCAACTTTTGTCATTATTGCTTATTGTATCTGTTCAAGTGGTTCCTAACGATGTTCTAAAAAACACCAGTTCCGTCGCCTGTAACCTACCTATGTCTTTGTTTATTGTATCTGTTCTAGTGGTTCCTAACGCTGTTCTTAAAAACCCCAGTTCCGTCGCCTGTAACCTACTTTTGTCTTTGTTTATTGTATCTGTTCTAGTGGTTCCTAACGCTGCTATTAAAAACCCCAGTTCCGTCACCTGTAATCAACTTTTGTTATTATTGTTTATTGTATCTGTTCTAGTGGTTTCTAACGCTGTTCTTAAAAATCCCACTTCCGTCGCCAGTAACCAACTTTTGTCATTGTTTATTGTATCTTTTCTAGTGGCTCCAAACGCTGTTCTTAAAAAACCCAGTTCCGTCGCCTGTAACCTGCTTTTATCATTATTGTTTATTGTAACTGTTCTACTTTCTTCTAACGCTGTTCTTAAAAACCACAGTTCCGTAGCCTGTAACCGAATTTTGTCATTATTGTTTTATTTATCTGTTCTAGTGGTTCCTAACACTGTTCATAAAAACCCCAATTCCGTCGCCTGTAACCTACTTTTGTCATTATTGTTTATTGTATCTGTTCTAGTGGTTCCTAACTCTGATCTTAAAAACCCCAGTTACGTCGCCTGTAACCTACTTTTGTGATTATTGTTTATTGCATCTGTTTTACTTGCTCCTAACGCTGTTCTTAAAAACCCCATTTCCGTCGCCTGTAACCTACTTTTGTCATTGTTTATTGTATCTGTTCTAACGGTTCCTAACGCTGTTCTTAAAAACCCCAGTTTCGTCGCCTGTAACCTATTTTTGTCATTATTTATTGTATCTGTTCTAGTGGATCCTAACGGTGTTTTTAAAAAACCCAGTACCGTCGCCTGTAACCTACTTTTATCATTATTGTTTACTGTATCTGTTCTACTTACTCGTAACGCTGTTCTTAAAAACCCCAATTCCGTCGCTTGTAACCTACTTTTGTCATTATTGTATCTGTTCTAGTGGTTCCTAACGCTGCTTATAAAAACCCCAGTTCCGTAGCCTGTAACCAACTTTTGTCATTATTGTTTATTCTATCTGTTCTAGTGGTTCCTATCGCTGATATTATACCCCCCCTTCCGTCACTTGTAACCTACTTTTGTCATTATTGTTTAATGTATCTGTGCTAGTGGCTCCTAACGCTGTTCTTAAAAACCCCAGTTCCGTCGCCTGTAACCTACTTTTGTCATTATTGTTTATTCTATCTGTTCTAGAGGTTCCTAACGCTGTTCATAAAAACCCCAGTTTCGTCACCTGTAACGAACTATTGCCATTATTGTTTATTGTACCTGTTCTAGTGGTTCCTAACGCTGTTCTTAAAAACCCCAGTTCCGTCGCCTGTATCCTACTTTTGTCAATATTGTTTATTGTATCTGTTTTCCTTGCTCCTATCGCTGTTCTTAAAAACCCCATTTCCGACGTATGTAACCTACTTTTATCATTATTGTTTATTGTATCTGTTTTAGTGGCTCCTATCGCTGCTATTAAAAACCCCAGTTCCGTCACCTGTAACCAACTTTTGTCATTATTGTTGGTTGTATCTGTACTAGTGGTTCCTAACGCTGTTCATATAAACCCAGTTCCGTCACCTCTAACCTACTTTTGTCATTATTGTTTATTGTATCTGTTCTAGTGGTTCCTAACGCTGTTCTTAAAAACCCCAGTTCCGTCGCCTGTAACCTACTTTTGTCTTTGTTTATTGTATCTGTTCTAGTGGTTCCTAACGCTGCTACTAAAAACCACAGTTCCGTAACCTGTAACCAACTTTTGTCATTATTGTTTATTGTATCTGTTTTTAGAAACCCCAGTTCCGTCGCCTGTAACCTACTTTTGTCATTATTGTTTACTGTATGTGCTCTAGTGGTTCGTAACGCTGTTCTATGAAACCCCAGTTCCGTCGCCTGTAACATACGTTTGTCATTAGTGTTTATTGTATCTGTTCTAGTGGTTCCTAACGCTGTTCTCAAAAACCTCAGTTCCGTCGACTGTAACCCACTTTTGTTATTATTGTTTATTGTACCTGTTCTAGTGGTTCCTAACGCTGTTCTTAAAAACCCCAGTTCCGTCGCCTGTAACCTACTTTTGTCAATATTGTTTATTGTATCTGTTTTACTTGCTCCTATCGCTGTTCTTAAAAACCCCATTTCCGACGCCTGTAACCTACTTTTATCATTATTGTTTATTGTATCTGTTTTAGTGGTTCCTATCGCTGCTATTAAAAACCCCAGTTCTGTCACCTGTAACCAAGTTTTGTCATTATTGTTTGTTGTATCTGTTCTAGTGGTTCCTAACGCTGTTCATATAAACCCCAGTTCCGTCACCTGTAACCTACTTTTGTCATTATTGTTTATTGTATCTGTTCTAGTGGTTCCTAACGCTGTTCTTAAAATCCTAGTTCCGTCGCCTGTAACCTACTTTTGTCTTTGTTTATTGTATCTGTTCTAGTGGTTCCTAACGCTGCTACTAAAAACCACAGTTCCGTCACCTGTAACCAACTTTTGTCATTATTGTTTATTGTATCTGTTTTTAAAAATCCCAGTTCCGTCGCCTGTAACCTACTTTTGTTATTATTGTTTACTGTATCTGCTCTACTGGTTCCTAACGCTGTTCTATTAAACCACAGTTCCGTCGCCTGTAACATACTTTTGTCATTAGTGTTTATTGTATCTGTTCTAGTGGTTCCTAACGCTGTTCTCAAAAACCGCAGTTCCGTCGACTGTAACCCACTTTTGTTATTATTGTTTATTGTATCTGTTCAAGTGGTTCCTAACGCTGTTCTTAAAAACCCCAGTTCCGTCGCCTATAACCTACTTTTGTCATTGTTTATTGTATCTGTTCTAGTGGCTCCTAACGCAGCTATTAAAACCCCAGTTCCGTCACCTGTAACCAACTTTTGTCATTATTGCTTATTGTATCTGTTCAAGTGGTTCCTAACGCTGTTCTAAAAAACCCCATTTCCGTCACCTATACCCAACTTTTATCATTATTGTTTATTGTATCTGTTCAAGTGGTTCCTAACGCTGTTCTTAAAAACCCCATTTCCGACGCCTGTAACCTACTTTTATCATTATTGTTTATTGTATCTGTTTTAGTGGCTACTAACGCTGCTATTAAAAACCACAGTTCCGTCACCTGTAACCAACTTTTGTCATTATTGTTTGTTGTATCTTTTCTAGTGGTTCCTAACGCTGTTCATATAAACCCCAGTTCCGTCACCTATAACCTACTTTTGTCATTATTGTTTATTGTATCTGTTCTAGTGGTTCCTAACGCTGTTCTTAAAAACCCCAGTTCCGTCGCCTGTAACCTACTTTTGTGTTTGTTTATTGTATCTGTTCTAGTGGTTCCTAACGCTGCTACTAAAAACCACAGTTCCGTCACCTGTAACCTACTTTTGTGATTATTGTTTATTGCATCTGTTTTACTTGCTCCTAACACGGTTCATAAAAACCCCAATTCCGTCGCCTGTAACCTACTTTTGTCATTGTTTATTGTATCTGTTCTAACGGTTCCTAACGCTGTTCTTAAAAACCCCAGTTTCGTCGCCTGTAACCTATTTTTGTCATTATTTATTGTATCTGTTCTAGTGGATCCTAACGGTGTTTTTAAAAAACCCAGTTCCGTCGCCTGTAACCTTCTTTTATCATTACTGTTTACTGTATCTGTTCTACTTACTCGTAACGCTGTTCTTAAAAACCCCAATTCCGTCGCTTGTAACCTACTTTTGTCATTATGGTATCTGTTCTAGTGGTTAGTAACGCTGCATATAAAAACCCCAGTTCCGTAGCCTGTAACTAACTTTTGTCATTATTGTTTATTCTATCTGTTCTAGTGGTTCCTATCGCTGATCTTATACCACCCCTTCCGTCACCTGTAACCTACTTTTGTCATTATTGTTTACTGTATCTGTTCTACTTACTCGTAACGCTGTTCTTAAAAACCCCAATTCCGTCGCTTGTAACCTACTTTTGTCATTTATGTATCTGTTCTAGTGGTTCCTAACGCTGCTTATAAAAACCCCAGTTCCTTAGCCTGTAACTAACTTTTGTCATTATTGTTTATTCTATCTGTTCTAGTGGTTCCTATCGCTGATCTTATAACCCCCCTTCCGTCACCTGTAACCTACTTTTGTCATTATTGTTTATTGTATCTGTGCTAGTGGCTCCTAACGCTGTTCTTAAAAACCCCAGTTCCGTCGCCTGTAACCTACTTTTGTCATTATTGTTTATTCTATCTGTTCTAGTGGTTCCTAACGGTGTTCATAAAAACCCCAGTTTCGTTACTGTAACGAACTATTGCCATTATTGTTTATTGTACCTGTTCTAGTGGTTCCTAACGCTGTTCTTAAAAACCCCAGTTCCGTCGCCTGTAACCTACTTTTGTCAATATTGTTTATTGAATCTGTTTTACTTGCTACTATCGCTGTTCTTAAAAACCCCATTTCCGACGCCTGTAACCTACTTTTATCATTATTGTTTATTGTATCTGTTTTAGTGGCTCCTAACGCTGCTATTAAAAACCCCAGTTCCGTCACCTGTAATTAACTTTTGTCATTATTGTTTGTTGTATCTTTTCTAGTGGTTCCTAACGCTGTTCACATAAACCCCAGTTCCGTCAACTGTAACCTACTTTTGTCATTATTGTATATTGTATCTGTTCTAGTGGTTCCTAACGCTGTTCTTAAAAACCCCAGTTCCGTCGCCTGTAACCTACTTTTGTGTTTGTTTATTGTATCTGTTCTAGTGGTTCCTAACGCTGCTACTAAAAACCACAGTTCCGTCACCTGTAACCAACTTTTGTCATTATTGTTTATTGTATCTGTTTTTAAAAACCCCAGTTCCGTCGCCTGTAACCTACTTTTGTCATTATTGTTTACTGTATCTGCTCTAGTGGTTCCTAACGCTGTTCTATGAAACCCCAGTTCCGTCGTGTGTACCATACTTTTGTCACTAGTGTTTATTGTATCTGTTCTAGTGGTTCCTAACGCTGTTCTCAAAAACCGCAGTTCCGTCGACTGTAACCCACTTTTGTTATTATTGTTTATTGTATCTGTTCAAGTGGTTCCTAACGCTGTTCTTAAAAACCCCCTTTTCCGTCGCCTATAACCTACTTTTGTCATTGTTTATTGTATCTGTTCTAGTGGCTCCTGACGCAGCTATTAAAACCCCAGTTCCGTCACCTGTAACCAACTTTTGTCATTATTGCTTATTGTATATGTTCTAGTGGTTCCTAACGCTGTTCTAAAAAACCCCAGTTCCGCAACCTATACCCTACTTTTATCATTATTGTTTATTGTATCTGAGCTAGTGGTTCCTAACGCTGTTCTTAAAAACCCCAGTTCCGTCGCCTGTAACCTACTTTTGTCTTTGTTTATTATATCTGTTCTAGTGGTTCCTAACGCTGCTATTAAAAACCCCAGTTCCGTCACCTGTAATCAACTTTTGTTATTATTGTTTATTGTATCTGTTCTAGTGGTTTCTAACGCTGTTCCTAAAAACCCCACTTCCGTCGCCAGTAACCAACTTTTGTCATTGTTTATTGTATCTGTTCTAGTGGCTCCAAACGCTGTTCTTAAAAAACCCAGTTCCGTCGCCTGTAACCTACTTTTATCATTATTGTTTATTGTAACTGTTCTACTTACTTCTAACGCTGTTCTTAAAAACCACAGTTCCGTAGCCTGTAACCGAATTTTGTCATTATTGTTTTATTTATCTGTTCTAGTGGTTCCTAACTCTGTTCTTAAAAACCCCAGTTACGTCGCCTGTAACCTACTTTTGTGATTATTGTTTATTGCATCTGTTTTACTTGCTCCTAACGCTGTTCTTAAAAACCCCTTTTCCGTCGCTTGTAACCTATTTTTGTCATTGTTTATTGTATCTGTTCTAACGGTTCCTAACGCTCTTCTTAAAAACCCCAGTTTCGTCGCCTGTAACCTATTTTTGTCATTATTTATTGTATCTGTTCTAGTGGATCCTAACGGTGTTTTTAAAAAACCCAGTTCCGTCGCCTGTAACCTACTTTTATCATTATTGTTTACTCTATCTGTTCTACTTACTCGTAACGCTGTTCTTAAAAACCCCAATTCCGTCGCTTGTAACCTACTTTTGTCATTATTGTATCTGTTCTAGTGGTTCCTAACGCTGCTTATAAAAACCCCAGTTCCGTAGCCTGTAACTAACTTTTGTCATTATTGTTTATTCTATCTGTTCTAGTGGTTCCTATCGCTGATCTTATACCCCCCCCCTTCCGTCACTTGTAACCTACTTTTGTCATTATTGTTTATTGTATCTGTGCTAGTGGCTCCTAACGCTGTTCTTAAAAACCCCAGTTCCGTCGCCTGTAACCTACTTTTGTCATTATTGTTTATTCTATCTGTTCTAGAGGTTCCTAACGCTGTTCATAAAAACCCCAGTTTCGTCACCTGTAACGTACTATTGCCATTATTGTTTATTGTACCTATTCTAGTGGTTCCTAACGCTGTTTTTAAAAACCCCAGTTCCGTCGCCTGTAACCTACTTTTGTCAATATTATTTATTGTATCTGTTTTACTTGCTCCTATCGCTGTTCTTAAAAACACCATTTCCGACGCCTGTAACCTACTTTTATCATTATTGTTTATTGTATCTGTTTTAGTGGCTCCTAACGCTGTTCATATAAACCCCAGTTCCGTCACCTGTAACCTACTTTTGTCATTATTGTTTATTGTATATGTTCTAGTGGTTCCTAACGCTGTTCTTAAAAACCCCAGTTCCGTCGCCTGTAACCTACTTTTGTGTTTGTTTATTGTATCTTTCTAGTGGTTCCTAACGCTGCTACTAAAAACCACAGTTCCGTCACCTGTAACCAACTTTTGTCATTATTGTTTATTGTATCTGTTTTTAGAAACCCCAGTTCCGTCGCCTGTAACCTACTTTTGTCATTATTGTTTACTGTATCTGCTGTAGTGGTTCCTAACGCTGTTCTATGAAACCCCAGTTCCGTCGCCTGTAACATACGTTTGTCATTAGTGTTTATTGTATCTGTTCTAGTGGTTCCTAACAATGTTCTCAAAAACCGCAGTTCCGTCGACTGTAACCCATTTTTCTTATTATTGTTTATTGTATCTGTTCAAGTGGTTCCTAACGCTGTTCTTAAAAACCCCATTTCCGTCGCCTATAACCTACTTTTGTCATTGTTTATTGTATCTGTTCTAGTGGCTCCTAACGCAGCTATTAAAACCCCAGTTCCGTCACCTGTAACCAACTTTTGTCATTATTGCTTATTGTATCTGTTCAAGTGGTTCCTAACGCTGTTCTAAAAAACACCAGTTCCGTCGCCTGTAACCTACCTATGTCTTTGTTTATTGTATCTGTTCTAGTGGTTCCTAACGCTGCTATTAAAAACCCCAGTTCCGTCACCTGTAACCAACTTTTGTCATTATTGTTTATTGTATCTGAACTAGTGGTTCCTAACGCTGTTCTTAAAAACCCCAGTTCCGTCGCCTGTAACCTACTTTTGTCTTTGTTTATTGTATCTGTTCTAGTGGTTCCTAACGCTGATATTAAAAACCCCAGTTCCGTCACCTGTAATCAACTTTTGTTATTATTGTTTATTGTATCTGTTCTAGTGGTTTCTAACGCTGTTCTTAAAAACCCCACTTCCGTCGCCAGTAACCTACTTTTGTCATTGTTTATTGTATCTTTTCTAGTGGCTCCAAACGCTGTTCTTAAAAAACCCAGTTCCGTCGCCTGTAACCTACTTTTATCATTATTGTTTATTGTAACTGTTCTACTTACTTCTAACGCTGTTCTTAAAAACCACAGTTCCGTAGCCTGTAACCGAATTTTGTCATTATTGTTTTATTTATCTGTTCTAGTGGTTCCTAACACGGTTCATAAAAACCCCAATTGCGTCGCCTGTAACCTACTTTTGTCATTATTGTTTATTGTATCTGTTCTAGTGGTTCCTAACTCTGTTCTTAAAAACCCCAGTTACGTCGCCTGTAACCTACTTTTGTGATTATTGTTTATTGCATCTGTTTTACTAGCTCCTAACGCTGTTCATAAAAACCCCATTTCCGTCGCCTGTAACCTACTTTTGTCATTGTTTATTGTATCTGTTCTAACGGTTCCTAACGCTGCTATTAAAAACCCAAGTTCTGTCACCTGTAACCAGCTTTTGTCATTATTGTTTATTGTATCTGAACTAGTGGTTCCTAACGCTGTTCTTAAAAACCCCAGTTCCATCGCCTGTAACCTACTTTTGTCTTTGTTTATTGTATCTGTTCTAGTGGTATCTAACGCTGCTATTAAAAACCCCAGTTCCGTCACCTGTAATCAACTTTTGTTATTATTGTTTATTGTATCTGTTCTAGTGGTTTCTAACGCTGTTCTTAAAAACCCCACTTCCGTCGCCAGTAACCTACTTTTGTCATTGTTTATTGTATCTGTTCTAGTGGCTCCAAACGCTGTTCTTAAAAAACCCAGTTCCGTCGCCTGTAACCTACTTTTATCATTATTGTTTATTGTAACTGTTCTACTTACTTCTAACGCTGTTCTTAAAAACCACAGTTCCGTAGCCTGTAACCGAATTTTGTCATTATTGTTTTATTTATCTGTTCTAGTGGTTCCTAACACTGTTCATAAAAACCCCAATTCCGTCGCCTGTAACCTACTTTTGTCATTATTGTTTATTGTATCTGTTCTAGTGGTTCCTAACTCTGTTCTTAAAAACCCCAGTTACGTCGCCTGTAACCTACTTTTGTGATTATTGTTTATTGCATCTGTTTTACTTGCTCCTAATGCTGTTCTTAAAAACCCCATTTCCGTCACCTGTAACCAACTTTTGTCATTATTGCTTATTGTATCTGTTCAAGTGGTTCCTAACGCTGTTCTAAAAAACCCCATTTCCGTCACCTATACCCTACTTTTATCATTATTGTTTATTGTATCTGTTCAAGTGGTTCCTAACGCTGTTCTTAAAAACCCCATTTCCGTCGCCTATAACCTACTTTTGTCTTTGTTTATTGTATCTGTTCTAGTGGTTCCTAACGCTGCTATTAAAAACCCCAGTTCCGTCACCTGTAACCAACTTTTGTCATTATTGTTTATTGTATCTGAACTAGTGGTTCCTAACGCTGTTCTTAAAAACCCCAGTTCCGTCGCCTGTAACCTACTTTTGTCTTTGTTTATTGTATCTGTTCTAGTGGTTCCTAACGCTGCTATTAAAAACCCCAGTTCCGTCACCTGTAATCAACTTTTGTTATTATTGTTTATTGTATCTGTTCTAGTGGTTTCTAACGCTGCCGTCGCCAGTAACCAACTTTTGTCATTGTTTATTGTATCTGTTCTAGTGGCTCCAAACGCTGTTCTTAAAAAACCCAGTTCCGTCGCCTGTAACCTACTTTTATCATTATTGTTTATTGTAACTGTTCTACTTACTTCTAACGCTGTTCTTAAAAACCACAGTTCCGTAGCCTGTAACCGAATTTTGTCATTATTGTTTTATTTGTCTGTTCTAGTGGTTCCTAACACTGTTCATAAAAACCCCAATTCCGTCGCCTGTAACCTACTTTTGTCATTATTGTTTATTGTATCTGTTCTAGTGGTTCCTAACTCTGTTCTTAAAAACCCCAGTTACGTCGCCTGTAACCTACTTTTGTGATTATTGTTTATTGCATCTGTTTTACTTGCTCCTAACGCTGGTCTTAAAAACCCCTTTTCCGTCGCCTGTAACCTACTTTTGTCATTGTTTATTGTATCTGTTCTAACATTTCCTAACGCTGTTCTTAAAAACCCCAGTTTCGTCGCCTGTAACCTATTTTTGTCATTATTTATTGTATCTGTTCTAGTGGATCCTAACGGTGTTTTTAAAAAACCCAGTTCCGTCGCCTGTAACCTACTTTTATCATTATTGTTTACTGTATCTGTTCTACTTACTCGTAACGCTGTTCTTAAAAACCCCAATTCCGTCGCTTGTAACCTACTTTTGTCATTATTGTATCTGTTCTAGTGGTTCCTAACGCTGCTTATAAAAACCACAGTTCCGTAGCCTGTAACTAACTTTTGTCATTATTGTTTATTCTATCTGTTCAAGTGGTTCCTATCGCTGATCTTATACCCCCCCCCCCTTCCGTCACTTGTAACCTACTTTTGTCATTATTGTTTATTTTATCTGTGCTAGTGGCTCATAACGCTATTCTTAAAAACCCCAGTTCCGTCGTCTGTAACCTACTTTTGTCATTATTGTTTATTCTATTTGTTCTAGAGGTTCCTAACGCTGTTCATAAAAACCCCAGTTTCGTCACCTGTAACGAACTATTGCCATTATTGTTTATTGTACCTGTTCTAGTGGTTCCTAACGCTGTTTTTAAAAACCCCAGTTCCGTCGCCTGTAACCTACTTTTGTCAATATTGTTTATTGTATCTGTTTTACTTGCTCCTATCGCTGTTCTTAAAAACCCCATTTCCGACGCCTGTAACCTACTTTTATCATTATTGTTTATTGTATCTGTTTTAGTGGCTCCTAACGCTGCTATTAAAAACCCCAGTTCCGTCGCCTGTAACCTACTTTTGTGTTTGTTTATTGTATCTGTTCAAGTGGTTCCTAACGCTGCTACTAAAAACTACAGTTCCGTAACCTGTAACCAACTTTTGTCATTATTGTTTATTGTATCTGTTTTTAGAAACCCCAGTTCCGTCGCCTGTAACCTACTTTTGTCATTATTGTTTACTGTATCTGCTCTAGTGGTTCCTAACGCTGTTCTATGAAACCCCAGTTCCGTCGCCTGTAACATACGTTTGTCATTAGTGTTTATTGTATCTGTTCTAGTGGTTCCTAACGCTGTTCTCAAAAACCGCAGTTCCGTCGACTGTAACCCACTTTTGTTATTATTGTTTATTGTATCTGTTCAAGTGGTTCCTAACGCTGTTCTTAAAAACCCCATTTCCGTCACCTATAACCTACTTTTGTCATTGTTTATTGTATCTGTTCTAGTGGCTCCTAACGCAGCTATTAAAACCCCAGTTCCGTCACCTGTAACCAACTTTTGTCATTATTGCTTATTGTATCTGTTCAAGTGGTTCCTAACGCTGTTCTAAAAAACACCAGTTCCGTCACCTGTAACCTACTTTTGTCTTTGTTTATTGTATCTGTTCTAGTGGTTCCTAACGCTGCTATTAAAAACCACAGTTCCGTCACCTGTAACCAACTTTTGTCATTATTGTTTATTGTATCTGAACTAGTGGTTCCTAACGCTGTTCTTAAAAACCCCAGTTCCGTCGCCTGTAACCTACTTTTGTCTTTGTTTATTGTATCTGTTCTAGTGGTTCCTAACGCTGCTATTAAAAACCCCAGTTCCGTCACCTGTAATCAACTTTTGTTATTATTGTTTATTGTATCTGTTCTAGTGGTTTCTAACACTGTTCTTAAAAACCCCACTTCCGTCGCCAGTAACCTACTTTTGTCAATGTTTATTGTATCTTTTCTAGTGGCTCCAAACGCTGTTCTTAAAAAACCCAGTTCCGTCGCCTGTAACCTACTTTTATCATTATTGTTTATTGTAACTGTTCTACTTACTTCTAACGCTGTTCTTAAAAACCACAGTTCCGTAGCCTGTAACCGAATTTTGTCATTATTGTTTTATTTATCTGTTCTAGTGGTTCCTAACACTGTTCATAAAAATCCCAATTCCGTCGCCTGTAACCTATTTTTGTCATTATTGTTTATTGTATCTGTTCTAGTAGATCCTAACTCTGTTCTTAAAAACCCCAGTTACGTCGCCTGTAACCTACTTTTGTGATTATTGTTTATTGCATCTGTTTTACTTGCTCCTAACGCTGTTCTTAAAAACCCCATTTCCGTCGCCTGTAACCTACTTTTGTCATTGTTTATTGTATCTGTTCTAACGGTTCCTAACGCTGTTCTTAGAAACCCCAGTTTCGTCGCCTGTAACCTATTTTTGTCATTATTTATTGTATCTGTTCTAGTGGATCCTAACGCAGCTATTAAAACCCCAGTTCCGACACCTGTAACCACCTTTTGTCATTATTGCTTATTGTATCTGTTCAAGTGGTTCCTAACGCTGTTCTAAAAAAACCCAGTTCCGTCACCTATACCCTACTTTTATCATTATTGTTTATTGTATCTGTTCAAGTGGTTCCTAACGCTGTACTTAAAAACCCCATTTCCGTCGCCTATAACCTACTTTTGTCTTTGTTTATTGTATCTGTTCAAGTGGTTCCTAACGCTGTTCTTAAAAACCCCATTTCCGTCGCCTATAACCTACTTTAGTCATTGTTTATTGTATCTGTTCTAGTGGCTCCTAACGCAGCTATTAAAACCCCAGTTTCGTCACCTGTAACGAACTATTGCCATTATTGTTTATTGTTCCTGTTCTAGTGGTTCCTAACGCTATTCTTAAACACTCCAGTTCCGTCGCCTGTAACCTACCTTTGTCAATATTGTTTATTGAATCTGTTTTACTTGCTCCTATCGCTGTTCTTAAAAACCCCATTTCCGACGCCTGTAACCTATTTTTATCATTATTGTTAATTGTATCTGTTTTAGTGGCTCCTAACGCTGCTATTAAAAACCCCAGTTCCCTCACCTGTAACCAACTTTTGTCATTATTGTTTGTTGTATCTGTTCTAGTGCTTCCTAACGCTGTTCATATAAACCCCAGTTCCGTCACCTGTAACCTACTTTTGTCATTATTGTTTATTGTATCTGTTCTAGTGGTACCTAACGCTGTTCTTAAAAACCCCAGTTCCGTCGCCTGTAACCTACTTTTGTCTTTGTTTATTGTATCTGTTCTAGTGGTTCCTAACGCTGCTACTAAAAACCACAGTTCCGTCACCTGTAACCAACTTTTGTCATTATTGTTTATTTTATCTATTTTTAAAAACCCCAGTTCCGTCCCCTGTAACTTACTTTTGTCATTATTGTTTACTGTATCTGCTCTAGTGGTTCCTAACGCTGTTCTATGAAACCCCAGTTCCGTCGCCTGTAACATACTTTTGTCATTAGTGTTTATTGTATCTGTTCTAGTGGTTCCTAACGCTGTTCTCAAAAACCGCAGTTCCGTCGACTGTAACCCACTTTTGTTATTATTGTTTATTGTATCTGTTCAAGTGGTTCCTAACGCTGGTCTTAAAAACACCATTTCCGTCGCATATAACCTACTTTTGTCATTGTTTATTGTATCTGTTCTAGTGGCTCCTAACGCAGCTATTAAAACCCCAGTTCCGTCACCTGTAACCTTCTTTTATCATTATTGCTTATTGTATCTGTTCAAGTGGTTCCTAACGCTGTTCTAAAAAACCCCAGTTCCGTCACATATAACCTACTTTTATCATTATTGTTTATTGTATCTGTTCTAGTGGTTCCTAGCGCGGTTCTTAAAAACTCCATTTCCGTCGCTTATAACCTACTTTTGTGTTTGTTTATTGTATCTGTTCTAGTGGTTCCTAAAGCTGCTATTAAAAACCCCAGTTCCGTCACCTGTAACCAACTTTTGTCATTACTGTTTATTGTATCTGAACTAGTGGTTCATAACGCTGTTCTTAAAAACCCCAGTTCCGTCGCCTGTAACCTACTTTTGTCTTTGTTTATTGTATCTGTTCTAGTGGTTCCTAACGCTGCTATTAAAAACCCCAGTTCCGTCACCTGTAATCAACTTTTGTTATTATTGTTTATTGTATCTATTCTAGTGGGTTCTAACGCTGTTCTTAAAAACCCCACTTCCGTCGCCAGTAACCTACTTTTGTCATTGTTTATTGTATCTGTTCTAGTGGCTCCAAACGCTGTTCTTAAAAAACCCAGTTCCGTCGCCTGTAACCTACTTTTATCATTATTGTTTATTGTAACTGTTCTACTTACCTTTAACGCTGTTCTTAAAAACCACAGTTCCGTAGCCTGTAATCAAATTTTGTCATTATTGTTTTATCTATCTGTTCTAGTGGTTCCTAACACTGTTCATAAAAACCCCAATTCCGTTGCCTGTAACCTACTTTTGTCATTATTGTTTATTGTATCTGTTCCAGTTGTTCCTAACTCTGTTCTTAAAAACCCCATTTCCGTCGCCTGTAACTTACTTTTGTCATTGTTTATTGTATCTGTGCTAGTGGCTCCTAACGCAGCTATTAAAAGCCCCAGTTCCGTCTCCTGTAACCTACTTTTGTCATTATTGTTTATTTTATCTGTTCTAGTGGTTTTTAACGCTGTTCTTAGAAACCCCAGTTCTGTCGCCTGTAACCTACTTTTTTCATTATTGTATCTGTTCTAGTGGTTCCTAACGCTGTTCTTAAAAACCCCATTTTCGTCGGCTGTAACATATTTTTGTCTTTGTTTGGTGTATCTGTTCTTGTGGCTCCTAATGCTGCAAATAAAAACCCCAGTTCCGTCACCTGTAACCAACTTTCGTCATTACTGTTTATTGTATCTGTTCTAGTGGTTCCTAACCCTGTTCTTAAAAACCCCAGTTCTGCCACCTCTAACCTACTTTGTCTCTATTGCTTATTGTATCTGTTCTACTTGCTCCTAACGCTGTTCTTAAAAACCCCAGTTCCGTCGCCTGTAACTTACTTTTGTCATTTTTGTATCTGTTCTAGTGGTTCGTAACGATGCTATTAAAAACCCCAGTTCCGTAGCCTGTAACTAACCTTCGTCATTATTGTTTATTCTATCTGTTCTAGTGGTTCCTAACGCTGATCTTATACCCCCCCTTCCGTCACCTGTAACCTACTTTTGTCATTATTGTTTATTGTATCTGATTTTCTTGCTCATAACGCTGTTCTTAAAATCCCCATTTCCGTCGCGTATAACCTACTTTTGTCATTGTTTATTGTATCTGTACTAGTGGCTCCTAACGCTGCTATTAAAAACCCCAGTTCCGTCACCTGTAACCTACTTTTGTCATTACTGTTTATTGTATCTGTTCCATTTGCTCGTAACGCAGTGCTTAAAAACCCCACTTCCGTCGCCTGTAACCTACCTTTGTCATTGTTTATTGTATCTGTTCTAGAGGCTCCTAACGTTGTTCTTAAAAACCACAGTTCCGTCGCCTGTAACCTACTTTTCTCATTATTCTATCTGTTTTAGTGGTTCCCATCGCTGTTCTTAAAAACCCCAGTTCCGTCGCCTGTAACCAACTTTTGTCATTATTGTTTATTGTATCTGTTCTAGTAGTTCCTAACGCTGATTTTAAAAACCCCAGTTCCGTAACCTGTAACCTACTTTTGTCATTTTTGTTTACTGTATCTGTTCTAGTGGTTCCTAACGCTGTTCTTAAAAACCCCAGTTCCGTCGCCTGTAACCTACTTTTGTCATTATTGTTTATTGTATCTCTTCTACTTGCTCCTAATCGTGTTCTTAAAAACCGCAATTCCGTCGCCTGTAACAAACTTTTGTCATTGTTTATTGTATCTGTTCTACTGGTTCTTAACGCTGCTATTAAAAACCCCAGTTCCGTCCGCTGTAACCTACTTTTTCATTATTGTTTATTGTATCTGTTTTAGTGGTTCCTAACGCTGTTCTTAAAAACCCCAGTTCCGTCGCCTGTAACCTACTTTTGTCATTACTGTTTATTATATCTGTTCTAGTGGTTCCTATCGCTTTTCTATAAAACCCCAGTACCTTCGGCTGTAACCTACTTTTGTCATTATTGTTTATTGTATCTGTTCTAGTGGTTACTAACGCTGTTCTTAAAAACCCCAGTTCTGTCGCCTTTAACCTACTTTTTTCATTATTGAATCTGTTCTAGTGGTTCCTAACGCTGTTCTTAAAAAAACCCATTTCAGTCGCCGGTAATCTACTTTTGTCTTTGTTCAGTGTATCTGTTCTATTGGCTCCTAATGCTGCTATTAAAAACCCCAGTTCCGTCACCTCTAACCTACTATGTCATTTTTGCTTATTGCATCTGTTCCACTTGCTCCTAACGCTGTTCCTAAAAACCCCACTTCCGTCGCCTGTAACCTACTTTGATCATTGTTTATTGTATCTGTTTTAGTGGTTCCTAACGCTGTTCTTAAAAACCCCAGTTCCGTCGCCTGTAACCTACTTTTGTCAATATTGTTTATTGTATCTGTTTTACTTGCTCCTATCGCTGTTCTTAAAAACACCATTTCCGACGCCTGTAACCTACTTTTATCATTATTGTTTATTGTATCTGTTTTAGTGGCTCCTAACGCTGCTATTAAAAACCCCAGTTCCGTCAGCTGTAACCTACTTTTGTCATTCTGTTTATTTATCTGTTCTAGTGGTTCCTAACGCTTTTCTATAATACCCCAGTACCTTCGCCTGTAACCTACTTTTTTCAATATTGTTTATTGTATCTGTTTTTGTGGTTCCTAACGCTGTTCTCAAAAACCCCAATTCCGTCGCCTGTAACCTACATTTATCATTATTGTTTACTGTATCTGTTCTACTTACTCCTACCGCTGTTCTTAAAAACTCCAGTTCCGTCGCCTGTAACCTACTTTTGTCATTATTGTATCTGTTCTAGTGGTTCCTAACGCTGTTCTTATAAACCCTAGTTCCGTCGCCTGTAACCTACTTTTGTCATTACTGTTTATTGTATCTGTTCTTGTAGTTCCTAACGCTGTTCTCAAAAACCGCAGTTCCGTCGTCTGTAACCTACTTTTATTATTGTTTATTGTATCTGTTCTAGTGGTTCCTAACGCTGTTCTTAAAAACCCCAATTCCGTCGCCTGTAACCTACTTTTGTCATTATTGTATCTGTTCTAGTGATTCCTAACGCTGTTCTTAAAAACCCCAGTTCCGTAGCCCGTAACCAACTTTTGTCATTATTGTTTATTCTATCTGTTCTAGTGGTTCGTAACGCTGTTCATAAAAATCCCAGTTCCGTCACCTGTAACCTACTTTTGTCATATTTGTTTATTGTATCTGTTCTAGTGGTTCCTAACGCTATTCTTATACCCCCCTTCCGTCGCCTGTAACCTACTATTGTAGATATTGTTTATTGTATCTGTTTTACTTTCTCCTAACGCTGTTCTTAAAAACCCCATTCCGTCGCCTGTAACCTTCTTTTGTCATTATTTATTGTATGTGATCTAGTGGCTCCTAACGTTGTTCTAAAAAAAAACCAGTTCCGTCACCTGTAACCTACTTTTATCATTATTGTTTACTGTATCTCTTCTACTTACTCCTAACGCTGTTCTTAAAAGCCCCAGTTCCGTAGCCTGTAACAAACTTTTTTCATTATTGTTTATTTTATATGTTCTAGTCGTTCTTAACGCTGTTCTAAAAAACCCCAGTTCCGTCGCCTGTAACCTACTTTTGTCATTGTTTATTGTATCTGCTCTAGTGGTTCCTAACGCTGTTATTAAAAACCCCACTTCCGTCACCTGTAACCTACTTTTGTCATGATTGTTCATTGTATGTGTTTTAGTGGTTCCCTACGCTGTTCTTTAAAACCCCAGTTACGTCACCTGTAACCTATTTTATTCATTGTTTATTCTATGTGTTCTACTTGCTCCTAACGCTGTTCTTAAAAACCCCAGTTCCGTCGCCTGTAACCTACTTTTGTCATTATTGTTTATTGTATATCTTCTACTTGCTCCTAATCGTGTTCTTAAAAACCCCAGTTCCGTCGCCTGTAACCTACTTTTGTCATTGTTTATTGTATCTGTTGTAGTGGTTCCTAATGCAACTATTAAAAACCCCAGTTCCGTCACCTGTAACCTACTTTTTCATTATTGTTTATTGTATCTGTTTTAGTGGTTCCTAACGCTGTTCTTAAAAACCCCAGTTCCGTCACCTGTAACCTACTTTTGTCATTACTGTTTATTGTATCTCTTCTAAAGGTTCTTAACGCTCTTCTATAAAACCCCAGTTCCTTCGCCTGTAACCTACTTTTGTCATTATTGTTTATTGTATCTGTTCTTGTGGTTCCTAACGCTGTTCTCAAAAACCGCAGTTCCGTCGTCTGTAACCTACTTTTATTATTGTTAATTGTATCTGTTCTAGTGGTTCCTAACGCTGTTATTAAAAACCCCAATTCCGTCGCCTGTAACCTACTTTTGTCCTTATTTATTGTATCTGTTCTAGTGGCTCCTATCGGTGTTCTTAAAAAACCCAGTTCCGACGCCTGTAACCTACTTTTATCGTTATTGTTTACTGTATCTGTTCTACTTACTCCTAACGCTGTTCTTAAAAACCCCAGTTCCGTCGCCTGTAACCTACTTTTGTCATTATTGTATCTGTTCTAGTGGTTCCTAACGCTGTTCTTAAAAACCTCAGTTCTGTAGCCTGTAACCAACTTTTGTCATTGTTGTTTATTCTTACTGTTCTAGTGGTTCATATCGCTGTTCTTATACCCCCCTCCCGTCGCCTGTAACCTACTATTGTAGTTATTGTTTATTGTATCTGTTTTACTTGCTCCTTGCGCTGTTCTTAAAAACCCCATTTCCGTCGCCTGTAACCTACTTTTGCCTTTGTTTAGTGTATCTGTTCTAGTGGCTCCTAATGCTGCTAATGAAAACCCCAGTTCCGTCTCGTGTAACCAACTTTCGTCTTCATTGTTTATTGTAAATTCTAGTGGTTCCTAACGCTGTTCTTAAAAACCCCAGTTCCGTCGCCTGTAACTTACTTTTGTCATTATTTATTGTATGTGTTCTAGTGGCTCCTAACATTCTTAAAAAACCCAGTTCCGTCACCTGTAACCTACTTTTATCATAATTGTTTACAGTATCTCTTCTACTTACTCCTAACGCTGTTCTTAAAAGTCCCGGTTCCGTCGCCTGTAACCTACTTTTGCCATTATTGTATCTGTTCTAGTGGTTCCTAACGCTGTTCTTAAAAACCCCAGTTCCGTCACCTGTAACCAACTTTTGTTATTATTGTTTATTGTATCTGTTCCAGTGGTTCCTATCGCTGTTCTTAAACACCCCAGTTCCGTCGCCTGTAACCTACTTTTGTCGTTGTTTATTGTATCTGTTCTAGTGGTTCCTAACGCTGCTATAAAAAACCCCAGTTCCGTCACCTGTAACCAACCTTTGTCATTATTGTTTATTGTATCTGTTCTAGTGATTCCTAATGCTGTTCTTAAAATCCCCAGTTTCGTCGCCTGTAACCTACTTTTGTCATTGTTTATTGTATCTGTTCTACTTGCTGCGAACGCTGTTTTTAAAAAACCCAGTTCCGTAGCCTGTAACCTACTTTTGTCATTTATGTTTATTGTATCTGTTCTACTTGCTGCGAACGCTGTTTTTAAAAAACCCAGTTCCGTAGCCTGTAACTTATTTTTGTCATTTATGTTTATTGTATCTGTTCTAGTAGTTCCTAACGCTGATCTTAAAAACCCCAGTTCCGTCGCCTGTAACTTATTTTTGTCATCATTTTTATTGTATCTGTTCTGCATGCTCCTAACGCTGTTCTTTAAAACCCCAGTTCCGTCGCCTGTAACCTACTTTTGTCATTGTTTAATGTATGTGTTCTAGTGCCTCCTAACGCTGTTCTTAAAAACCCCAGTTCCGCCGCCTGTAACCTACTTTTGTCATTGTTTATTGTATCTGTTCTAGTGGTTCCTAACGCTGCTATTAAAAACCCCAGTTCCGTCGCCTGTAACATACTTTTGTCTTTGTTTATTGTATCTGTTCTAGTGGTTCCTAACGCTGCTATTAAAAACCCCAGTTCCGTCACATGTAACCAACTTTTGTCATTATTGGTTATTGTATCTGTTCTAGTGGTTCCTAACGCTGTGCTTAAAAACTCCAGTTCCGTCGCCTGTAACCTACTTTATAATTGTTAATCGTATCTGTTCTACTTGCTCCGAACGCTATTCTGAAAAAACCCAGTTCCGTCGCCTGTAACCTACTCCTGTCATTATTGTATCTGTTCTAGTGGTTCCTATCGCTGTTCTTAAAAACCCCAGTTCCGTCGCCTGTAACCTACTTTTGTCTTTGTTTATTGTATCTGTTCTAGTGGTTCCTAACGCTGCTATTAAAAACCCCAATGCCGTCACCTGTAACCAACTTTTGTCATTATTGTTTATTGTATCTGTTCTAGTGGTTCCTAACGCTGTTTTTAAAAACCCCAGTTCCGTCGCCTGTAACCTACTTTTGTCATTATTGTTTATTGTATGTGTTCTAGTGATTCCTAGCGCTGTTCTATGAAACCCCAATTCCGTTGCCTGTAACCAACTTTTGTCATTATTGTTTAGTGTATCTGTTCTAGTGGTTCCTAACGCTGTTCTTAAAACCCCCAGTTTCGTCGCCTGTAACCAACTTTTGTCATTATTGTTAGTGTATCTGTTCTAGTGGTTTCTAACGCTGTTCTTAAAAACCCCAGTTGCGTTATCTGTTACCTACTTTTGTCATTTATATTTATTGTATTTGTTCTAGTAGTTCCTAACGCTGTTCTTAAAAACCCGAGTTGCGTCGCCTGTAACCTACCTTTGTCATTATTGTTTATTGTATATGTTCTAGTGGTTCCTAACGCTGTTTTTAAAAACCACAATTCCGTTGCCTGTAACCAACTTTTGTCATTATTGTTTATTGTATCTGTTCTAGTGGTTCCTAACGCTGTTCTGAAAAACCCCAGTTCCGTCACCTTTAACCTACTTTTGACATTATTGTTTATTGTATCTGTTCTAGTGGTTTCCAACGCAGTTCTTAAAAACCCCAGTTCCGTCGACTGTAACCTAATTTGTCTTTGTTTATTGTATCTCTTCTAGTGGTTCCTAACGCTGCTATTAAAAACCCCAGTTCCGTCACCTGTAACCAACTTTTGTCATTATTGTTTATTGTATCTGTTCTAGCGGTTCCTAACGCAGTTCTATTAAACCTCAGTTCCGTCGCCTGTAACCTAGTTTTGTCATTATTGTTTATTGTACCTGTTCTAGTGGTTCCTAACGCTGTTCTCAAAAACCCCAGTTCCGTCGTCTGTAACCCACTTTTGTTATTATTGTTTATTGTATCGGTTCAAATGGTTTCTAACGCTGTTCTTAAAAACCCCATTTCCGTCGCCTGTAACCTACTTTTGTCATTGTTTATTGTATCTGTTCTAGTGGCTCCTAACGCTGCTATTAAAAACCCCAGTTCCGTCGCCTGTAACATACTTTTGTCTTTGTTTATTGTATCTGTTCTAGTGGTTCCTAACGCTGCTATTAAAAACCCCAGTTCCGTCACATGTAACCAACTTTTGTCATTATTGGTTATTGTATCTGTTCTAGTGGTTCCTAACGCTGTTCTTAAAAACTCCAGTTCCGTCGCCTGTAACCTACTTTTGTAATTGTTAATCGTATCTGTTCTACTTGCTCCGAACGCTGTTCTGAAAAAACCCAGTTCCGTCGCCTGTAACCTACTCCTGTCATTATTGTATCTGTTCTAGTGGTTCCTATCGCTGTACTTAAAAACCCCAGTTCCGTCGCCTGTAACCTACTTTTGTCTTTGTTTATTGTATCTGTTCTAGTGGTTCCTAACGCTGCTATTAAAAACCCCAATTCCGTCACCTGTAACCAACTTTTGTCATTATTGTTTATTGTATCTGTTCTAGTGGTTCCTAACGCTGTTTTTAAAAACCCCAGTTCCGTCGCCTGTAACCTGCTTTTGTCATTATTGTTTATTGTATGTGTTCTAGTGGTTCCTAGCGCTGTTCTATGAAACCCCAATTCCGTTGCCTGTAACCAACTTTTGTCATTATTGTTTAGTGTATCTGTTCTAGTGGTTCCTAACGCTGTTCTTAAAACCCCCAGTTTCGTCGCCTGTAACCAACTTTTGTCAGTATTGTTAGTGTATCTGTTCTAGTGGTTTCTAACGCTGTTCTTAAAAACCCCAGTTCCGTTACCTGTACCTGCTTTTGTCATTTATATTTATTGTATTTGTTCTAGTAGTTCCTAACGCTGTTCTTAAAAACCCGAGTTGCGTCGCCTGTAACCTACTTTTGTCATTATTGTTTATTGTATATGTTCTAGTGGTTCCTAACGCTGTTTTTAAAAACCCCAATTCCGTTGCCTGTAACCAACTTTTGTCATTATTGTTTATTGTATCTGTTCTAGTGGTTCCTAACGCTGTTCTGAAAAACCCCAGTTCCGTCACCTTTAACCTACTTTTGTCATTATTGTTTATTGTATCTGTTCTAGTGGTTCCTAACGCTGTTCTTAAAAACCCCAGTTCCGTCGACTGTAACCTAATTTGTCTTTGTTTATTGTATCTGTTATAGTGGTTCCTAACGCTGCTATTAAAAACCCCAGTTCCGTCACCTGTAACCAACTTTTGTCATTATTGTTTATTTTATCTGTTCTAGCGGTTCCTAACGCAGTTCTATTAAACCTCAGTTCCGTCGCCTGTAACCTAGTTTTGTCATTATTGTTTATTGTACCTGTTCTAGTGGTTCCTAACGCTGTTCTCAAAAACCACAGTTCCGTCGTCTGTAACCCACTTTTGTTATTATTGTTTATTGTATCGGTTCAAATGGTTTCTAACGCTGTTCTTAAAAAACCCCATTTCCGTCGCCTGTAACCTACTTTTGTCATTGTTTATTGTATCTGTTCTAGTTGCTCCTAACGCTACTATTAAAAACCCCAGTTCCGTCACCTGTAACCAAATTTTGTCATTATTGTTAATTGTATCTGTTCTAGTGGTTCCTAACGCTGTTCTGAAAACCCCAATTCCGTCACCTGTAACCTACTTTTGTCATTATTGTTTATTGTATCTGTTCTAGTGGTTCCTAGCGCTGTTCTTAAAAACCCCAGTTCCGTCGCCTGTAACCTACTTTTGTCTTTGTTTAATGTATCTGTTCTAGTGGTTCCTAACGCTGCTATTAAAAGCCCCAGTTCCGTCACCTGTACCCAACTTTTGTTATTGTTTATTGTATGTGTTCTAGTGGCTCCTAACGCTGTTCTTAAAAAACCCAGTTCCGTCGCCTGTAACCTACTATTATTATTATTATTATTATTGTTTATTGTAACTGTTCTACTTACTCTTAACGCTGTTCTTAAAGACCCCAGTTCCGTCGCCTGTAACCTACTTTTGTCATTATTGTTTATTGTATCTGTTCTAGTGGTTCCTAACGCGGTTTTTAAAAACCCCAGTTCCGTCGCCTGTAACAAACTTTTGTCATTATTGCTTATTGCATATGTTTTTCTTGCTCCCAACGCTGTTCTTAAAAACCCCAGTTCCGTCGCCTGTTACCTAATTTTGTCATTATTGTTTATTGCATCTGTTTTTCTTGCTCCTAACGCTGTTCTAAAAACCATATTTCCGTCGCCTGTAACCTACTTTTGTCATTATTTATTGTATCTGTTCTAGTGGCTCCTAACGCTGCTATTAAAACCCCAGTTCCGTCTTCTGTAAGAAACTTTTGCCATTATTGTTTATAGTGTCTGTTCTAGTGGCTCCTAACGCTGTTCTTATAAACCCCAGTTCCATCACCTGTAACCTACTTTCGTCATTATTGTTTATTGTATCTGTTCTAGTGGTTCCTAACGCTGTTCTTAAAAACCCCAGTTCCGTCGCCTGTAACCTACTTTTGTCATTATTGTTTATTGTATCTGTTCTAGTGCTTCCTAACGCTGTTGTTAAAAACCCCAGTTCCGTCACCTGTAACCTACTTTTGTCATTATTGTTTATTGTATGTTCTAGTGATTCCTAACGCTGTTCTTATACCTCCAGTTCCATAGCCTGTAACTTACTTTTGTCATTATCAATTATTGTATCTGTTTTACTTGCTCTTAACGCTGTTCTTAAAAAACCAAGTTCCGTCGCCTGTAACCTACTTTTTTCGTTATTGTATCTGTTCTAGTGGTTCCTAATGCTGTTCTTAAAAACCCCAATTCCGTAGCCTGTAACCAACTTTTGTTATTATTGTTTGTTCTATCTGTTCTAGTGGTTCCTAACGCTGTTCATAAAAACCCCAGTTCCGTCACCTGTAACCTACTTTTGTCATTATTGTTTATTGTATCTGTTCTAGTGGTTCCTAATGCTGTTCTTAAAAACCCCAGTACCGTCGTCTGTAACCTACTTTTGTCAATGTTTATTGTATCTGTTCTAGTGGCTCCTAACGCTGCTGCTAAAAACCCCAGTTCCGTTGTCGGTAACCTAATTTTGTCATTGTTGTTTATTGTATCTGTTCTAGTGTGTCCTAACGCTGTTCTTAAAAATCCCAGTTCCGTCGCCTGTAACCTACTTTTGTCATTATTGTTAATGTATTTGTTCTAGTTATTCCTAACGCTGTTTTTAAAAACCCCAGTCGCCTATAACAAACTTTTGTCATTATTGTATATTGTATCTGTTCTAGTGGTTCCTAACGCTGTTCTTAAAAACCCCAATTACGTCACCTGTAACCTACTTTTGTCATTATTGTTTATTGTAACTGTTCTAGTTGATCCTAACGCTGTTCTTAAAAACCATATTTCCGTCGCCTGTAACCTACTTTTGTCTTTGTTTATTGTATTTGTTCTAGTGGTTCCAAACGCTGCTATTAAAAACCCCAGTTCCGTCACCTGTAACCAACTTTTGTTATTATTGTTTATTGTATCTGTTCCAGTGGTTCCTAACGCTGTTCTTAAAAACTCCAGTTCCGTCGCCTGCAACCTACTTTTGTCTTTGTTTATTGTATCTGTTCTGATGGTTCCTAACGCTGCCATTAAAAACCCCAGTTCCGTCACCTGTAACCAACTTTTGTCATTATTGTTTATTGTATCTATTCTAGTGGTTCCTAACGCTGTTCTTAAAATCCCCAGTTTCGTTGCCTGTAACTTACATTTGTCATTGTTTATTGTAGCTGTTCTACTTGCTCCGAACGCTGTTTTTAAAAAACCCAGTTCCGTCCCCTGTAACCTACTTTTGTTATTATTTTATCTGTTCTAGTTTTTCCTAACGCCGTTCTTAAAAACCCCAGTTTCGTCGACTGTAACCAACTTTTGTCATTATTGTTAGTGTATCTGTTCTAGTGGTTCTTAACGCTGTTCTTAAAAACCCCAGTTCCGTTACCTGTAACCTACTTTTGTCATTATTTTTATTGTATCTGTTCTAGTAGTTCCTAACGCTGTTCTTAAAAACCCGAGTTGCGTCGCCTGTAAGCTACTTTTGCCATTATTGTTTATTGTATTTGTTTTAGTGGTTCCTAACGCATTTCTATGAAACCCCAATTCCGTGGCTGTAACCAACTTTTGTCATTATTGTTTATTGTATCTGTTCTAGATATACCTAACTCTGTTCTTAAAAACCCCAGTTCCGTAACCTACTTTTGTCATTATTGTTTATTGTATCTGTTCTAGTGGTTCCCAACGCTGTTCTTAAAAACCGAAGTTCCGTCGCCTGTAACCTACTTTTGTCTTTGATTATTGTTTTTGTTCTAGTGGTTCCAAACGCTGCTATTAAAAACCCCAGTTCCGTCACCTGTAACCAACTTTTGTCATTGTTGTTTATTTTATTTGTTCTAGTGGTTCCTAACGCTGTTCTTAAAAACCCCAGTTCCGTCGCCTGTAACCTACTTTTGTATTTGTTTATTGTATCTGTTCTGGTGGTTCCTAACGCTGCTATTAAAAACCCCAGTGCGTTTACCTGTAACCAACATTTGTCATTATTGTTTATTGTATCTGTTCTAGTGGTTCCTAACGCTGTTCTTAAAAACCCCAGTTCCGTCGCCTGTAAGCTAGTTTTGTAATTGTTTATTGTATCTGTTTTACTTGCTCCGAACGCTGTTCTTAAAAAACTCAGTTCCGTCGCCTGTAACCTACTTTTGTCATTATTGTATCTGTTCTAGTGGTTCCTAACGCCGTTCTTAAAAACCCCAGTTTCGTCGCTTGTAACCAACTTTTGTCCTTATTGTTAGTGTATCTGTTCTAGTGGTTCTTAACGCTGTTCATAAAAACCCCAGTTCCGTTGCCTGTAACCTACTTTTGTCATTATTGTTTATTGTATTTGTTCTAGTGGTTCCTAACGCTGTTCTAAGAAACACCAATTCCGTTGCCTGTAACCAACTTTTGTCATTTTTGTTTATTGTATCTGTTCTAGTGGTTCCTAACGCTGTTCTTAAAAACCCCAATAACGTCACCTGTAACCTACTTTTGTCATTATTGTTAATTGTATCTGTTCTAGTGGTTCCTAACGCTGTTCTTAAAAACCCCAGTTCCGTCGCCTGTAACCAACATTTGTCATTATTGTTTATTGTATCTGTTCTAGTGGTTCCTAACGCTGTTCTTAAAAACCCCAGTTCCGTCGCCTGTAACCTACTTTTGTCTTTGTTTATTGTATCTGTTCTAGTGGTTCCTAACGCTGCTATAAAAAACCCCAGTTTCGTCACCTGTAACCAACTTTTGTCATTATTGTTTATGTATCTGTTCTAGTGGTTCCTAACGCTGTTCTTAAAATCCCCAGTTTCGTCGCCTGTAACCTACTTTTGTCATTGCTTATTGTACCTGTTCTACTTGCTCCGAACGCTGTTTTTAAAAAACCCAGTTCCGTCGCCTGTAACCTACTTTTGTCATTATTGTATCTGTTCTAGTGGTTCCTAATGCCGTTCTTAAAAACTCCAGTTCCCTCACCTGTAATCTACTTTTGTCATTATTGTTTATTGTATCTGTTCTAGGAGTTCCTAACGCTGATCTAAAAAACCCCAGTTCCGTCGCCTGTAACTTACTTTTGTCATCTTTGTTTATTGTATCTGTTCTGCATGCTCCTAACGCTGTTCTTTAAAACCCCAGTTCCGTCGCCTGTAACCTACTTTTGTCATTGTTTATTGTATCTGTTCTAGTGCCTCCTAACGCTGTTCTTAAAAACCCCAGTTCCGCCGCCTGTAACCTACTTTTGACATTGTTTATTGTATCTGTTCTAGTGGTTCCTAACGCTGTTCTTAAAAACCCCAGTTCCGTCGCCTGTAACCTACTTTTGTCTTTGTTTATTGTATCTGTTCTAGTGGTTCCTAACGCTGCTATTAAAAACCCCAGTTCCGTTACATGTAACCAGCTTTTGTTCTTATTGTTTATTGTATCTGTTCTAGTGGTTCCTAACGCTGTTCTTAAAAACCCCAGTTCCGTCGCCTGTAACCTACTTTTGTAATTGTTTATTGTATCTGTTCTAGTTGCTCCGAACGCTGTTCTTAAAAAAACCCAGTTCCGTAACCTGTATCCTACTCCTGTCATTATTGTATCTATTCTAGTGGGTCGTAACGCTGTTTTTAAAAACCCCAGTTCCGTCGCCTGTAACCTACTTTTGTCATTATTGTTTATTGTATGTCTTCTAGTGGTTCCTAACGCTGTTCTATGAAACCCCAATTCCGTTGCCTGTTACCTACTTTTGTCATTATTGTTTATTGTATCTGTTCTAGTGGTTCCTAACGCTGTTCAGAAAAACACCAGTTCCGTCACCTTTAACCTACTTTTGTCATTATTGTTTATCGTATCTGTTCTAGTGGTTCCTAACGCTGTTATTAAAAACCCCAGTTCCGTCACCTGTAACCAACTTTTGTCATTATTGTTTATTGTATCTGTTCTAGTGGTTCCTAACGCTGTTCTTAAAAACCCCAGTTCCGTCGCCTGTAACCTTTTGTTTATTTGTCTTTGTTTATTTTATCTGTTTTACTTGCTCCGCGCGCTGTTCTTAAAAAACCCAGTTCCGTTGCCGTTAACCTTCTTTTGTCATTATTGTATCTCTTCTAGTGGTTCCTAACGGTGTTCTTAGAAACCCCAGTTCCGTAGCCTGTAACCAACTTTTATCATTATTGTTTATTCTATCTGTTCTCATGGTTCCTAACGCTGTTCATAAAAACCCCAGTTCCGTCACCTGTAACCTACTTTTGTCATTGTTTATTGTATATGTTCTAGTGGTTCCTAACGCTGCTATTAAAAACTCCAGTTCCGTCGACTGTAACCTACTTTTGTCATTATTGTTTATTGTATCTGTTCTAGTGGTTCCTAACGCTGTACTTAAAAACCCCAGTTCCGACGCCTGTAACCAACTTTTGTCATTATTCTTTATTGCATCTGTTTTCCTTGCTCCCAACGCTGTTCTTAAAAACCCCAGTTCCGTCGCCTGTAACCTACTTTTGTCATTATTGTTTATTGTATCTGTTCTAGTGGTTCCTAACGCTGCTATTAAAACCCCAGTTCCGTCTTCTGTAACAAATTTTTGCCATTATTGTTTATAGTATCTGTTCTAGTGGTTCCTAACGCTGTTCTTATAAACCCCAGTTCCATCACCTGTAACCTACTTTCGTCATTATTGTTTATTGTATCTGTTCTAGTGGTTCCTAACGCTGTTCTTAAAAATCCCAGTTCCGTCGCCTGTAACCTATTTTTGTCATTATTGTTTATTGTATCTGTTCTAGTGGTTCCTAATGCTGTTCATAAAAACCCCAGTTCCGTCACCTGTAACCTACTTTTGTCATTATTGTTTATTGTATCTGTTCTAGTGGTTCCTAACGCTGTTCTTAAAAAACCCAGTTCCGTCGCCTGTAACCTACTTTTTTCATTATTGTATCTGTTCTAGTGGTTCCTAACGCTGTTCTTAAAAACCCCAGTTCCGTAGCCTGTAACCATCTTTTGTCATTATTGTTTACTCTATCTGTTCTAGTGGTTCCTAACGCTGTTCATAAAAACACCAGTTTCGTCACCTGTAACCTACTTTTGTCATTATTGTTTATTGTATCTGTTCTAGTGGTTCCTAACGCTGTTCTTAAAAACCCCAGTTCCGTTGCCTGTAACCTACTTTTGTCATTGTTTATTGTATATGCTCTAGTGGTTCCTAACGCTGCTAATAAAAACTCCAGTTCCGTCGACTGTAACCTTCTTTTGTCATTATTGTTTATTGTATCTGTTCTAGTGGTTCCTAATGCTGTTCTTAAAAACCCCAGTACCGTCCTCTGTAACCTACTTTTGGCATTGTTTATTGTATATGTTCTAGTGGCTCCTAACGCTGCTGCTAAAAACCCCAGTTCCGTCGTCTGTAACCTACTTTTGTCATTATTGTTTATTGTGTCTGTTCTAGTGGTTCCTAACGCTGTTCTTAAAAATCCCAGTTCCCTCACCTGTAACCTACTTTTGTCATTATTGTTTATTGTATCTGTTCTAGTAGTTCCTAACGCTGATCTTAAAAACCCCAGTTCCGTCGCCTGTAACTTACTTTTGTCATCATTGTTTATTGTATCTGTTCTGCATGCTCCTAACGCTGTTCTTTAAAACCCCAGTTCCGTCGCCTGTAACCTACTTTTGTCATTGTTTATTGTATCTCTTCTAGTGCCTCCTAACGCTGCTATTAAAAACCCCAGTTCCGTTGCCTGTAACATACTTTTGTCTTTGTTTATTATATCTGTGCTAGTGGTTCCTAACGCTGCTATTAAAAACCCCAGTTCCGTCACTTGTAACCAACTTTTGTCATTATTGGTTATTGTATCTGTTCTAGTGGTTCCTTACGCTGTTCTTAAAAACACCAGTTCAGTCGCCTGTAACCTACTTTTGTCATTGTTTATTGTATATGTTCTAGTGGTTCCTAACGCTGCTATTAAAAACTCCAGTTCCGTCGAATGTAACCTACTTTTGTCATTATTGTCTATTGTATCTGTTCTAGTGGTTCCTAACGCTGTTCTTAAAAACCCCAGTTCCGACGCCTGTAACCAACTTTTGTCATTATTGTTTATTGCATCTGTTTTTCTTGCTCCCAACGCTGTTCTTAAAAACCCAAGTTCTGTCGCCTGTAACCTACATTTGTCATTATTGTTTATTGCATATGTTTTTCTTGCTCCTAACGCTGTTCTTAAAAACCCCATTTCCGTCGCCTGTAACCTACTTTTGTCATTGTTTATTGTATCTGTTCTAGTGGCTCCTAACGCTGCTATTAAAAACCCCAGTTTCGTCTTCCGTAACAAACTTTTGCCATTATTGTTTATAGTATCTGTTCTAATGGTTCCTAACGCTGTTCTTATAAACCCCAGTTCCATCACCTGTAACCTACTTTTTTCATTATTGTTTATTGTATCTGTTCTAGTGGTTCCTAACACTGTTCTTAAAAACCCCAGTTCCGTCACCTGTAACCTACTTTTGTCATTATTGTTCATTGTATCTGTTCTAGTGGTTCCTAACGCTGTTCTTAAAAACCCGTTCCGTCGCCTGTAACCTATTTTTGTCATTATTGTTTATTGTATCTGTTCTAGTGGTTCCTAACGCTGTTCATAAAAACCCCAGTTCCGTCACCTGTAACCTACTTTTGTCATTATTGTTTATTGTATCTGTTCTAGTGGTTCCTAACGCTGTTCTTAAAAAACCCAGTTCCGTCGCCTGTAACCTACTTTTTTCATTATTGTATCTGTTCTAGTGGTTCCTAACGCTGTTCTTAAAAACCCCAGTTCCGTAGCCTGTAACCATCTTTTGTCATTATATTTACTCTATCTGTTCTAGTGGTTCCTAACGCTGTTCATAAAAACACCAGTTTCGTCACCTGTAACCTACTTTTGTCATTATTGTTTATTGTATCTGTTCTAGTGGTTCCTAACGCTGTTCTTAAAAACCCCAGTTCCGTTGCCTGTAACCGACTTTTGTCATTGTTTATTGTATATGCTCTAGTGGTTCCTAACGCTGCTAATAAAAACTCCAGTTCCGTCGACTGTAACCTTCTTTTGTCATTATTGTTTATTGTATCTGTTCTAGTGGTTCCTAATGCTGTTCTTAAAAACCCCAGTACCGTCCTCTGTAACCTACTTTTGGCATTGTTTATTGTATATGTTCTAGTGGCTCCTAACGCTGCTGCTAAAAACCCCAGTTTCGTCGTCTGTAACCTACTTTTGTCATTATTGTTTATTGTGTCTGTTCTAGTGGTTCCTAACGCTGTTCTTAAAAATCCCAGTTCCCTCACCTGTAACCTACTTTTGTCATTATTGTTTATTGTATCTGTTCTAGTAGTTCCTAACGCTGATCTTAAAAACCCCAGTTCCGTCGCCTGTAACTTACTTTTGTCATCATTGTTTATTGTATCTGTTCTGCATGCTCATAACGCTGTTCTTTAAAACCCCAGTTCCGTCGCCTGTAACCTACTTTTGTCATTGTTTATTGTATCTCTTCTAGTGCCTCCTAACGCTGCTATTAAAAACCCCAGTTCCGTTGCCTGTAACATACTTTTGTCTTTGTTTATTATATCTGTGCTAGTGGTTCCTAACGCTGCTATTAAAAACCCCAGTTCCGTCACTTGTAACCAACTTTTGTCATTATTGGTTATTGTATCTGTTCTAGTGGTTCCTTACGCTGTTCTTAAAAACACCAGTTCAGTCGCCTGTAACCTACTTTTGTCATTGTTTATTGTATATGTTCTAGTGGTTCCTAACGCTGCTATTAAAAACTCCAGTTCCGTCGAATGTAACCTACTTTTGTCATTATTGTCTATTGTATCTGTTATAGTGGTTCCTAACGCTGTTCTTAAAAACCCCAGTTCCGACGCCTGTAACCAACTTTTGTCATTATTGTTTATTGCATCTGTTTTTCTTGCTCCCAACGCTGCTCTTAAAAACCCAAGTTCTGTCGCCTGTAACCTACTTTTGTCATTATTGTTTATTGCATATGTTTTTCTTGCTCCTAACGCTGTTCTTAAAAACCCCATTTCCGTCGCCTGTAACCTACTTTTGTCATTGTTTATTGTATCTGTTCTAGTGGTTCCTAACGCTGTTCTTAAAATCCCCAGTTTCGTCGCCTGTAACCTACTTTTGTCATTGCTTATTGTACCTGTTCTACTTGCTCCGAACGCTGTTTTCAAAAAACCCAGTTCCGTCGCCTGTAACCTACTTTTGTCATTATTGTATCTGTTCTAGTGGTTCCTAATGCCGTTCTTAAAAACTCCAGTTCCCTCACCTGTAATCTACTTTTGTCATTATTGTTTATTGTATCTGTTCTAGGAGTTCCTAACGCTGATCTAAAAAACCCCAGTTCCGTCGCCTGTAACTTACTTTTGTCATCTTTGTTTATTGTATCTGTTCTGCATGCTCCTAACGCTGTTCTTTAAAACCCCAGTTCCGTCGCCTGTAACCTACTTTTGTCATTGTTTATTGTATCTGTTCTAGTGCCTCCTAACGCTGTTCTTAAAAACCCCAGTTCCGCCGCCTGTAACCTACTTTTGACATTGTTTATTGTATCTGTTCTAGTGGTTCCTAACGCTGTTCTTAAAAACCCCAGTTCCGTCGCCTGTAACCTACTTTTGTCTTTGTTTATTGTATCTGTTCTAGTGGTTCCTAACGCTGCTATTAAAAACCCCAGTTCCGTTACATGTAACCAGCTTTTGTTCTTATTGTTTATTGTATCTGTTCTAGTGGTTCCTAACGCTGTTCTTAAAAACCCCAGTTCCGTCGCCTGTAACCTACTTTTGTAATTGTTTATTGTATCTGTTCTAGTTGCTCCGAACGCTGTTCTTAAAAAAACCCAGTTCCGTAACCTGTATCCTACTCCTGTCATTATTGTATCTATTCTAGTGGTTCGTAACGCTGTTTTTAAAAACCCCAGTTCCGTCGCCTGTAACCTACTTTTGTCATTATTGTTTATTGTATGTCTTCTAGTGGTTCCTAACGCTGTTCTATGAAACCCCAATTCCGTTGCCTGTTACATACTTTTGTCATTATTGTTTATTGTATCTGTTCTAGTGGTTCCTAACGCTGTTCAGAAAAACACCAGTTCCGTCACCTTTAACCTACTTTTGTCATTATTGTTTATCGTATCTGTTCTAGTGGTTCCTAACGCTGTTATTAAAAACCCCAGTTCCGTCACCTGTAACCAACTTTTGTCATTATTGTTTATTGTATCTGTTCTAGTGGTTCCTAACGCTGTTCTTAAAAACCCCAGTTCCGTCGCCTGTAACCTACTTTTGTCTTTGTTTATTTTATCTGTTTTACTTGCTCCGAACGCTGTTCTTAAAAAACCCAGTTCCGTTGCCGTTAACCTTCTTTTGTCATTATTGTATCTCTTCTAGTGGTTCCTAACGGTGTTCTTAGAAACCCCAGTTCCGTAGCCTGTAACCAACTTTTATCATTATTGTTTATTCTATCTGTTCTCATGGTTCCTAACGCTGTTCATAAAAACCCCAGTTCCGTCACCTGTAACCTACTTTTGTCATTGTTTATTGTATATGTTCTAGTGGTTCCTAACGCTGCTATTAAAAACTCCAGTTCCGTCGACTGTAACCTACTTGTGTCATTATTGTTTATTGTATCTGTTCTAGTGGTTCCTAACGCTGTACTTAAAAACCCCAGTTCCGACTCCTGTAACCAACTTTTGTCATTATTGTTTATTGCATCTGTTTTCCTTGCTCCCAACGCTGTTCTTAAAAACCCCAGTTCCGTCGCCTGTAACCTACTTTTGTCATTATTGTTTATTGTATCTGTTCTAGTGGTTCCTAACGCTGCTATTAAAACCCCAGTTCCGTCTTCTGTAACAAATTTTTGCCATTATTGTTTATAGTATCTGTTCTAGTGGTTCCTAACGCTGTTCTTATAAACCCCAGTTCCATCACCTGTAACCTACTTTCGTCATTATTGTTTATTGTATCTGTTCTAGTGGTTCCTAACGCTGTTCTTAAAAACCCCAGTTCCGTCGCCTGTAACCTATTTTTGTCATTATTGTTTATTGTATCTGTTCTAGTGGTTCCTAATGCTGTTCATAAAAACCCCAGTTCCGTCACCTGTAACCTACTTTTGTCATTATTGTTTATTGTATCTGTTCTAGTGGTTCCTAACGCTGTTCTTAAAAAACCCAGTTCCGTCGCCTGTAACCTACTTTTTTCATTATTGTATCTGTTCTAGTGGTTCCTAACGCTGTTCTTAAAAACCCCAGTTCCGTAGCCTGTAACCATCTTTTGTCATTATTGTTTACTCTATCTGTTCTAGTGGTTCCTAACGCTGTTCATAAAAACACCAATTTCGTCACCTGTAACCTACTTTTGTCATTATTGTTTATTGTATCTGTTCTAGTGGTTCCTAACGCTGTACTTAAAAACCCCAGTTCCGTTGCCTGTAACCTAACTTTTGTCATTGTTTATTGTATATGCTCTAGTGGTTCCTAACGCTGCTAATAAAAACTCCAGTTCCGTCGACTGTAACCTTCTTTTGTCATTATTGTTTATTGTATCTGTTCTAGTGGTTCCTAATGCTGTTCTTAAAAACCCCAGTACCGTCCTCTGTAACCTACTTTTGGCATTGTTTATTGTATATGTTCTAGTGGCTCCTAACGCTGCTGCTAAAAACCCCAGTTCCGTCGTCTGTAACCTACTTTTGCCATTATTGTTTATTGTGTCTGTTCTAGTGGTTCCTAACGCTGTTCTTAAAAATCCCAGTTCCCTCACCTGTAACCTACTTTTGTCATTATTGTTTATTGTATCTGTTCTAGTAGTTCCTAACGCTGATCTTAAAAACCCCAGTTCCGTCGCCTGTAACTTACTTTTGTCATCATTGTTTATTGTATCTGTTCTGCATGCTCCTAACGCTGTTCTTTAAAACCCCAGTTCCGTCGCCTGTAACCTACTTTTGTCATTGTTTATTGTATCTCTTCTAGTGCCTCCTAACGCTGCTATTAAAAACCCCAGTTCCGTTGCCTGTAACATACTTTTGTCTTTGTTTATTATATCTGTGCTAGTGGTTCCTAACGCTGCTATTAAAAACCCCAGTTCCGTCACTTGTAACCATTTTTTGTCATTATTGGTTATTGTATCTGTTCTAGTGGTTCCTTACGCTGTTCTTAAAAACACCAGTTCAGTCGCCTGTAACCTACTTTTGTCATTGTTTATTGTATATGTTCTAGTGGTTCCTAACGCTGCTATTAAAAACTCCAGTTCCGTCGAATGTAACCTACTTTTGTCATTATTGTCTATTGTATCTGTTCTAGTGGTTCCTAACGCTGTTCTTAAAAACCCCAGTTCCGACGCCTGTAACCAACTTTTGTCATTATTGTTTATTGCATCTGTTTTTCTTGCTCCCAACGCTGTTCTTAAAAACCCAAGTCCTGTCGCCTGTAACCTACTTTTGTCATTATTGTTTATTGCATATGTTTTTCTTGCTCCTAACGCTGTTCTTAAAAACCCCATTTCCGTCGCCTGTAACCTACTTTTGTCATTGTTTATTGTATCTGTTCTAGTGGCTCCTAACGCTGCTATTAAAAACCCCAGTTTCGTCTTCCGTAACAAACTTTTGCCATTATTGTTTATAGTATCTGTTCTAATGGTTCCTAACGCTGTTCTTATAAACCCCAGTTCCATCACCTGTAACCTACTTTTTTCATTATTGTTTATTGTATCTGTTCTAGTGGTACCTAACACTGTTCTTAAAAACCCCAGTTCCGTCACCTGTAACCTACTTTTGTCATTATTGTTCATTGTATCTGTTCTAGTGGTTCCTAACGCTGTTCTTGAAAACCCCAGTTCCGTCGCCTGTAACCTATTTTTGTCATTATTGTTTATTGTAACTGTTCTAGTGGTTCCTAACGCTGTTCATAAAAACCCCAGTTCCGTCACCTGTAACCTACTTTTGTCATTATTGTTTATTGTATCTGTTCTAGTGGTTCCTAACGCTGTTCTTAAAAAACCCAGTTCCGTCGCCTGTAACCTACTTTTTTCATTATTGTATCTGTTCTAGTGGTTCCTAACGCTGTTCTTAAAAACCCCAGTTCCGTAGCCTGTAACCATCTTTTGTCATTATTGTTTACTCTATCTGTTCTAGTGGTTCCTAACGCTGTTCATAAAAACACCAGTTTCGTCGCCTGTAACCTACTTTTGTCATTGTTTATTGTATATGTTCTAGTGGTTCCTAACGCTGCTATTAAAAACTCCAGTTCCGTCGAATGTAACCTACTTTTGTCATTATTGTCTATTGTATCTGTTCTAGTGGTTCCTAACGCTGTTCTTAAAAACCCCAGTTCCGACGCCTGTAACCAACTTTTGTCATTATTGTTTATTGCATCTGTTTTTCTTGCTCCCAACGCTGTTCTTAAAAACCCAAGTTCTGTCACCTGTAACCTACTTTTGTCATTATTGTTTATTGCATATGTTTTTCTTGCTCCTAACGCTGTTCTTAAAAACCCCATTTCCGTCGCCTGTAACCTACTTTTGTCATTGTTTATTGTATCTGTTCTAGTGGCTCCTAACGCTGCTATTAAAAACCCCAGTTTCGTCTTCCGTAACAAACTTTTGCCATTATTGTTTATAGTATCTGTTCTAATGGTTCCTAACGCTGTTCTTATAAACCCCAGTTCCATCACCTGTAACCTACTTTTTTCATTATTGTTTATTGTATCTGTTCTAGTGGTACCTAACACTGTTCTTAAAAACCCCAGTTCCGTCACCTGTAACCTACTTTTGTCATTATTGTTCATTGTATCTGTTCTAGTGGTTTCTAACGCTGTTCTTAAAAACCCCAGTTCCGTCGCCTGTAACCTATTTTTGTCATTATTGTTTATTGTATCTGTTCTAGTGGTTCCTAACGCTGTTCATAAAAACCCCAGTTCCGTCACCTGTAACCTACTTTTGTCATTATTGTTTATTGTATCTGTTCTAGTGGTTCCTAACGCTGTTCTTAAAAACCCCAGTTCCGTCGCCTGTAACCTACTTTTTTCATTATTGTATCTGTTCTAGTGGTTCCTAACGCTGTTCTTAAAAACCCCAGTTCCGTAGCCTGTAACCATCTTTTGTCATTATTGTTTACTCTATCTGTTCTAGTGGTTCCTAACGCTGTTCATAAAAACACCAGTTTCGTCACCTGTAACCTACTTTTGTCATTATTGTTTATTGTATCTGTTCTAGTGGTTCCTAACGCTGTTCTTAAAAACCCCAGTTCCGTTGCCTGTAACCTACTTTTGTCATTGTTTATTGTATATGCTCTAGTGGTTCCTAACGCTGCTAATAAAAACTCCAGTTCCGTCGACTGTAACCTTCTTTTGTCATTATTGTTTATTGTATCTGTTCTAGTGGTTCCTAATGCTGTTCTTAAAAACCCCAGTACCGTCCTCTGTAACCTACTTTTGGCATTGTTTATTGTATATGTTCTAGTGGCTCCTAACGCTGCTGCTAAAAACCCCAGTTCCGTCGTCTGTAACCTACTTTTGTCATTATTGTTTATTGTGTCTGTTCTAGTGGTTCCTAACGCTGTTCTTAAAAATCCCAGTTCCCTCACCTGTAACCTACTTTTGTCATTATTGTTTATTGTATCTATTCTAGTAGTTCCTAACGCTGATCTTAAAAACCCCAGTTCCGTCGCCTGTAACTTACTTTTGTCATCATTGTTTATTGTATCTGTTCTGCATGCTCATAACGCTGTTCTTAAAAACCCCATTTCCGTCGCCTGTAACCTACTTTTGTCATTGTTTATTGTATCTGTTCTAGTGGTTCCTAACGCTGTTCTTAAAATCCCCAGTTTCGTCGCCTGTAACCTACTTTTGTCATTGCTTATTGTACCTGTTCTACTTGCTCCGAACGCTGTTTTTAAAAAACCCAGTTCCGTCGCCTGTAACCTACTTTTGTCATTATTGTATCTGTTCTAGTGGTTCCTAATGCCGTTCTTAAAAACTCCAGTTCCCTCACCTGTAATCTACTTTTGTCATTATTGTTTATTGTATCTGTTCTAGGAGTTCCTAACGCTGATCTAAAAAACCCCAGTTCCGTCGCCTGTAACTTACTTTTGTCATCTTTGTTTATTGTATCTGTTCTGCATGCTCCTAACGCTGTTCTTTAAAACCCCAGTTCCGTCGCCTGTAACCTACTTTTGTCATTGTTTATTGTATCTGTTCTAGTGCCTCCTAACGCTGTTCTTAAAAACCCCAGTTCCGCCGCCTGTAACCTACTTTTGACATTGTTTATTGTATCTGTTCTAGTGGTTCCTAACGCTGTTCTTAAAAACCCCAGTTCCGTCGCCTGTAACCTACTTTTGTCTTTGTTTATTGTATCTGTTCTAGTGGTTCCTAACGCTGCTATTAAAAACCCCAGTTCCGTTACATGTAACCAGCTTTTGTTCTTATTGTTTATTGTATCTATTCTAGTGGTTCCTAACGCTGTTCTTAAAAACCCCAGTTCCGTCGCCTGTAACCTACTTTTGTAATTGTTTATTGTATCTGTTCTAGTTGCTCCGAACGCTGTTCTTAAAAAAACCCAGTTCCGTAACCTGTATCCTACTCCTGTCATTATTGTATCTATTCTAGTGGTTCGTAACGCTGTTTTTAAAAACCCCAGTTCCGTCGCCTGTAACCTACTTTTGTCATTATTGTTTATTGTATGTCTTCTAGTGGTTCCTAACGCTGTTCTATGAAACCCCAATTCCGTTGCCTGTTACATACTTTTGTCATTATTGTTTATTGTATCTGTTCTAGTGGTTCCTAACGCTGTTCAGAAAAACACCAGTTCCGTCACCTTTAACCCACTTTTGTCATTATTGTTTATCGTATCTGTTCTAGTGGTTCCTAACGCTGTTATTAAAAACCCCAGTTCCGTCACCTGTAACCAACTTTTGTCATTATTGTTTATTGTATCTGTTCTAGTGGTTCCTAACGCTGTTCTTAAAAACCCCAGTTCCGTCGCCTGTAACCTACTTTTGTCTTTGTTTATTTTATCTGTTTTACTTGCTCCGAACGCTGTTCTTAAAAAACCCAGTTCCGTTGCCGTTAACCTTCTTTTGTCATTATTGTATCTCTTCTAGTGGTTCCTAACGGTGTTCTTAGAAACCCCAGTTCCGTAGCCTGTAACCAACTTTTATCATTATTGTTTATTCTATCTGTTCTCATGGTTCCTAACGCTGTTCATAAAAACCCCAGTTCCGTCACCTGTAACCTACTTTTGTCATTGTTTATTGTATATGTTCTAGTGGTTCCTAACGCTGCTATTAAAAACTCCAGTTCCGTCGACTGTAACCTACTTGTGTCATTATTGTTTATTGTATCTGTTCTAGTGGTTCCTAACGCTGTACTTAAAAACCCCAGTTCCGACTCCTGTAACCAACTTTTGTCATTATTGTTTATTGCATCTGTTTTCCTTGCTCCCAACGCTGTTCTTAAAAACCCCAGTTCCGTCGCCTGTAACCTACTTTTGTCATTATTGTTTATTGTATCTGTTCTAGTGGTTCCTAACGCTGCTATTAAAACCCCAGTTCCGTCTTCTGTAACAAATTTTTGCCATTATTGTTTATAGTATCTGTTCTAGTGGTTCCTAACGCTGTTCTTATAAACCCCAGTTCCATCACCTGTAACCTACTTTCGTCATTATTGTTTATTGTATCTGTTCTAGTGGTTCCTAACGCTGTTCTTAAAAACCCCAGTTCCGTCGCCTGTAACCTATTTTTGTCATTATTGTTTATTGTATCTGTTCTAGTGGTTCCTAATGCTGTTCATAAAAACCCCAGTTCCGTCACCTGTAACCTACTTTTGTCATTATTGTTTATTGTATCTGTTCTAGTGGTTCCTAACGCTGTTCTTAAAAAACCCAGTTCCGTCGCCTGTAACCTACTTTTTTCATTATTGTATCTGTTCTAGTGGTTCCTAACGCTGTTCTTAAAAACCCCAGTTCCGTAGCCTGTAACCATCTTTTGTCATTATTGTTTACTCTATCTGTTCTAGTGGTTCCTAACGCTGTTCATAAAAACACCAATTTCGTCACCTGTAACCTACTTTTGTCATTATTGTTTATTGTATCTGTTCTAGTGGTTCCTAACGCTGTACTTAAAAACCCCAGTTCCGTTGCCTGTAACCTACTTTTGTCATTGTTTATTGTATATGCTCTAGTGGTTCCTAACGCTGCTAATAAAAACTCCAGTTCCGTCGACTGTAACCTTCTTTTGTCATTATTGTTTATTGTATCTGTTCTAGTGGTTCCTAATGCTGTTCTTAAAAACCCCAGTACCGTCCTCTGTAACCTACTTTTGGCATTGTTTATTGTATATGTTCTAGTGGCTCCTAACGCTGCTGCTAAAAACCCCAGTTCCGTCGTCTGTAACCTACTTTTGTCATTATTGTTTATTGTGTCTGTTCTAGTGGTTCCTAACGCTGTTCTTAAAAATCCCAGTTCCCTCACCTGTAACCTACTTTTGTCATTATTGTTTATTGTATCTGTTCTAGTAGTTCCTAACGCTGATCTTAAAAACCCCAGTTCCGTCGCCTGTAACTTACTTTTGTCATCATTGTTTATTGTATCTGTTCTGCATGCTCCTAACGCTGTTCTTTAAAACCCCAGTTCCGTCGCCTGTAACCTACTTTTGTCATTGTTTATTGTATCTCTTCTAGTGCCTCCTAACGCTGCTATTAAAAACCCCAGTTCCGTTGCCTGTAACATACTTTTGTCTTTGTTTATTATATCTGTGCTAGTGGTTCCTAACGCTGCTATTAAAAACCCCAGTTCCGTCACTTGTAACCATTTTTTGTCATTATTGGTTATTGTATCTGTTCTAGTGGTTCCTTACGCTGTTCTTAAAAACACCAGTTCAGTCGCCTGTAACCTACTTTTGTCATTGTTTATTGTATATGTTCTAGTGGTTCCTAACGCTGCTATTAAAAACTCCAGTTCCGTCGAATGTAACCTACTTTTGTCATTATTGTCTATTGTATCTGTTCTAGTGGTTCCTAACGCTGTTCTTAAAAACCCCAGTTCCGACGCCTGTAACCAACTTTTGTCATTATTGTTTATTGCATCTGTTTTTCTTGCTCCCAACGCTGTTCTTAAAAACCCAAGTCCTGTCGCCTGTAACCTACTTTTGTCATTATTGTTTATTGCATATGTTTTTCTTGCTCCTAACGCTGTTCTTAAAAACCCCATTTCCGTCGCCTGTAACCTACTTTTGTCATTGTTTATTGTATCTGTTCTAGTGGCTCCTAACGCTGCTATTAAAAACCCCAGTTTCGTCTTCCGTAACAAACTTTTGCCATTATTGTTTATAGTATCTGTTCTAATGGTTCCTAACGCTGTTCTTATAAACCCCAGTTCCATCACCTGTAACCTACTTTTTTCATTATTGTTTATTGTATCTGTTCTAGTGGTACCTAACACTGTTCTTAAAAACCCCAGTTCCGTCACCTGTAACCTACTTTTGTCATTATTGTTCATTGTATCTGTTCTAGTGGTTCCTAACGCTGTTCTTGAAAACCCCAGTTCCGTCGCCTGTAACCTATTTTTGTCATTATTGTTTATTGTAACTGTTCTAGTGGTTCCTAACGCTGTTCATAAAAACCCCAGTTCCGTCACCTGTAACCTACTTTTGTCATTATTGTTTATTGTATCTGTTCTAGTGGTTCCTAACGCTGTTCTTAAAAAACCCAGTTCCGTCGCCTGTAACCTACTTTTTTCATTATTGTATCTGTTCTAGTGGTTCCTAACGCTGTTCTTAAAAACCCCAGTTCCGTAGCCTGTAACCATCTTTTGTCATTATTGTTTACTCTATCTGTTCTAGTGGTTCCTAACGCTGTTCATAAAAACACCAGTTTCGTCGCCTGTAACCTACTTTTGTCATTGTTTATTGTATATGTTCTAGTGGTTCCTAACGCTGCTATTAAAAACTCCAGTTCCGTCGAATGTAACCTACTTTTGTCATTATTGTCTATTGTATCTGTTCTAGTGGTTCCTAACGCTGTTCTTAAAAACCCCAGTTCCGACGCCTGTAACCAACTTTTGTCATTATTGTTTATTGCATCTGTTTTTCTTGCTCCCAACGCTGTTCTTAAAAACCCAAGTCCTGTCGCCTGTAACCTACTTTTGTCATTATTGTTTATTGCATATGTTTTTCTTGCTCCTAACGCTGTTCTTAAAAACCCCATTTCCGTCGCCTGTAACCTACTTTTGTCATTGTTTATTGTATCTGTTCTAGTGGCTCCTAACGCTGCTATTAAAAACCCCAGTTTCGTCTTCCGTAACAAACTTTTGCCATTATTGTTTATAGTATCTGTTCTAATGGTTCCTAACGCTGTTCTTATAAACCCCAGTTCCATCACCTGTAACCTACTTTTTTCATTATTGTTTATTGTATCTGTTCTAGTGGTACCTAACACTGTTCTTAAAAACCCCAGTTCCGTCACCTGTAACCTACTTTTGTCATTATTGTTCATTGTATCTGTTCTAGTGGTTCCTAACGCTGTTCTTGAAAACCCCAGTTCCGTCGCCTGTAACCTATTTTTGTCATTATTGTTTATTGTAACTGTTCTAGTGGTTCCTAACGCTGTTCATAAAAACCCCAGTTCCGTCACCTGTAACCTACTTTTGTCATTATTGTTTATTGTATCTGTTCTAGTGGTTCCTAACGCTGTTCTTAAAAAACCCAGTTCCGTCGCCTGTAACCTACTTTTTTCATTATTGTATCTGTTCTAGTGGTTCCTAACGCTGTTCTTAAAAACCCCAGTTCCGTAGCCTGTAACCATCTTTTGTCATTATTGTTTACTCTATCTGTTCTAGTGGTTCCTAACGCTGTTCATAAAAACACCAGTTTCGTCGCCTGTAACCTACTTTTGTCATTGTTTATTGTATATGTTCTAGTGGTTCCTAACGCTGCTATTAAAAACTCCAGTTCCGTCGAATGTAACCTACTTTTGTCATTATTGTCTATTGTATCTGTTCTAGTGGTTCCTAACGCTGTTCTTAAAAACCCCAGTTCCGACGCCTGTAACCAACTTTTGTCATTATTGTTTATTGCATCTGTTTTTCTTGCTCCCAACGCTGTTCTTAAAAACCCAAGTTCTGTCACCTGTAACCTACTTTTGTCATTATTGTTTATTGCATATGTTTTTCTTGCTCCTAACGCTGTTCTTAAAAACCCCATTTCCGTCGCCTGTAACCTACTTTTGTCATTGTTTATTGTATCTGTTCTAGTGGCTCCTAACGCTGCTATTAAAAACCCCAGTTTCGTCTTCCGTAACAAACTTTTGCCATTATTGTTTATAGTATCTGTTCTAATGGTTCCTAACGCTGTTCTTATAAACCCCAGTTCCATCACCTGTAACCTACTTTTTTCATTATTGTTTATTGTATCTGTTCTAGTGGTACCTAACACTGTTCTTAAAAACCCCAGTTCCGTCACCTGTAACCTACTTTTGTCATTATTGTTCATTGTATCTGTTCTAGTGGTTTCTAACGCTGTTCTTAAAAACCCCAGTTCCGTCGCCTGTAACCTATTTTTGTCATTATTGTTTATTGTATCTGTTCTAGTGGTTCCTAACGCTGTTCATAAAAACCCCAGTTCCGTCACCTGTAACCTACTTTTGTCATTATTGTTTATTGTATCTGTTCTAGTGGTTCCTAACGCTGTTCTTAAAAACCCCAGTTCCGTCGCCTGTAACCTACTTTTTTCATTATTGTATCTGTTCTAGTGGTTCCTAACGCTGTTCTTAAAAACCCCAGTTCCGTAGCCTGTAACCATCTTTTGTCATTATTGTTTACTCTATCTGTTCTAGTGGTTCCTAACGCTGTTCATAAAAACACCAGTTTCGTCACCTGTAACCTACTTTTGTCATTATTGTTTATTGTATCTGTTCTAGTGGTTCCTAACGCTGTTCTTAAAAACCCCAGTTCCGTTGCCTGTAACCTACTTTTGTCATTGTTTATTGTATATGCTCTAGTGGTTCCTAACGCTGCTAATAAAAACTCCAGTTCCGTCGACTGTAACCTTCTTTTGTCATTATTGTTTATTGTATCTGTTCTAGTGGTTCCTAATGCTGTTCTTAAAAACCCCAGTACCGTCCTCTGTAACCTACTTTTGGCATTGTTTATTGTATATGTTCTAGTGGCTCCTAACGCTGCTGCTAAAAACCCCAGTTCCGTCGTCTGTAACCTACTTTTGTCATTATTGTTTATTGTGTCTGTTCTAGTGGTTCCTAACGCTGTTCTTAAAAATCCCAGTTCCCTCACCTGTAACCTACTTTTGTCATTATTGTTTATTGTATCTATTCTAGTAGTTCCTAACGCTGATCTTAAAAACCCCAGTTCCGTCGCCTGTAACTTACTTTTGTCATCATTGTTTATTGTATCTGTTCTGCATGCTCATAACGCTGTTCTTAAAAACCCCATTTCCGTCGCCTGTAACCTACTTTTGTCATTGTTTATTGTATCTGTTCTAGTGGTTCCTAACGCTGTTCTTAAAATCCCCAGTTTCGTCGCCTGTAACCTACTTTTGTCATTGCTTATTGTACCTGTTCTACTTGCTCCGAACGCTGTTTTTAAAAAACCCAGTTCCGTCGCCTGTAACCTACTTTTGTCATTATTGTATCTGTTCTAGTGGTTCCTAATGCCGTTCTTAAAAACTCCAGTTCCCTCACCTGTAATCTACTTTTGTCATTATTGTTTATTGTATCTGTTCTAGGAGTTCCTAACGCTGATCTAAAAAACCCCAGTTCCGTCGCCTGTAACTTACTTTTGTCATCTTTGTTTATTGTATCTGTTCTGCATGCTCCTAACGCTGTTCTTTAAAACCCCAGTTCCGTCGCCTGTAACCTACTTTTGTCATTGTTTATTGTATCTGTTCTAGTGCCTCCTAACGCTGTTCTTAAAAACCCCAGTTCCGCCGCCTGTAACCTACTTTTGACATTGTTTATTGTATCTGTTCTAGTGGTTCCTAACGCTGTTCTTAAAAACCCCAGTTCCGTCGCCTGTAACCTACTTTTGTCTTTGTTTATTGTATCTGTTCTAGTGGTTCCTAACGCTGCTATTAAAAACCCCAGTTCCGTTACATGTAACCAGCTTTTGTTCTTATTGTTTATTGTATCTATTCTAGTGGTTCCTAACGCTGTTCTTAAAAACCCCAGTTCCGTCGCCTGTAACCTACTTTTGTAATTGTTTATTGTATCTGTTCTAGTTGCTCCGAACGCTGTTCTTAAAAAAACCCAGTTCCGTAACCTGTATCCTACTCCTGTCATTATTGTATCTATTCTAGTGGTTCGTAACGCTGTTTTTAAAAACCCCAGTTCCGTCGCCTGTAACCTACTTTTGTCATTATTGTTTATTGTATGTCTTCTAGTGGTTCCTAACGCTGTTCTATGAAACCCCAATTCCGTTGCCTGTTACATACTTTTGTCATTATTGTTTATTGTATCTGTTCTAGTGGTTCCTAACGCTGTTCAGAAAAACACCAGTTCCGTCACCTTTAACCCACTTTTGTCATTATTGTTTATCGTATCTGTTCTAGTGGTTCCTAACGCTGTTATTAAAAACCCCAGTTCCGTCACCTGTAACCAACTTTTGTCATTATTGTTTATTGTATCTGTTCTAGTGGTTCCTAACGCTGTTCTTAAAAACCCCAGTTCCGTCGCCTGTAACCTACTTTTGTCTTTGTTTATTTTATCTGTTTTACTTGCTCCGAACGCTGTTCTTAAAAAACCCAGTTCCGTTGCCGTTAACCTTCTTTTGTCATTATTGTATCTCTTCTAGTGGTTCCTAACGGTGTTCTTAGAAACCCCAGTTCCGTAGCCTGTAACCAACTTTTATCATTATTATTTATTCTATCTGTTCTCATGGTTCCTAACGCTGTTCATAAAAACCCCAGTTCCGTCACCTGTAACCTACTTTTGTCATTGTTTATTGTATATGTTCTAGTGGTTCCTAACGCTGCTATTAAAAACTCCAGTTCCGTCGACTGTAACCTACTTGTGTCATTATTGTTTATTGTATCTGTTCTAGTGGTTCCTAACGCTGTACTTAAAAACCCCAGTTCCGACTCCTGTAACCAACTTTTGTCATTATTGTTTATTGCATCTGTTTTCCTTGCTCCCAACGCTGTTCTTAAAAACCCCAGTTCCGTCGCCTGTAACCTACTTTTGTCATTATTGTTTATTGTATCTGTTCTAGTGGTTCCTAACGCTGCTATTAAAACCCCAGTTCCGTCTTCTGTAACAAATTTTTGCCATTATTGTTTATAGTATCTGTTCTAGTGGTTCCTAACGCTGTTCTTATAAACCCCAGTTCCATCACCTGTAACCTACTTTCGTCATTATTGTTTATTGTATCTGTTCTAGTGGTTCCTAACGCTGTTCTTAAAAACCCCAGTTCCGTCGCCTGTAACCTATTTTTGTCATTATTGTTTATTGTATCTGTTCTAGTGGTTCCTAATGCTGTTCATAAAAACCCCAGTTCCGTCACCTGTAACCTACTTTTGTCATTATTGTTTATTGTATCTGTTCTAGTGGTTCCTAACGCTGTTCTTAAAAAACCCAGTTCCGTCGCCTGTAACCTACTTTTTTCATTATTGTATCTGTTCTAGTGGTTCCTAACGCTGTTCTTAAAAACCCCAGTTCCGTAGCCTGTAACCATCTTTTGTCATTATTGTTTACTCTATCTGTTCTAGTGGTTCCTAACGCTGTTCATAAAAACACCAATTTCGTCACCTGTAACCTACTTTTGTCATTATTGTTTATTGTATCTGTTCTAGTGGTTCCTAACGCTGTACTTAAAAACCCCAGTTCCGTTGCCTGTAACCTACTTTTGTCATTGTTTATTGTATATGCTCTAGTGGTTCCTAACGCTGCTAATAAAAACTCCAGTTCCGTCGACTGTAACCTTCTTTTGTCATTATTGTTTATTGTATCTGTTCTAGTGGTTCCTAATGCTGTTCTTAAAAACCCCAGTACCGTCCTCTGTAACCTACTTTTGGCATTGTTTATTGTATATGTTCTAGTGGCTCCTAACGCTGCTGCTAAAAACCCCAGTTCCGTCGTCTGTAACCTACTTTTGTCATTATTGTTTATTGTGTCTGTTCTAGTGGTTCCTAACGCTGTTCTTAAAAATCCCAGTTCCCTCACCTGTAACCTACTTTTGTCATTATTGTTTATTGTATCTGTTCTAGTAGTTCCTAACGCTGATCTTAAAAACCCCAGTTCCGTCGCCTGTAACTTACTTTTGTCATCATTGTTTATTGTATCTGTTCTGCATGCTCCTAACGCTGTTCTTTAAAACCCCAGTTCCGTCGCCTGTAACCTACTTTTGTCATTGTTTATTGTATCTCTTCTAGTGCCTCCTAACGCTGCTATTAAAAACCCCAGTTCCGTTGCCTGTAACATACTTTTGTCTTTGTTTATTATATCTGTGCTAGTGGTTCCTAACGCTGCTATTAAAAACCCCAGTTCCGTCACTTGTAACCATTTTTTGTCATTATTGGTTATTGTATCTGTTCTAGTGGTTCCTTACGCTGTTCTTAAAAACACCAGTTCAGTCGCCTGTAACCTACTTTTGTCATTGTTTATTGTATATGTTCTAGTGGTTCCTAACGCTGCTATTAAAAACTCCAGTTCCGTCGAATGTAACCTACTTTTGTCATTATTGTCTATTGTATCTGTTCTAGTGGTTCCTAACGCTGTTCTTAAAAACCCCAGTTCCGACGCCTGTAACCAACTTTTGTCATTATTGTTTATTGCATCTGTTTTTCTTGCTCCCAACGCTGTTTTTAAAAACCCAAGTCCTGTCGCCTGTAACCTACTTTTGTCATTATTGTTTATTGCATATGTTTTTCTTGCTCCTAACGCTGTTCTTAAAAACCCCATTTCCGTCGCCTGTAACCTACTTTTGTCATTGTTTATTGTATCTGTTCTAGTGGCTCCTAACGCTGCTATTAAAAACCCCAGTTTCGTCTTCCGTAACAAACTTTTGCCATTATTGTTTATAGTATCTGTTCTAATGGTTCCTAACGCTGTTCTTATAAACCCCAGTTCCATCACCTGTAACCTACTTTTTTCATTATTGTTTATTGTATCTGTTCTAGTGGTACCTAACACTGTTCTTAAAAACCCCAGTTCCGTCACCTGTAACCTACTTTTGTCATTATTGTTCATTGTATCTGTTCTAGTGGTTCCTAACGCTGTTCTTGAAAACCCCAGTTCCGTCGCCTGTAACCTATTTTTGTCATTATTGTTTATTGTAACTGTTCTAGTGGTTCCTAACGCTGTTCATAAAAACCCCAGTTCCGTCACCTGTAACCTACTTTTGTCATTATTGTTTATTGTATCTGTTCTAGTGGTTCCTAACGCTGTTCTTAAAAAACCCAGTTCCGTCGCCTGTAACCTACTTTTTTCATTATTGTATCTGTTCTAGTGGTTCCTAACGCTGTTCTTAAAAACCCCAGTTCCGTAGCCTGTAACCATCTTTTGTCATTATTGTTTACTCTATCTGTTCTAGTGGTTCCTAACGCTGTTCATAAAAACACCAGTTTCGTCGCCTGTAACCTACTTTTGTCATTGTTTATTGTATATGTTCTAGTGGTTCCTAACGCTGCTATTAAAAACTCCAGTTCCGTCGAATGTAACCTACTTTTGTCATTATTGTCTATTGTATCTGTTCTAGTGGTTCCTAACGCTGTTCTTAAAAACCCCAGTTCCGACGCCTGTAACCAACTTTTGTCATTATTGTTTATTGCATCTGTTTTTCTTGCTCCCAACGCTGTTCTTAAAAACCCAAGTTCTGTCACCTGTAACCTACTTTTGTCATTATTGTTTATTGCATATGTTTTTCTTGCTCCTAACGCTGTTCTTAAAAACCCCATTTCCGTCGCCTGTAACCTACTTTTGTCATTGTTTATTGTATCTGTTCTAGTGGCTCCTAACGCTGCTATTAAAAACCCGAGTTTCGTCTTCCGTAACAAACTTTTGCCATTATTGTTTATAGTATCTGTTCTAATGGTTCCTAACGCTGTTCTTATAAACCCCAGTTCCATCACCTGTAACCTACTTTTTTCATTATTGTTTATTGTATCTGTTCTAGTGGTACCTAACACTGTTCTTAAAAACCCCAGTTCCGTCACCTGTAACCTACTTTTGTCATTATTGTTCATTGTATCTGTTCTAGTGGTTTCTAACGCTGTTCTTAAAAACCCCAGTTCCGTCGCCTGTAACCTATTTTTGTCATTATTGTTTATTGTATCTGTTCTAGTGGTTCCTAACGCTGTTCATAAAAACCCCAGTTCCGTCACCTGTAACCTACTTTTGTCATTATTGTTTATTGTATCTGTTCTAGTGGTTCCTAACGCTGTTCTTAAAAACCCCAGTTCCGTCGCCTGTAACCTACTTTTTTCATTATTGTATCTGTTCTAGTGGTTCCTAACGCTGTTCTTAAAAACCCCAGTTCCGTAGCCTGTAACCATCTTTTGTCATTATTGTTTACTCTATCTGTTCTAGTGGTTCCTAACGCTGTTCATAAAAACACCAGTTTCGTCACCTGTAACCTACTTTTGTCATTATTGTTTATTGTATCTGTTCTAGTGGTTCCTAACGCTGTTCTTAAAAACCCCAGTTCCGTTGCCTGTAACCTACTTTTGTCATTGTTTATTGTATATGCTCTAGTGGTTCCTAACGCTGCTAATAAAAACTCCAGTTCCGTCGACTGTAACCTTCTTTTGTCATTATTGTTTATTGTATCTGTTCTAGTGGTTCCTAATGCTGTTCTTAAAAACCCCAGTACCGTCCTCTGTAACCTACTTTTGGCATTGTTTATTGTATATGTTCTAGTGGCTCCTAACGCTGCTGCTAAAAACCCCAGTTCCGTCGTCTGTAACCTACTTTTGTCATTATTGTTTATTGTGTCTGTTCTAGTGGTTCCTAACGCTGTTCTTAAAAATCCCAGTTCCCTCACCTGTAACCTACTTTTGTCATTATTGTTTATTGTATCTATTCTAGTAGTTCCTAACGCTGATCTTAAAAACCCCAGTTCCGTCGCCTGTAACTTACTTTTGTCATCATTGTTTATTGTATCTGTTCTGCATGCTCATAACGCTGTTCTTAAAAACCCCATTTCCGTCGCCTGTAACCTACTTTTGTCATTGTTTATTGTATCTGTTCTAGTGGTTCCTAACGCTGTTCTTAAAATCCCCAGTTTCGTCGCCTGTAACCTACTTTTGTCATTGCTTATTGTACCTGTTCTACTTGCTCCGAACGCTGTTTTTAAAAAACCCAGTTCCGTCGCCTGTAACCTACTTTTGTCATTATTGTATCTGTTCTAGTGGTTCCTAATGCCGTTCTTAAAAACTCCAGTTCCCTCACCTGTAATCTACTTTTGTCATTATTGTTTATTGTATCTGTTCTAGGAGTTCCTAACGCTGATCTAAAAAACCCCAGTTCCGTCGCCTGTAACTTACTTTTGTCATCTTTGTTTATTGTATCTGTTCTGCATGCTCCTAACGCTGTTCTTTAAAACCCCAGTTCCGTCGCCTGTAACCTACTTTTGTCATTGTTTATTGTATCTGTTCTAGTGCCTCCTAACGCTGTTCTTAAAAACCCCAGTTCCGCCGCCTGTAACCTACTTTTGACATTGTTTATTGTATCTGTTCTAGTGGTTCCTAACGCTGTTCTTAAAAAACCCCAGTTCCGTCGCCTGTAACCTACTTTTGTCTTTGTTTATTGTATCTGTTCTAGTGGTTCCTAACGCTGCTATTAAAAACCCCAGTTCCGTTACATGTAACCAGCTTTTGTTCTTATTGTTTATTGTATCTGTTCTAGTGGTTCCTAACGCTGTTCTTAAAAACCCCAGTTCCGTCGCCTGTAACCTACTTTTGTAATTGTTTATTGTATCTGTTCTAGTTGCTCCGAACGCTGTTCTTAAAAAAACCCAGTTCCGTAACCTGTATCCTACTCCTGTCATTATTGTATCTATTCTAGTGGTTCGTAACGCTGTTTTTAAAAACCCCAGTTCCGTCGCCTGTAACCTACTTTTGTCATTATTGTTTATTGTATGTCTTCTAGTGGTTCCTAACGCTGTTCTATGAAACCCCAATTCCGTTGCCTGTTACATACTTTTGTCATTATTGTTTATTGTATCTGTTCTAGTGGTTCCTAACGCTGTTCAGAAAAACACCAGTTCCGTCACCTTTAACCCACTTTTGTCATTATTGTTTATCGTATCTGTTCTAGTGGTTCCTAACGCTGTTATTAAAAACCCCAGTTCCGTCACCTGTAACCAACTTTTGTCATTATTGTTTATTGTATCTGTTCTAGTGGTTCCTAACGCTGTTCTTAAAAACCCCAGTTCCGTCGCCTGTAACCTACTTTTGTCTTTGTTTATTTTATCTGTTTTACTTGCTCCGAACGCTGTTCTTAAAAAACCCAGTTCCGTTGCCGTTAACCTTCTTTTGTCATTATTGTATCTCTTCTAGTGGTTCCTAACGGTGTTCTTAGAAACCCCAGTTCCGTAGCCTGTAACCAACTTTTATCATTATTGTTTATTCTATCTGTTCTCATGGTTCCTAACGCTATTCATAAAAACCCCAGTTCCGTCACCTGTAACCTACTTTTGTCATTGTTTATTGTATATGTTCTAGTGGTTCCTAACGCTGCTATTAAAAACTCCAGTTCCGTCGACTGTAACCTACTTGTGTCATTATTGTTTATTGTATCTGTTCTAGTGGTTCCTAACGCTGTACTTAAAAACCCCAGTTCCGACTCCTGTAACCAACTTTTGTCATTATTGTTTATTGCATCTGTTTTCCTTGCTCCCAACGCTGTTCTTAAAAACCCCAGTTCCGTCGCCTGTAACCTACTTTTGTCATTATTGTTTATTGTATCTGTTCTAGTGGTTCCTAACGCTGCTATTAAAACCCCAGTTCCGTCTTCTGTAACAAATTTTTGCCATTATTGTTTATAGTATCTGTTCTAGTGGTTCCTAACGCTGTTCTTATAAACCCCAGTTCCATCACCTGTAACCTACTTTCGTCATTATTGTTTATTGTATCTGTTCTAGTGGTTCCTAACGCTGTTCTTAAAAACCCCAGTTCCGTCGCCTGTAACCTATTTTTGTCATTATTGTTTATTGTATCTGTTCTAGTGGTTCCTAATGCTGTTCATAAAAACCCCAGTTCCGTCACCTGTAACCTACTTTTGTCATTATTGTTTATTGTATCTGTTCTAGTGGTTCCTAACGCTGTTCTTAAAAAACCCAGTTCCGTCGCCTGTAACCTACTTTTTTCATTATTGTATCTGTTCTAGTGGTTCCTAACGCTGTTCTTAAAAACCCCAGTTCCGTAGCCTGTAACCATCTTTTGTCATTATTGTTTACTCTATCTGTTCTAGTGGTTCCTAACGCTGTTCATAAAAACACCAATTTCGTCACCTGTAACCTACTTTTGTGATTATTGTTTATTGTATCTGTTCTAGTGGTTCCTAACGCTGTACTTAAAAACCCCAGTTCCGTTGCCTGTAACCTACTTTTGTCATTGTTTATTGTATATGCTCTAGTGGTTCCTAACGCTGCTAATAAAAACTCCAGTTCCGTCGACTGTAACCTTCTTTTGTCATTATTGTTTATTGTATCTGTTCTAGTGGTTCCTAATGCTGTTCTTAAAAACCCCAGTACCGTCCTCTGTAACCTACTTTTGGCATTGTTTATTGTATATGTTCTAGTGGCTCCTAACGCTGCTGCTAAAAACCCCAGTTCCGTCGTCTGTAACCTACTTTTGTCATTATTGTTTATTGTGTCTGTTCTAGTGGTTCCTAACGCTGTTCTTAAAAATCCCAGTTCCCTCACCTGTAACCTACTTTTGTCATTATTGTTTATTGTATCTGTTCTAGTAGTTCCTAACGCTGATCTTAAAAACCCCAGTTCCGTCGCCTGTAACTTACTTTTGTCATCATTGTTTATTGTATCTGTTCTGCATGCTCCTAACGCTGTTCTTTAAAACCCCAGTTCCGTCGCCTGTAACCTACTTTTGTCATTGTTTATTGTATCTCTTCTAGTGCCTCCTAACGCTGCTATTAAAAACCCCAGTTCCGTTGCCTGTAACATACTTTTGTCTTTGTTTATTATATCTGTGCTAGTGGTTCCTAACGCTGCTATTAAAAACCCCAGTTCCGTCACTTGTAACCATTTTTTGTCATTATTGGTTATTGTATCTGTTCTAGTGGTTCCTTACGCTGTTCTTAAAAACACCAGTTCAGTCGCCTGTAACCTACTTTTGTCATTGTTTATTGTATATGTTCTAGTGGTTCCTAACGCTGCTATTAAAAACTCCAGTTCCGTCGAATGTAACCTACTTTTGTCATTATTGTCTATTGTATCTGTTCTAGTGGTTCCTAACGCTGTTCTTAAAAACCCCAGTTCCGACGCCTGTAACCAACTTTTGTCATTATTGTTTATTGCATCTGTTTTTCTTGCTCCCAACGCTGTTCTTAAAAACCCAAGTCCTGTCGCCTGTAACCTACTTTTGTCATTATTGATTATTGCATATGTTTTTCTTGCTCCTAACGCTGTTCTTAAAAACCCCATTTCCGTCGCCTGTAACCTAGTTTTGTCATTGTTTATTGTATCTGTTCTAGTGGCTCCTAACGCTGCTATTAAAAACCCCAGTTTCGTCTTCCGTAACAAACTTTTGCCATTATTGTTTATAGTATCTGTTCTAATGGTTCCTAACGCTGTTCTTATAAACCCCAGTTCCATCACCTGTAACCTACTTTTTTCATTATTGTTTATTGTATCTGTTCTAGTGGTACCTAACACTGTTCTTAAAAACCCCAGTTCCGTCACCTGTAACCTACTTTTGTCATTATTGTTCATTGTATCTGTTCTAGTGGTTCCTAACGCTGTTCTTGAAAACCCCAGTTCCGTCGCCTGTAACCTATTTTTGTCATTATTGTTTATTGTATCTGTTCTAGTGGTTCCTAACGCTGTTCATAAAAACCCCAGTTCCGTCACCTGTAACCTACTTTTGTCATTATTGTTTATTGTATCTGTTCTAGTGGTTCCTAACGCTGTTCTTAAAAAACCCAGTTCCGTCGCCTGTAACCTACTTTTTTCATTATTGTATCTGTTCTAGTGGTTCCTAACGCTGTTCTTAAAAACCCCAGTTCCGTAGCCTGTAACCATCTTTTGTCATTATTGTTTACTCTATCTGTTCTAGTGGTTCCTAACGCTGTTCATAAAAACACCAGTTTCGTCGCCTGTAACCTACTTTTGTCATTGTTTATTGTATATGTTCTAGTGGTTCCTAACGCTGCTATTAAAAACTCCAGTTCCGTCGAATGTAACCTACTTTTGTCATTATTGTCTATTGTATCTGTTCTAGTGGTTCCTAACGCTGTTCTTAAAAACCCCAGTTCCGACGCCTGTAACCAACTTTTGTCATTATTGTTTATTGCATCTGTTTTTCTTGCTCCCAACGCTGTTCTTAAAAACCCAAGTTCTGTCACCTGTAACCTACTTTTGTCATTATTGTTTATTGCATATGTTTTTCTTGCTCCTAACGCTGTTCTTAAAAACCCCATTTCCGTCGCCTGTAACCTACTTTTGTCATTGTTTATTGTATCTGTTCTAGTGGCTCCTAACGCTGCTATTAAAAACCCCAGTTTCGTCTTCCGTAACAAACTTTTGCCATTATTGTTTATAGTATCTGTTCTAATGGTTCCTAACGCTGTTCTTATAAACCCCAGTTCCATCACCTGTAACCTACTTTTTTCATTATTGTTTATTGTATCTGTTCTAGTGGTACCTAACACTGTTCTTAAAAACCCCAGTTCCGTCACCTGTAACCTACTTTTGTCATTATTGTTCATTGTATCTGTTCTAGTGGTTTCTAACGCTGTTCTTAAAAACCCCAGTTCCGTCGCCTGTAACCTATTTTTGTCATTATTGTTTATTGTATCTGTTCTAGTGGTTCCTAACGCTGTTCATAAAAACCCCAGTTCCGTCACCTGTAACCTACTTTTGTCATTATTGTTTATTGTATCTGTTCTAGTGGTTCCTAACGCTGTTCTTAAAAACCCCAGTTCCGTCGCCTGTAACCTACTTTTTTCATTATTGTATCTGTTCTAGTGGTTCCTAACGCTGTTCTTAAAAACCCCAGTTCCGTAGCCTGTAACCATCTTTTGTCATTATTGTTTACTCTATCTGTTCTAGTGGTTCCTAACGCTGTTCATAAAAACACCAGTTTCGTCACCTGTAACCTACTTTTGTCATTATTGTTTATTGTATCTGTTCTAGTGGTTCCTAACGCTGTTCTTAAAAACCCCAGTTCCGTTGCCTGTAACCTACTTTTGTCATTGTTTATTGTATATGCTCTAGTGGTTCCTAACGCTGCTAATAAAAACTCCAGTTCCGTCGACTGTAACCTTCTTTTGTCATTATTGTTTATTGTATCTGTTCTAGTGGTTCCTAATGCTGTTCTTAAAAACCCCAGTACCGTCCTCTGTAACCTACTTTTGGCATTGTTTATTGTATATGTTCTAGTGGCTCCTAACGCTGCTGCTAAAAACCCCAGTTCCGTCGTCTGTAACCTACTTTTGTCATTATTGTTTATTGTGTCTGTTCTAGTGGTTCCTAACGCTGTTCTTAAAAATCCCAGTTCCCTCACCTGTAACCTACTTTTGTCATTATTGTTTATTGTATCTATTCTAGTAGTTCCTAACGCTGATCTTAAAAACCCCAGTTCCGTCGCCTGTAACTTACTTTTGTCATCATTGTTTATTGTATCTGTTCTGCATGCTCATAACGCTGTTCTTTAAAACCCCAGTTCCGTCGCCTGTAACCTACTTTTGTCATTGTTTATTGTATCTCTTCTAGTGCCTCCTAACGCTGCTATTAAAAACCCCAGTTCCGTTGCCTGTAACATACTTTTGTCTTTGTTTATTATATCTGTGCTAGTGGTTCCTAACGCTGCTATTAAAAACCCCAGTTCCGTCACTTGTAACCAACTTTTGTCATTATTGGTTATTGTATCTGTTCTAGTGGTTCCTTACGCTGTTCTTAAAAACACCAGTTCAGTCGCCTGTAACCTACTTTTGTCATTGTTTATTGTATATGTTCTAGTGGTTCCTAACGCTGCTATTAAAAACTCCAGTTCCGTCGAATGTAACCTACTTTTGTCATTATTGTCTATTGTATCTGTTCTAGTGGTTCCTAACGCTGTTCTTAAAAACCCCAGTTCCGACGCCTGTAACCAACTTTTGTCATTATTGTTTATTGCATCTGTTTTTCTTGCTCCCAACGCTGCTCTTAAAAACCCAAGTTCTGTCGCCTGTAACCTACTTTTGTCATTATTGTTTATTGCATATGTTTTTCTTGCTCCTAACGCTGTTCTTAAAAACCCCATTTCCGTCGCCTGTAACCTACTTTTGTCATTGTTTATTGTATCTGTTCTAGTGGCTCCTAACGCTGCTATTCAAAACCCCAGTTTCGTCTTCTGTAACAAACTTTTGCCATTATTGTTTATAGTATCTGTTCTAATGGTTCCTAACGCTGTTCTTATAAACCCCAGTTCCATCACCTGTAACCTACTTTTTTCATTATTGTTTATTGTATCTGTTCTAGTGGTTCCTAACACTGTTCTTAAAAACCCCAGTTCCGTCACCTGAAACCTACTTTTGTCATTATTGTTTATTGTATCTGTTCTAGTGATTCCTAACGCTGTTCATAAAAACCCCAGTTCCGTCACCTGTAACCTACTTTTGAAATTATTGTTTATTGTATCTGTTCTAGTGGTTCCTAACGCTGTTCTTATACCCCCAGTTCCGTGGCTTGTAACTTACTTTTGTCATTATTGTTTATTGTATCTGTTCTACTTGCTCCGTACGCTGTTCTGAAAAAACCCAGTTCCGTCGCCTGTAACCTACTCCTGTCATTATTGTATCTGTTCTAGTGGTTCCTATCGCTGTTCTTAAAAACCCCAGTTCCGTCGCCTGTAACCTACTTTTGTCATTATTGTTTATTGTATGTGTTCTAGTGGTTCCTAACGCTGTTCTATGAAACCCCAATTCCGTTGCCTGTAACCAACTTTTGTCATTATTGTTTAGTGTATCTCTTCTAGTGGTTCCTAACGCTGTTCTTAGAAACCCCAGTTCCGTAGCCTGTAACCGACTTTTGTCATTATTGTTTATTCTATCTGTTCTCATGGTTCCTAACGCTGTTCATAAAAACCCCAGTTCCGTCACCTGTAACCTACTTTTGTCATTATTATTGTATCTGATCTAGTGGTTCCTAACGCTGTTCTTAAAAACCCCAGTTCCGTCGCCTGTAACCTACTTTTGTCATTGTTTATTGTATATGTTCTAGTGGTTCCAAACGCTGCTATTAAAAACTCCAGTTCCGTCGACTGTAACCTACTTTTGTCATTATTGTTTATTGTATCTGTTCTAGTGGTTCCTAACGCTGTAGTTAAAAACCCCAGTTCCGACGCCTGTAACCAACTTTTGTTATTATTGTTTATTGCATCTGTTTTCCTTGCTCCCAACGCTGTTCATAAAAACCCCAGTTCCGTCGCCTGTAACCTACTTTTGTCATTATTGTTTATTGCATATGTTTTCCTTGCTCCTAACGCTGTTCTTAAAAACCCCATTTCCGTCGCCTGTAACCTACTTTTGTCATTGTTTATTGTATCTGTTCTAGTGGCTCCTAACGCTGCTATTAAAAACCCCAGTTTCGTCTTCTGTAACAAACTTTTGCCATTATTGTTTATAGTATCTGTTCTAGTGGTTCCTAACGCTGTTCTTATAAACCCCAGTTCCATCACATGTAACCTACTTTCTTCATTATTGTTTATTGTATCTGTTCTAGTGGTTCCTAACGCTGTTCTTAAAAACCCCAGTTCCGTCACCTGTAACCTACTTTTTCATTATTGTTTATTGTATCTGTTCTAGTGGTTCCTAACGCTGTTCTTATACCCCCAGTTCCGTGGCCTGTAACTTACTTTTGTCATTATTGATTATTGTATGTTTTACTTTCTCCTAACGCTGTTCTTAAAAAACCCAGTTCCGTCGCCTGTAACCTCCTTTTGTCATTATTGTATCTGTTCTAGTGGTTCCTAACGCTGTTCTTAAAAAAACCCAGTTCCGTAGCCTGTAACCAACTTTTGTCATTATTGTTTATTCTATCTGTTCTAATGGTTCCTAACGCTGTTCATAAAAACCCCAGTTCCGTCACCTGTAACCTACTTTTGTCATTATTGTTTATTGTATCTGTTCTAGTGGTTCCTAACGCTGTTGTTATAAACCCCAGTTTCGTCGCCTGTAACCTACTTTTGTCTTTGTTTATTGTATCTGTTCTAGTGGTTGCTAACGCTGTTCTTATAAACACCAGTTCCGTCACCTGTAACCTACTTTTGTCATTATTGTTTATTGTATGTGTTCTAGTGGTTCCTAACGCTGTTCATAAAAACCCCAGTTCCGTCGCGTGTAAACTACTTTTGTAATTGTTTATTGTATCTGTTCTACCTGCTCCGAACGCTGTTCTTAAAAAACCCAGTTCCGTCGCCTGTAACCTACTTTTGTCTTTATTGTATCTTATCTAGTGGTTCCTAACGCTGTTCTTAAAAACCCCAGTTCCGTAGCCTGTAACCAACTTTTGTCATTATTGTTTATTCTATCTGTTCTAATGGTTCCTAACGCTGTTCATAAAAACCCAAGTTCTATCACCTGTAACCTACTTTTGTCATTATTGTTTATTGTATCTGTTCTAGTGGTTCCTAACGCTGCTATTAAAAACTCCAGTTCCGTCGAATGTAACCTACTTTTGTCATTATTGTCTATTGTATCTGTTCTAGTGGTTCCTAACGCTGTTCTTAAAAACCCCAGTTCCGACGCCTGTAACCAACTTTTGTCATTATTGTTTATTGCATCTGTTTTTCTTGCTCCCAACGCTGCTCTTAAAAACCCAAGTTCTGTCGCCTGTAACCTACTTTTGTCATTATTGTTTATTGCATATGTTTTTCTTGCTCCTAACGCTGTTCTTAAAAACCCCATTTCCGTCGCCTGTAACCTACTTTTGTCATTGTTTATTGTATCTGTTCTAGTGGCTCCTAACGCTGCTATTCAAAACCCCAGTTTCGTCTTCTGTAACAAACTTTTGCCATTATTGTTTATAGTATCTGTTCTAATGGTTCCTAACGCTGTTCTTATAAACCCCAGTTCCATCACCTGTAACCTACTTTTTTCATTATTGTTTATTGTATCTGTTCTAGTGGTTCCTAACACTGTTCTTAAAAACCCCAGTTCCGTCACCTGAAACCTACTTTTGTCATTATTGTTTATTGTATCTGTTCTAGTGATTCCTAACGCTGTTCATAAAAACCCCAGTTCCGTCACCTGTAACCTACTTTTGAAATTATTGTTTATTGTATCTGTTCTAGTGGTTCCTAACGCTGTTCTTATACCCCCAGTTCCGTGGCTTGTAACTTACTTTTGTCATTATTGTTTATTGTATCTGTTCTACTTGCTCCGTACGCTGTTCTGAAAAAACCCAGTTCCGTCGCCTGTAACCTACTCCTGTCATTATTGTATCTGTTCTAGTGGTTCCTATCGCTGTTCTTAAAAACCCCAGTTCCGTCGCCTGTAACCTACTTTTGTCATTATTGTTTATTGTATGTGTTCTAGTGGTTCCTAACGCTGTTCTATGAAACCCCAATTCCGTTGCCTGTAACCAACTTTTGTCATTATTGTTTAGTGTATCTCTTCTAGTGGTTCCTAACGCTGTTCTTAGAAACCCCAGTTCCGTAGCCTGTAACCGACTTTTGTCATTATTGTTTATTCTATCTGTTCTCATGGTTCCTAACGCTGTTCATAAAAACCCCAGTTCCGTCACCTGTAACCTACTTTTGTCATTATTATTGTATCTGATCTAGTGGTTCCTAACGCTGTTCTTAAAAACCCCAGTTCCGTCGCCTGTAACCTACTTTTGTCATTGTTTATTGTATATGTTCTAGTGGTTCCAAACGCTGCTATTAAAAACTCCAGTTCCGTCGACTGTAACCTACTTTTGTCATTATTGTTTATTGTATCTGTTCTAGTGGTTCCTAACGCTGTAGTTAAAAACCCCAGTTCCGACGCCTGTAACCAACTTTTGTTATTATTGTTTATTGCATCTGTTTTCCTTGCTCCCAACGCTGTTCATAAAAACCCCAGTTCCGTCGCCTGTAACCTACTTTTGTCATTATTGTTTATTGCATATGTTTTCCTTGCTCCTAACGCTGTTCTTAAAAACCCCATTTCCGTCGCCTGTAACCTACTTTTGTCATTGTTTATTGTATCTGTTCTAGTGGCTCCTAACGCTGCTATTAAAAACCCCAGTTTCGTCTTCTGTAACAAACTTTTGCCATTATTGTTTATAGTATCTGTTCTAGTGGTTCCTAACGCTGTTCTTATAAACCCCAGTTCCATCACATGTAACCTACTTTCTTCATTATTGTTTATTGTATCTGTTCTAGTGGTTCCTAACGCTGTTCTTAAAAACCCCAGTTCCGTCACCTGTAACCTACTTTTTCATTATTGTTTATTGTATCTGTTCTAGTGGTTCCTAACGCTGTTCTTATACCCCCAGTTCCGTGGCCTGTAACTTACTTTTGTCATTATTGATTATTGTATGTTTTACTTTCTCCTAACGCTGTTCTTAAAAAACCCAGTTCCGTCGCCTGTAACCTCCTTTTGTCATTATTGTATCTGTTCTAGTGGTTCCTAACGCTGTTCTTAAAAAAACCCAGTTCCGTAGCCTGTAACCAACTTTTGTCATTATTGTTTATTCTATCTGTTCTAATGGTTCCTAACGCTGTTCATAAAAACCCCAGTTCCGTCACCTGTAACCTACTTTTGTCATTATTGCTTATTGTATCTGTTCTAGTGGTTCCTAACGCTGTTGTTATAAACCCCAGTTTCGTCGCCTGTAACCTACTTTTGTCTTTGTTTATTGTATCTGTTCTAGTGGTTGCTAACGCTGTTCTTATAAACCCCAGTTCCGTCACCTGTAACCTACTTTTGTCATTATTGTTTATTGTATGTGTTCTAGTGGTTCCTAACGCTGTTCATAAAAACCCCAGTTCCGTCGCGTGTAAACTACTTTTGTAATTGTTTATTGTATCTGTTCTACCTGCTCCGAACGCTGTTCTTAAAAAACCCAGTTCCGTCGCCTGTAACCTACTTTTGTCTTTATTGTATCTTATCTAGTGGTTCCTAACGCTGTTCTTAAAAACCCCAGTTCCGTAGCCTGTAACCAACTTTTGTCATTATTGTTTATTCTATCTGTTCTAATGGTTCCTAACGCTGTTCATAAAAACCCAAGTTCTATTACCTGTAACCTACTTTTGTCATTATTGTTTATTGTATCTGTTCTAGTGGTTCCTAACGCTGTTCTTAAAAACCCCTGTTCCGTCGCACGTAACTTACTTTTGTCATTGTTTATTGTATCTGTTCTAGTGGCACCTAACGCTGTTCTTAAAAACCCCATTTCCGTCGCCTGAAACCTACCTTTGTCATTGTTTATTGTATGTGTTCTAGTGGTTTGTCATTGTTTATTGTATCTATTCTAGTGGCTCCTAACGCTGTTCTTAAAAACCCCATTTCCATCGCCTGAAACCTTCTTTTGTCATTGTTTATTGTATGTGTTCTAGTCAATGCTAACGCTGCTTTTTAAAAACACCAGTTCTGTCGCCTGTAACCTACTTTTGTCATTGTTTATTGTATCTGTTCTACTTGCTCCTCGCTGTTCTTAAAAATCCCAGTTCCGTCGCCTGTAACCTACTTTTGTCAATATTGTATCTGTTCTAGTGGTTCCTAACGCTGCTCTTAAAAACCCCAATTCCGTCGCCTGTAACCTACTTTTGTCATTATCCAAGTTTCGTTTCAGGAACTATAGTTATACAGCTTCATCATCGTATGTTTTGTCACTTCTTTTGTCAAAGTTGTTTTAATTGTTGCACATATTTATGAGAAATTTTACTTGCAACACCTGCTTCTTTAATGTAAGATATTCAAATTCCTTAAAAGGTTAATGTGTTTACTTGTTCAGTTATATTATTATCTAATACAAGATTACATCTAAACGGATGGATTGCTGGTTTTATTTTTTGACAAGTCTAAATTCTAATTTAGCACTATTTTAAATAGGTCAATGTTTTATGTTGTTCATATTCATTGTAGCTACATTAAGAGAAATAAAAACGAAACCAAGAGAATGTGAGATGTAAATAAATATAGGGATTACCTGTTTAGAACTAATTAGTGGCATTAAATGAAATTGTGATAATATTGCATTGAGATAGGTCACCATCAGCCGATGAAACACAATTTCTCACACATGTGGGCAGTGGCCTATCTCAACGAGTGAGTGTGAATATACTCACAGCAACCTTCCACGTATAGCTAGTTCTTGTTCTGCGCGGGACTGATGCGCCAAAGAACGGGAAGACTTCTTTCTTCTCGTTTCATCCACGGATGTACCTATTACCTTCATTTCCCTTATCCTGTACTCAGCAAATAACGTAAATTTCAGCATGTTTCATACTTACATATTTATTACTTTTGCCATCGAAACACTTGGTTTCTGGGGATCTGATATCCATCATAGGAAAGGGCTTGGTGCTCTAGTTGCTAAAGTCTGCGCAGTGGTCTGGAGTAAAGAAGCTATCTGATATCCATCATGGGAAAGGGCTTGGTGCTCTAGTTGCCTACGTCTGCGCAGTGGTCTGGGGTAAAGAAGCTATCTGATATCCATCATAGGAAAAAGCTTGGTGCTCTAGTTGCCTACGTCAGCGCAGTGGTCTGGGGTAAAGAAGCTATCTGATATCCATCATAGGAAAAAGCTTGGTGCTCTAGTTGCCTACGTCAGCGCAGTGGTCTGGGGTAAAGAAGCTATCTGATATCCATCATAGGAAAAAGCTTGGTGCTCTAGTTGCCTACGTCAGCGCAGTGGTCTGGGGTAAAGAAGCTATCTGATATCCATCATAGGAAAAGGCTTTATTGCTCTAGTTGCCTACGTCTGCGCAGTGGTCTGGAGTAAAGAAGCTATCTGATATCCATCATAGGAAAAAGCTTTATTGCTCTAGTTGCCTACGTCTGCGCAGTGGTCTGGAGTAAAGAAGCTATCTGATATCCATCATAGGAAAAAGCTTGGTGCTCTAGTTGCCTACGTCTGCGCAGTGGTCTGGAGTAAAGAAGCTATCTGATATCCATCATAGGAAAAAGCTTGGTGCTCTAGTTGCCTACGTCTGCGCAGTGGTCTGGAGTAAAGAAGCTATCTGATATCCATCATAGGAAAAAGCTTGGTGCTCTAGTTGCCTACGTCAGAGCAGTGGTCTGGAGTAAAGAAGCTATCTGATATCCATCATAGGAAAAAGCTTGGTGATGATTCTTGCTCTAGTTGCCTACGTCAGCGCAGTGGTCTGGAGTAAAGAAGCTATCTGATATCCATCACAGGAAAAGGCTTGGTGCTCTAGTTGCCTACGTTAGTGCAGTGGTCTGGAGTAAAGAAGCTATCTGATATCCATCACAGGAAAAGGCTTGGTGCTCTAGTTGCCTACGTTAGTGCAGTGGTCTGGGGTAAAGAAGCTATCTGATATCCATCATAGGAAAAAGCTTGGTGCTCTAGTTGCCTACGTCTGCGCAGTGGTGTGGGGTAAAGAAGCTATCTGATATCCATCATAGGAAAAAGCTTGGTGCTCTAGTTACCTACCTCAGCGCAGTGGTCTGGAGTAAAGAAGCTATCTGATACGCATCATAGGAAAAAGCTTGGTGCTCTAGTTGCCTACGTCAGAGCAGTGGTCTGGGGTAAAGTAGCTATCTGATATCCATCATAGGAAAAAGCTTGGTGCTCTAGTTGCCTACGTCAGCGCAGAGGTCTGGGGTAAAGTAGCTATCTGATATCCATCATAAGAAAAAGCCTGGTGATGATTTTTGCTCTAGTTGCCTACGTCAGAGCAGTGGTCTGGGGTAAAGAAGCTATCTGATACGCATCATAGGAAAATTCTTAGTGCTCTAGTTGCCTACGTCAGCGCAGTGCTCTGGAGTAAAGAAGCTATCTGATATCCATCATAGGAAAAAGCTTGGTGCTCTAGTTGCCTACGTCAGCGCAGTGCTCTGGAGTAAAGAAGCTATCTGATATCCATCATAAGAAACAGCTTGATGCTCTAGTTACCTACGTCAGCGCAGTGGTCTGGGGTAAAGAAGCTATCTGATATGCATCATAGGAAAAAGCTTGGTGCTCTAGTTGCCTACGTCAGCGCAGTGGTCTGGAGTAAATAAGCTACCTGATATCCATCATAGGAAAAGGCTTGGTGCTCTAGTTGCCTACGTCAGCGCAGTGCTCTGGAGTAAAGAAGCTATCTGATATCCATTATAGGAAAAAGCTTGGTGATGATTTTTGCTCTAGTTGCCTACGTCAGCGCCATGTTCTGCGGTAAAGAAGCTATCTGATATCCATCATAGGAAAAAGCTTGGTGCTCTAGTTGCCTACGTCAGCGCAGTGGTCTGGAGTAAACAAGCTATCTGATATCCATCATAGGAAAAGGCTTGGTGCTCTAGTTGCCTACGTCAGCGCAGTGGTCTGGAGTAAACAAGCTATCTGATATCCATCATAGGAAAAAGCTTGGTGATGTTTGTTGCTCTAGTTGCCTACGTCAGCGCAGTGGTCTGGAGTAAAGAAGCTATCTGATATCCATCATAAGAAAAAGCTTGGTGCTCTAGTTGCCTACGTCAGCGCAGTGGTCTGGAGTAAAGAAGCTATCTGATATCCATCATAAGAAAAGGCTTGGCGCTCTAGTTGCCTACGTCAGCGCAGTGGTCTGGAGTAAAGAAGCTATCTGATATCCATCATAAGAAAAGGCTTGGCGCTCTAGTTGCCTACGTCAGCGCAGTGGTCTGGAGTAAACAAGCTATCTGATATCCATCATAGGAAAAAGCTTGGTGATGATTGTTGCTCTAGTTACCTACGTCAGCGCAGTGGTCTGGAGTAAACAAGCTATCTGATATCCATCATAGGAAAAAGCTTGGTGATGTTTGTTGCTCTAGTTGCCTACGTCAGCGCAGTGGTCTGGAGTAAAGAAGCTATCTGATATCCATCATAAGAAAAAGCTTGGTGCTCTAGTTGCCTACGTCAGCGCAGTGGTCTGGAGTAAAGAAGCTATCTGATATCCATCATAAGAAAAGGCTTGGCGCTCTAGTTGCCTACGTCAGCGCAGTGGTCTGGAGTAAAGAAGCTATCTGATATCCATCATAAGAAAAAGCTTGGTGATGATTGTTGCTCTAGTTGCCTACGTCAGCGAAGTGGTCTGCCAATTTCCAGAGTCTGTTTCTCTAATTTCCATTGCTATTATACTTACTTTATGTCTTGTATATTTCTATTTCTCACTTTGATATTGTAAACCTTTTAGAATCTGTAAATAGATTTGCCCATTGTTTGATGGTTGTATAGAATCGCTTATTTGTTTTGACATGGAATAGATAGTGTTTTATGGATACTTGTAATTACACAAGCCTCTTAGCTTTTTATCCAATAAATCTTTCATACTGGAGTACAGTTAATAGGAAGCAAGTAATAAAACTATTTATGTGAATGTTTTTCTCTATTAGCATGAAGAAGATGTAATAAACTTGAAAATAATTCTAATTTTCTGTTAACTTAATTGTTTTTGGTTTTTGTTTTCACACAAGCCGTGTGTAGGACAGGAGTTGGATACGTAGAGTCAGACTGAACAATTCCATGCCATAGCCGGGATTTGAACGACGTATTTCCCGGCCTCTAGTCGGTTACTCTATTACTGAGCTACCATGGAATTAAATTCCTCAACTGACTCGCATGTTTCGTGGTAAACATGACGATACTCCTGTCCTACACACGGATCCTGCGACTCAACATTGGGGATGTCATCTCAAAACAATTTGACATCAGCTTGTGGTTTAGCAGGAAACATGCGAGTCCAGGGGTTTGACCCTTTAGCTCAGTGATAGAGTGACCAGTGGTTCAAATCCCGGCTATGACATTGAGGGTTTTCAGTCTGACTCTACCTATCCAATGACAATTGCAATATATCAGAGTTGGCAGCAGATATACCTACTGCCGTAGGGCTGTCGCTTTTAAGCACCATCGGTCAAGGACGGGTTCCAACCCGCGACCTTGGGATTAACCCAGACCGACCGATTAGCTTTCGTAAGAATAATTTGTTGTTGTTAAAAAGCTTATTCTTCCATTTACTTCAAGCTAATTGAGAAAAAATCAGCAGAAAAGTCTTATTACTTGCTTCTTTGTAAGTAGAAGCGAAATAAGATAGTCAAAAGCTGGTTACTATGTGACTGAAGTTCCTTTGTTTGTATGGACACGAGTTGACAAATTCCTGTATGAGAAAAGTGTAAGTATTTTGAAAGCTGAAACAAGGAACAAGGAATATCTCAAAAACGATCAACCCCACGAAAAAAATGTATGTAACATAAATTGTGTTTTATTGTGATGTACATGTTTCGTCTGTGGTAAGTTTTTTGTCTATCTCTTACGGTTTACCAGTTACGCAAAATTCAATAAAAAAAATAATCCAGAATAAAGAGGTCTTTATAGGCTATTCCCAGAATATTCAAGATATATATGTTATTTGGCATGTAAATACCTTCAATATAAAACAGTTTATTCAAAATCTTTACAGTCATTTTTGAGAAAAAGAACTTTTCGAAATTTTTATCATGTAAAGGGTAGTTTGGCTTGGGGGATTTTCTTGAAAATCTTTCTGTCGCATCCTTGGATGTCCAAGTTTGATTTTTAACGGTCTTTTCGTTTTTGAGTTATGCTGCCCCCCACCACACACACACGAACCACTTTCCAAAAATTATTTTTCTTGAGTCAGAGGGACCCAAAACATGTATTTCCGGCATGAAATTTTTGGTGCAACGCAATATCTCTATCCACTAGTCGCCCTCCGTGTTGTAATGGTTGCCATGCTAACTTCAGATACCCAAGGTCGCAAGTTCAACCCCGGCGGAGGACGATTGAGTTTTTCCGGCGTAAAAATCCTTAACATGGCTTCCTTCGGAAGGGAAGTAAAGCCGTGGGTTCCGTGTCGTAGATTTACGGCACGTAAAAAAACCTCAAGCCTGATAGAGAGGTCTCTGAACAAAAGGGGTCTTTCACGCCCAGTATACAATGGGACGCTGAGAACCACAGCAGTTAAAGAACCTCAAGCCTCATAGAGAGGTCTCTGAACAAAATTAAGTGATCTTTCACGCCCAGTATAGAATGGGACGCTGAGAACCACAGCAGTTAAAGAACCTCAGGCTTTCATAGAGAGGTCTCTGAACAAAATTAAGTGATCTTTCACGCCCAGTATAGAATGGGACGCTGAGAACCACAGCAGTTAAAGAACCTCAAGCTTTCATAGAGAGGTCTCTGAACAAAATTAAGTGATCTTTCACGCCCAGTATAGAATGGGACGCTGAGAACCACAGCAGTTAAAGAACCTCAAGCCTCATAGAGAGGTCTCTGAACAAAATTAAGTGGCCTTTCACGCCCAGTATAGAATGGGACACTGAGAACCACAGTAGTTAAAGAACATCAAGCCTGATAGAGAGGTCTCTGAGCAAAATTAAGTGGTCTTTCACGCCCAGTATAGAATGGGACGCTGAGAACCACAGCAGTTAAAGGACCTCAAGCCTGATAGAGAGGCCTCTGAGCAAAATTAAGTGATCTTTCACGCCTAGTATAGAATGGGACACTGAGAACCATAGCAGTTAAAGAACCTCAAGCCTGATAGAGGCCTCTGAGCAAAATTAAGTGGTCTTTCACGCCTAGTATAGAATGGGACACTGAGAACCACAGCAGTTAAAGAACCTCACGCCTGATAGAGGCCTCTGAGCAAAATTAAGTGGTCTTTCACGCCTAGTATAGAATGGGACACTGAGAACCACAGCAGTTAAAGAACCTCAAGCCTGATAGAGAGGTCTGTGAGCAAAATTAAGTGATCTTTCACACCCAGTATAGAATGGGACGCTGAGAACCATATCAGTTAAAGAACCTCAGGCTTGATAGAGGCCTCTGAGCAAAATTAAGCGATCTTTCACACCCAGTATAGAATGGGACGCTGAGAACCACAGCAGTTAAAGAGCCCCAAGCCTGATATAGAGGTCTCTGACAAAATTAAGTGGTCTTTCACACCCAGTATAGAATGGGACGCTGAGAACCACAGCAGTTAAAGAGTGTCCATAAATAAAACATCCACTATAATTATAGTACATGTAAAGCAAAAATGTAGAGATCGGGGAGTCTTGTTGCAGTTGGCCATGCTAGAACAATGATCTTTCGATACTCGCGATGTTTTGCTGTTATATAGCAGGATAGCTGCAGTATTTTAGAGCAATGCTTATGTGTTTCTTATTCGTTTAATTCTACTTTTTATTTGAGTTTGCTTTCGTCATTATCCATCAAGGTAAGTGTTGCTAACAATAAACACATAATATGAAATATAAAAATGGGTAAGATTTGTAGAGTTCTCGGAATGGCGATACGAAACTGAGCTTTATTTATGGACAGTCTTTAACTGCTGTAGTTCTCAGTGTCCCATTCTGTTATGTGCGTGAAAGACGGCTCAGAGGCCGCTTGAGGTTCTTTTATGTGCCGTAAATCTACTACACGGGACCAACGGCTTTAATCCCTATCCAAAAGTAGCCATGCTAAAATCGAGCGCCCTTCGCCGGGTTTAAACCCGCGACCTTGCTAAGTAGAGCCTAGTTAGTGTTAGTATTGGCCCATATCGTCCTCCGGGGACACGGGCCTCTCTCCTTGGTGAGGTGGCAGTCCTGGTTAGCCATTCCAGAGGGATCCTGCTTTTGATCTTAACAACTCAGGTAACTTGTTCTAAATAACTTGGTATTCCCTATTATAAGGTACGCCCATTTTGTAAGAGTTAATTTAGCAGATTTATTTGGTCCGTTGTATGCACTTAAACACTTGAGGTAGCAAGACGGCTACACGGAACAAAAACAAGATAAGCAGTGTTAATAAGTAGAACAGAGGCTAGTGTGTTACCCCAGGACAACAATTACCATCAGCATATTGATTCAGTAGTAGTTTTATTCGTTCTGTGGAGCATAATTACATGATATAGAACACGTCAAAATATTACAAAAAAAAAAAATATTCACTATATACAATATTTATATATGTTTAACTCTAAAAATGTTTATATTGATATATCTAGAGGCAATAATTTTAGTACAATTAGTTACGCAAATGATACCACTGCACTAAGTTGAACTAATACCATCAAATCCAGTACTCATTCATTAATACAGAGTATTTTGAGTTGAATAAACTGAAAGTAAATGCTGGAAAAAAAAAGTTGTGACTGTTACACAAGTAAAAAGTGTATAACGCAGTACGGAGCGTCTAGAAGCCTCGGATTCTGGGAATGATTCAAGACTCTGCCCACTAAAACAACATGTAAAGTTGAGAAATGCAGCAAGTGGTTACTGTGGATGCTCGACTGGCCTGCCCACAGTTTTGTTTAATTGGTATATTGAAAGACCTCCAACCTTATAGAATATGTCCGACAGAACATGAGCCATGCCTTTCTCTGAGGGTGCTGGTCAGTGACGGCGTTGCGGCCGGTCTGCAGGAGAACCTGAAATCGGTTTGCTGCAAGAACAGCTTCCATGACTCGGCCATGTTTTCTACTCGGTACATGCCACAGAAGTTTCTTTAGCCACAATGTTTTTTAAACAGGATTTGGTATAAGAACGTTTTTTATGCTGTGGTGTTTCATTTTATTTGTATTAACGGGAAGTACGATGTTCTGTACACTCAGGGTTTGGAATTATTGTGGAAAACACCATATGGGCTACGGTGAATGTAGGCCGGCGCCCAGACCCTGTTTGTCAAGGAGAGTTGGTATCTCTGTTTTTTTTTTTTTTTTTTTTTTTTTTTTACCGTGGAGGGGAAAAATGCATTACGCATTCAACCCCCAGCCGAAGTGCAATGGCTGGGAGGATATGTGGGACTCTCCACCCTGCTGCGGCATATACCCACTAAAAAACCCCTCCACGTTATATCACGTAGTTTGTTGTATTTCATCGAAGTTTTGCGCGGTCCCGCAATTGCACCCGCGGTAGTATGTGGAATTTGGGTTGCTGCCGCACTATGTGCGGGAGCGGGTAAAGGTTATTTGTAGGCTACAGCCATGAAACCTGACTGCAGCCTAGGGAATTAAAGGTGATATTGGGAAGGAATGTAGGTGAAGGTTGTGCAGGAGTTTTAGGTGGTGAACTTACATGTGAATCTGACGATTCATGTAGTCATGTGCGAGCTTTGACCCCGCTGCCCTGGTGTTCGAGCGGAGCTGTACTGGAGCGTTCCGGAGTTCAGTGTTGTGTCTGTGCCCCTCAGCCTGTGCAGGAGGAGGAGCGCTGTTTTGCTGACGATTTGTTCTGAATAACTCGGCGGAGTAGGCAGCCTGCTGCAGGAGGACCTGTTTGAGCTGTGCTGAGATGCCTTCTACACGTGCTGACAAGTCAGCTGCTGTAGACTGCAATGTTGTGATTGCTGTGGTGGTGGAAGCTTGTAGTTCCTGAAGCTTCTCGTGTATGACGCTGGAGAATGCCTCTTCTAGCGCAGCTAAGCGGGCGCCGACGTTCAGGATCTCCGCGTGGAGGTCCTGAATAGCATCCCGCGTCGCTGCGTCAGTTGAGGGTTCAGGCGGTGTGGCGTCGGTGTTGTAGTTCTGCGGTGGTGTTTTTCTAAGCCTCGGGTATTGAGGGCACTGGGATTGTCCCGTAAAGTGACCTGTGCCACGACAGGTGGCACAGAACCGGCGGCGGTGACGAAGATCATGACCTCTACAGTCTGCGGTGGCGGAGTTGGCACCACAATAGTGGCACCGCGGCGGAGAGGTACAGGCTTCGGCCGTGTGACCGTAGGCACAGCAGCGTCTGCAAGGCTTGTGTCGTTCCCTTTGGCTTGCCTCAACAACAAGAAGTTGCCCTAACAAGGGCAACCCAGTCGCTAAGGCAGCCTCCAGATCCGCACGATCTCGCAGCTCGACCCTCATCAGTGGTGTTGGTCCCCGGCCATTGACTATGCGAGTAGCCCTCAAGCATGAGGGCCACTGCGACTTTGCTGCGGCGGTGAAGAGCCGGGTGGAAAGGTCCCTAGGGACCCCCCGAACCACGGCGCTGAACCGGGAAGTGGAGCTCTGCGCAGTCGGCGACTGCGGCTGCAATCGCCGAGGTGAAGCGCTGCTAGCGGTCGGTGAAGTAGCGGCGGCTGGCGGAGGCGATTTAATTAAGGCGGGAGTTGCCTCGGGTATCGCCGTCGATGTTAAGGCAATACTCTCGGCGGAGGTGGCCTTCCTAGAGGCTGCAGCTCGGCGTTGCTTGTTCTTACCCATCGAAGCAGAGACGAAGTGATCTCTGTATCCAAGTCTCCTTTGTTTTACGTTGCCGCAGTCGACTACCTGCGGTGTTTCGTGCAGCTTTTTAACTTGTCTACCAGCTTGCTGTTGTGTCTTCTCTACACGTACTATGTTCGTGTGTGGATGTGTGTCTGTGCTCAAAAATGTAAAGACCGGTAAATACAAAAGTTGGTATATTCCAGGCATGCGACACGAAGATATTCGAGAAAATCTCCCCACTCCAAACTATCCTTTACATGGGATATTTTTCGAACATTTTTATTTTCTCAAAGATGGCTGTAACGATTTTGATTAACATATCTTATGTACAACATATTTTTATCACAAACGAAATATATATCTTGAATTTTTTGGGAATAGTCTCTGAAGACCTCTTCATTCTGGATGACTTTTATATAACTGGTAAACCGTAAGAGATAGAAAGAAACTTGCTATACAAAAAATGTAGATTCCATTAAAAGTCACAATTTATTTCACATACTTTTTTTTTTTTTATAGTTAATGTTTTCGAGATATTACGGATTGTTAGTTTCAATTTTCAGCAAATTAAACTTTCTCAAACAAAAAGACATCTTTCATCTCGTTTGTTTATTCTTGGCGAGCAAAGATATTGGAATTTCAGTTGTTTCATTTAGCGACCGGGTTTTAAAGGACGCGACTATCGCTTTGGCCTGTGCATTTTCTTATTTACCTTACATTTACAAGGTGCTAGTAATAAGACTATTTCTGCTTGGTTTGGTGTGATGTAGATAACATATTAATGTTTTGAATAAAAGGTTTGTTTACGGAACAGCTAGAGGACAACATGTGAATGGAACATATTAGATGTGGACATCAGTGGAGACGAGTCACGAGTTGAGGTTTATGTGAGCTGGCACAGGCAATAGAGCAGGCCAGAAGCGACGTCACGTCTGCACTCCGCGGTTACAACTATAGGCAAGATGGCCTCCAGCTTGTGCTAGAGAGTCGCCCTCCGTGGTGTAATGGTTACCATGCTAACTTCCCGTTATGACTCAAAGTTTGAAATTCCAAACTAATAATGCTAGCTTTTTGAAATTTATATCACAGATATAATATAAACAAGTTGCACTGCAAATTTCATCCATTTTGCTCTAATGGTCTAGAGGTTATGACCAGATGTTTATGTTTTTGTCACGTCACTAAAAATGTCTCTTGGGACAAAAGAAAATAAAATTTTCGTCTAATATTTTAACCCTAGGTTCAGTGTATATATACATTAAAATTACTTTAGGTTTCTTTATGTCTCGTTTGGTTTAGGCTCCAATTTATGAACATGCTATGATGTGTTATTGACATTTATATCAGTTATTATACACAATGGCAGTAATATTTTTGTTATGTATCAAAATGCTAGTTTGCATGGTTATTTAAATAATAATGTTCTAACAAAAGTGAGAAACGTGGTAGAGAAAGTCTTGTGTTTGTGTGTATCAGCAGATCGTGATGCCTGTAAGTTCGCCGCGCAGTCTGGTGGACCAGAGCATCACTGCCCTACAGAAGTACGTCACGTACATAGCAAAATGGCTTTCAGAAGAGGCAGTTATTCCCAAACGATCTGGTTTTAGAGCGCCACGTCAAGTTAGATCAGTGTGCGCAGGCCTGCGCAGAGCACTGCATGCAGCCGTGCCACCTCAACTGGCAGACAGCATCACAACCAAGCTCCTGGGAGCAATCAACACGTACAGACGGCTGCACATGCCTCACAGTAATGTCGTCATCAAGGTAATGGAAAACACCAAACTTCATATTTAAGTTCAGTATCTCCCAAGGATGCGACCAACAAAATTCCACCACCACCAACCACCCTTCACATGGAACATTTTTAAAAAAATTTGATTTTCTCAAAAACGGCTCCAACGAATTGAATTAAAAATCTCTTAATATTTAAGATATTCATATGGCAAATAAAATGGATATCTTGAATTTTCTGGGAATAGCGTCTGAAGATATCTTTACTCTGGATGAACTTTCTTCAATTTTGTATGACTAGTAAACCATAAGAGATAGACAAAAACTTACAACACAAAACATGTAGAGCTTCCTTAAACACAATTTATGTCATATACATGTTTTCCCTGGAGTTGACCATCTTCAAGATATTCCTTGTTATTGGTTTCAGTTTTAAAATATCTACTTAAAACTTTTCTCATACAGGAACTTGCCACCTCCTGGTCACACATAGAAACAGACTTCAATCCTATAGCAACCACATTATTTGACTGTCACTTTATCCTAGTGTATTGCCTTCTACTTACAAGGAACCAAATAATAAGACAATTTCTGTTAATGTTTATCTCGATTATCATGAAGTAGATAGAAGAATAAGCTTTATAACAATAATTTTTTTACAGAGAAGTAGAGAAAGTCATATGAATGGAACACGTCAGATTTTTGTGTACTAAGTTTTTTCTATCTCTTATGGTTTATGAGATATAGAAAAGTTATCTAGAATAAACAGGTCTTCAGAGGCTGTTCCCACAAAATTCAACAAAGGTATATATTTTATTTGCATGTAAACATCTTCAGTACAGAGCATTTTAATCAAAATTGTTAGAAACCATTTTTTAGAAAATTAAATATTTCTAAAAATTTTTCCAGGTAATAATGAGTGGTTTGGGATGGGGAAATTTTCCTGAAAATCTTTGTGAAGTATTGCTAGAATGTACTAAACTTAAATGACAAGTTTGGAATTTAACAGACACACACAAACACGTACTACAGAAAGTACACATTAAACACACATGTTAACCCTGTATTGTATGATGTTGCAATTTGGCAACAAAGACGATTAATCAAACGTATTAGTATTTTTTGTCCACTTCTTTGCTAATTTCGTATTACACTGACCTTCAACAATACAATTAGGCTGGTTATAATGTTAATACTTTTGCAATAAACTGCAGTGTTTGTTTTTAATCATTAAGTGCAAAAACCATTCAACTGCCACCAAATATAAACCTGTTACCATCCATCACACTGGTTAGTTTACTTGGGCCCTCCCCATCCTTTGACACAGGCACATTTAACTGTAGTTGCTGGGACTCGAACTTGCAATGTTCGACTTTGTATGGATGTCCAGTCCACTTCATATCACACTAACAATCAGGGCTATTCAAGTGCTTCGGTTAAAGGGACATAAAATCCAGTTGGCAAATTGGAGCAAGAATGGCATATGTAAGAAATTAATCATATAATATAGCGCTAACTATTTATGAAAGTGTGTTTATGTTGGCAGGAATTATCCAGTGCAGTCATTCATTCCTCTGTCAGTAAACTGGACTGTGTACACATGGACAGCTGCATAGCGCTGCCGTTTAAGCCAGAGGTAGTGAGAAATGTACAAACATGGCACTTCAGCTGCAGCCTAGTGCACAAGTATGAGGACAGACTCATCATTCGGACCATATCATCCATGTGTAAACTCCAGGAACTTAGTATTAACAAGAACTGTACTGACAGCATTGTCATCAGTCTTCCAAAAGTCTGCCCCAACTTGAAGTCCCTCAATGTGTACTGGTCCAGGGGAGTCTCCAACAAATGTATCAACTCCTTATTGGGACTGTATCATCTGCAGCATCTCCACTTTATGGGTAAGTATAGTACTGCTCAATGTGTACTAGTGTGTCCAACTAATGCAACAACTCCTTACTGGGACTGCAACATCTCCACTTGATGGGTAAGTATAGTACACCTCAAAGTGTACTGGTGTGTCCAACAAATGTATCCACTCTTTATTGGGACTGCAGCATCTTGATGGGTAAGTATAGTACACCTCAATGTATTCTGGTGTCTCTAACAAATGTATCCACTCCTTATTGGGACTGCAGCATCTCCACTTGTAAGTATAGTACACCTCAAAGTGTACTGGTGTGTCCAACAAATGCATCAACTCATTACTGGGACTGCATCACCTGCATCATCTCCACTTGATGGGTAAGTATAGTACACCTCAATGTGTTCCAACAAATGTATCAACTCCTTATTGGGACTGCATCATCTGCAGCATCTCCACTTGATGGGTAAGTATAGTACTGCTCAATGTGTTCCAACAAATGTATCAACTCCTTTTTGGGACTGCACCATCTGCAGCATCTCCACTTGATGGGTAAGTATAGTACACCTCAATGTATACTGGTGTGTCCAACAAATGTATCAACTCCTTATTGGGACGGCATTATCTCCACTTGATGGGTAAGTATAGTACTGCTCAATGTGTACTGGTGTGTCCAACAAATGAATCAACTCCTTATTGGGACTGCATCATCTCCACTTGATGGGTAAGTATAGTAATGCTCAATGTGTACTGGTGTGTCCAACAAATGTATCCACTCTTTATTGGGACTGCATCATCTCCACTTCATGGGCAAGTATAGTACTGCTCAATGTGTACTGGTGTGTCCAACAAATGTATCAACTCCTTATTGGGACTGCATCATCTCCACTTGATGGGTAAGTATAGTACTGCTCAATGTGTACTGGTGTGTCCAACCAATGTATCAACTCCTTATTGGGACTGCTTCATCTGCAGCATCTCCACTTGTTGCGTAAGTATAGTACTGCTCAATGTGTACTGGTGTGTTCAACAAATGCATCCACTCCTTATTGGGACTGCAGCATCTCCACTTGATGGGTAAGTATAGTACACCTCAAAGTGTACTGGTGTGTCCAACAAATGTATTCACTCTTTATTGGGACTGCATCACCTGCAGCATCTCCACTTGATGGGTAAGTATAGTATTGCTCAATGTGTTCCAACAAATGTATCCACTCCTTATTGGGATTGTAGCATCTTCACTTGATGGGTAAGTATAGTACACCTCAAAGTGTCCTGGTGTGTCCAACAAATGTATCCACTCCTTTTTGGGACTGCAGCATCTTGATGGGTAAGTATAGTACACCTCAAAGTGTACTGGTGTGTCCAACAATTGTATCCACTCTTTATTGGGACTGCAGCATCTCCTCTTGATGGATAAGTATAGTACACCTCAAAGTGTACTCGTGTGTCCATACAAATGTATCCACTCATTATTGGGACTGCAGCATCTTCACTTGATGGGTAAGTATAGTACTGCTCAATGTGTTCTGGTGTTTGTAACAAATGCATCAACTCCTTATTGGGACTGCAGCATCTTCACTTGATGGGTAAGTATAGTGCTGCTCAATGTGTTCTGGTGTCTCTAACAAATGCATCAACTCCTTATTGGGACTGCAGCATCTCCACTTGATGGGTAAGTATAGTATACCTCAATGTGTACTGGTGTGTCCAACAAATGCATCATCTCCTTATTGTGACTGCAGCATCTTCACTTGATGGGTAAGTATAATACTGCTCAATGTGTACTGTTGTGTCCAACAAATGTATCAACTCTTTATTGAGACTGCAGCATCTCCACTTGATGGGTAAGTATAGTACTGCTCAATGCGTTCTGGTGTCTCTAACAAATGTATCAACTCCTTATTGGGACTGCAGCATCTCCACTTGATGGGTAAGTATAATACTGCTCAATGTGTACTGGTGTGTCCAGCAAATGTATCAACTCTTTATTGAGACTGCAGCATCTCCACTTGATGGGTAAGTATAGTACTGCTCAATGTGTTCTGGTGTCTCTAACAAATGTATCAACTCCTTATTGGGACTGCAGCATCTCTACTTGATGGGTAAGCATAGTACTGCTCAATGTGTACTGTTGTGTCCAACAAATGTATCAACTCTTTATTGAGACTGCAGCATTTCCACTTGATGGGTAAGTATAGTACTGCTCAATGTGTTCTGGTGTCTCTAACAAATGTATCAACTCCTTATTGGGACTGCAGCATCTCTACTTGATGGGTAAGTATAGTACTGCTCAATGTGTACTGTTGTGTCCAACAAATGTATCAACTCTTTATTGAGACTGCAGCATTTCCACTTGATGGGTAAGTATAGTACTGCTCAATGTGTTCTGGTGTCTCTAACAAATGTATCAACTCCTTATTGGGACTGCAGCATCTCTACTTGATGGGTAAGTATAGTACTGCTCAATGTGTTCTGGTGTCTCTAACAAATGCTTCCTATGATATCCTACTCAGAGATTTCCTTGGTTATGCTCTAACTTTTGTCCTATCTCATCGAGGTTTTCTTATCAAGAAAAGGATCTGTTTACAAGTGAGGCACAGAGATAGCCATGTCACTTGTGTACAAGACTGTTCACACTTAGGAATATGCAGTGTGCTAGAGCATAACAGTAACAGTCGCAGATGTGCTGACATGGAGAAACGTGGGAACCACGACCGATTGCATGCATGCACGATGGCCGCCAATCAGAACTAAGACAGTGTGTTAGATTTAACATTTAAAACCACTTTTATATTTATCTACATACAAAGAAGTAAGACTCCTAATTTTAAATTTTAACTTCTTCTTTAAAATATGTTTTGTGTAGCAAGTTTTTGTCTTTACCTTACAGTTTAACTGTTATGCAAAAGTTTGCAAAATTCATCCAGAAAAAAGAGGTCATCAGAGGCTATTCCCAGAAAATTCAAATTATACATTTTATTTGTGATGTAAATATCTTTAATATAGTGTTTTAATCAAAATCATTAGAGCAATTTATGACAAGAACACCAATTTGAAAAAAAATTCCATGTAAAGGGTATTCTGTGATGAGGGCATTTGCTTGAAAATCTTTTAGTCGCATCCTCTTTTTTTTATATACCGTTTAACACCCACTTTTACTGGTATAGATCACTGGTGATGACGCTGACGATACATGGAATGTGATGGCGGAGGAAACCGGATAACCCACCACTGAGCTGATTTGTCCATCACAAATATCACATGCTTGGGCCGCCTAGGTGAGACACGAGTGGTTTCACAGGCACGACCTGTGTCACATCCTTGTAAGATACTAAATATTTTTTCTAAAAATACTTTTTTCATACTCAGGTGACCTCAGACCATATATTTGCGGTAAAATCTTAGTATTGAATTTTTTGGTGTAACACAATACCTTCTCTACACTATGTACTTGTGGGCTGGAGAAAATAAACAGGTCTGTGTGGCTGTGAACAACATAACTCAAAAATGAGAAGTCTGTTAAAAATCAAACTTGACAATTAAGTTGAGTATCTTCCAGGGTTGCCTGCCTGCCACACAAAGACTTTCAAGAGAACCAGCCTTTACATGAAAAATGTTGCAAAATTATGATTTTCTCAAAAATGTCTCTAATGATTTTGATTAAAATACTGTATATGACAAAAACAATGTATATCTTGAAATGACCTTTTGACTGTGATTGAATTTTGTATAACTGGTAAAAGAGACACAAAAACTTACTAAAAATATAGATCTAGTTAAAACACACAATACATATTTTTTTGTGGTGTAACCATTTCTGAGATATTCCTTGTTATTGGTTTCCATTTTAAACTATATAAAAGAGGAATTTGTTTATAATAAGATAATTTATGGTAATGTTCATCTTGGTTGTGATGTGTGACAGGTACGAGGGTGAGCATGAGTTTACTCATCCTGTTGCTGAGATCATCCCCAGTTGGCAACAATCTGCGCAGCATCACCTGCGCCAACCTCACAAGTGGAGACTTTAACAATCTCTTTCTGGCCTGTCCTGTACTGGTACATGTTCGCTTGTACGAGTACGAGAGAAATGTTGCCGTCACCGCACAGCCAAAGGTAAATGTCTTTTTCTTATTTTTGCTATCATGTTACTTAGTGAAATCTGCTGATGATGTACAGCAAGTTTGCTGAAATTTACAGAAATTTACCAAACTCTGGCAATCACTTGGTAGCAATTCCTGGACAAATGTAACCTTGCATGGTGGTTTCCATGCTACAGCTTTCAAAATGTCAGTTTCTTGTGCAAAATGCCCAAGAGATTTTTGAGGTGGCCATTCTAACCCTTTTCTGATTTCATGTAATTTCTGCTCCATAAGCACATGCCTGTTTATCTTTCTTTTCCTGAACTTATTTACAAGCAAATGAACAGCCGCTCTACTTGGAACTTTAGTTTCATACACTTTGTAGACTGTAACACTTAACACTCCTAATGGTGAAGAGAAGTAGGATGTGCACACATGGGCCATGTGAAGCAACTCAACTCCTGTTTCAGTTGCTCAAGTCACTGCGAGTGTCCTACTTCAACGACATCAAGGACCTGCTGGAGGCTGTGGGAGCCAACCTGGTTTCTCTGGAGATAAGTCACACAGCATGTCTCAACATGGAGCCGGTCTTGTACAACTGTCCTAAACTGCAGTACCTCACAATAAGTGGGGCAGTGTTCCATGAAGACATGTGTCCAGAGAACAGCCTCAAGCACATCAAACGTCTCAATCTCAAGTTGTGGGACGGGGCCACGTTTGCTCAAATGGCCACCAGACAAAGTCTTCAAGTGGAGTCTCTGTCACTGCAGCTCATGAAGGCTGAACTTCCTCAGGTAATCAAACAAACTTTATTTACTACTACCTTACTCTATTTCTCAACATTGATATCAAGGTATTTACTGTCACATGTTATTCTCTTCCACCACTAAACATCTGAGCCAAGATGTCACTGTCACTTTGAGGTCTTCATGGCTGGCAAATCTTTTCCATCCAAAAAGTCATGTACGGTGTCCAAAGTGAAACACCGGTTTTTCTGAATTCTTTTATCAACATTTACTTTCAACTACTCCATAATGATTGATGAAATTCCACTCCGGTCTTTATCATACACACTGTTACGTTCTTCCTTGATTACTCGTAAATTGTGTGACATTTCCTCACTGAAGACTTGTTCATTGCATTATTACTATACACTTGTGTTATTTGCCTATAAAATTTGATTGACTAAACATCTTGTGCATTAAAAAAAAGTATCGGCATTGAAAAACTGGTACAAACTACATGTGTGGACAGTGAATAGCACTGAATATCACAACACACTAATTTATTATGGTAGCATACAGGTCAATATGGCCTTCACAGTGTAAAAGAATGACATACAGCATTAGCAATGTCCTCTTGTGTTGCAAACTGCCTACCACGTAGTGGTTCCTTAATCTTTCCAATAAGATAAAAGTCACAGGGTGAAGTGTCAGCAGAGTACGGTGGGTGCTCCAATTCTTCCCATCCGCAACATCCAGTAGCTGTTCTACACACTCTGCTTTAAGTGATTTTGCATTGTCATGCAAGATTATTGCACTGTTTCACAAGATCCGGACATTCACATCGTACCTGTCGCACCAGGAAGTCCCTGTAGTACTGTGTGGTCACTGTTCTGGTTCGTATGCCCTGGCCCAAAATTCATTCATGCAATTACTTGTGACAGGAATTGATGGCCATCCTGTTGCCAGCGTGCAAGGTGATTTTATTACGCAACAGCCTGTGGATGGTGGCACTTGCCCTCTCTATCTCCAGGAGCTGCTCGATGATGGTCCGCACACAAACGTTGCTCATCACTACTTGGTACACGTCCTTGCTGAAACTTTCCTACTGGTAGGGCTTCCACTAATTCACGGTGACATTTCATCTTACTTCTCCCTCAGAGAATGGCTATTTTAATGTAAGTGCACTGCTCAACACGCGTTACTTTCATCTCGCACGACATTCACCAACTGACTGATTTCACAGCCCTCGCTGTGCTACCACCAGCTATCACAGAGCCATCTGTTGTTCTGCATACACACACATGTTTGTGATCAGTTCACATATCTACAAGAAAAAAACTAGTTGCCAAGACTTTTGTCACAACCCTCGAATATTATGCATACATATATATATTGTATTTTTCGGGAATAGCCTCTGAAGACCTGTTCATTCTGAATGACTTTTGCTTAACTGATAAAACTATGGGAAATACACAAAACTAATTACACAGAATATTTGGTATATATCGCTGTTTTACTTTCTCTACATGTACTGTATAGAGAAGGTATTGTACTGTACCCAAAAATTCAATGCTGAGATTTCACGTGAAATACATGTTTTAAGATTATAAGATTAAAAAAAAATAGAAAAATATCCATGAGTGAATATGACTATGGCAGCAAAACTCGGAAACAAAAGTTTGTTAAATACCAAACTTAAGTATCTCCCAAGGATGTGACACAAAGATTTTCAACAAAATCCCCCCACCCACAACTACCCTTTAAATGGAACATTTTTTGAAAATTTTGATTTTTTCAAAAATGGCTGTAATGATTTTGATTAAAACATCTTATGTTTAAGATATGTTTATGACAATGGTATCTTGAATTTTCTGGGAATAGCCTCTGAAGACCTCTTTATTCTGGATGACTTTTGTGTAACTGTAAGCTGTAAAAGACAAACAAAAACTTACTACACAAAAAATGTAGATCTCATTAAAACAGAGAATTTATGTCATGCATTTTTTTTGTAGAGTTAACCATTTTTGAGATATTCCAGATTATTGGTTTCAATTTTAAACTTTTCTCAAATGGGACGACATCTTTCTTCTTGTTTCTCATTTGTTTACTCCTGGCAAGCAAAGAGATTGGAATTTCAATTGTTTCACATAGCGACCAGCTTTTAAAGGATGAGACTATTGCTTTAGCCTGTGCCTTTTCTTATCTCCCTTCTACTTATGAGGAAGCTAATAATAAGACTAATTCTGCTAATTTTTATCTTGATTAGCATGATGTAGATAAAAGAACAGGCTTTTAACAATAATTAATTACAGATATGTAGAGAAAGTCATTTGAATAGAACACATAGCATTTTTTGTAAAGTTATCATTTCTAAGATATTTGTTGTTATGGTTTAAATCACTTAAACTTTCTTCAGACAGGAAATCATCTTTCATTTCATTTCACTTTCGTTTTAATCCTGGCCATGCAAAGAGAATAGTATCAATTGTTTCACATAACAACCATCTTTTTAAAAGATTTTACTATTGCTTTAGCCTGGTGTATTCCCCTTCTATTTACAGTAATAAGAGAAATTCTGTTTATATTTATCTTGATTAGTATGAAGTATCTTAATAGGCTGTTCGCAGAACAGGTAGAGCAAATCAGATTTTTAACAAAACTGCTGTGATGTAAACTACATACATTTCAAATGATACTCTTTACGCTTTTTTTATACTTAGCATGTTAAAATTATTATTTTATTTTTTATTGTAGCTTAATGTCCTTTTACCTAGTTGGTCATATCGGACAATGAATGAAATTGGTGAAATGATACTCAAATGATCTCGGGGTCCATGAAGCTTAAAGTACTTTAACCTGGTTGGTCATATCGGACGAATGAAATTGGTGAAATGATGCTCAAATGATCTCGGGGTCCATGAAGCTTAAAGTACTTTAACCTGGTTGGTCATATCGGACAATGAATGAAATTGGTGAAATGATACTCAAATGATCTCGGGGTTCATGAAGCTTAAAGTACTTTAACCTGGTTGGTCATATCGGACGAATGAAATTGGTGAAATGATACTCAAATGATCTCTGGGTCCATGGAGCTTAAAGTACTTTAACCTGGTTGGTCATATCGGACGATAAATGAAATTGGTGAAATGATACTCAAATGATCTCGGAGTCCAAGGAGCTTAAAGTTACTCAACATTCATCTTCTCAGGATAAGGGAAAACTCTGAAAAAAACGTTATCTCATGCTAGGCAACATTCCAACTCATGGCCTGTTGAGCGTGAGGCAGACACGCTACCCAAGTGGACGATGTTATGTTTGTGCAAGCTATATATTGTTCTATGGTAAACAAATATATAGCAGAAAGAGAAACTATGAATACCAAATGAGCCATTTAAACTCAAACAAAGGAGCATGCTTGAAATGAATGTTAATCAAGATAAACATTAGCAGAAATTGTCTTATTACTTACTTCGTTATAAGTAGAAGGGAATGCACTAGGATAAAGTGATAGTGAAATGTTTTAAAAGTGTTGTTATGTTCCTTTCTCTTTTCAAGACCAGGATGAAAAAAAAAAGTGAATAAATACTTACCATTTTAACAAAATCAAGTATTGGAAATTTTAAGACCAAAATCAGGATATCTCTGAAATAGCTTTACAAAACAAAATGTATCTGAGTAAATTGTGTGTTTAAATGAGATATAGATTTTTCATGTGTCTCTTTAATGTTTACAAGATTATGCAGAAGTAATTTAGAATGAAGAAGACTTCCCAACAAACTCATTGTCATGTAAATATATCATGTGTGTGTGCCCGGGCAGCATAACTCAAAAATGAAAAGTGTGTTAAATACCAAACTTGGTATTTAAGTTCAGTATCTTCCAAGGATGCAACACCAACATTTTCAAGAATATCTCCCTACCCCCAACTACCCTTTACATGGAAAAATTTTCCAAAATTTTGATTTTCCGAAAAATGGCTCTATGATTTTGATTAAAATATTGCATATTGAAGGTATTTACATGACAGATAAAATGTATATATTGATTTTTTGGAAATAGCCATTGAAGAAATCTTTATTCTGGATGAGTTTTGCAGAATTTTGCATAACAAACTATAAGAGGTAAACAAAAAGTTACTACACAAAAAAAAATAAACAAATAAAAAATAAAAATGTAGATCTCCTTAAAATATATAATTTGTGTCATATAAATTTTTCTTTTAGTGTTAACCATTTTTGAGATATTCATAGTTATTAGTTTCAATTTTAAACTAATTAACTTTTCTCAAACAGGACCATGTAAAGCCAAGCGAACCTCAGTTGTTTCACTTAGCAACCAGCTTTTAAAACATTTGACTATCACTTTATCCTAGTGTACCCCTTCTACTTACAAGAAAACAAGTAATAAGACAATTTCTGCTAACGTTTATCTACACTAGCTTAATGTAGATAAAAGAATAACCTTTTGTAAGAACAATTTGTGTGTAGAACATCTAAAGAAAGTTATATGAATGGAACACATGAGATTTTAGTTTTTGAGTTATACTGTCTACAGATGCAAACAAACATAACCCTTTTTATAAAAATGCATTTTAAGATTCATGAGTCCTTAAAATATATATTCCTGGTAAAATTTCAGTGTCAATTTTTTGTGTGGAATTGAATACTTCAACTACTATGTACAAATAGAGAAAGTTAAAAAGTTTTGAGGGCCAAACACTGCAACCAAGCTCTGGGTAGTTGACAAAATATGTATGCATTTTTATTCATGATTTAATGAAAATTATCATTAACAATGTAAATAATTTTAATGAAATTTATTTCATACAAATAATAATAATAATAATACTAACCATAAATACAGCAAAGACGAATATAACAATTGAATTACTCATTAACTAGAACTTTAAATTAAAAAAAAGCAATGAAAACTAGACTCCTCCATTGTGAAATGCATAAGTTGTTATTTTGTGTCCTTTAGGGAAATTAGGAATCCCTATCTTGAGTAATAAACATGACAGGATTGGCCTACTTTGCCTGCCATTGCTTGGCAAGAGAGAAGACGTGACTTCCTCCTCGCCTACAAACAGAATCAACTTTTATCACATAGAGTCCATTTTAAAATGCTGCAACAATGCAAACACCCAACAGATTAGCAATAAATTCTTTAAATATTTTTTTTTTTTTTATTAAAACACATCACTGTCTCAAAGTCCACCATATATCAGGATAATAAATTCTTTGTTATCCATAAATGTAATAGAGATTCTTTTCTTAGAAATGTACCAGGTTTCCTCACAGTTAGCCTTGCTAGATGCTTACAGTACGTCTTTTGCTTGCGCACGCATCCCACATCCATTTTGTCTTCATACCTGTGTCACTCTTACTTCTGTTCTGGTCTAGTTCTCATGCAATAACATTACAAATGTTTTGTTTTGCTAGAAGTGCGATCAAAGTATCACAAAGAGTGTTTATGTACAATACTACTTGTAGGGAAGTTGTAAGGCAATTTGAAACTAAATTTCCTGGCATGGGCGTCCCGAGTAAATCAATTCAGGGAGATGAGATCAATTTGTGATAGGAAATGAAAGGTATTCAGCAGAAATTAGACAAAATTGGAGAAAGGTTAGAACAGTCACCTGGAAAATCTCTCAGGCACCTTGCACAAGAAACTGACATTTAGAAAGTTTCAGCATGGAAAGCAACAAAACTTTTAAAACTCAAACCATACAAGGTTACTGTTGTCCCCAGGAATTGCTACCAAATAATCACCAGAGTCTGATAAATTTCTGCAACTGGATTTTTGAGGATGTTAATGATGGAACACAATTAATACTGTTCAGCGACGAAGCATGTTCATGTTCTGATATACTACAATTTTGTTCAAGAAACTCCCTCGCATGGTCAAAAACTAGGGGTATGGTACGCAATAAATGGACACATTGTGATAACTGTTATTCGATGTCCATGCATGTGTGACTGGGTGACAGGCTGTCCAACTGACAGCCAAGTTTTGTAATGTACTTACTGTGTACAAAGCCTAAGATTCTAAATGCTGAATAAAGGAGTTTTGGTTTGTTTTGTTTGCAGCTGATCAGTCTTCTGGAAGAAAACACTTTCAAATACCTGGAATATGTGAACGTGTATCCAGCAATCCCCAGGAGTACTGTACAGAACCTGGCCGAGCGCTGCTGCAGACTCACACATATCCAGAAGGTCGACACTACAGGAGATAAAACAGACGTAACACATTTTCTCAACTATATGAAGGTTAACCATCCTGGTATTGCTCTAGAATAGCTCTGTAGTTGCTGCGCATGCAGCAGGAAGTATAAAGCCGTTAGTCTGCACCTTCCGGGCCCACAGTGGCAATCAGACATAATTATATCCAAATCAACATTCTAATACTGGCTATTTGCTGCAGCATTTGTTAATAGTGTATTAAATTTTATAACATCATTTTCAATATTTTTGTACTCTCTGTATTATTTATTGCCACTGTTTGTGAAGTGATTATTATCACATTTAATTTTGTTAAATGTATTATTTGTGATCCCATTTTACTAAATATTAACATTGCGCAATCTGAAAAGAAAAATGCAGAGTATTATGCAATAAAACTATTTACCTATTTAAAAAGATTCTTATTTCATTGTCCTAATAATTATGTTGAAATCTATACCTCTATGCTTCTCTACCTAAACTGTTGCTTTGCCCTGCAAAAGGGCATACACAAGGGGGGGGGGTCGAAGTGCCTCCCCACAAATACCCAAAATTGCAACAACAAAGCATAACATACTCAGTTTTACTTTCTCTGGTGCATATGTATAATGTACGATAAATAGAGAAGGTATTGTACTCCACCCAAAATTTGACACTGAGATTTCACATAAATATATGTTTTCAGAAAAAAACGTCAGTGTGTGTGTGCATGCGTGCGTGTGTGTGTTTGTGGACAGCATAACTCAGAAACGACAAATCCCTTAAATACCAGCAGTATTTAAGTTCCGTATCTCCCAAGGAAGATTTTCAAGAAAATTCCTGCATCCCAAACTATCCTTTACATGGAAAAATTTTAAAAAATGATTCCAACAAAGGGAGGGGGGATTTGGGTTTAGGGGCGTTCAACTGCTAAATTATCAGCACCCTCAACATAAAACAGGGGAGTTAAAAGACCAAGGATAAAAGCATGTTAAAAAGAATTGCAATTGAAACAGCTAAAACAAAAGATAAAAACGAAAATCACGGTAAAATAACTGTCCAGCCCTGAAACCAGAACTGGCGATAAAACTATGCCATTAAAAGAGCTAAAACAAGAGGAAACATGAAACAAGTGTCGATAAAGACACTAGAAACAATTAAAACTTAGACATTAAAAATAAGCTGTTTAACAGTTAAAAATCCACTCCATTATCATGGCATATAGCTACCACAGACTAAGGCCACAAGGTAAAAGAAAAACCTGGGCCACTGCTCTTGAATCGTTAGCCAGGACCTTGGCAAGATCAAATATGTGCCAGGTGACCACACTCCAGCAACACTGTGCAGATTCTCTGTGGGCGTGACCTAGTCATAGTTGAGCCAATATCACCTCCTCTAGGCAGGATAAATGAGAGGGGCTTACCCAGTTGATAGCGAGGCCCTTCACCTCTGCATAGAGCTGACCACAGTATGCCAGCGTGAAACAACTGCTCAGCGCACAAAACTTTAAAGTCTTGAGCCATTGCAGAAGTAACAGAAACAATTGCCAATTTGTTCCCCAGCAACCCACATGTCCAGGAATCCAGGCGCGGTCCACATTAACAGCAGAAGCAGTATTAACGGATAAACCGAAAGTATAGGTGTCAGTTCCTACACCATCAGTGTATACACAAATTTGGTCACTGTAATGAAATAAAAATTCTAAAAAACTAGTATGGACACAAGGCATCATAGACTTTCTGTATGCCATCATCCCAAGATCAACGTGGTATGTAGCAGGTAACTCTCCCCCCTGGAAAACATTTCGATATTCAGTTTCTGAAAGGGCTCACAAAAACGAAAACCTTCAGGCCTTGTGGCTCTACCGATTTTTATTAAAATCCCATATATTAAGGATATTTACAAGACAAATAAAATATGTATTTCGAATTTTCCTGGAATAGCCTCTGAATGTCTTTTGTATAACTAGTAAACCATAAGAGATAGATAAAAATTACTACACAACAATTGTACATCTCCTCTGAGCACATAATTTGTTCTTTATATTTTTGTTCTGTAGGTAACCATTTCCAAGATATTTCTTGTTATTGGTTTCAATTTTAAAATACTTAGGCTTACTTAATAATGACAGCTTAACATTTGACTATCACTTTAGCATAGCACATTCCTTTAGTTCCCTTCCACTTATAAGGAACAAAGTAATAAGAACATTCTGCTAATGTTTATCTCGATTAGCATTGTGTAGAAAGAAGAATAATCTTTTGTAAGAAGTTTGTTTGTAGAGCAGCTAGAGAAAATCATGTGAGTGTAACACATCAGATTTTCATTTTTTGTAACTCTTATACTTACAGTCGGCCTCCGTGGTGTAACGGTTACCATACTAACTTGATATACCCAAGGTCGTGGCTTCAAACCTGGCGGAGGACAATTCATTTTTTCGGGTGTAAAAATCCTTAGCATGGCTTCCTTTGGAAGGGAAGTAAAGCCGTTGATCCCATGTCATAGACTTATGGCACATAAATGAACCTCAAGTCTGATAAAAAGGCCTCTGAGCAGAATTAAGCAGTCTTTCACGCCCAGTATAGAATGGGATGCAGCAATTAAAGACCATCCATAAATAACACACTATTTACTTTTCTTAGACTTACAGAGCTACCTGCTACCTGACTATTAACACAGTTTACAAATTCTGATGTATGACATTCACATGACTTTCTCTATCTATTCTGTAACAAGGTATTCTTACAAAAGCTCATTCTCTATCTCCTTCATGTTAATTGAGATAAACATCAACAAAATTGTGTTATTACCAAGTTCCTTGTAAGTAGAAGAAGAATACGTGAATATATTAGGGTAAAGCAATAGTCAAATCTGTTAGAAACCAGTCACTAGGTGTTGGCCACTCATGTGTTCCATTCACATGACTTTCTCTACATCGCTGTTACAAATTACAGTTAAAAACCTTATTTTTCTATCTACTTCATGCTAATCAAGGTAAACATTAAATTGTCTTATTACTTGCTTCCTTGTAAGTACAAGGGGATACACTAGGATAAAGTGATAGTCAAATGTTTTAAAATGTGCTTGCTATGGGATTGAAATCTATTTCTTTGCGTGGCCAGTAGTTGACAAGTTCCGGTATGAGAAAAGTATTTTAAAACTGAAAGCAATATCAAGGTATATCTAGAAAACAGTAAACTCTGCAAACAAAATATATATGACATGAATTGTGTGTTTTAATGAGTTCTGATTGATGTTTAGAGGAATTTAGAAACAGTGACAGTCAAGTTATATGTGGTATTAATTTGAGTCAGTATATTTAACACTACGTCACTTACATTTTTACTATGTGGGACTAGCTTCCTCACAGGTCCAACTGCTGTTGTGTTCTCTTATCTGGTGAATTTGTTCACTGGCAGGATTTTCTCATATGGAAACATCACCTAATAAACTTTGAAGTCCAAACTAGTCCCTCATAATAAAAAGGTAGGTGAAATAGTGTTAAAATACTGACACAACAAATTAATACCACATAAGGTTTTGTCTATCTCTTACGGTTTACCAGTTATGCAAAATTTAGACAAATTCATCCAGAATAAAGAGGTCTTTAGAAGCTCTTCCCAGAAAATTTAAAATATACATTTTATTTTTCATGTAAATGTCTTAAATGTAAAACATTTTAATCAAAACTGTTAGAACCATTTTTGAGAAAACCGAAATTTTCAAAATGTTTTCTATGTAAAGGGTAGTTGAGGGTGGAGGGAATTTATTAAAGATACTGAACTTAAATACCAAGTTTGGTATTTAATAGGACTTTTCTGTATGCTGCACACAGACTTTTTCTAAAATTGCCTTTCTTGAATTGAGGGGGTCCCAAGACACGTATTTCCAGTGAAATCTTAGAATTGAATTTTTGGGTGCAATACAATACTTTCTCTATACACTATGTGCAGTGGAAACTTACAGCTAATGCTGTAGTGTTGTTCTTGTCACTTGCAATGTTCTCACAGCTGTAACATGTGACACTGCACAATTTCAGTCTTGTAAAACAATATAGCTATCGTACCCAGTTTCACTTTAGTAAACACAAACTCACCTCTATCACTGTTTATGCTGGACCAGAGCATGTAAATGTAATGGCTAAATTAACTGCATTCACAACTAAGTTAACAATGCATGTTACATGAGTATAACTTGCGCAGCAGATGTGGGCATGTTAATAGGGGCAGTCAATGTCAAATATCTGTCACCTCACTGATAAACGTGCATTACATTCGTATCTATTCAAACGGCCTACTGCATAAACAATGTCAAATATCTGCCACCTCACTGATAATCACGTGTTATATTCATATCTATACAATGTCCTACTATATAAACAATGTCAAATATCTGCCACCTCACTGATAAACGTGTGTTTTATTCATATCTATACAAATGACCTACTATATAAACAATGTCAAATATCTGCCACCTCACTGATAAACGTGTGTTTTATTCATATCTATACAATGTCCTACTATATAAACAATGTCAAATATCTGCCACCTCACTGATAATCACGTGTTATATTCATATCTATACAAATGACCTACTATATAAACAATGTCAAATATCTGTCACCTCACTGATAAACGTGTGTTTTATTCATATCTATACAAATGACCTACTATATAAACAATGTCAAATATCTGTCACCTCACTGATAAACACGTGTTATATTCATATCTGTACAAATGACCTACTATATAAACAATGTCAAATATCTGTCACCTCACTGATAAACACGTGTTATATTCATATCTATACAAATGACCTACTATATAAACAGTGTCAAATATCTGTCACCTCACTGATAATCACGTGTTATATTCATATCTATACAAATGACCTATGATATAAACAATGTCAAATATCTGTCACCTCACTGATAAACACGTGTTATATTCATATCTATACAAATGACCTACGATATAAACAATGTCAAATATCTGTCACCTCACTGATAAACACGTGTTATATTCATATGTATACAAATGACCTACGATATAAACAATGTCAAATATCTGTCACCTCACTGATAAACACGTGTTATATTCATATCTATACAAATGACCTACTAAATAAACAATGTCAAATATATGTCACCTCACTGATAAACACGTGTTATATTCATATCTATACAAATGACCTACTATATAAACAATGTCAAATATCTGTCACCTCACTGATAAACACGTGTTATATACATATCTGTACAAATGACCTACTATATAAACAATGTCAAATATCTGCCACCTCACTGATAAACACGTGTTATATACATATCTGTACAAATGACCTACTATATAAACAATGTCAAATATCTGTCACCTCATTGATAAACACGTGTTATATTCATATCTATACAAATGACCTACTATATAAACAATGTCAAATATCTGTCACCTCACTGATAAACACGTGTTATATACATATCTGTACAAATGACCTACTATATAAACAATGTCAAATATCTGTCACCTCATTGATAAACACGTGTTATATACATATCTGTACAAATGACCTACTATATAAACAATGTCAAATATCTGCCACCTCACTGATAAACACGTGTTATATACATATCTGTACAAATGACCTACTATATAAACAATGTCAAATATCTGTCACCTCATTGATAAACACGTGTTATATTCATATCTATATAAATGACCTACTATATAAACAATGTCAAATATCTGTCACCTCACTGATAAACACGTGTTATATTCATATCTATACAAATGATCTACTATATAAACAATGTCAATTGTCTGCCTCAAATTCTTCCTTCGTCTTCACTCACGTCATTGTCATCATCACTACTTTCTGCACCAGCGAATTGCAAAAATTGGCAGGCCACAATGGGAAAATGTATGTCGACATGTTGAGAACATTGAAAAGCATTAGAAAGAATTGTAGAAAATCAAATAGAATGAATTCTAATCCTAGCTCTCATTAAGATTTCCATATCAGTGATATATTAAGTTTTATTTTTCTTTGAGAACCCTGGAAACAGAACTCAGCTGCCTTAGCTACTCTTTCATTCACTTTCTACAAGCCTTTGAGGAACTCGGGGAACATACATTTTCTTCCTTCATTTCTGCCTCTTGTTTCATCAACTCAAGGACATTTGCAACTATTTCTCTGCTCTGACTAAGTAATACCTTGCCACTTAGCTTTGAAAATGTAGGAACCATGGTTAAAAAAATGAAATGAACACTATTTACTTTGAATACAAGCATGTGGAGCACTTTTGATACAGACTGTACAAAGTTTGCTTGCTGTGACTTTAAGTAAGCAAAGTATCATATCACAAACTCCGATAAGCTAGGCTTGGTAGCTGGGTTGGCGGTCAGGGTCACGATTCCACAAGTTTTGCACTGGCTATACCTCTTATGTTTTCATTTACTTGTTGAATTGATTCACCCACAGGAACTTTTTGGGGACACACATGAGACAATAGCAGCATAATGTTCAATAAATGTCAAAGAATTAGATATAATTTGGCTGTGAGTATCAAGGAATTGAGAGTTAATATTATCTCAAGTTGAACTTTAGGTTTATTACAAAGCTACAAGTGCGCCACAGCAGGGGATACATTTTTCATTCCCTAGATCCTGCAGATGGACTCCTTGGTGACCAGCATCAAGACTCTGAAATAGCCACACATTTATTTGTTCTCTGAGTTGAAACAAGTAAAGTTACAGCATTACATAATAAAATCTAGCATCAGCCTTGGTTATGTGAGCATTCAGTCACTTGAGGGTCTATTCTCCAGCACATGCAGGTTTGGAGGGAGCAAGATCAACAGAGAAAAACATCTCCACAATAATTAGGGAAGATCCGACACTGATTAGTCCTCTCTGAGGTGTAATGTTACCATGCTAGAAGGTACAGGTTCAAACCCAGTAGAGGACAATGCATTTTTTCAGGTGTAACAATCCTTAGCATGGCTTCCTTTGGAAGGGAAGTAAAGCCATTGGTCCTGTGTTGAACCTCAAGCCTGATAAAGAGGCCTCTGAGGAAAATGAAGCTGTCTTTCACACCCAGTACAGAACAGGATGCTGAGCAACTACATTTGCATTACAAGGACATGAGCAACATTTAACTGTGGCACATCAGTCTCACTTAGAAACAAAACACCAACCAAGAGAGCAACTTTGCCTTCCAAAAGTGTTTAAAAATGGAAGAAAAGCATTTAAAACAGGACTAAGGGTGACACTGCTAATGTAATAATGGAGTTTCTGCAAGGAAGTGACAGTCCTGATCTGGCACCATGTCATTTCTTCCTGTGAAGAACTGCCTTTGAGATCCTGGAAAGTGAGTCGCATGGATGCTCCGGAAGTGATTCCAACAGTGTCAGGGAAACTGGGATAAACATTTGTATACAGCATGATGTGCACTAACTTAGGGAGCTTGGATATGGCAATGTCACAACAAACCAATTATTTTGTGAAAACATTTAAGTTAGTCACAAAAGTTGTTCAATAATGGTGTAAAATTGTCATAAAAACTTCTGGCACACTCTACATCACTTCCTGACCAGTAGCAAGTCATGACATCAATGGAGGGTTAGCAATTTCTTTATTAATAGTATACTTAAAGCTCCGTATTCTTCTTTGTGGTTTTACTTTCTCTATCACATATAAAGTAACTATCTCACCCAACATTCTGTACCAAGATTTTAACACAAATACATGTTTAGAGTGCTCCTAAATTTAGAAAAAATTTCTGTATCTGTGCACACACCATAACTCAAAAACAAAAAGTTCAAATAAAAATTTGGTATTTAAGTTCAGTAACTTACAAAGATGTGACACACAGATTTTTCAAGGAAATCTCCCGATTCCAAACTACGTTATACATGGAGCATTTTTAACACATTTCAGTTTTACTGTCTCTATGTGTACTATGTACATACTGTATACGGAAGCTATTGCAAAAAAAAATGGAAATGAAATGTAGTGTTATTTATGGATGCTCTTTAACTAATGTGGTTCTCAGCATCCCATTTTAAATTGGGCATGAAACACTGCTTAATTTTGCTCAGAAGCCTCTTTATCAGCCTTGAGGTTCTTTTATTTACCATAAATCTCTGAAATGGAACCAACAGCTTTACTCAGGAAGCCATGCCAAGGATTTTTACACCTGAAAAAATCCAGCGTCCTCTGACAGGTTTGACCTTGGATATATGAAGTTAGCCTGGTAACCATTACACCACAGAGGGTGACAAGGTATTGCATTCCACCCAAAACTTTGATATCAAGATTTCACTGGAAATACATATTTTAGGGTCTCCTGTATCCAAAAAAAGCATTATTAGAAAAATCTCCATGCGTCTGTGTCTGTGGGCAGCATACCTCAAATTGAAAAGTCTGTTAAATACCAAATTTGATATTTCAGTTCAGTTTCTTCCAAGGATGCGACGCAAAGATTTTCAAGAGTACCCCTCTACCCCCAAAATACCCTTTACATGGAAAAAGTTTTGAAAATTTTAATTCTCTGAAAACTGGCTCTAACGTTTCTGATTAAAGTGTTGTATATTAAAGATATTTACATCCAAATAAGATGTATATCTTGAATTTTCTGGAAATAGCCTCTGAAGACATCTTTATTCTGGATGATTTTTGTGTAACTGGTAAACCGGAACAGATAGACCAAAATTTACTTAACACACAACGTAGAACTTGATAAAAAACACAATTTATATTGTATACATTTTTTTCATAGAGTTAACCCATTTTGAGATATTCCTTGTTATTGGTTTTAGTTTCAAAATACTTATACTCTTCTCATATGGGAATTTGTCAACTACTGGCCATACAAAAATATCTGATGTGTTCCATTCACATGACTTTCTCTACGTCTATGTTAAAAAACTTATTCTTCTATCTATTTCACGTTAATTGGGAAATTGTCCTTATTACTTGGTTCCTTGTAAGTAATAGGCAAAAAATCTAATGTGTTCCATTCACATGATGTCCTCTAGCTGTTTGGCAAACAAACCTTTTAATCAAAACATTAACCTGTTATCTACATCATGCTAATCAAGATAAACTTAAGCAGAATTAGTCTTATTACTAGTTCCTTATAAGTAGAATGGAAATAACAAAATGCATGGGCTAAAGCGATAGTCTCATCCTTTGAAAGCTGTTCACTATGTGAAACAATTGAAATTTCAGTCTCTTTGCTTGACAGGAATAAAAAATATGAGGACCTAGAAGAAAGATGTCTTCCCGTTTCAGAAAGGTTTAAGTGGCTAAAATTGAAATCAATAAGCTGAAATATCTTGAAAATGATTAACTCAACAAAAAAACAAAAAAAAACAAAAAATGTATATTACATAAATTGAGTGTTTTAATGAGATCTAAATTTTGTGTAGTAAGATTTTGTATATCTCCAGTTATATAAGAGTCATCCAGAACGAAGAAGTCTTCAGAGGCTATTCCCGCAAAATTCAAGATGAACATTTTGTTTGTCATAAAAATATCTTAAAGAAGGTATTTTAATCAAACTCATTAGAGCCATTTTTGAAAAAATCAACATTTTCAAAAAATGTTTCATGTAAAGGGTAGTTTGGGGTGGGGGGGATTTTCTTGAAAATCTCTATGTTGGAAGATACTGAACTTAAATACCAAGTTTGGTATTTAATGGTCTTTTCGTTTCAGAGCTATACTGTCCACAAACATGCACAGACCTTTTCCAAAATTGTTTTTATTCAGGGGGTCTCAAAACATGTATTTATGGTGAAACCTTGCTATCAAATTTTTGGGTGCAATACAACACCTTCTCTATACATATGTATATAGTATGTGTAGAGAAAGTAAAAAGTGATTTCAATCAGATAGAAACCAGCTTTTAAAAATTTGAATATTGGTTTAGCCTAGTGTATTCTCTTAATTCCCTTCTACTTGGTGATCCAAAAATGCCTGAATAGGCAGCCTGTGCAGTGTTTTCCTGGCGCTCGCTATCATAGAAAGGTGCGGATGAAATAATGAAACATTTTTAAAGGCTATTATTAAAGGAGACACTGGTACCTCTTTAGGAAACGATCGCCATTGGCAAATGCTGTTTTAATTCTTCCAGCTTTAAGTTACCCCACAGATAGAAATCACAAATCTGTCCTGAAACACACTTCATCTAAAGATTGGCTGTACGAGCTCTTGTAGAGTCTTGTTGAAAAAAGCAAAATCAATCACACTCCTTGTCTGTTAATTCTCTAAAACAAAGAGGGCAAAATTGTATTCACGTATGTATGGGTGTCAACTGTTGACTTGAAACAAATTTGACCTGTTTCTGCGCTTACGGCGCACCACCATGAAGGAGTATTTGATGAACAATATTATGTTTCTCAATAACAGTTATTTTGTGAACACGTATCCATGAACTAAGCCTGTCTATGTATACAACACTATTGAGAGTCACTCACACAATGTGTTAACATAAATTAATACACACTGTACAGTAGAAAACAAACACACTTTGTGACTAAGTACAGGACAAAATAATAAAGCACAACCACACAATATCAATACTGCACTTTCAGAGCAGAGATACACAAGTCAGCACCGTGACCTGTGTGTTATCATGTTTCCATGAGCACACAGCAGTTTGAATATATTTGGGTTCCCTTCTACTTACAAGGAAGCAAGTAACAAGACCATTTCTGCTAATGCTTATCTTGATTATCATGAAATAGAGTTTTTTAAGAATATAAAGTAGTAATAATTTGAGAGGAACTTGCCTATCACTGTGGTGAGAATGGGACACAGATTCTGCCTTGTGTTCTGTTCACTTTCTCCCAGCAGGTACAAACAAACGATGAACGGTCCATGATATCAGTGTACATCTTGCCTGTTAAGTGATCTATCTCATGTTGTACAATACGCGCAGGCCAACCAGACACTTGCCACGTCACAGCCTTGCCATCCTCCTTCACACCTGCAACACAAAACAAAGTGTTTGCAGTTTTCAACTGATGATGTAAGTAAATAGCTTCAGTAAGCAATGCACTCCACTTTTCTTATCATGCAACTTTGAAATAATCATTTGGAACTGAACCCAGGCCACCTTGATGAAAGGCAAGCCAAAAAAACATATCTGAGGTGAGTGCTATGGATTTTCATTATCTTACAGCGAGAAAAGTTAATCTCGCACAAGCAGACATTCCGTTGTAACCAGCAAATAAAATACCACATTTTTACTTTAGTGTTGGCCAACCTTTGCTGGTCCATTAATCCACACTCTCATTCTCAGATAATACAAATTTACACTTTCTTTACTATGTATGGCAGGGGAAGTATTGTATTCCACTCAAATATTCAATCTTGAGACTTCATCGGAAATACATGTTTTGAGCTCCATTCAATAAAAAAAAAGGTCCTGTATGTATGTGTAAACAGCATAAGTCAAAAACAAAAAGTCTATAAATACCAAAATTGGAATTTAAGTTCTGCATCTCCCAACGATGTGGCAGTTAGACCTAGAAAATCCCTCAACTACATTTTACATGGAACATTTTTCAAATACAAGGATGATACAGAAAATGACAGACAATTTGATATAACTAAATAATAATGGAAGTTATCAACACACAAGTTTATTTACAAAGTTACAATATGTCCCTCTCTTTCTCAACATTGTGCTATCAGGGCATATACATATACATATATACGAGGTACGTCCAGAAAGTAAGTTCCGTTTCTATTTATCTCCGCAGCAGCGCTGCGATCGCAGTTCTGCAATGCGCGGTAGACGCTCTATATGAAGGAGAAGAAACATGCACCATTTTGAGATCGCTGTCAGACACATATGCTTTGTTGTGCTTGTTTACAATGTCGGTGTTGATTGAAAATCCCGCCGTTTGTGAAATCAGATCTGTGATTCGTTTTCTAGATGCTAGGAAAGTGAAACCAATTGAAATTTATCGGCAAATTTGCGAAGTTTATGGACAAAATGCGATGAGTGATTATATGGTGAAAAGATGGGTCCGACAGTTCAATGAAGGTCGTAGTGAAGTGCACGATGAAGAACGAAATGGGCGTCCATCTTTGGTTACAGAAGAATTGGTTCACGCGATTGATGACAAGATCCAGGAAAACCGCAAGTTTACAATTTCTCGCTGTGGAATTTCCCCAAAGCTCACGATCACAAATTCATGAAATTGTTACCGAAAAACTGAAATTTCGTAAACTTTGCTCACATTGGGTACCAAAGATTCTTACTGAGCAACACAAAACAAAACGGATGGGTAGTGCACTTCAGTTTTTAACCCGTTATGATGAAGACGGCGAAGAATTTCTGACACAGATAGTCACAGGAGATGAGACTTGGGTTTCTTACGACACCTCTGAAAGTAAGCGGCAATCAATGGAATGGAGACACACTTCATCCCCAGCAACGGTTAAGCCGAAACAAATCTTGACACCTCGATAAATGATGTGCACAGTGTTCTGGGCGTGGAAAGGCATCTTACCCATTGATTTCTTACCGTATGGTCAAACAATCAAAGCAGATGTTTATTGCGAGACGCTTAGGAAATTGCACCGCGCAATACAGAATAAGCGCCGAGGATTGCTGTCAAAAGGTGTTGTTTTTCTTCACGACAACGCACGACCACACACTGCAAATGTGACGAAAAACCTCCTATAGGGATTTGGCTGGGAAGTGTTTGACCATCCTCTGTACAGCCCTGACCTCGCTCCTAGCGACTTTCATCTGTTCTTAATCTCAAGTCTTTCCTTGGCAGTCAACATTTCAACAATGACGAAGAGCTGAAAGAAAGTGTTTCCAACTTTTTGAAGACACAGGTGGCAAACTTCAATGAAGAAGGTATACAAAAGCTTGTGCCACCCTATGACAAATTCCTGCAAAATTTCGGCAGTTATGTGGAAAAGTAGTTTAAGAGTTGTAGAATTTTGTGCAATAAATAATTATTCTGTATCTGTACACAATTTAATTTTATTACCAAACGGAACTTATTTTCTGGACATACCTTGTATATATCGCCCTCCATGGTGTAATGGTTAGCATGCTAACTTCATATACCCAAGGTGACGGGTTCAAACCCGGCAGAGGACAATGGATTTTTTCGGGCGTAAAAATCCTTAGCATGGCTTCCTTTGGAAGGGAATTAAAGCTGTTGGTCCTGTGTCGTAGATTTACAGCACGTAAAAGAACCTCAAGCCTGATAGAGAGTCCTCTGAGCTAAATTAATCAGCCTTTCACACCCAACATAGAATGGGACGCTGAGAACCACAGTAGTCAAAGAGCGTCCATAAATAAAATTCCATTTCATTTCAAGGTATTTATTGTCACATGGTACAGATGTTATACCCTTCCACTGCAAAACATCTGAGCCAAGATGTCACTGTCACTTTGAGGTCTTCATGGCTGGCAAATCTTTTCCATCCAAAAAGTCATGTACGGTGTCCAAAGTGAAACACCGGTTTTTCTGAATTCTTTTATCAACATTTGCTTTCAACTGCTCCATAACGATTGATGAACTTCCACTCTGGTCTTTATCGTACACACTGTTATGTTCTTCCTTGATTACTCGTAAATTGTGTCATTTCCTCACTGAAGACTCGTTCATTGCATTATCACTATACACTTGCGTTATTTGCCTGTAACATTCGATTGGCCGAGCATTTTGTGCACTCAAAAAAACGTATAAGTTCTTTAGCAGTGGAAGAGTATAACATCTGTACCACATGACAATAAATACCTTGATAGCAATGTTGACAAATAGGGTAAGGTAGTGTAACTTTGTAAATAAGGTTTTGTGTTGATAACTTTTGTTATCGTTTAGTTATGTCAAATCTTCTGTCACACTCTGGATGACCCTCGTAGTAATGCTTATCTCGATTACCATGATGTAGATAGAAGAATAAACTTTTATAAGAATAGTTTCTTGCAGAACATATAGCAAAAGCTTTGTGAGTGGAACTTATCCAATTTTTCTATTCGTACATTGTGACACTGACCTGAGACAATGACTTCCTTATAGCGAGGCACATCAGCAGAAAAACCTCTAATACTCTCACATGCTTCAGGAAATGTCACTTTGTTATAGTCGACAATTTTCAACTTTGGATTAATGAAAACCTGGAAAAGTTAACAACAATTAGCCTTGTCTTTGCTTCTCAACAACATCAAATACCTAGCTGTAACTTGACATGGCAAATAATGAATCATCATAAGCAATAGGTTTACTTAGTTTTAAACAAGTATTTATAAATGTATTTAATGGTACACAATATTTATGAATTTATATACAAAAATAATCTAAGAAGCTGAATCAATTTAAATTTTACAGACATTTAACATTACTATGTAGATATAGTAGGTTAACCATTATTTATAAATTATTTACCAATAAGATTTCCAAGTAATAAATATAGGCTGTCCAAAACGACAGCAAACAAAGATAGCAGTCGATTGGTTATACTTTGACTTGTCCGAAACTTGATGTCGCAACTTTCAAACCCTTCTATTTAAAGTTTTATGTGTGTTTAAAAATTGCACACATTTGGGATTAGGCAGCTAAGGAACAACAGTTGTCATATCCCACGTAAACAACCTCAGAACGTGTTATACGGACCACATAACAAAACCTACATGCTAGGTTTTCCATTACTAAGGTGACCTGTGCCGCGCTGACGTATCTATCAAACCACCCCTACACCACGGGACTGGGGCCTTCGCTACCAACCGGCATCTCTCTTGGAGTGGGCCAAGCATGTGCCATTTGGTTATGTACGAGTGCCTAATCCATGGTCATTTTATGGCAGTTTTTGTATGTGCCGAATTTAGAGCTGAAAATTATATTCACGTATCATGTATGATATGACCAAAAGGGTCCGCATCTTCGTTTGGTGTCCCTTTGAAATATCCTGTATTTAAGGTCTAAGACATAGGGTACAGTATACTTTTATTATTATAAAAATAATAATAATAATCTAATTAGGTACTGCCATTATTTACATGAAATTTACAAAAATTCACTAGCTTGAATATTGTATTCTTGTAGAAAATAAAATACCTTTTGTTTAAAGCAGTATTTTAGTAAATCTGAATTGTGGAACTTGTAAAGGAAGCTTGCTCAATAATTTGAAATATTGGTAGCTATGACTACCAAGAAGTAATTTATAAATAAATGTACATGAATGATATACGTTGTACATACAATTATGCTGTTGTCCTAATCCTAACATTAGTTTACCTTATACATACATTTGTCTAGGTAGCAGGCTACACCTTCAAGCTGTATGGTGCCAGATCTGGACTGTAGTGTCAATGAGTCAATACAAATTCCATCGTTACATTAGTTTACCTTATACATACATTTGTCTAGGTAGCAGGCTATACCTTCAAGCTGGATGGTGCCAGATCTGGACTGTAGTGTCAATGAGTCAATACAAATTCCATCGTTACCTTATACATACATTTGTCTAGGATGCAGCCTACACCTTCAAGCTGTATGGTGCCAGATCTGGACTGTAGTGTCAATGAGTCAATACAAATTCCATCGTTACATTATACATACATTTGTCTAGGTAGCAGGCTACACCTTCAAGCTGTATGGTGCCAGATCTGGACTGTAGTGTCAATGAGTCAATACAAATTCCATTGTTACATTATACATACATTTGTCTAGGTAGCAGGCTACACCTTCAAGCTGTATGGTGCCAGATCTGGACTGTAGTGTCAATGAGTCAATACAAATTCCATCGTTACATTAGTTTACCTTATACATACATTTGTCTAGGATGCAGGCTACACCTTCAAGCTGTATGGTGCCAGATCTGGACTGTAGTGTCAATGAGTCAATACAAATTCCATCGTTACATTAGTTACCTTATACATACATTTGTCTAGGTAGCAGGCTACACCTTCAAGCTGTATGGTGCCAGATCTGGACTGTAGTGTCAATGAGTCAATACAAATTCCATCGTTACATTATACATACATTTGTCTAGGTAGCTGGCTACACCTTCAAGCTGTATGGTGCCAGATCTGGACTGTAGTGTCAATGAGTCAATACAAATTCCATTGTTACTTTATACATACATTTGTCTAGGAAACAGGCTACACCTTCAAGATGTATGGTGCCAGATCTGGACTGTAGTGTCAATGAGTCAATACAAATTCCATCGTTACCTTATACATACATTTGTCTAGGTAGCAGGCTACACCTTCAAGCTGTAAGGTGCCAGATCTGGACTGTAGTGTCAATGAGTCAATACAAATTCCATCGTTACCTTATACATACATTTGTTTAGGTAGCTGGCTACACCTTCAAGCTGTATGGTGCCAGATCTGGACTGTAGTGTCAATGAGTCAATACAAATTCCATTGTTACATTATACATACATTTGTCTAGGATGCAGGCTACACCTTCAAGCTGTATGGTGCCAGATCTGGACTGTAGTGTCAATGAGTCAATACAAATTCCATCGTTACATTAGTTTACCTTATACATACATTTGTCTAGGTAGCAGGCTACACCTTCAAGCTGTATGGTGCCAGATCTGGACTGTAGTGTCAATGAGTCAATACAAATTTCATCGTTGCATTAGCATTGTGTAACAAACTGTGCCTTAGCCCTGTGTTTGGACGTTTTTAGAACACTTGCAGTAAGCAAAATTGTGTGTACTACCATTTTGCAGTCAGAGTTTTGGTTAACTATCTGTTTTGACGTTGTTGTAATGCTGATGGTAAACATTGACTGCCGATGATAACTTATCTGGGGAGAAGAGTGTAATGTTTCTCTTACACTTCATGTACAACCTCACCACTCCACTCTCAGCAGCATCTTCGTCAACTTTTCTCTACAACTAACAAGCTGTCATCAGTCAGGTGGAGAACCACGAGTGGTCTGGGACGTTCTTGTTAACTGCACCAGGCATGCTGTGTTCACTTTATTATTATGACCTAACATTTAGTTTTAATTTTATTGTAGTCGAATATATACACACGTGCTTCACAAAAACTTACTTATGTTTCATGAATTTTGATTGCCCCTCTGAAGAGAAGCCACTAATGAACTTGATCAATCTGAGAGAACATCAAGGATCCTCATGTCAAACAAGTGTGAAGTATTAGTGAGTAGCACTAGTGTGTAGCACAAGTGTGAAGCACAAGTGTGTAACACAAGTGTGAAGCATAAGTGTGTAGCACAAGTGTGAAGCATAAGTGTGTAGCACAAGTGTGAAGCACAAGTGTGTAGCACAAGTGTGAAGCACAAGTGTGTAGCGTAAGTGTGTAGCACTAGTGTGAAGCACAAGTGTGTAGCACAAGTGTGTAGCACTAGTGTGAAGCACAAGTGTGTAGCACAAGTGTGAAGCATAAGTGTGTAGCATAAGTGTGAAGCACAAGTGTGTAGCACAAGTGTGAAGCACAAGTGTGAAGCACAAGTGTGTAGCACTAGAGTGTAGCACAAGTGTGAAGCACAAGTTTGAAGCATAAGTGTGTAGCACTAGTGTGAAGCACAAGTGTGTAGCACAAGTGTGAAGCACAAGTTTGAAGCATAAGTGTGTAGCACTAGTGTGAAGCACAAGTGTGTAGTACTAGTGTGAAGCACAAGTGTGAAGCAAAGTTTGAAGCATAAGTGTGTAGCACAAGTGTGTAGCACAAGTGTGTAGCACAAGTGTAAAGCACAAGTGTGAAGCATAAGTGTGAAGCACAAGTGTGAAGCACAAGTTTGAAGCATAAGTGTGTAGCACAAGTGTGAAGCACAAGTGTGTAGCACAAGTGTGAAGCACAAGTTTGAAGCACAAGTGTGTAGCACAAGTGTGTAGCATAAGTGTGTAGCACAAGTGTAAAGCACAAGTGTGTAGCACAAGTGTGTAGCACAAGTGTGAAGCACAAGTGTGAAGCATAAGTGTGTAGCACAAGTGTGTAGCACAAGTGTGAAGCACAAGTGTGAAGCACAAGTGTGAAGCACAAGTTTGAAGCACAAGTGTAAAGCACAAGTGTGAAGCATAAGTGTGTAGCACAAGTGTAAAGCACAAGTGTGTAGCACAAGTGTGTAGCACAAGTGTGAAGCACAAGTTTGAAGCATAAGTGTGAAGCACAAGTGTGTAGCACTAGTGTGAAGCACAAGTGTGAAGCACAAGTGTGAAGCACAAGTGTGTAGCACTAGTGTGAAGCACAAGTGTGTAGTACTAGTGTGAAGCACAAGTGTGAAGCACAAGTTTGAAGCATAAGTGTGTAGCACAAGTGTGTAGCACAAGTGTGTAGCACAAGTGTAAAGCACAAGTGTGAAGCATAAGTGTGTAGCACAAGTGTGAAGCACAAGTTTGAAGCATAAGTGTGTAGCACAAGTGTGAAGCACAAGTGTGTAGCACAAGTGTGAAGCACAAGTGTGAAGCATAAGTGTGTAGCACAAGTGTGTAGCACAAGTGTGTAGCACAAGTGTGAAGCACAAGTGTGAAGCACAAGTGTGTAGCATAAGTGTGTAGCACAAATGTGAAGCACAAGTGTGTAGCATAAGTGTGTAGCATAAGTGTGAAGCATAAGTGTGAAGCACAAGTGTGTACCATAAGTGTGTAACACAAGTGTGTAGCACAAGTGTGTATCACAAGTGTGTAGCACAAGTGTGAAGCACAAGTGTGTAGCACAAGTGTGTAGCACAAGTGTGAACCACAGTGTGAACCACAGTGTGTAGCACAGTGTGTAGCATAAGTGTGAAGCACAAGTGTGTAGCACAAGTGTGTAGCACAGTGTGTAGCACTAGTGTGAAGCACAGTGTGTAGCACAGTGTGTAGCATAAGTGTGAAGCACAAGTGTGTAGCACAAGTGTGTAGCACAAGTGTGTAGCACAGGTGTGTAGCACAGGTGTGTAGCACAGTGTGAAGCACAGTGTGTAGCACAAGTGTGTAGCATACGTGTGAAGCACAAGTGTGAAGCACAAGTGTGTAGCACAGTGTGTAGCACAAGTGTGTAGCACAGTGTGTAGCACAAGCATGAAGCACAAGTGTGTAGCACAAGTGTGAAGCACAAGTGTGTAGCACAGTGTGAAGCACAAGTGTGTAGCACAGTGTGTAGCACAAGCATGAAGCACAAGTGTGTAGCACAAGTGTGAAGCACAAGTGTGTAGCACAAGTGTGTAGCACAAGTGTGTAGCACAAGTGTGTAGCACAGTTTGTAGCACAAGTGTGTAGCACAGTGTGTAGCACAGTGTGTACCACAAGTGTGAAGCACAAGTGTGTAGCACAAGTGAGAAGCACAAGCATGAAGCACAAGTGTGTAGCACAAGTGAGAAGCACAAGCATGAAGCACAAGTGTGTAGCACAAGTGTGAAGCACAAATGTGTAGCACAGTGTGTAGCACAAGTGTGAAGCACAAGATTGAAGCACAAGTGTGTAGCACAAGTGTGTAGCACAAGTGTGTAGCACAAGTGTGTAGCACAGTGTGTAGCACAGTGTGTAGCATAAGTGTGTAGCACAAGTGTGTAGCACAGTGTGTAGCACAAGTGTGCAGCACAAGTATGAAGCACAAGTGTGTAGCACAGTGTGTAGCATAAGCGTGTAGCACAAGCGTGTAGCACAGTGTGTAGCACAAGTTTGTAGCACAAGTTTGTAGCACAAGTGTGAAGCACAAGTGTGTAGCACAGTGTGTAGCACAAGTGTCTAGCACAGTGTGTAGCACAAGTGTGAAGCACAAGTGTGTAGCACAAGTGTGTAGCACAAGTGTGAAGCACAAGTGTGTAGCACAGTGTGTAGCATAAGTGTGAAGCACAAGTGTGTAGCACAGTGTGAAGCACAGTGTGTAGCACAAGTGTGTAGCACAAGTTTGAAGCTCAAGTTTGAAGCACAAGTGTGTAGCACAAGTGTGTAGCACAAGTGTGAAGCACAAGTTTGAAGCACAAGTGTGTAGCACAAGTGTGTATCACAAGTGTGTAGCACAAGTGTGAAGCACAAGTGTGTAGCACAAGTGTGTAGCACAAGTGTGTATCACAAGTGTGTAGCACAAGTGTGTATCACAAGTGTGTAGCACAAGTGTGTAGCACAAGTGTGTAGCACAAGTGTGTAGCACAAGTGTGTAGCACAAGTGTGTAGCACAAGTGTGTATCACAAGTGTGTAGCACAGTGTGAAGCACAGTGTGTAGCACAAGTGTGTAGCACAAGTGTGAAGCACAAGTTTGAAGCACAAGTGTGAAGCACAAGTGTGTAGCACAAGTGTGAAGCACAAGTGTGTAGCACAAGTGTGAAGCACAGTGTGTAGCACAAGTGTGAAGCACGGTGTGTAGCACAAGTGTGAAGCACAAGTGTGTAGCACAGTGTGTAGCACAAGTGTGAAGCACAAGTTTGAAGCACAAGTGTGAAGCACAAGTGTATAGCACAAGTGTGTAGCACAAGTGTATAGCACAAGTTTGAAGCACAAGTGTGAAGCACAAGTTTGTAGCACAAGTGTGTAGCACAAGTGTGTAGCACAAGTGTGTAGCACAAGTGTATAGCACAAGTTTGAAGCACAAGTGTGAAGCACAAGTTTGTAGCACAAGTGTGTAGCACAAGTGTGTAGCACAAGTGTGTAGCACAAGTTTGAAGCACAAGTGTGAAGCACAAGTGTGTAGCACAAGTGTGAAGCACAGTGTGTAGCACAAGTTTGAAGCACAAGTTTGAAGCACAAGTGTGTAGCACAAGTGTGTAGCACAAGTGTGAAGCACAGTGTGTAGCACAAGTGTGAAGCACAGTGTGTAGCACAAGTGTGAAGCACAGTGTGTAGCACAAGTGTGAAGCACAAGTGTGTAGCACAAGTGTATAGCACAAGTGTGTAGCACAAGTGTATAGCACAAGTTTGAAGCACAAGTGTGAAGCACAAGTTTGTAGCACAAGTGTGTAGCACAAGTGTGTAGCACAAGTTTGAAGCACAAGTGTGAAGCACAAGTGTGTAGCATAAGTGTGTATACTCGACTACAATTAAACTAATTGCTAGCTTCACACTGTACCACTTCCAGCAATCAAGAATCTGAACCTAACATGTATTGTTTTTGGCTTTAACTTGGCTAAATTTCTCAACCTGCTCGCTCCCTCTTCATTAGCCTGAATTGCTGTTTATGTGGCAAGCATGAGCATAATTAATCATTTTAGTGCATCTTTGTAAATGTGTTATTTATGGTGAAGTTCGCTTATCATCTGTTTCTAATTTAAAGGTTCACCTCAATCCCAGTTGGGGTCTCTCTTTTAAACTTGTATCATTACCAGCATAACAACAAGCACCAATATTCAAGAAACCTGTAATTTAATGCTTTTAAGGCACAACATTAGCAAATGACATTTAAAAGTTTTTTTTCAACATGTGTTCTTTGTTCAGAAGTTTATTCTGCTTGTGTGTATAGATAATGTTTTTCTTTAGGAAACAGCAATAAAGCAACTGTCATGTGACAATAAGTGTCATTTCCATTGTTTAAACGATCACTGTGCGTGGCAACAGAGCATCACTTCCATTGTTATTGGTCTGGCTGTTCTGAGTAAATTAATCGTCCCCCAAGGTGTAATAGTTACCATGTTAGCTTCATATACCCAAGGTCACAGGTTCAAACCCTGCGGAGGACAATTGATTTTTTTTCACGCATTAAAATCCTTAGCATGGTTTCCTTTGGAAGGGAAGTAAAGCGTTGATCCCATGTTGTAGATTTATGGCACGTAAAAGATTCTCAAGTCTGTTAGAGAGGCCTCTTAGCAAAATTAAGTGGTCTTTCACGCCCAGTATACAATTGGACGCTGAGAACCACACCAGTTAAAGAGTGCCCATAAATAACACGACATTTCCACTTGCATGTCAATTACAAAGAAATTCCATTTTAGTGATTGTGTGTTGACATTAAAAGAAAATAATTTTGGGAGTATACTGTACTGCAGTTATAAAGCGGAGATGTAAATGGTGTTTGTTACCTTGAGAGGGTACACACACATGTGTCTTATTTTGAAAACGTCAGGTGGAAATGTAGCAGCTGCTTGAGCAGGGAATTCTGTCACAAATATCTGCAAAGGGACTCCTATCTGTGGCGCTGATAATGCTGCAGCCCCATAGTCGCGCATCACGTAGCACATCTGCTGGACCAGCTGAAACAGTAACACACTTCATTAGCACAAACTGTCTTATTACTTGCTTCCAAGAAGGCAATACACTAGGATAAAATGATAGTCAAATGTGGTTGCTGTGGGATTGAAATCAGGTTCCTTACGTGGTCAGGAGTTGACAACTTCCCATATCAGAAAAGTATAAGTATTTTAAAATTGAAATCAATAACACGGAATGTCTTAAACTGGTTAACTCCTCAAAAAAATTGTATATAACATAAATTGTGTGTTTTTAACAAAGGTTACATTTTTATGCAGCAAGTTGTAAAAATCTTTGTGTCATACTTGGATGATAATAAACTTAAATACCAAGTTGGGGATGAAAGAACACTTGAGAAGCACTACATACAAATCTGCAGTAGCACATCATTTTTGGTCTGGAAATTATAACACAAAGGAAGAAATAGAGTTAATTAAATATGTAAAAAACCTTTGGTACTACAAATTTGTTGACACGAGTAGAGGGCAGCACACAACCACCTGTTGCATGTAGCATCAGTCATGCCCACAACTGAAGATAAAGTGCTGAAACCGGTCTTCCGAAACGAAGGCAAAGTTGGAGCAAAAAGTGTAGCAAGGTGACTCATTACATTTAAATTTCAACAAGTTTGGTATTTTATGGACTCTTCATTTTTTAATTTTCATGTTCACAGACACATGTATAAACAGACCTTTTTCTAAAAATGCTTTTTTGGATATAGGGAACTTTAAAACATGTATTTTTGGTGAAATTTTGGTATGGAAATTTTTGGTGCAATGCATTACCTCAATATACGATGTGCATGTAGAGAAAGTGAAAATGTAAGAATGATTGTATAAATGTGGTTAGTTATCGTGCTCACACACACACGGACCTTTTTCTGAAAGTGATTGTATAAATGTGGTTAGTTATCGTGTTCACAGACACGGACCTTTTTCTGAAAGTGATTGTATAAATGTGGTTAATTATAATGTTCACAGATACACGGACCTTTTTCTGAAAGTGATTGTATAAATGTGGTTAGTTATCGTGTTCACAGTTACGGACCTTTTTCTGAAAGTGATTGTATAAATGTGGTTAGTTATCGTGTTCACAGACACGGACCTTATTCTGAAAGTGATTGTATAAATGTGGTTAGTTATCGTGCTCACACACACACACACGGACCTTTTTCTGAAAGTGATTGTATAAATGTGGTTAGTTATCGTGTTCACACACACACACACGGACCTTTTTCTGAAAGGGATTGTATAAATGTGGTTAGTTATCGTGTTCACAGACACGGACCTTTTTCTGAAAGGGATTGTATAAATGTGGTTAGTTATCGTGTTCACAGACACGGACCTTTTTCTGAAAGGGATTGTATAAATGTGGTTAGTTATCGTGTTCACAGACACGGACCTTTTTCTGAAAGGGATTGTATAAATGTGGTTAGTTATCGTGTTCACACACACACACAGACCTTTTTCTGAAAGTGATTGTATAAATGTGGTTAGTTATCGTGTTCACACACACACACACGGACCTTTTTCTGAAAGTGATTGTATAAATGTGGTTAGTTATCGTGCTCACACACACACACACACACGGACCTTTTTCTGAAAGGGATTGTATAAATGTGGTTAGTTATCGTGTTCACAGACACACGGACACACACACACGGACCTTTTTCTGAAAATGCTTTTTTTAGATAAAGGGGACCCTAAAACATATATTTCCGGTGAAATCTCGGTATGGAATTTTTTGGTGCAGTGCAATACATTCTCTATACACTATGTACATAGCTCCTATAGAGAAAGTAAAAATACAAAACACAATTTTTACTTTCTGTACTCAGTTGGTAGAGAAGGTATTGCAGTGCACCTGAAATTTGATGCTGATATTTCACAAGAAGTACACCGTCTTGGGTCCCCTGTGGCAAAATAACATTTTTAGGAAACGGTGTGTACATGTCTGTCAACACAATTACTAACAAACAAAAAGTCAATAAAAACACAAACTTGGTATCTCAGTTTAGAATCTTCCAAGAATGCAACAGAGAGATTTTCAGGTAAATCCTCCACCCTAAATTACCTTAAATAACAAATTTCCAAAAATTTGATTTTCTTAAAATTGGCTGAAACCATTTTGATTAAAATACTGAAAATTAAAGATATTTACATAACAAACAAAATGTATATCTTGCATTTTCAGAGAATAGCTTCTGAAGACCTCTTTATTTTGGATGAATTCTGCATAATTAGTAAGCTGTGAGGGACAAAAACCTACTACACAAACATGTAGAACTCATTAAAACACACAATTTATGTAATTTATGTATGTGGAATGGACCATTTCTGAGATATTCTTTGATATTGGTTTCAGTTTTAAAATACTTACTATTCTCATGCGGGAATTTGTCAATTCTAGCCATTCAAAGAAACAATTTCAACCAGATTTTAAAATATTTGACTATCATTTTATCCTGGTATATTCCCTTGCACTTATAAAGAAGCAAGTAATAAGTCTATTTCTGTTAATGTTTATCTTCATTAGCATCAAGTAAATAGAACCATATGTTTTTTAACAATAAGTTGTTACAGAGATGCAGAGAAAGTCATGTGAGTTTTCTAGTTTTGGAACAGGTATATCAAAGAAAGATTATCCTGGAGACTGAGATAATAGTCATATGTAAATGTACATGATATCAAAACTAGACAGAGAGTGGAGTTACACAAACCCAGTGCTAGCTTCATTTGTTACCAAGATGATCAGTAATGTACGTGATATCAATACTAGACACAGATTGGAGTTACACAAACCCAGTGCTAGCAAGATGATCAGTAATGTACGTGATATCAATACTAGACACAGATTGGAGTTACACAAACCCAGTGCTAGCTTCATTTGTTACCAAGATGATCAGTAATGTACATGATATCAATACTAGACACAGATTGGAGTTACACAAACCCAGTGTTACCAAGATGATCAGTAATGTACGTGATATCAATACTAGACACAGATTGGAGTTACACAAACCCAGTGCTAGCAAGATGATCAGTAATGTACATGATATCAATACTAGACACAGATTGGAGTTACACAAACCCAGTGCTAGCAAGATGATCAGTAATGTACGTGATATCAATACTAGACACAGATTGGAGTTACACAAACCCAGTGCTAGCTTCATTTGTTACCAAGATGATCAGTAATGTACATGATATCAATACTAGACACAGATTGGAGTTACACAAACCCAGTGTTACCAAGATGATCAGTAATGTACATGATATCAATACTAGACACAGATTGGAGTTACACAAACCCAGTGCTAGCAAGGGAAATGTATTGCCCAGTTGGTACTTGTCTGGCCATCCTGCTAGTTTTCATCTTATATTAAAAACACTCTTTTTGGAATATTAATAATGAGTAATTGTACAACAAAAATCTGATGTGTTCCATTCACATGACTTTCTCTACATCTCTGCAACAAATTATTGTTAAAAAGCTTATGCTTCTATTTACTTCTTGCTAATCGGGATAAACGTTAGCAAAAATAGTCTTATTACTTACTTCCTTGTAAGTAAAAGGCAAATAGGGGAGTAGCATAGGTTAAAGTGATAGTCAAAAGATGGTTGCTATGTGACTGAAGTTCCTTTGTTTGTATGGACATGAGTTGACCAATTCCTGTGTGAGGAAAGTATAAGTTTTTTAAAACTGAAACCAAAAAATAGGAATATCTCAAAAATATACAAGTCCAAGAAAAAAAATGTATAAAACATAAATTGTGTCTTTTAACTAACTCTACACTTTTGGTTAACTAAGGTTTTGCATATCTCTTACCAGTTACCAGTTATCCAAAATTCATCCACAATAAACTTGTCTTCAGAGGCTATTCCCAAAAACTCAAGATATACATTTTATTTGTCATGTAATAATTTTAAATATAATAGATTTTAATCAAAATTGTTAGAGCCATTTTTGAGAAAGTCAACATTTTTGAAAAAAATTTTCCATGTGAAGGGTAGTTGAGGGTAGGGGGATTTTCTTGAAAATCTTTGTTGTATCCTTGGAAGATACAAAACTTAAATACGAAGTTTGGTATTTAACAGTATTTTTGTTTTTGAGCTATGTTGTCCCCACACATGCATGCACACTCACACAGACACACAAGAACCTTTTTCCAAAAATACTTTTTTTTGGATTCAGGGGGAACCAAAACATATATTTATGGTGAAATTATGGTATGAAAGTTCTGACTGGATGCAATACCTTCTCCATATTCTATGTGCCTAATACATGTAGAGAAAGTACAAACGTATACATTAGTAGTAATTAAATATCTAGTGGTGATGGTCAAAATGGTTGTGTGAGGGTTGGTTTTCTGTATGACCGTGTTGAGGGACTTGCTAATAGAACCAGACATTCAAATAAGAAGAGCAGAACCGGGAAGTGGTGAGAGAAAAGGGACATACTTGAGAGCCCCAACAGTTTCCAATATTCGCTCTTGTCATGCACATTATTACTTTGTGTTGAGGGACTTGCTAATAGAACCAGACATTCAAATAAGAAGAGCACAACTGGGAAGTGGTGAGAGAAAAGGGACATACTTGAGAGCCCCAACAGTTTCAAATATTCGCTCTTGTCATGCACATTATTACTTTGTGTTGAGGGACTTGCTAATAGAACCAGACATTCAAGTAAGAAGAGCACAACTGGGAAGTGGTGAGAGAAAAGGGACATACTTGAGAGCCCCAACAGTTTCCAATATTCGCTCTTGTCATGCACATTATTACTTTGTGTTGAGGGAATTGCTAATAGAACCAGACATTCAAATAAGAAGAGCACAACTGGGAAGTGGTGAGAGAAAAGGGACATACTTGAGAGCCCCAACAGTTTCCAATATTCGCTCTTGTCATGCACATTATTACTTTGTGTTGAGGGACTTGCTAATAGAATCAGACATTCAAATAAGAAGAGCAGAACCGGGAAGTGGTGAGAGAAAAGAGACATACTTGAGAGCCCCAACAGTTTCCAATATTCGCTCTTGTCATGCACATTATTACTTTGTGTTGAGGGACTTGCTAATAGAACCAGACATTCAAATAAGAAGAGCACAACTGGGAAGTGGTGAGAGAAAAGGGACATACTTGAGAGCCCCAACAGTTTCCAATATTCGCTCTTGTCATGCACATTATTACTTTGTGTTGAGGGACTTGCTAATAGAACCAGACATTCAAATAAGAAGAGCAGAACCGGGAAGTGGTGAGAGAAAAGAGACATACTTGAGAGCCCCAACAGTTTCCAATATTCGCTCTTGTCATGCACATTATTACTTTGTCCTAAGCTACAAAGCAAAGCCAAGGCAGTTTTTTTTAAGGATCTAAACCTCCATCACTCCCACTGATTTTCACTACCACTTTCATTGTATATTCTTACACTTTCTATAGAAGTACAGGTATCAAAGAATCTCGTTGGATGTGTCTAAGCTTTACATGCAATAACAAACACTCAGAGCCTCTGTTAGTATTCAGGCTGTAGCACAAATGAAACTGCATCTCAGTCTACAAAATTCCACCATTATAAACAACACCTGATATGTTAATTCAACTTGCTTTCCCAGCAATCGGTGCTTATGACAAACTAACAACACACATGGATACTAAATTTCTGTCTCCAAACAGATGAACAGTTCAGCTGGAGAAACAGATAAAAATAATGTTACCAAACCTTGGCAGTCTATGCTTTGCAGTTCTGCTTAACGGAAACAACTTAAGAGCAGCATATTTTGAATACTTCCACTCGCTGATGAAATATGGAGTTATCTTCTGGGGCAATTCAGCAGGCAACTGTTTATATTACAAAAAAAGGGCCATATGTATTAATTGTGGCATTGCTTCCCATCATTCTTGTAGGCCATTATTTAGAACCCAAAAATTCTTACCCTTCCTGATGCATAGATATATTCTCTGCTGAACTATCTTATGATAACTTCACAACAAACCTTGCTGTGCAAGTGACTTACTTAGACCAGTAAATAGCTATAGTTCTTCTATAAAAGATGTTACTACTCTGCAATAAAAGTATATAATGACCTTCCAAGTGATCTCAAGCTATTAGGCAATTACAGCCAACATAAAATCTTTAACAGAAATTTACAGATTGTCTAATATACTCACTCCCCATATACTGTTGAGGAATTCCTTAATATCCCTACAAGTAAATATTAAATATATGGCAGATAATAATGATAGTTTATAGCATGTTATGTAGGTTTACTCTTGCAGTGGTGATGGCTTAATATATATATATATATATATATATAATTATTATTATTAATTTTCTCTTCTTCTCCTGCTTTATTAGAAAGATAGAAAGAAATAATAGTATTATTGGTGGTGGGTGTTCTATTGGTCATGATGCATGTTCCGTTTGTATGACGTGTTCAACATCCCTGGCCTCTTGCTCGCAGCGGGACCAAATGAACAAATAAACAAACAAATACCGCGGGGAAGTGGCGCTGCACCATTTTCAGAATACATTTAGAGAAGTTTTTGCACATTGAACACGGACGTTCAGTTTGCAAGCTTTAAAGGGGCTCAATTTAATAATGGAATGTAGATTTAACTTTTGGAAAGTTAACTTACATCTTTTATTTCTTTTGTTTGAATGTCTTCTGGCTTCACTAGCTCCGCTGGTTGACGTAGCACTGGATCTCCAATCTGACATATATGTATAAAAGGGGGTTTATCTGGAGAAGGGTACCAAAATTCTTTGTATAACCTCTTAAATTTACGTAAAGTGATCAAATTTCGGCAAGAGGAGGCATTAGCACACCATGCAATACGTAACAGATATCCAGAGTGTTGAATTACACCTATCATTATCTTTGGGGTTAAAATTAAATACACAGGCTTCCAAAATATTAGATTTCGTTTTGATCATAACCTCAACATCTATACATTACGTCTGATTACGTCCAAGAGGAAGCAAGACACCGGCTATTCAGAGTTGCCAACACGTCACAGAACAGATAAAAGTTGTTATTTGAATCTATATTGAAATATCTATATCTGTGGCCCAAATATAATATTTAAGTAGGAATATTCGCGCATATTGATAATTTTTCGAAAACCCGCAATTTCGCAAGAAAAATTAATTGTTGGTGCACTCGGAGTTTGACCCAATAAGAGCAGAAAAAGTAACCGATTCCCAAATATGTATTAGATATGGGGCGATTCATGAACAAATAGTTCATATGAACGACTACAAGGAAAGAATCCCAAGAATTGTATCAATCGTGGCATGAATCGAAAATAATAGCATGAATCGTATCAACCTTAGCAGGTGTCGTCGTTCTAAAAGAATCACGAGAATCATGCTAGTCTCGACATGAATCGTCGCTCAAACAGAATCGCCTGAATTGAAATGCATAACGTGAATCGCTTCAACCATAGCAGGTATCGTCGTTCAAAAAGAATCGTGATCAGGTATTGCGGTTTGTTTCTCTTTTGCTTCCATCTTTCGAAGTACCAACGCTTCGACGAAAATTATCGAGTGCGCACGAATATGTGTACCGGGATTTATAACCATTTACTTTATTGTGGGAAAATAAATAGTGCTGAGGCCGTGAGGCTAAATATAAGAATATATAACGTATATAATAAAAGCGCGGGTTAGAATTTACAACTGTTTATATATATATTTATTTTTTACAGTAACTTAAATACAATATACCTACAGCTAAATCGTCACTACATTAGCAAGATATATAATTTCAAAAACAAAATTTTACGACAGATAAAGGAATTATGCTCCAACATAATAGGTTTAGAAACATACTATTCTAATGCACTAAAATTACCTCGAATATCAGAAAATAATAATTATTCTGGGTACTAGCGTTGCCTTATAATGACGTACATGACTTATGATGCGCAACCGCGATAGTGATGAATAATAATTACTCTGCATATTAACATTACTCAAATTCCGCCATGCAGTCGATGTTTAGGTGTAAATTTTAGATTTAAACAAACTTTTAATATTTCTTTCTTTTTTTCCAGTAATGGAGGAAATTTTACCAAATATGTTTGCAATAGATGGAAAAGAGAGGAACGTTTTTATATAAATTGTTGTTTTTATGCTAAATGAGCTATCATATGACTATCATCCCCGTGTACAATATAAGTCAAACACAGAAAAGGCATGGCGACGATTAATGAATCGTAAACAATCGTATGAATCGATTCATATTGGATGAACGAATCATATGAATCGACTACTGAACATTATTATTATTATTATTATTATTATTATTATTATTATTATTATTATTATTATTATTATTATTATTATTATTATTACTCATAATCCAAAGAAAGGAAAACCTGTACTCGTGTACATCTCCTTAAAGCACAGGATGTATGTTTTAAGTACATGTTTTATGCAGATAGCCTTTTCATAGATATTAATTGTCGTCTTTGGTTTAAATTTTGAAATATTTATAGTATGTGTATAAGATATTTACATGACAAATAAAATTTATATTTTGAATTTTCTGGGAAGAGCCTCTGAAGACTTCTTTATTCTGGATGAGTTTTATATAGGGTGTTCAGATTTATTCGGTCTTAGCATGATGTCAGTACTAGATAGCGAGTTTATCACGTGTTGTCTCTTGCAGAGGACTAGCGAACGATGAGAAGTCAACGTATCATACCTTTCTGATATTTACATTTGGAACATTCGCTTACATACAGCATTTGTGCTGATAGGCGACATTTTGTTCCAGATGGCAATTAGCACTGAACCATGCACATTCTGAGAACGGTGGTAACTCCCATCTCGCGTGCAAGGAATGTACCAAATGTCCTGGTGAAAAACAGTTGTGTAACGCCCAGTACAGGAAAGCTTATATTGTACATCTGCACTTGAGGATATTAAAAAGTTTCAAAATTGAATTATATGCACTGATTTACAAAATAGCTGTTGAACAAAAGTTAAATAAAACCTTTCTACTTGCCCATGCGTCTCTTGGTTGAAGCCCAGTGGCGTATCAGTAACACCAAATGTAATAAAACAACTTGAAATACAGGTTCAAAGTCATTTGTATGATACATTACCTTCCGGTAAAATATATCTACCTTAATGACTCTACAATACAGAGTTAACGTTTTATTAGTCGCTAAAACCTGAACCGTTACTCGCTCTGCTTGCTCCTTTAACTCGGTTGGTCATATCGGACGATGAATGAAATTGGTGAAATGATACTCAAATGATATCGGGGTTCATGAAGCTTAAAGTACTTTAACCTGGTTGGTAATATCGGACGATAAATGAAATTGGTGAAATGATACTCAAATGATCTCGGGGTCCATGAAGCTTAAAGTACTTTAACCTGGTTGGTCATATCGGACGATGAATGAAATTGGTGAAATGATACTCAAATGATCTCGGGGTCCATGAAGCTTAAAGTACTTTAACCTGGTTGGTCATATCGGACGATGAATGAAATTGGTGAAATGACACTCAAGTGATCTCGGGGTCCATGAAGCTTAAAGTACTTTAACCTGGTTGGTTATATCGGACGATGAATGAAATTGGTGAAATGATACTCAAATGATCTCGGGGTACATGAAGCTTAAAGTACTTTAACCTGGTTGGTCATATCGGACGATGAATGAAATTGGTGAAATGATACTCAAATGATCTCGGGGTCCATGGAGCTTAAAGTATTTTAACCTGGTTGGTCATATCAGATGATGAATGAAATTGGTAAAATAATACTCAAATGATCTCGGGGTCCATGAAGCTTAAAGTACTTTAACTTGGTTGGTTATATCGGACGATGAATGAAATTGGTGAAATGATACTCAAATGGTCTCGAGGTCCATGGAGCTCTAAGTACTTTAACCTGGTTGGTCATATCGGACGATGAATGAAATTGGTGAAATGATACTCAAATGATCTCGGGGTGCATGAAGCTTAAAGTACTTTAACTTGGTTGGTTATATCGGACGATGAATGAAATTGGTGAAATGATACTCAAATGATCTCGAGGTCCATGGAGCTCTAAGTACTTTAACCTGGTTGGTTATATTAGACGATGAATGAAATTGGTGAAATGATACTCAAATGATCTCGGGGTCCATGAGGCTTAAAGTTACTCGACATTCGTCCTCTCAGGACAAGGGAAAATCCCGATAAAACCTTATCCGGGTAACTCACCCTAACCGAGATTCGAGCTCACGACCTTTGAATGCCAGAAAAACTGTAGAAATTCATATTTCTAAAAGCAAATGATATTTGTTTATATCTGACTGCTACCGGGTGAATAAAAAACATGTGAACCGGCTGTCTGTGCGGTGTCTCGGCTGTTGCCGTCTGCCGCTATCATAGTAAGACGCGGATGAAACATTTTTACTTACCAAAGTTACTAAAGGAGACACTGGTACCTCTTTAAGAAACTATCGCCCTAGTTCACGTTGACAAATGTTTTAATTCTTGCAGGTTTGTCTTGTACACTTTAAGTTACCCCACAGATAGAAATCACAATCTCTACTCATAATTCTGTCATCAAACACACTTTGAATTGTTCTCATCCAAAGATTCGCCTACGAGCTGTTGCAGAGTCCTGTCGGTTTTGTGAGGAACACTCGTCTGCGAACTGAACATGCCTTTACATACCAAATAGAACAGGTATCATTATTCAATGATATTTTCAAACCTTCTCTGGATAAAGACACGAGTGAGACCAGTTTTAATGTACGACAAAGTGATCAACGTCGTATCACAGTTTTAACAACTACTGCTGGATACAAAAAGCGGATAACAAAAGGAATATACATGTTATGAAAGAATTGAAAATTGACTCAATAATAGAAGATATTCAAAATAATTGTGGAAATTGGAGGTGTCATGCACTCAGAAGCCTGAATGAAGAATCCACGTCAAATATTACATTACAGAGAACAAGGAAGAAAACTGTCCGCTGAGACGATAACAGGCCCCTAGGCACACACATCATGATGATGATGACGATTATTTAAAACGTGCTTCTCTAAATTAACGTAGATCAAATATTGTATTGAAGTTGGTGTTAAAGCAGCTCCCTAACTTCATTAATAAAGTTACACCTACTTAGATAATACCTACACTATAGTAATTATGAATACGCTGAGACTGTAGAGTTAAATCAAAATATTAAGGTCCATGAGAGCACCTAGTGTTTCACTGTACTATTATTATTATTATTTATTTGTTTATTTTTAATTCAGAAAATAATTATAATATGACATATTAAACCTAATATCAGTGAACAATTTTCAATCGAATCTCGCTTAAGATGAGTTAACCGGATAAGGTTTTTTCGGGGTTTTCCCTTATTCTCAGAACACGAATGTCGACTAACTTTGAGCTCCATGGACCACGAGATCATATGAGTGTCATTTCACCAATTTCATTCATCGTCCGCTTTGACCAACCAGGTTAAAGTGCTTTAAGCTTCATGGACCCCGAGATCATTTGAGTATCATTTCACCAATTTCATTCATCGTCCGATGTGATCAACCAGGTTAAAGTACTTTAAGCTTCATGGACCCCGAGATCATTTGAGTATCATTTCACCAATTTCATTCATCATCCGATATGACCAACCAGGTGAAAGTACTTTAAGCTCCATGGACCCCGAGATCATTTGAGTATCATTTTACCAATTTCATTCATCGCCCGATATGACCAACCAGGTTAAAGTACTTTAAGCTCCATGGACCCCGAGATCATTTGAGTATCATATCACCAATTTCATTCCTCGTCCGATATGATCAACCAGGTTAAAGTACTTTAAGCTCCATGGACCCCTAGATCACTTGAGTATGATTTCACCAATTTCATTCATCATCCGATATGACCAACCAGGTTAAAGTACTTTAAGCTCCATGGACCCCGAGATCATTTGAGTATCATATCACCAATTTCATTCATCGCCCGATATGATCAACCAGGTTAAAATACTTTAAGCTCCATGGACCCCGAGATCATTTGAGTATCATTTCACCAATTTCATTCATCGTCCGATATGACCAACCAGGTTAAAGTACTTTAAGCTTCATGGACCCCGAGATCATTTGAGTATCATTTCACCAATTTCATTCATCGTCCGATATGACCAACCAGGTTAAAGTACTTTAAGCTTCATGGACCCCGAGATCATTTGAGTATCATTTTACCAATTTCATTCATCGCCCGATATGACCAACCAGGTTAAAGTACTTTAAGCTTCATGGACCCTGAGATCATTTGATTATCATTTCACCAATTTAATTCATCGTCCCATATGACCAAGCAGGTTAAAGAACGATAAGCTACATTCTTATATGTAAACTTATAGTAAACATTGTAGATAATTGAAATCAACCATAACAAATGCTTTGTGTTTTATGCGCAATGGGAAATTTGGTTGTCAAGTAGTGGGTATAAACATGTCGGATAGATTCCGGGTCAGATTGCTGAGTATTTACAATTAGAAAATCCAAAGTCATATAGCGGACATTGAGACGTTCTTCTAGCAAATAGAGGCTCGGAGGTTGGGATCGGGAAGATGGCTATGTTGGTATTAGCAGTATAACTGAGTTGGTCTAATAAAGTGCCAGTTCAAGGCTGCTCAAGTCAAGGTTAAAAAGTCCATCATGATCAACATTCTTTATAATACTAATATTTTATATATTAATTACGGTTGATTTACCGAATATTTAGTTTCTGAGTTACACTGTTCACACACACAGACACAGAAACACTCACAGACACACACAGACACACATACAGACACACACACACACACTGAGACATACACAGACACACACACTGACACACACAGAGACACACTGACACACTCAGACACATACAGACACACACAGATACACACTGACACACACTGACACACACTGAAACACACAGACACACACCGACACACACAGACACACACAGACGCACATTGATACACACTGACACATACAGACACACACTGACACACACTGACACACACAGACACATACAGACACACACACTGACACACACAGATACAACAGACACACACACTGACACACACAGACACACAAAGACACACAGACACTGACACACAGAGACACACACAGACACACACTGACGCACACTGACACACACTGACACACACTGACACACACACTGACACACACTGACACACACAGACACACACAGACACACAAACAGACAAACACTGACACACAGACGCACATACTGACACACACACAGACACACAAATAGACACTCACTGACACACACAGACACATACAGACACACACAGACACACACTGACACATACAGACATACACACAGACACACAGACAAACACTGACACACACAGACACACACGGACACACACACTGACACACACTGACACACACAGACACACAAATAGACACACACTGACCACACAGACACACACAAACACATACAGACACAAACAGAAACATACAGACACATATAGACACACACAGGCACACACTGACACATACAGACACACCCAGACACACACACAGACACACACTGACTCACATACAGACACACATACAGACACACACATTGACACACACTGGCACACACAGACACACATACAGACACACACACACTGTACACACATTGACACATACAGACACACAGACACACACTGACACATACAGACACACACACTGACACACACTGACACAATACAGACACACACAGACACACATTCAGACACACACTGACACGCATATAGACACTTACAGACACACATACAGACACACACGGACACACACAGACTCACAATCAAATACACACAGACACACACAGACACACCAGACACACACAGACACATATACAGACACACACTGACACAGTCAGACACACATAAAGACACACACAGACACACACAGACACACACACGGACACACACATACAAACACACTGACACACACAGACACACACAGACACACACTGACACACACAGACACACATACAGACACACACACTGACACACACAGAGACACACAGACACACACATACAAACACACTGACACACACAGACACACACGTACACACAGACACACATAGACACACACTGACACACACAGAGACACACAGACACACACACTGACACACACAGACACACACAGACATACAGAGACACACACACTGACACACACAGACACACACAGCAACACACACGGACACACACAGACACACAAACAGACACACACTGACACACACAGACACAACAGACACACATACAGCCACATACAGACACGCACACAGACACACACTGACACACACACTGACACACACAGACACACTCAGACACACACAGACACACTCAGACACACACAGACACACTCAGACACACAGAAGCACATAGACACACACAGACACACAGACACACACAGACACACAGACACACACAGGCACACAGACACACAGACACACACAGACGCACACAGACACACACACTGACACACACAGACACACACAGACACACAGACACACACAGTCACACACAGACACACACAGACACACACAGACACACATACAGACACACACAGACACACACGGACACACACAGATACACACTGACACACACACAGTCACACATACAGACACACACACACTGATACACCAGAACAAAGACTCACATACAGACACACACTGACACACTCAGACACAGATACAGACACACACTCACTGATACACACAGACACACCAGACACACATACAGACACACACTGACACACCAGACACACACAGACACACATACAGGCACACACACTGACACACCAGACATATAGAGACACACATACAGACGTACACACTGACACACCAGACACACACAGACACACATACAGACACACATAGACACACACAGACACACACAGACTCACACAGACACACACACCAGACATACACAGACACACACAGACTCACACACTGACACACCAGACACACCGAGACACAAATACAGACACACACTGACACACCCAGACACATATACAGACACACACAGACACACACAGTGACACACACAGACACACACTGACACACACTGACACACACTGACACATACAGGCACACACACTGACACATACAGACACATACAGACACACACACTGACACACACATACACACTGACGCACACAGACACACACATACACACTGATACACACAGATACACACAGACACACATACCGACACACACTGACACGCACAGACACACACTTAGCCCACAGGCAGACACACATACACACAGACACACACAGATACACACAGACTCACAAGACACACATTCACACAGACACACACAGACACACACAGATGCACACAGACTCACAAGACACACATACACACAGACACATACTGACACACACACAGATACACACAGACTCACAAGACACACAGACACACACTGACACATACAGACATACACACAGACACACAGACAAACACTGAAACACACAGACAGACACACATACACACAGCCAGACACACACAGACACATACAGACACCCACTAACACACACAGACAGACACACATACTCACAGACACACACACAGACACATACAGATACACACAGACTCACAAGACACACAGAGACACACACAGACACCCACTAACACACACAGACAGACACACATACTCACAGACACACACACAGACACATACAGATACACACAGACTCACAAGACACACAGAGACACACACAGACACCCACTAACACACACAGACAGACACACATACTCACAGACACACACACAGACACATACAGATACACACAGACTCACAAGACACACAGAGACACACACAGACACCCACTAACACACACAGACAGACACACATACTCACAGACACACACACAAACACATACAGATACACACAGACTCACAAGACACACAGAGACACACACAGACACCCACTAACACACACAGACAGACACACATGCTCACAGACACACACACAGACACACACAGACACATACAGACACACACAGACACACACAGACACACACAGACACACACAGACACATACAGATACACATAGACTCACAAGACACAGACACACACAGACACCCACTAACACACACAGACAGACACACATGCACACAGCCAGACACACACAGACACATACAGACACACACAGACTCACAAGACACACAGAGACACACACAGACACCCACTAACACACACAGACAGACACACATGCACACAGCCAGACACACACAGACACACACAGACACATACAGACACATACAGACACACAAAGACACATACAGACACACACAGACACACACAGACACATACAGATACACATAGACTCACAAGACACAGACACACACAGACACCCACTAACACACACAGACAGACACACATGCACACAGCCAGACACACACAGACACACACAGACACATACAGACACACACAGACACACACAGACACACACCACACTCACAGTCTCACACACAGACACATACAGACACACACAGACACACACAGACACACACCACACTCACAGTCTCACACACAGACACACACAGACACACACAGACACATACAGACACACACAGACACACACAGACACACACCACACTCACAGACTCACACACAGACACACACCACACTCACAGTCTCACACACAGACACACACCACACTCACAGTCTCACACACAGACACACACAGCCAGACACACACAGACACACACAGACACATACAGACACACACAGACACACACCACACTCACAGTCTCACACACAGACACATGCAGATACACACAGACTCACAAGACACACAGAGACACACATACACACAGACACCCACCACACTCACAGTCTCACACACACACACACAGTCACACACACACACACACACACATATATATATATATATATATATATATATATATATATATATATATATATATACACAGGAATGCATTTCTTGTGTTCCAAGAGCCTCTAAAGATATATTTCCAGTAAGTATTGAATTTTTGGGTGGAATACATTACTTGTTATGAAGTAAGATGTGAAGGGATTGGGAACATAATGTTGGTTTTCCGAATAAACAAGTAATAAGGGGAATAACAAAAATAAGTTAATCAGGTTAGAATATTGTTTTATTACAAATAGCGTATATACAAATACTTGAAAGTATATATACACATCACACACTTGAGTCACGTTCATGTGATTATAAATTATTAATACTCTATTGTTTTCGAGGATAGGACAGACATAATATCTTTGTTGTTGTCAGCAACCTGGGCAGTTCATCCTTCCCGTGCAGCAACCTGAAATGTGCCAAATAATAATACTTTTTCATTGTATACTTAAATCATTTTAATAAACAAAATATTTACTTATTGTGCTTGTAAATAGACGTGAGCACTGTAAACATGAACAGTCAGCGGCAAGTTGCAAGCACGTAGCGAGCATCAGTCTGTCCAGCACCATGATAACGTGAGTATAGTGGAGTTAAACATCTGATGTGTTCCATTCACATGACTTTCTCTACATCTCTTCAACAAATTATTCTTATAAAGCTTGTGCTTCTACCTACTTCATGATAATCGAGAAAAATTAGTAGAAAGTCTTATTACTTGCTTCCTTGCAAGTAGAGGGGAAATAAGGGAGTACCATAGGTTAAAGTGACAGGACAGGAGGTGACAAGTTCCTGTATGAGAAAAGTATATTTTTTTAAAGCTGAAACCAAAAACAGGGAATATCTAAAAAAACAATCAATCAACTTCACGAAAAAAATGTATATTACATAAATTGCGTGTTTTAATGTGCTCTATATTTTTTGAGTGGTAAGTTTTTGTCTATCTCTTACGGTTTAGCAGCTATACAAAATTACGTAAAATTCATCCTGAATAAAGTACTCTTCAGAGGCTATCCCCAGAAAATTCAAGATATACATTTTGTCAGGGAAATATCTTTAATATATGATATTTTAATCAAAATCGTTAGAATAATTTTTTAGAAAATCAATATTTTCGAACAAAATTCCATGTAAAGGGTAGTTAGCGGTGGGGAGATTTTTCTCAAAATCTTCGAGTCGCATTCCTGGAAGATACTGAAGTTAAATACCAAGTTTGTACTTTACCGACTTTTCGTTTTTGAGTTATCGTGTTCACAGACACAGGACCTTTTTCTAACAATGCTTTTTTTGGATACAGGGGAGCCTGAAACATATATTTGCGGTGAAATCTCGGTATCGGATTTTTGGGTGGAGTGCAACACCTTCTCTATGCACTATGTACATAGTACGTGTAGAGAAAGTAAAGAATGCGAGGGGAATGTGTGTGAGTCTGTAGAGGCACAGCCACCTTGAATCGCTTCCTAGAATCAAATCTGCTTGTCTTTCTCAACACATCGCAAAGAAAACATCTTCTTAAAAAAGACAATTGTACTTCATGCAAATCGAAATGAATAATAACAGAAATAGTCTTATTACTCGCTTCCTTCTAAATAAATATCTACACTAGGATAAAGCCAAAGTGGAATATTTTAAAAATTGTTAAAGAAAGTTATGTTAGCGCGGCTAGCAGTAGAATGTATGAAGCGTATCATGACCTCCCGTTTGAGAAAAGTTGAAGCAGTTTAAAATTGCTACCAATAACAAGAAATATCGTGGAAACGGTTAACTCTAGGTATATGACATAAACTGTGCGTTGTAACCAGATCTGTACAGTAAGTTTTTATCTACCTCTTTACGGTTTATACAAAACTGATCCGGAGGTCTTCAGAGACTATAGCTCTATGGCACGACAGCTCACGGGGAACCTTGGCCTACCGCCCGGCCGCTGCGTCCCCCATCTCTACGTCATGGATGGGGTGCGGTCCTCTTGACCTGGAGCCGCTACTTCTCCATCAAGTAGCTCCTCAGTGAGCTGAGAGCACCCCGGGCCAGGTCTACCTGGGGATCAAACCCAGGTCTCCCGTTTGGTAAGGTCTTCAGAGACTATTCCCAGAAAATGTAAGATAAATGTTTTATTGCCATGTAAACATCTTTAATTTTAGAGAAATTCTTGAGAATATCAAAACGGTAGCTTGAGGTGGGGGATTTTCTTGAAAATGTTTATGTCGCATCTTGAATTAAATATCAAGTTCGGTATTTAACGGACTTTGGTTTTTGTAAAAAGTCATTTTTCTTTTGATTCAGTTGAAACAAAACAACTCTTCCACCACTTATTATACGAAGTAAAAAAAGAAAAGAAAACCTCCACTTGGAAAATTATTTACCTAACGATGTGTTAGATAAATGCAAGGTTAGGAAATTATTATTTTAAAATATATAGTATTGAAAGTTTAGTAGAAGCATTGGTAAACTCAACATAACATTTCAATAACTTTGGATAACACATCTTTGATAACGAGACGAATGGCAAACGAAAACAATTAGCATAACAAAACTGGTGAGCAGATTTGCAAATTCAAACATTGCTCGCTTCAACTTCGCATTTTCAATTTTGCAAAATGTGCCCACTAGTTAAAACCTGCAGGCGCTATTCCAGTTCAGTATCTTCCAAGATGCGACACGAAGATTCTCCCACCACAAACTACCCTTTACATGGAAACATTTTCCAAAATATTCATTTTCTCAAAAATGGCTCTAACAATTTTTATTAAAATATCGTATATTAAAGATATTCACATGACAAATAAAATGTATATCTTGAATTTTCTGGGAATAGCCTCTGAAGGCCACTTTAAAGTTTGCATAGCTGTTATACCGTAAGAGATAGACAAAAACATAGATTTCGTTAAAATAGGCAATCTATATCATATACAGTTTACACGTACTATACACAGGATGTGTAGAGAAGGTATTGTAATGTACCGAGATTTCATCAGAAATACATCTCTAGGGATCCCCTGAATCAAACAAAATATTTTTAGAAAAATGTCAGTGTGGGCGAGTGTGTATGTGGATTGCATAGCTCAAAACGAAAAGGCCGTTAGATACCAAACTTGATATTTAAGTTTGGTATCTTCCAAGGATGCGACACGAAGATTTTCAACAAAATTTTGATTTTCTCAAAAATGGCCAAACAATTTTGATCAAAATCTCTTATGTTTAAGATACTTACACGACAAATAAAAGGTATTTCTTCAATTTCCTGAGAATAGTGCCCAAAAATCTCTTTATTCTGGATGAATTTTTTGTTTGTTTAATTTTGCAATACTAGTAAACCGTGAGAGACAGAAAAACTTGCTACATAAGAATGTAGAGTTCCTTAAAACACACAGTTTACGTTGTATACTGGGTTGGCGATTTTGAGATATTCCTTGGTGCTCGTTTTAGTTTTAAAATATCTTTCTCATACAGAAATTTGTTAGGTCCTGTCCATGGATTGCAGTCATACAGAAACCACATTTTAAAACATTTGACTATCACTTTATCGTAGTGTATTGCCTTCTACTTACAAAGAAGCAAGTAATAGGACAATTTCTGTTGATGTTTATCTAGATTAGCATGACGTAAATAGAAGAACATCTTCTTTGAACATTTGACTATCACTTTATCCTAGTGTATTCCCTTTCACTTACAAGGCAGCAAGTAATAACACAATTTCTGTTGATGTTTATCTAGATTAGCATGACGTAAATAGAAGAATATGCTTTTTAACAATAATTTGTTACAGAGATGCAGAGAAAGCTATTTGAATTGAAGACATCAGTTCAAAAAGTGGACAGACGAACATGTTTCTATTACCGTTGGTTTGGGATTGGCGCGGGCTTAAAATATATTTGTGGTCTAGACTTCTGGTGGAATCAAATATTTAATGAGTTAAGTTTATCTCAAATGTATTTATATTCGCTTTTTTTTTTTTTTTTTTTTTTTTTTTTTGGTAGTGTTTAACGCCCGCTTTAACTACTAATGGCACCGCAGGCGGTATTCGCTTCTTGGTTTGGCTTCAGCAGTTGTATTAGTATCCAGTAGTAATACAGAGATGAGGGTGATCCAGAGTCTGACATAACTAAACAATAACAAAAGTACTCTGTTTCTCAACGTCATTGCCACCAAAGTTTCTACTGTCACGTGGTACACATGTTATACTCGCTCCTTGTTTGGCTTCAGCAGTTGTATTGGTATCCAGTAGTAATACAGAGCTGAGGGTGATCCAGAGACTCACATAACTAAACAATAACAAAGGTACACTGTTTCTCAACGTCATTGCCATCTAAGTTTCTATTGTCACGTGGTACACATGTTATACTCGCTTCTTGGTTTGGCTTCAGCAGTTGTATTAGTATCCAGTAGTAATACAGAGATGAGGGTGATCCACAGACTGACATAACTAAACAATAACAAAAGTAATGTGTTTCTCAACGTCATTACCACCAAAGTTTCTATTGTCACGTGGTACACATGTTATACTAGCTTCCTGGTTTGCCCACAGCAGTAGTATTAGTATCCAGTAGTAATACAGAGATGAGGGTGATCCACAGACTGACATAACTAAACAATAATAAAAGTACTGTGTTTCTCAATGTCATTGCCATCAAAGTTTCTATTGTCACGTGGTACACATGTTATACTCGCTTCTTGTTTGGCTTCAGCAGCTGTATTTAGTATCCAGTAGCAATACAGAGATGAGGGTGATCCAGAGACTGACATAACTAAACAATAACGAAAGTACTGTGTTTCTCAACGTCATTGCCACCAGAGTTTCTATTGTCACGTGGTACACATGTTATACTCGCTTCTTGTTTGGCTTCAGCAGTTGTATTAGTATCCAGTAGTAATACAGAGATGAGGGTGATCCAGAGTCTGACATAAATAAACAATAACAAAAGTACTCAGTATCTCAACGTCATTGCCACCAAAGTTTCTATTGTCACGTGGAACACATGTTATACTCGCTTCTTAGTTTGGCTTCATCAGTTGTATTAGTATCCAGTAGTAATACAGAGATGAGGGTGATCCAGAGACTGATATAACTAAACTTTGACAAAAGTACTCTGTTTCTCAAAGTCATTGCCAACAAAGTTTCTATTGTCACGTGGTACTCATGTTAAATTCGCTTCTTGATTTGGCTTCAGCAGTTTTATTAGTACCCAGTAGTAATACATAGATAGGGTGATCCAGAGACTGACATAAATAAACAATAACAATAGTACTCTGTTTCTCAACGTCATTTCAATAAAGTTTCTATTGTCACGTGGTACACATGTTATACGCGCATCTTGGTTTGGGTCCAGCAGTCATATTAGTATCCAGTAGTAATACAGAGATATGGGTGATCCAGAGACTCACATATCTAAACAATAACAAAGGTACTCTGTTTCTCAACGTCATTGCCACCATTTTTCTATTGTCACGTGGTACACATGTTATACCCGGTTCTTAGTTTGGCTTCAGCAGTTGTATTAGTATCCAGTAGTAATACAGAGATGAGGGTGATCCACAGACTGACATAACTAAAAAATAACAAATGTGCTCTGTTTCTCAACGTCATTGCCATCAAAGTTTCTATTGTCACGTGGAACACATTTTATACACGCTTCTTGGTTTGGCTTCAGCAGTTGTATTAGTATCCAGTAGTAAATCAGAGATTAGGGTGATCCAGAGTCTGACATAACTAAACAATAACAAAATTACTCTGTTTCTCAACGCCATTGCCACCAAAGTTTCTATTGTCACGTGGTACACATGTTATACTCACTTTTTGGTTTGGCTTCAGTAGTTGTGTTAGTATCCAGTAATAATACAGAGATGAGGGTGATCCAGAGACTGATATAACTAAACAATGACATAAGTACTCTGTTTCTCAACGTCATTGCCATCAAAGTTTCTATTGTCACGTGGTACACATGTTATACGTGCTTCTTGGTTTGGCTTCAGCAGTTGTATTAGTATCCAGTAGTAGTACAGAGATGAGGGTGATCCAGAGACTGACATAACTAAACAATATGAAAAGTACTGTGTTTCTCAACGTCCTTGCCACCAAAGTTTTTATTGTCACGTGGAACACATGTTATACCCGCTTCTTGGTTTGGCTTCAGCAGTTGTATTAGTATGCAGTAGTAATACAGAGATGAGGGTGATTCACAAACTGACATAACTAAACAATAAGAAATGTACTGTGTTTCTCAACAACACTGCCACCATATTTCTATTGTCACGTGGTACACATTTTATACTCGCTTCTTGGTTTGGCTTCAGCAGTAGTATTAATATCCAGTAGTAATACAGGGAAGAGTGTGATCCACAGACTGACATAACTAATTAATAACAAAGGTACTCTATTTCTCAACGCCATTGCCATCAAAGTTTCTATTGTCACGTGGTACACATGTTATACTCGCTCCTTGTTTGGCTTCAGCAGTTGTATTAGTATCCAGTAGTAATACAGTCATGAGAATGAACCAAAGACTCACATAAGTAGACAATAATCAAAGGTACTCTGTTTATCAACGTCATTGCCACCAAAGTTTCTATTGTCACGTGATACAAATGTTATACTTGTATCTTGGTCTGGCTTCAGCAGCTGTATTTGTATCCAGTAGTAATACAGAGATGAGGGTGATCCAGAGACTCACATATCTAAACAATAACAAAAGTACTCTTTTTCTCAACGTCATTGCCACTATATTTCTATTGTCACGTGATACACATGTTATATTCGTTTCTTGGTTTGGCTTCAGCAGTTGTATTTGCATGCAGTAGTAATACAGAGATGAGGGTGATCCAGAGACTGACATACCTTAACAATAACAAAAGTACTGTGTTTCTCAACGTCATTGCCACCAACGTTTCTATTAACACGTGGTAGACATGTTATACACGGATCTTGGTTTGGCTTCAGCAGTTGTATTTGTATCCAGTAGTAATACACAGATGAGGGTGATCCAGAGACTGATATAACTAAACAATAACAATAGTATTCTGTTTCTGAACGTCATTGCCATCAAAGTTTCTATTGTCACGTGGTACACATATTATACCCGTTTCTTGGTGCGGCTTCAGCATTTGTATTAGTATCCAGTAGTAATACAGAGATGAGGGTGATCCAGAGACCCACATAACTAAAAAATAACAAAAGTACTCTGTTTCTCAACATCAATGCCACCAAAATTTCTATTGTCACTTGGAACACATGTTATACTCGCTTCTTGGTTTGGTTTCAGCAGTTGTATTACTATCCAGTAGTAATACAGAGATGAGGTTGATCCAGAATCTGCCATAACTAAACAATAACAAATGTACTCAGTATCTCAACGTCTTGCCACCAAATTTTCTATTGTCACGTGGTACACATGTTATACTCGCATCTTGGCTTGACTTCAGCAGTTGTATTAGTATCCAGTAGTAATACAGAGATGAGGGTGATCTAGAGACTGACATAACTAAACAATAACAAATGTACGATGCTTCTCAACATCATTGCCATCAAAGTTTCTATTATCACGTGGTACACATTTTATACTAGCTTCTTGATTAGGCTTCAGCAGTTGTATTAGTATCCAGTAGTAATACTTAGATGAGCGTGATCCACAGACTGACATAACTAAACAATAACAAATGTACAATGCTTCTCAACATCATTGCCATCAAAGTTTCTATTATCACGTGGTACACATTTTATATTCGCTTCTTGTTTAGGATTCAGCAGTTGTATTAGTATCCAGTAGTAATACTTAGATGAGCGTGATCCACAGACTGACATAATTAAAGAATAACAAAAGTACTGTGTTTCTCAACGTCATTGGCACCAAAGTTTCTATTGTCAGGTGTTACACATGTTATAATCGCTTTTTGGTTTGGCTTCAGTAGTTGTATTAGTGTCCAATAGTAATACAGAGATGAGGGTGATCCAGAGACTGACATAACTAGACAATAACAAAGGTACTGTGCTTTTGAATTTCATGGCCCCCAAAGTATCTATTGTCACGTGGTACACATGTTATACTCGCTTCTTGGTTTGGCTTCAGCAGTTGTATTAATATCCAGTAGTAATACGGAGATGAGGGTGTTCCAGAGTCTGACATTACTAAACAATAACAAAAGTACTCTGTTTCTCAACGTCATTGCCATCAAAGTTTCTATTGTCACGTGGTACACATGTTATTCACGCTTCTTGGATTGGCTTCAGCAGTTTTATTAGTATCCGGTAGCAATACAGAGATGAGGGTGATCCAGAGACTGACATTACTAAACAATATCAAAAGTACTGTGTTTCTCAACGTCATTGCTACCAAAGTTTCTATTGTCACGTGGAACACATGTTATACCCGCTTCTTAGTTTGGCTTCAGCAGTTGTTTTGGTATCCAGTAGTAATACAGAGATGGGGGTGATCCAGAGATTCACATAAGTAAACAATAACAAAAGTCCTCTGTTTCTCAACGTCATTGCCATCAAAGTTTCTATTGTCACGTGGTACACATGTTATACTCGCTTCTTGCTTGGCTTCAGCAGTTGTATTAGTATCCAGTAGTAATACAGAGATGAGGGTGATCCAGAGTATGACATAACTAAACAATAACAAAAGTACTCAGTATCTCAACGTCAATGCCACCAAAGTTTCTTTTGTCACGAGGTACACATGTTATACTCGCTCCTTGTTTGGCTTCAGTAGTTGTATTAGTATCCAGTAGTAATACAGAGATGAGGGTGATCCAGAGCCTGACATAACTAAACAATATCCAGTAGTAATACAGAGATGAGGGTGATCCAGAGCCTGACATAACTAAACAATAACAAAAGTACTCTGTTTCTCAACGTCATTGCCTTCAATGTTTCTATTGTCACGTGGTACACATGTTAAATTCGCTTCTTGGTTTGGCTTCAGCAGTTTTATTAGTACCCAGTAGTAATACAGAGATGAGGGTGATCCAGAGACAGACATAACTAAACAATAACAAAAGTACTGTGTTTCTCAACGTCATTGCCTTCAAAGTTTCTATTGTCACGTGGTACACATGTTATACGCGCATCTTGGTTTGGCTTCAGCAGTTGTATTAGTATCCAGTAGTAATACAGAGATATGGGTGATCCAGAGACTCACATATCTAAACAATAACAAAGGTACTCTGTTTCTCAACGTCATTGCCACCATTTTTCTATTGTCACGTGGTACACATGTTATATTCGCTTCTTGATTTCGTTTCAGCAGTTGTATTAGCATCCAGTATTAATACAGAGATGAATGTGATCCAGAGACTGACAAAACTACACAATAACAAAAGTACTGTGTTTCTCAACGTCATTGCCATCAAAGTTTCTATTGTCACGTGGTACACATGTTAAACTCGCATCTTGGTTTGGCTTCAGCAGTTGTATTAGTATCCAGTAGTAATACAGAGATGAAGGTGATCCACAGAATGACATAAATAAACAATAACAAAAGTACTGTGTTTCTCAACGTCATTGCCATCAAAATTTCAATTGTCACGTGGTACGCATGTTATACTCGCTCCTTGTTTGGCTTCAGCAGTTGTATTAGTATCCAGTAGTAATACAGAGCTGAGGGTGATCCACAGACTGACATAACTAAACAATAACAAAAGTACTGTGTTTCTCAACGTCATTGCCACCAAAGTTTCTATTGTCACGTGGTACACACGTAATACTCGCATCTTGGTTCAGCTTCAGCAGTTGTATTAGTATCCAGTACTAATACAGAGATGAGGGTGATCCACAGACTGACATAACTTAACAATAACAAAAGTACTGTGTTTCTCAACGTCATTGCCACGAGTGTTTCTATTGTCACGTGGTACAGATGTTATACCGGCTTCTTGGTTAGGCTTCAGCAGTTGTATTAATATCCAGTAGTAATACAGAGATGAGTGTGATCCATAGACTTATATAGCTAAACAATAACAAAGTTACTCTGTTTCTCAACGTCATTGCCATCATTGTTTGTATTGTCACGTGGTACGCATCTTATACTCGCTCCTTGTTTGGCTTCAGCAGTTGTACTAGTATCCAGTAGTAATACAGAGATGAGGGTGATTCAGAGACTGACGTAACTAAACAGTAACAAAAGTACTGTGTTGCTCAATGTCATTGCCACCAGCGTTTCTATTGTCACGTGGTATACATGTTATACTCGCTTCTTGGTTAGGCTTCAGCTGTTGTATTACTATCCAGTAGTAATACAGAGATGAGGGTGATCCACAGACTGACATAACTAAACAATAACAAAGGTACTGTGTTTCTCAACATCATTGCCACCAAAGTTTCTATTGTCACGTGGTACACATGTTATATTCGCTTCTTGGTTTGTCTTCAGCAGTTGTATTTAGTATCCAGTAGTAATACAGAGATGAGGGTGATCACAGACTGACATAACTAAACCGTAACAAAAGTACTGTGTTTCCCAACGTCATTGCCAGTAAATTTTCTATCGTCACGTGGTACACATATTATACTCGCTTCTCGGTTTGGCTTCAGCAGTTGTATTAGTATCCAGTAGTAATGCAGAGATGAGGGTGAACCACAGATTGACATAACTAAACAATAACAAAAGTACTATGTTTCTCAACGTCATTACCACCAAGGTTTCTATTGTCACGTGGTACAAATGTTATACCCGCTTCATGGTTTGGCTCTAGCAGTTATATTAGTATCCAGTAGTAATACAGAGATGAGGGTGATCCAGAGACAGACATAACCAAACAATAACAAAAGTACTGTGTTCCTCAACGTCATTGCCATCAAGGTTTCTATTGTCACTTGGTACACATGTTATACTCGGATCTTGGTTTGGCTTTAGCAGGTATGCGTATCCAGTAGTAATACAGAGATGAGGGTGATCCAGAGACTGATTTAACTAAACAATAAAAAAAGCACTCTGTTTCTCAACGTCATTGCCAACAAAGTTTCAATTGTCACTTGGTAACCATGTTATACTCGCTCCTTGTTTGGCTTCAGCAGTTGTATTAGTATCCAGTAGTAATACAGAGATGAGGGTGATCCAGAGACTGACATTATTAAACAGTAACAAATGTACTGTGTTGTTCAACGTCATTGCCACCAGCGTTTCTATTGTCACGTGGTATACATGTTATACCCGCTTCATGGTTTGGCTTTAGCAGTTATATTAGTATCCAGTAGTAATACAGAGATGAGGGTGATCCAGAGACAGACATAACCAAACAATAACAAAAGTACTGTGTTCCTCAACGTCATTGCCACCAGCGTTTCTATTGTCACGTGGTATACATGTTATACTAGCTTCTTGGTTAGGCTTCAGTAGTTGTATTAGTATCCAGTAGTAATACAGAGATGAGGGTGGTCCACAGACTGACATAACTAAACAATAACAAAATTACTGTGTTTCTCAACGTCATTGCCATTAAATTTTCTATTATCACGTGTTACACATATAATACTCGCTTCATGGTTTGGCATCAGCAGTTGTATTAGTTTCCAGTAGTAAAACAAAGATGAGGGTGATCCACAGACTGACATAACTAAACAATAACAAAAGTACTGTGTTTCTCAACGTCATTGCCACCAAAGTTTCTATTGTCACGTGTTATTCTCTTACACCGCCAAAGAACCTATTCGTTTTTTTGAATGCACAAAATGTTCGGCCAATCGAATGTTACAGGCAAATAACGCAGGTGTTTCATGATAATGCAATAAACGAGTCTTCAGTGAGGAAATGGCAAATAATTTACGAATAGTTAAGGAAGGATATAATAGAGTTATGATAAAGACCGTTCATCAATCGTTATGGAGCAGTTTAAAGTAAATGTTGATAAAAGAATTCAGAAAAACCGGTGATTCACTATACATGAGTTTTTGGGTGGGAAAGATTTCTTAACAGGTGAAAACCTCAATATCTTGGCTCAGTTGTTTAGCAGTAGAAAAGTATAACATCTACATTGAAAACCCGGTACCACTTGACAGTAAATACCTTGATAGCAATTACGTTGAGAAATAGAGGAAGGTTGTGTTGATAACTTTCGTTATTCTTTAGTTATGTCAAATCGTTGGCTGAATCCTCCTCGTAACATAGATATGAAATCATAGAATTGTTGAACACTACTATGATAGAGATTTCTAACGCTTTACTACTTCACTACAACACAAACATACGGATTTGTTTAGGGTTTTCCTTGTCCTGAGAAGACAACATGTCGGCATCCATGTCATTCACCATCCGATATTATCAACCAGATTAAAGGACAATAAAATGTTAAATCTCTCAGGGATCCAAATATTCACCATCCGATATTATCAACCAGATTAAAGGAAAATAAAATGTTAAATCTCTCAGGGATCCAAATTCTCTTAAAGATTCGCTGGAGTCCGAAATTTAACGCTTGTCTTTTTAAAGTGCACCGCTCTTCAAAACATTAGCTGGTGTACAATAACCGCTACAAGCGTTGCAACTGTAGGTATTCAACCTAGGTACACAGGCTTCATAACCGTCGTAGGCTATTAACAACAACAATAACAATAACAATAATAGCAGTAATAATAAGAATAATAATATTAATAATACCTAATAAAACAATAATAATAACAACAATAATAATAAGAACAAGACAAAGACGAAGAAATTGCCAATGTGTTGCTCGGTGTGTTCCATTCGGCCGCGTCTGCTAGTTTCGATGTTTTCCATTCTGAAACTGCTGTATTTTTTTTTTCTGTTTATGGACACATTTTCTGTTTCTTAAGAGAACACATAGGTAGAAAATGCACGAAACCCTTGAATGAGTCAGCGATTGTTTATAGGTTTATTATTAGTAGTAGATCATCTAGTAGAATAATCTGTTTTAGTACTGATCATTAGGAATAATTTTATAGGAATTTGAATATGCGTGAATGTAACATCAGATAATCCTTTACAGTTTTAAAGCATTTGTTTTGTTTTGTTTTGTTTTCATGTGTTGAAAATGTTCCACATGATGCAGGTTATTTAATTTTATACAGATACTCCAAAGCTATAAGGGGTAAATGTGATTTATTATTTATCAGTTACCATTGCAGAATATTTAAATAACACGCTAAACTTACTGTCAAATATTGCTTCTCATATCTTTATAATTTTCTCAGAAAGTAGAGCATCAAATACAAATCTATTTCCAACATTTGTTAGAGTCAAAAAAGGTATTTATGTAAGTAAAATGTTTAATGTTTTCATCGTGTAGACCAGTTTGTTTACCATTAAATCAAAATTAATACTAAATCTCAAAACCATCCTAAATACTGTATTGTGTACAGTTGAGGTTGGTTTCAAAAATATAGCTATACTCATAAATACAGAATTTAGAAATTTCAATTATCTAAGGGTACTTAGCAATAAAACGCGTGTTTACCTGTAAGATAGCCATGACGACGAGAAGCACGGCTGCCACAATGTGACCCTTCATGTTGGTAGGCCTCAAAACAGAGGATTTACTCTGAGCTTTGTTTTGCTGGAAGTGAGGTTAATACCCGCAGCAATGCCTCAAGTTGCTCTCCTTCAGTATTAGGATAAGTCAGTGTTTACAGTTATATTTACATAAATAGATAGTTACCATTCATGTAGCGATTAACTTTGTTTTGCTGGAAGTGAGGTTAATACCCGCAGCAATGCCTCAAGTTGCTCTCCTTCAGTATTAGGATAAGTCAGTGTTTACAGTTATATTTACATAATTAGATAGTTACCATTCATGTAGCGATTAACTTTGTTTTGCTGGAAGTGAGGTTAATACCCGCAGCAATGCCTCAAGTTGCTCTCCTTCAGTATTAGGATAAGTCAGTGTTTAACCACAATCATATTTACATAAATAGATAGTTACCATTCATGTAGCGATTAACTTTGTTTTGCTGGAAGTGAGGTTAATACCCGCAGCAATGCCTCAAGTTGCTCTCCCTCAGTATTAGGATAAGTCAGTGTTTAACCACAATCATATTTACATAAATAGATAGTTACCATTCATGCAGTGATTAACTTTTTGCTTTTAACATTATATAAAAAATACACCACACAATAATTCTCAATTATTAAAATGCATTTTGAAACAATAATCTTTTATGTACAACTGCTCAAGGAAACATCACAATTAAGCACACAAATATTTATATTTATACAATAGTATTACAATAATAAATACAAATTAATCACAATTTTTCAGTATTACATTTTTACTTACATAATACTCAAAATACAGACTCTCAGGTATTATCAGTGTAATTCAGGTATTTTTCCATTCAATAGAATTGATTGAGTTTTAGGAATTTCTGCATTTCCTTTTTAAGCTTGGTAACATATCTAATACCTTTTATGGGATCAGAAAGTGGGCTGAATACTTTTATGGCACTATCTCTGAATGATTTATGAAACAGTTTAGTTCGACGGGTCTTTAAATTGAGATAAACATTAAACATTATTACTTGCTTCCTTGTAAGTAGAAGGAAATACACTAGGATAAAGTGATAGTCAATTGTTTTAAAAATTATTGTCTTGAGATTTTCATTGAAATTTGGTTCACTTTCAGTGACCAGGAATAAAACAAAAGAAACATGAATGACGGGGTTATTCACCATAATGTACTATAGATTCTGAATCTTAAAGTATTTACAACATTGTAAGTCCTTGGGGTATGTCATCTCAAAATAATTTGTCATTACCTTGTAGTTTACTGGCAGTCAGTTGAGGAATTTAATGTCATGTTGCCATGGTAGCGGAGTGGTAGAGCAACCTGGAGATTCGTACTTAAAACCCCGGCTAAGGAGTTGCATTATTCAGACTGACTCCTGTCTTGCAGACGGCTTGTGAGTTCCATTCACATGACTTGCACTACATCGCCGTAATAAATTATTGTTAAAAAACATATTCACCCAACGACTTAATGCTAACATTTATTTACGCTGAAATCTCAGTATCGAATTTTTGGGTGGAGTGCCATACCTTCTCTACACACTATGTACATATCACGTGTAGAGAAAGTAAAAAAAAATTAAATTAACAGGAATGACAAAAATGAAGTGCTTTAAACTTGAATCCAAAAACAAGGAGGCCCACCTGTGTGGTGTGGTGATAGCGTGTCTGCCTCCATTCAACAAATCGCGTGTTCGAATCTCGCTTGGGGTGAGTTACCCGGATAAGGTTTACCCTCACCCTGAGAAGACGAATGTCGAGTAATTTTAAGCTCCATGGACCCCGAGATCATTTGAGTATTATTTCACTAACTTCATTCGTCGTCCGATATGACCAACCAGGTTAAAGTACTTTAAGCTCCATGGACCCCGAGATCATTTGAGTATCATTTCATCAGCTTCATTCATCGTCCGATATGACCAACCAGGTTAAAGTACTTTAAGCTTCATGGACCCCGAGATCATTTGAGTATCATTTCATCAACTTCATTCATCGTCCGAAATGACCAACACGTTATATATACATACATACATTTATATATATATATAACAGCTTAGAAATCGGTAGACCGACAGCAAAAATGTTTTTAACACAAAATGTGTGTTTTAATGAGATCTACACTTTTTGTGTAGTAAGTTTTTGTATATCTTTTGCGGTTTGCCAGTTATGTAAAAGTCATCCAGAATAAAGTAGAGTTCAGAGGTTATTTCCAGAAAATTTAGGAGATACATGTTGTATGCCTCTAAATATCTTAAATATAAGAGATTTTAATCAAACCGTTAGAGCTATTTTTGAGAAAACAAAAAGTTTCAATTTTTTTTTTTCATGTAAAGCGTCGCATCCTAGGAAGATACTGAACTTAAATTTCAAGTTTGGTATTTAACGGACTTTTCTTTTTTAGCTATACTGCCCAACACGCGCGCGCGCGCACACACACACAAACATACACTTACAGACATACACGCGGACTATTTTACTTTCTCTATACGTACTATGCACACAGTGTATAGAGAAGGTATTGTATTCCACCCAAAAATTCGATGCCAGAATATCATAAATAGACGTTTTAGGGTGCCTGTATCCCTCCCAAAAAATTAGGAAAAGGTCCCGGTGCCCTTAAACATGATAACACAGAAACAAAAATAGGTAAAATACCAAACTTGCTATTTAAGTTTAGTATCATCAAGGATGCGACACGAAAATGTTGATTTTCTCAGAGATGGCTCTAACGATTTTATTACAATATCGTATATTAAAGATAACAAATAAAGTGTCCGAGAGCTTGTGCTATCTGAGAATATTTTTTCGGAATGAATTTTGCATTACCTCATTAAAACACACAATTCTTAAGTCATATACATTTTTTTCGTGGGGTTGACCACTTTTGAGATATGCGTTGTTTTTGTTTTCAGCTTTGAAAAACTTATACTTTTCTCCTACAGGAATTTGTGAACTCATGTCCATACAAACAAAGGAACTTCAGTCACATAGCAACCAGCTTTTGACTACCACTTTAACCTAAGGTACTCCCTTATACTTACAAGGAAGCAAGTAATAGGACAGTTTCTGCTAATGTTTATCTTGATTAGCGTGAAGTAAATAGAAGAATAAACTTTTTAACAATAATTTGTTGCAGAGATGTAGAGAAATTCATGTGAATTGAACACATCAGGCTCTTTTATGTATTCAGGAAGTCCCCAAACATATATTTCCAGTGAAATCTTGGTATTGAATTTTTTGGTGCTATACACTACGTACATAGAGATAGTGTATAGAAAGTAAAAATGCTTGTTTTAGAACTCAGGGGACCTGAAAACATATTTGCGATGAAATCTCGGCATTTAATTTCCTTAGCTACATTGTACATACGTGCTAGAGAAGGTAAAATACGTCTTGTGTTACATTCACCTCTACTTGTAGGTGCAATGCTAATAAGGAAAGCGAAAGTCAAATATTTGAAGATGGTATGGTGACTTATTGCAAGATTAGGAGGCAAATGTGATGTGTTCCATGCGCATCTCTTTCTCTACAATAAATTATTGTGAACAAGCTTATTCTTCTATCTGCTTGACGATGATGATGATGATGATGATGATAATGGTGTTTAAGGGCGCTCAACTGCCGAGGTCATAAGCGCCCTTATGATTAAAACTTGGCAATAGGCAGTAAGAAAATACCAAACAAAAAAGTAAACACAAGTAAAAGAGCTAACACAGTTGAAACGGAAGTAACAGAACTGTCCGGCCCTCTAACCAGAGCTGGATATAAAACTCCATCTAAAATCAACACATTAAAACCAAAAGAGTTTAAAAAACCGCTATCACACTAAAACGTCAAGGTAAAAGAAACTTTTGCTAAAAATTTAAAAACCCTGTCCACTGCTCTTGGGTCATCTGCCAGGACCTCAGCAAGAGAGGCCGGCATGCCCATAGATGACCGAATGTGTGCCAGGTGACCACACTCCAGCAACACATGACGAACTGTCTGTGCCTCCCCACAGAGCGCACAGACAGGAGCAGGTTCACGTTTAAAAAGGTAACTGTGAGTAAAAATACAGTGGCCAATTCTTAGCCGAGCTAGTACTACCTCCTCCCGGCGGAATAAACGAGAGGAGGTTACCCAGTTGACAGGGAGGTCCTTCACCTCTCGCAGCTTATTACCACGGAGAGCCGACCACTCCGCATGCCAAGTCGAAAAAACGGCTCTCCGTACAGCCACTCTAAAATCTTCTGCTGTTGAATGGGTAATCGTAACACTGGGCGCTGTGACTGCCGATTTCGCTGCCAAATCCGCCGTGTCATTCCCTGGCAAGCCAACGTGTCCAGGAATCCATGCGCACTCCACATTAAAACCAGAAGCGTGCAAAATGTGGAGAACGTCCTGGATGCGCTACACCAAAGGATGGTAATTGTACAGCTCACGAATGCTCTGAAGGGCACTAAGGGAATCACTAAGAATAAGGCAGTCACCTAATTTTCGACGTCGAATTTACAGAAGGGCTTGATAAATAGCATATAGCTCGGCAGAATATATAGATGTGCAACTAGGCAAACCGTAAGTAGAAGTTGCGGTGCCAGTGACAAAGGCACATCCAACACCGTCGGGGCTCTTACTACCATCGGTGTAAATACAAATACGGCCACTGTATTTGGATACAAATTCTAAAAAACAACGACGAATACTATCAAGAGGCGTAACAGATTTTCCGTAGAGCGTCATCCCGAGATCGACATGGGAGGTAGCGCGTAACCAAGGGGGTATACACTCTCTCCCTTGGATAACAGCCGAGGAATGTCAACATGGTGCTGGCGTAGAAGCTCACGGAAACGAAAACCTGCTGGCCTGGGGCTCAGAGAGCGGAGGCGGTATCGCTCGTGCAGCTCAGGGGAGAAAAACGCGTGATAGGTGGATGCCCAGGCATACACTTCAGCCCACAGCCATAATTAGCAAGCAGGACATCACGCCGACAACGCAGAGGAGGTTCTCTCGATTCGGCGTAGAGGCTAACAACTGGGCTCGTTGGAAAAGCTCCAACGGCCACACGGATGACCTGGTTATGGACTGTGTCTAACCTTCTGAGCACTGAAGGTCGAGCTGAAGAATACACAATGCTGCCATAGTCCAACTTCGAACGAATCACAGCACGATAAAGACGGAGCAATGTCGTCCGATCCGCACCCCAAGATTTGCCACTTAGAATCCGTAAAAGATTTAGAGAACGGTCACATCGTGCTCTAAGCTGTGCTATTTGTGGTGCCCAACAAAGTTTCCGATCGAAGATCAAACCAAGGAATCTCGCCTCGTCTTCGAAAGGAAGTAAATCTGGCCCGAGTCGAAGAGACGGCGGCATTTGCCACTTACGGCGCCAGAAGTTAACGCAGACTGTCTTCTCAGCGGAGAAACGAAAACCGTGTTTCGACCTTCAAGCATAGAGATTGTCCAAACACCGCTGGAGACGGCGTTCCAAAAACGGTGTACGCTGAGAAGTACAGAAGATGGCAAAGTCGTCCACGAATAAACAGGAAGAGACACCTTGAGGCACACATAGTGATATGGAATTTATCGCAATAGCAAATAGAGTCACGCTGAGTACCGAGCCCTGCGGCACTCCGTTCTCTTGAATAAAATGGTTAGAAAAAACCGAGCCCACCCTCACTCGAAAAACGCGGTCCCGCATAAACTCCTGAATGACCAACGGTAGGCGTCCACGTATGTTCCAAATGTGCAGAGAACGCAATATTCCCGCCCGCCAACACGTGTCGTAGGCCTTCTCAAGGTCAAAAAATATCCCAACTGTGGGGCTGTTCTTAAGAAACCCGTCCATAATCTGAGTTGACAGAGAGACAAGGTGGTCAGCAGTTGAACGTCGTCGTCGAAAGCCACACTGGATGTTCGTCAGAAGATTGTGGGATTCCAGCCACCACACCAACCGTCCATTGATCATGCGTTCCATCACCTTGCACACGCAACTGGTGAGGGAAATAGGACGGTAACTGGAAGGAAGATGGCGGTCCTTTCCAGGTTTAAGAATGGGTATGATGGTGGCCTCCCGCCACTTGTCTAGAAAAATGCCATCAACCCAGACACGATTATAGACCTCGAGTAGGAAATCTTTGCCATCAGAAGAGAGATGTTGCAACATTTGGACGTGGATACCATCTGGACCTGGTGCTGAGTGTCGTGAAGAGGAGAGTGCATTGTCTAGCTCTGCCAGGGTGAAAAGGCGATTATAATCCTCAAGGTTGCCAGAAAGAAACGAGAATTTTTGAGATTCCACCTGATTCTTAACTTTAAGAAACTCAGGGGAATAATTACCTGAGCTAGACACCTGAGCGAAAGCACTGCCTAAAGTATTCGCCACGTCAAATGTATCAACAACAGCTCCGGTAGGTGTTTTGAGACCGGCGATGGGCATATGGTTCGGTTTCCCAGCCACACGTCTTAACTTATCCCATACGACAGAGGAAGGTGTATGTCGATTAAAGTAACCCACGAATTTATTCCATGACATCTTTTTGCTATCCTTAATAACCCGCCTAGAATGTGCACGCATCCGTTTATAGTGTATTAGGTTATCCAGTGTAGGAAAACGCTGGAAATCCCGTAGAGCTCGTCTGCGAGCGCGAATAGCATCCCGACAGTCATCGGTCCAACAAGATACCGGAAATCCACGGCTGTAGCCAGTCGAACGCGGAATGGATTGCTCAGCAGCAGAAAGAATGGTCCCTGTGAGATGTTCGACCAAGTGGTTCACAGAGTCGTGCTCTTCGTAGCTAAATTCAGCCAAGTGGGGGTACAGTTCCCAGCTGGCGTGATCTAGGCGCCAACTAGGTAAACGGGTGGAACATACAACGGGTGTCAAGACACTAATACGACAAGGAAAGTGGTCACTAGAATGCAAATCCGAGATGATATTCCAGCATAAGGTGACTGTTAGCTGAGGGGAACAAATTGCAATGTCAATGTGTGAAAAACTATGAAATGCTTCAGAAAGAAAGGTGGGCTCTCCGGTGTTCAAGAGAGCAAGATTCTGACTATCCAAGAAGTCTTTAAGTAGCGTACCTCTCGCACAAGCCCGAGGAGAGCCCCAAAGAGGGTGATGGGCATTCACGTCGCCTACCAATAAAAAGGGTGGTGGCAACTGCGAAATGAGGTGTTCTAAGTCGCTCTGCGAGAGGTCCTCAGATGGAGGCAAATAGATACTGCAAATGGTGAATAAAGCGGAGGGTAGCTTAATGCTGACAGCAACGGGCTGGATTGCAGATTGTATGGGTACGGAGTTGGCAAAAATATCATCTCGAATAAGCATCATAGTGCCCCCATGTGCCGGGACACCGTCCTCCGGGGATAAATCACATCGTACGGAGGAGTACTGCCTGATGGTAACGGTGTCCTGTGGACGGAGCTTCGTCTCTTGTAAGCATACAGCCAAGGGTTCGTGCTGGCGTAGCAACAAGTCAAGCTCTGGTCGATGTGGTCGAATTCCGCGTATGTTCCAATGGAGGATAGCCATTGGGTATATTATGGGATAAGTTTCAAATCGAAAGACGCTTCTGCAGATTGGGATTAGCTGGTCGGTTCAATTTGTTCTTCTTAGGCGTTGGGCTAGTACTATTTTCAGGAGCACGATCCTGCCGTTTCCGCACTGTCCCTCTGGCAGTGGCGGCAGAATCCTCCTGGTCCATCTCCTCCACAAGGGAGGTCCCTTTTTCAAGAGCAAATTTCGGTCCGAGAAGTTCGAACCGATTGGATGTGCTGATCGGCGAAGACGGCCGTCGCCGATTCACGCCCTCCTCCCCAGATGACCCTTCAGAGGAGGATACACGTGTGGAGTTGCGTGTACTTTTCTTACGCTTAGATGACTTGGTAATAGATTGCACATTCTCTTTCAAGAAGTCCTGTCGTACATACTTGGTCTTAAACTGTTTTTCCGGGGCAGAAGACGTCGTGAATTTACCAGCTTTAGTTCCCGAGGTCGAGGCTTTCGGTGACAAGTGTGCAGGACTATTCTGTAAGCTGGCGGATTTGGCAGATGTTGATACCAACTTGGGTGTAGGTGCCGAAGGCTTTGGCAGCGCTTGGGCTAAAATAACCTTTTCCGCAATAGTAGCCCCGTTCATATCGCCGGTCTGTGTTGCGATTTCCCGACGCGGTACCGGTTTAGCTGCAACTGAGCTATAGGTACCGGACCTCGGGGTAGAGGGTTGGCGGAGTCGCAGGAGCTTCCGGGCTTCCAAGAAGGACACCTTCTCTTTCATCCGTATCTCCTGGATCGCTCGTTCCTCTGTGAAACGGGGGCAGTCTCGGGAACTAGATGGGTGTTCCCCGTTACAGTTCACACACGATGGAGCTGAAGCACAAGCCCCATCGTGGGAGATGTCACCGCAGTGGACGCAGGTGGACTTGCCGGTACACAACTCACTAGTGTGACCATAACGTTGGCATTTAAAGCACCTCAGCGGATTGGGTATATAAGGCCTAACTTCGATGGCTTCATACCCTGCCCTAATCTTTTGAGGGAGGTCAACCCGATCAAAAGTAAGAAACAAGGTACGAGTAGGCAGGAATTCACCGTTGATCTTACGTTGTACCCGATAAACAGATGAGACACCCTTAGTCGCTAGATTTTCTTGGATCTCCTCAATGGACAAACCGTCCAACGCGCGGGTTGTTACTACACCGCGGGAGGAGTTCAGCGACTTGTGCACCTCGACCTTCACTGGATAGCTGGCTAACATGGTGGCTTTAAGTATCCTTGCAGCTTGCGAGGCGGAGTTGGCTTCGACAAGAAGAGTACCATTGCGAGCTCGAACGCAGGATTTAACCGGACCAGCAATGGCATCTAGACCCTTTTGGATAGTAAAAGGGCTCACCGTAAGGAACTTCTTACCTTCCTCTGTCCTATGAATAACCAAGTAGCGAGGATCATATGACTCGACTACTTCCTTTCCAACGTCTTTATTTGCATTAAGGGGTTTTAGTTTTGGTGCCATAGAAAAAATGGTATAAATTCATCCCCCAGTGCTCCCCACCCACCACGGAGCCCAACGAGGGATCACCCCAGTGGGGTGACAGGGCTACACAGGGGATATAGCGGGCTCGCCGTCCCACTCACCCTGGAGTTCGGTGTAATACCTAGTCCTGGCCGATTGACTAGGGGTGGGTTAGTCCCTAGCCTCCCGTTTAGGCAAATCAGAAACCAAAGCGGTGTATTAGGCTGCGCACCCTCCCCAGTTACTGAAAGACAGAAGCCCAGGCTCAGGTACGCAACCCTCAACCAACCAGGATATTCCTCTTCACCGACAGGGGTCTCCACGCACGGCCTACACGTGGGTGGGCATTTTGACCTTCTGACTCCCTCACCACTCTGAGGTTGCCCACAGAGGGAGTCAAGGTGGCTCGGGACCCCGGGTGCGCCTAACCCGTACCTACCGTAGTAGGCCCCTGGGGGGATCTGCTTGACGCTAATCAAGATAAACATTAACAGAAATTGTCTTATTTCTTGCTTCCTTGTAGGTAGAAGAGAGTACCATAGGATAAAGTGATAGTCAAAAGCTGGTTGCTATGTCACTGCACTTCTTTGTGTGTATGGACACGAGTTGACAAATTCCTGTATGAGAAAAACATTATTTTAAAGCTGAAACCAATAATAAGGAATATCTAAAAAATCATCAAGTATACGAAAAAAAAATGCATATATCATAAATTGTGAGTTTTAACGAGATCTCCACTTTATATCAAGTAAGTTTTGTCTATGTTTTACAGTTTACCAGTTATGCAAAATTCCGCAAAATTTATCCAGAATAGAGATGTTTTCAGATGCTATTTCGAGAAAATTCAAAATATACTTTTTATTTGTTATAACATACGACATATTAATCAAAATCGTTAAAGCCATTTTTAGAAAATCAAAATTTTCAAAAAAACTTCCATTTAAAGGGTAGTTGGGAGTGAGGGAATTTTCTTGAAAATCTTTGTGTCGCATTCTTGGAAGAGACTGGTATTAAATACCAAGATTGACAGTCACACACATGGATATTTTTTAAAACTGTTTTTTGTATTCAAGTGGTCTCAAAACATATATCTCCGGTGAAATCTCGGTATTGAATATTTGGGTGCAATACAATACCTTCTCTGTACAGTATGTACATAGCATGTGTAGAGAAAGTAAAAAGATTCGCGCGCGCGTATGTGTTTGTGTGTGAACGTCTGTAGACAGAATAGCTAAAAGACTAAAATACCGTTAAATACCAAACTTGATATTTAGGTTGAGTGTCTTGCAAGGATACGACGCGAACACTTTCAAGAAAATCCTTCTAACCCCAACTACCCTTTACATGGGAAAAAAATTGGCCTCTTTTGAGTTTTCAAAAATGATTGTAACCATTTTAACTAAAATCTCTTACATTTAACATATTTTCATGAAAAATAAAGTGCATATTTTGAATTTTCTATGAATATTCTATAAAGGCATCTTTATTCTGGATGAATTTTCTTGAATTCCGCAAAAACTTGCTCACAGCAAAAGTAGATCTCGTTAAAACACATAACTTAATTTAAAAATATCTTTTTTCGTAAAGTTCATACTTTTTTAGATATTCCTTGTTATTGGTTTCTGTTTCAAAATACTTATACTTTTCTCATACAGGAACTTGTCAACTCTTGGCCATGCAAAGAAACGGATTTCAATCATAGCAACCACATTTTAAAACCTTTGACTGTTGATTTATGTGTGTTCCCCTTCCACTTATAAGGACCGCTAATGCTTATCTCGAATATCATGCAGTAGATGGAAGTATAAGCTTTATAACAGTAATTCATCACAGTGAAGTTCACCGTATTCTGGTGAGTAGTAGAATAAAGCGGGTTTTGGCTCATGCAAATATGTGATTGAAAGCCCTTACATTTGTAAGACGACGGTATATTGCAGAGAGTGTACTATGACATCACGTGACGGGGCGCGGCGCGGGCGTGATTTAAAATTCAGAAGTGGGAAATGGATCAAATCTACAAAATGAGTGTACGTGTATGTAGAAGGACATGCGATGCAAGAGTAACGAGGTCATCGAACAAGATATAACATGTTTAAAACTTTGAAAAAAGCAGCACGTGTGTAATGTGGGTCAGTAATGAACACGTTCAAACCTGTATCCCGTCCTCCACCTACATTGGTAAAATAATTGTTGATGTATCACGACTTTCAAAAAACTTGCCGGAGGATATCGTATGACGTCATCGAGCAAGACAGATCATGTTCAAAGGCAGCACGTGTGTGTGTGTGATGAGGTCATCATGAAAAGAATGAACACATTCAAATCAGATGTCTGTGAGTCGTCACCATGAACAGTGAAATAATCAGAAGTGTAGTCGAGAGTGACAACGCGCACTGGGCGAACATGGGAGAGTACGAGCAAATGAAGCAACACTGTCTTGATAAGCACGAGGAAACGTGTAATGGAGATACGTATAGCATTGTCTGTAAGGATCCATGGCAGCATGACGAAATGACTACATCCTTCCGTTGCGGTGACTATTGCGATGTGTATCGCAAGTTGACTAGGTAAGTGCATGAGTCATATGTGAAACACTTGGAATAAACAAAATTGGTTATGTAAAACACAAGTGTATATTTTTACAGAATATTCGAAGGTGAAGATGTGCCTCCGTATAGGGATGTGGATTGAAGCGTGGAGGCTGGTGAAGAAGAAAAGTGAGTATAACTATTATCAATAAAGAAGAGATTATAATAATTATAATATTATTTCTGACTATTTTGCGTATGTATGTTTCTAGGTCTGATAAGAAATCTGAGAAGAAGAGGAACAAGGCAAAGGTAGACATCAAGAAGAGGAGAATGGAAGACGTTATAGTAATCATTTTCGATCCAATCCCTGAAAAGATGGAGAAAGATGAATCCAAATAGTGTGTTTATGCTCAACGACATCTCCATTAGTCCCTACCATCGAGTGAATATAGGATTGCATTACGAAATCCCCTCGCTATACATCATAGCAGCAGACGATGCGTATGCATACATAACAAAGCAAGACTGGCAGATAATAGTTCAAAACCTGCTTGTGCTAGAAACGTATATGAAAGAAGGTACGCTTCCCAGTGTGTTGTATAGTGAGAATATAATTATGCATATAATGTAATATTGCAAATGAACAAATGTCATGAAATAGCTCTTGTGAATACATGTCTAAACGAATATGTTATAAATCTGGATATAGCTGCTCTAATAGGATTAAAGAAACGAATTCCATATATTGAAAGACATTTATTTCAATTGTGCAATGTTCATAAGTCAATGAGTTCATACGAAGTTGGTGGTAGGAGTATCAGGAGAAGGGTTAAGGAGATGTATGCTAAACTCAATGAAAAGATATTATGATTAACTTTGTTTATCTTTATTCATATAAAAAATACATTTTCCTTTTTCTAAATAATAGATTGAACAATATGAGTTGATGGTTTGTAAGTGAACATTTTATCATGAATAATTAAACAAAATAAAGATGTATGTGTGGGAAAGTTTGCTGATGCTTGAACTTCCAATCTGATATTAACGGCACCGGTCACAATCTCCTCGGGTTGATGAGAACAGTTGATAACAAATAGAGGTGCATACTTGACGAAATCATTTCTCTTCAAAAGTGGATAATTATCCTTTCCATAATAAGAATATTGAAACTTAGAGTAATGATCATATAAAGATGCGAATCTTGAATTTGCAAAATCCAAATTCATGTCATGATAGGGATAGCATTCGCTGTTGAGATAAAGTTTGAGATTGGTGCTATTGCAATGATCAAAGAGAGAGCTGTCGGTTTGTGCACCCACTATGACAAAACGAGGCTTTTCAAGTTTGGATGTCGTGGCAACGTTCCATGTGAAGCCTTTGGTCTGCGGTACAGCAGGTTGAGTGTGAAGGTCCCAGGTTCGAAAGGCAATGTGCAGAGGCTGATCCGACTTGACTAGTTTAAGTTTCTCCACCTTCTCGGCATCGGAAAGTCGAAGTACGGGCATCCTTCATTCGATTCTGGTTAGTTTAATGACTGATAGATCGTTGCCTAATATATAATTATTAGAATTTTTAGATCTAATGAGAACAAGTTCAAACTTGCTATTAAGAATGAGCTCCTTGTGATCGTCTGCGAAACCTAGAAACATCGAGAGAGGAACGATAGCGTTGAATATACCATTCGTGGGGTTGACGATTTCGACATCCTCTCCCGGATAGGTCCAACCGGCGTTCTGTAGGAAATTGGAGTCCAAAGTGTTGAGAGAAGCATAGTTTCGCATAGTTGAAGAAATTCCTGAATTCCGTGTTCTGTCTATAGTAATACCGTTCATATCCAAACGAATCTCGTCAAACAGAAACGCCATGGCATTGTTGGTCAGCTTTGACGACGTTGGTTCTCCATTGGGTTTAGTAAGAGAACCTTCTATGTAGAGATAACTTCTGCTAGGAAGCGTATACAGATCCTCAGCTTGGCATGGTGTTCTAATTTCATCGTTCGCATCGAGAGCTGATGTGTTGTGAGGTAGGAACACATGCTCTTCCTCTTTACTGATCTTATCATCAAACGTTGGAACCCCTGTCACGTCTAATACGTCCATTACAGAACCTTGAAGCCCAGTCCCTCTAGAAACTTCCGATTGGATGATGTTAGCAGGTTGCGTGTCGAAGACAGAGTAGGTCTTAATTTTGAGAGAAGCTTTTTATTATAGTAATGTCTTTTAAAACTTATCCCCATTTCGCCGTATGTGTAGTCTCACAGTGATAGCTTCGTTTCTGAAGTCAAGCGTTTCTCCGTTCTGGTCCACCACCCGAATACTAAGCTGCTCTATGAGATTCGTGTCGATGATTGGTAGATATATAGGACTGGATGGTTCCTGAGAGATGTGATAGCCAGGAGGAACCGATGGAAAAAATTCGTAAAGAGAATGACTGCTCTTACCATTTACGAAGGATCCTGTTGCAAGGCTACACTCGACGTGTATAATGCTCACTTTAAAGATATTCACCAGTTCGTCAGACTCTGTCAGTTCATTAGACTTCACTGTGCGCTTGCCTGTGAAACCGAGAAGAGAACCATCCGATCTTTCTTGAGTAAAATCGATGACATAGGGACACAGGATCTCGGCCTTCATCGTGTTATTATTAGGTCGTAGAAAAAACTTGTCATCAACGTCGAGTCAATTCTTTATGAAATTGCTTATATCGTCAATTTCATAAGTGCCGGGTGGAATCACAATTGTTTCAAGGCTTCCATCGCGAATGTAATGGAAAAGTTTATTGCTATGATCAACATTGGGTACTGAATAAAATGTCTCGAAATTCAATAAAGCAATCTCATAAAATCCATTAGGATCTAGATGGAGTGGCGGATTCAGATGAGTAGAGAAGCTGGAATCAGACCCGCTCACGGTGATAGTGTAACTCATTTTGACGATTCAAACTGATTAATGAAACTGTTTTATAAAAGAAACTGCAAGCACAAGTGACCGCAAATTACAGAATCAAAGTTCTGATACCTGCGTTTGTTATACAGAATTTTAACGCCTGAAAGGTAAGACTCAATTTTTCCTGGAGGTTTCAAAATGCCGAAACTATCAAAATAAAAGGCTACTTTTTCATCCTTGCGTATAGCAACACAATGGCTTCCAGGATTGTTAGAACTATACAAGTTTATTACAATCCTCTCGATACGTCTAGGTTTTCGAGGTAGTTTGTCGAGCATGTACACACCTCTAAATTTAGGTATATGTAGCCGTCTAGCATACGTTTCGATCTCGATACCATTTAAGGCTTTTTCCGGGATATATACAGGCCTCGCCCCGAGTTTTTTGGACGTAGATATAAACCTTTACTCTTTCGCTTTCCTCAAGGACTTTTGCCGGCAGCTAAGGCTTCCATATGTTGATTGTGACGGGCCAGCTCCTTCAATTGTCGTTCGGCAGCATGCTTCCTATTCACTGAAGTAGCAATGTGAGCAGCTCCTCCTGCCAAACTACCTGCTGCACCCAATGCAGCCAACAGTGGTATCAAAGGTAAGAAACCTCCCCTCGCAGCAGGCGGCAGGATCCTCCTCTTGGCTGTTGTACGCCTCTTGCGCAAACCACCACCTACGGCGAGCTTCCCCTTCATGAGAGCAGTTAGAAGTCTAGCAGCAAGCTTTTCACCAAAAGCAGCGTCGGCAGACTGTACCCTATTCCAAGCCTTTTCCACGAGAACCCTGTCAGCCAAATGTCTCGAAGCAGTGTCCTGATGCGTAGCGTAGGCAATATCGTCATCTCGACACGCACGGTCCAATTCGTTTATAGGCAAGTCTCCTCTTTGCAGACGTTTATGTAGTTTCGTTCCAGGTCCACAGAATCTGTAACCCGGCAGATGAGCCTCAAACGGAAGAGAATTAATTAAAGAATCAATAAATCCAGATTCCTTCTTGGAAGACTTCCGAACGCTTCCAGAGCCCATGGCACACTAGGAAATAAAAAGAAAAAATATTTACCTTATAACCTTAGTCTCGAGATGGAAGTAGTGAAGCAAAAGTGTTCTCTACCGATACAGTGCTAGACTTTGATAATGATATTCGTGAAGGAAGACACGGATCTCTCTTCCCGAGTAATGTCAGAGCTCTCATTCTGGGCAGCTCGAATGCTGGGAAGACAAACGTACTACTCAACCTACTAATACACGAGAACGGTCTGAGGTTTGAGAATCTGTACATTTATTCAAAATCGTTACATCAGCCAAAACACCAATATCTACTTAAAGTATTAAAAGCTATACCTGATATAGGAGTGTATACGTTTGAAGATGATGAAAAGGTGATGCAACCCGCGAAGCAAGAGAAAATTCAATATTCATCTTTGATGACGTCATTAATGAGAAGCAAGGAAAGATAGCACCGTATTATAGCATGGGTAGACACCGTAACGTTGATGCAGTATACTTAGCACAGTCGTATGCAAAAGTACCGAAACTTTTAATTAGAGATAATGAAAGTATGATTGTACTGTTCAGGCAAGATAAACTAAATTTAAAACATATATACGATGATTATGTAAATACGGATATAAATTATGTAGAATTCAAGGAGTTGTGTAAGCAAGTGTGGGAGAGCAATGAACCGAGACCCTTTGTTGTCATAGCACCTGAATTCCCTCTGAATGAGGGACGATACAGAAACTGTTTCGATACATTTATCAGAGTGAACAACTAGATGACATTATTCACTTCAACTATGAGTATCGATAGGTTCGGGTCCAGGAGAATCGGCCCCTCCAGAGCTGTAATTGACCGTTATATTATAAATCGAGATGGCATGGGAAATTATCAATTCAGGAAGAAGCGTCTGTGTAATGTTCAGGATCCTGAAGAGGAGAATGATGCAACAAATAAACGTTATGTTGATACGCATACGAGCGTCGTTGAGAATCGAATGCAGACGTTTGCCGAAAAGACTTCATATCAGCACATGGCTGACTTTGAAGCATTGCTTAGGAATCATGTGCAAACATCACTTGATACACAATACGAGAATTTAATGACATATCTAAGTAAATATGCCTTCAAGCGTGATGCGGAAAATAATATTCTTCTGGAAGCGATAAGACTGAAGGTAGTATTGCCTCCAGTTCACGATCACGACGTTCCGAATAAAAAATATATATTAGATTACGTTAATGCACGGACACCGCTTCATGATTCAAACGCAAACGTTTCTTTTCGAAAAAAAAAGAATAAAGGAGAAAGCAGATCCCGTAGACGATAGCGATGCAGCAAGTACAAAATTTGTTAAACATTTTGTTGCAAAGAAACAAAATGAAGCGCAGCCAGCCTTAAACAGAGCTCTAGCTTCTATGCCCTCGGATATTGCTACAACAGTGGAGAAAAATATGGAAACTATGTTAAGTCGTCAAATCTCGCTGGATAAATACATAACATCAACAAACGATAGTGTTAATATTTTAAAATCACAGGTGAATGTCATCAACGCTATATTAGATCAAATGAGAGGGATGCTTGTTATTCCATTGCAAACAAAACCGTATAGAGGAAACTCCATAAGGTACATGTTAACCTCTGGACTCGAATATTATACGTATCCCGTAAACGGAAAGGTAATTGCCTGCTCTGTGATCCCTAATACCAAAGCAGATACTACAGTTATGATAAATGATAAGAAAATTGAAAATTATCCTGCACCCATTCTGATAGGCGATAAAATTAGTTTCACAGCCCCAGCCAATCGAGTGAAAGATGGCCATATTCTATGCATCGAATTAAACATCTCCTATAAATTGACATCAATAGCTTAAACACACACTCATTTTGATGATGGATGTTGAAGGTATACGACTCAAACAATCCATCGCTCGACATAGTAAGGCCATTAGGGAAAAATTACGTTCCCTAAAAGGTCTCAGGTTCGAGACCAAACGTGTAATGTCTGAGGTTCTCCAACCCGTAACTGTGCCACTGAAGGATATAATAAAAAACCAGGAGAGGAAGGAACCTCTCTCTCGCATCGACGAAGAGGAAAAAGAAGAAACAGCTGACTCACTTGCAAAATATCTGGAAAAGGTACGCACAGCCAGTGACAGTGATCTGGACACTACTTATGGTATACGCTACGAAGATGGTTCCTATAAGTTAGGGAACAAAAATATTTCATTCGGTTGGTAACAATGTCCGGATAGGTGAAGATACATACATAGGCAGTCCTGGTGTATATGAACTTCTTTTTAAGCGTGTGCCTCAGAGTGCTTCATATACTGAAGATGTTCTGGATACTTATTCGGAAATTTTGAGAAACTCTAGTTTATCGACATGGTTACATCAGAAACGGACGTCTGAGATCGAGCAGGGGTTTCAAATATAAAAATATTATACGAGGTTTAATTGAGAGTAAAACAGGTTCAGGTCTCGAGTGGAAGAAGCACGTGGCCGATTACGTATACTGGTCCGACCCGAACGTTTTAATTAACAGACTGATTGCTTATCACATTTAGGGACGCAGGCAATTTGAACCATAATTCTGAAATTAGAGAGATAGTGACAGAGTTGAAAACTTCAAACATCATAGCATGATCAGACGTAACATTGCCGCAGAGTTACACGCTCCAGCCAGAAGAAAATTTCTTCGCAGAAAAATAGTTAGTAAAGGATTAAATTACTTATTACAAATAGATCTAATCGAGATGATGTCATATGCAAAAGAAAATAAAAACTACAAGTACATTCTTATTGCTGTTAATTTTTCAAAAATGGCTTACGCGAGACCATTGAAAAACAAGACTGCAGTCAGTGTGACAAAAGCAATGAGTGAAATTCTCTCTGATCTGTGCCTAAGAACATCCAATCTGACAATGGCAAGGAATTTTATAATAAGCAATTCAGACAGTTAATGCTTAAATATGGAATTAATCACTACAGTACATTTAGCACTGTTAAGGCTGCAGGAGTTGAACGTTTAATAAGAACGCTTAAAAGTATGATGCATAGAGGGTTTTCAGCTGTAGGTTCCTACAGATGGTTGAATCTATTGCCTAAAATAATAAATAATTATAATAATAAGTATCACTCTACCATTCGTATGAAACCTAGTGATGTCAGTGACAATTCTTTGCTACTTTCCATCTACAGTCGAGATCGTCATGGCAGGGAGAAGAGGAATGCCAGGAGATTTAGTGTTGGAGACTTTGTGAGAGTCTCTAGACACAAAAGCATACTTGAAAAGGGATTCACACCAAACTGGGGGACCGAGATATTCCGCATCGTCACTGTGAGAGCCACATTTCCACCTACATACAATCTGCAAGATGTTGAAGGACGTGATATACAAGGAGGATTTTATGGTCACGAGTTATTGAGAACACAATATCCAGATACTTACCTTGTGGAAAAAGTGCTGCGTCGTAGAGGTGATAAAGCTCTTGTGAAGTGGCTAGGTTTCCCGAAGACTGAATGGATACCATTAGACGCTATAGTGTAAAAAAAAATAATATAAAAAATGTACAGATTCAGAATGTATTATTTTTAATCATAAATAAAAATAAATGTCATTAAAATGATTATTTTTCTTTTATCATTTATTTAAAATTTATCTCCTAAAAAGATTCAAGGATTTTTACCAGAGACATAATTGTGTAAGATAAAGATCAAAGCAAGTTAAAGATTTAGACGATTTTTTTTTTGTTAAAGATATATCCTATTTTCTTATTTCTATTTTATTTATTTATTTATTTATTTATTTATTTATTTATTTGCTTTTTTACAACTGTTTAAACAAATTCTCTCCTAGCCTCAGTCAAAGGATACAGGATGTGTTTTCTTTGGAGGGAGGGTGAGCGTAATAAACGAAACAGAAGGGATTCCAATGAAAAAAAAATGTTTTTTTTATTTATTCACTCTCACTTTCCACCACCATTTTAAACTTATGAATAGTGCAAGATACATTTGTTTTATTCACTCCTTTTTTCTCACTTTCCACCGTCATTAATGAACTTATAATATAATGAATAATTCAATCATTTTTTTTCTCACTTTCCACCACCATTTTAACAGTGAACTTATGAATAGTGCAAGTTACATTTGTTTCTTTTATTCACTCATTTTTTCTTACTTTCCATCATCATTAAGTATACAAAAAAAAACAGTGAACTTATGAATAATGCAAGTTACATTTTATACACATTTGTTTATTCATTCATTTTTTTCTCACTTTCCATCGCCATTGAGTAATCAAAAAACAGTGAACTTATAATATAATGAATAACTCAATCATTTTTTCTCACTTTCCATCATTATTGCACAATTAAAAAACAGTGAACTTATGAATAATGCAAGTTACATTTTATACACATTTGTTTCTTCATTCATTTTTTTCTCACTTTCCATCGCCATTGAAAAACAATGAACTTATAATATAATGAATAATGCAAGTTATTTTTTTTTAAACAAAAATGTAACAATGAATGAAATAACGTTGAGAATAGCTGCAAGTTACATTTACACAAATAATTTCAGATATTTTTATCCTAAAACCATGTCATAGCCTCAATTATTTTTATTATTTAAAAAAATAATGAGCTGAAAACATCGCATTTATGACGCATTTTAATAAAAAATTAAATAAAAATTAAAATAAAACAAGAATTAAATTTTAATTGGTATGAAATCTCAAATGTTTCATTTTAAGCATATATAGTTTAAAAATTATAAGCTGCTATATATAGCCACAAATATTTTTTAATTTACAACATATTCAGCATGAAATCTCACATGTTTCATTTTAAGCATACATAGTTTTTAAAATTATAAGTCGCCACAAATATTTTGTAATTTATAACATATTCAGCATGAAATCTCAAATGTTTCATTTTAAGCACGCATAGTTTAAAAAATTATAAGCTGCTATATATAGCCACAAATATTTTTTAATTTACAACATATTCAGCATGAAATCTCACATGTTTCATTTTAAGCATACATAGTTTTTAAAATTATAAGTTGCCACAAATATTTTGTAATTTATAACATATTCAGCATGAACTCTCAAATGTTTCATTTTAAGCACGCATAGTTTAAAAAATTATAAGCTGCTATATATAGCCACAAATATTTTTTAATTTATAACATATTCAGCATGAAATCTCAAATGTTTCATTTTAAGCACGCATAGTTTAAAAAAGCATAAGCTGTTATATATAGCCTCAAATACTTTTTTTATTACTTAAAAATGAGCTGAAACATGATTTTAACCTGTAGTAGCATTTTATAACATTGAAATCATTTTAAGCATATATAATTTTAAAATCATAATCTGCACAAAGAAGATAAGACATAAACTTTTTTCAGGAGTTATGCTCAGAGGTGTCAGGTGCTGCATAATGACCCCAAGCAAGAGTTGAAAGTGATTTCTCTGAAATATAACGTTTTGTATCAACACCAGTTAAAGAAAGTTTGTTAATTTCCACTGTGTGAACGTTATGTTTATAGCTCCTAAAAGTTGTCTGTTTAGTATAATGCAATGCATTCACATCCCTGAGACATAAGTAATCGTCAAAAGTTATTGAACGCATTGCACACTTTGCAACGCCTTTCGATTTCTTAACTACCTGACCGTCGTATCGATAAGCATATAATTTGGAACGCAACCCCACATATTCTGTCATTACCCTCCCAGATAATTCATCCTTATAAACACCCATTTTTTTGCCATTCAACAATGGTATTCCATATTTGTTATCTGAAGGATAATTGCAAGTGTCAAAGTGTTGTATGTTAGCTTTCATAAATTCGTAAATATCGGTACTGGTTTCAAAGAGAAATGCATCTGAATCAGTATAATTTAAAGTTATGTCTGTAAGATTCTTTTTTAGAACATTATAATAAAAATCATACATTACAAATTTGGAAAGATCAAGGATTGTCTGTCTTATGTAAATGGGTTTATTCATCTTAATTTCTTCTCTTGTCAATTCAATTCCGACAAGATTTTCTTCAAATATTACAACGTATGTCGCGATATTAATTTCCGTGCTTGCTTCCAATTTGTACAAAGCCGAAAGTCATTATATTTACGTACATTCTCTACAAATTTCCCATAAACTGAATTATTAAACATTTTCCATAGATTCTGTCCGAATTTCGATTTCTCTTGAGAACGTTTTTTTGCATTCAAGTCTATATACCCTTTTAACCATTGCGATTGCCTGAAACTTACAACTCTATGAACATGTTTCAATTTCATTCCTAAATTAATACATAGCTGAAGGTTACGGTAATGTAATACATACTTTCGCTTATTTGTCAACGTAGCGAGCAGTTTTTTAAACTTGTCATTAGGAGGGGTTTCATTCTTTGGACATAGCGGGAAGTCATTATGTGAATCATGCAGGTCTGCGGGATAATCAAGGTCTGCCTCGATCGCATATCCTATTTCTGCATCTGGCGGAATATTTAGGAGATCAATTGCGTTAATTTCGTCTCTGGTTAACCATCGAAGGTCTCCATAAGGTATATAATCAGATTGAACAAACCCATATAAATTATTGGAATCAATATATGATATGTACTTAATGGGTAATGACTCATTAAAATCCTGCATATATTTATTATTCGCCTTCGCATATCGATTAGATACAGTACAAAGTCCACCTCTGATTCCAGATTCAAAAAATTCAAGCATTTCCTTGTCAGTGATTAAAGATATTTTTGCTTGTGTAGTTCTTAGCATTGCATCGAATGCTAAACCCGGTATTGTGTAATAATGACACGGATCTAATTTATGTAAATTCATACATAACTCTTTGAATTTTTCAAATATATCGGCCAATAACAAAGTATCCGTTTTAAGATACAAATCACTGTATTCACCCAGACTTCTAATACTGAAAGCTTTCCATACAGTTTGCGCATGCAAATAATCTTCTTGTGTTATATCATCAAACTCTGCTATATCAGGCAATTTACGTTCTTCTAATTTATCTATACTGTCCAGATATGTATAGGGGAAAACGCCTTTGCGTGTCATTAATTGCTGGAGTTCATGTTTTTGATACTCCATGTTTATGATTTTAAAGCCCTCAGGATTTAGCATATCAGCTAAAGTACTTAATTTATCGTCTAGAAATCGATAACTGTCTAAGAATCTGAAATATATACTCTTTCCATTGGATGTATATCTCTTACTAAAAGATAAATAATTTTCAGATGTCTGTGAAATACAATTTATGACTTCATTGTCATAAGCAAGATTTTTTACAAGGAAATGCGCATCATAGCTTGATAAGCAATGAAAAAAAGTTGGTATGAAATTTGGTAATTTCCTATTTAAATTGCACGAGTTGTGGCTTGAACCTAAATAACGGGATGAGATGGGGCAATGAACCCGCACACGTGACTTGTCAATACTGAAATCTTTTTCACATAGATAGCAGCGTTTGTCATTTGCAAAATTTATATTATCTTCATCAGTAATCTTTTATCTCCGCAATCTTTGAATATATATCAATTACTCGGTCACCGATTAGCTGCAATTCTTTGAAAAAATCCTGAATAGCGTTTGGACCTCTAAAGATTTTGAATTCTGACAATGAATTGTCATAGTGACAGACAAGTTTTAATGCAATTGACACAGCCTCATGTTTTTGTATTTGACGTGTCCAACTGCTTTCCACAGATGGTTGACACGAGTGAACTTTGGTAAGTACAGATTCTATATCTGCATAAATAACATACGGGACAGGAGTACATTTGCTATATGCATTAAATTCGATTGTATCATTTACACCAATTTCGGGCATTGTTACAATCTGAACACTTGACCTTATGTTTTTCTAATCCATTTTTTGATGAAAAGTGCTTTAAACACGTTTCACAAAATGTGATTTTTCTCTTGCATCGAGTTATCTGTTTGACCAATAGCCTGGATAGATCATTTATTAGACAATAGTGTGATCTATTTCCCTTTGTGACACGTAACAGATTCACATGATGCTCTTTACGTTCACAAGTTTGATATAACAGAATAATTGATTCGTGATCTATGCCATATACCGTAACTGATATACTTTCATTCTGATTTTCAAATTGTTCAATTTGGTCGAGTGAAACGGGAAAACTTATCCCACTAAAATCAAATTCTTGAAACATGTCGCGTTTGGTATATGAACTCACTCGACTTTTGTTTTTTTTTCACCGGATATTTTGACGCTAACAGACAATATGCAAAACATTTACTATCTGAATTTCTTATATTAGTTACAGCATGTTTGTTTTTTATGAAATTGGGAAGCTCCATATAACATCCTGCATTTAACACATCATACTGACAAGCATTTAAAATTAAACCACATATTTGATATAGAGATTTTGAACTGCATTTCGATTCGAAATTATCGATACATGCAAGTATAGGATCTTTCATTTTATTCTCATACCATTCAGCAATGTTTGTAGCCTGAATAGTTGAATCCATTTTGCTATTGAAATTAAACGTCTCAATTCTTTCATTTTCAGGAGACTGTATTATATATTTGCATATCAATGTACCGTTTAATTTAATACCTGATTTGTATTGATTCAAATTATTCCGAATTTCATCACAAACCAAGAGTTTACATTCGTCTAGAAATATTGTGGGATCTATTATTTCAACAGTATTTTCAATTTGCTTTGTATAAATTCTGTTTTTGAAAGCTGAATCTATTGTTTTACATGCCAATTCCTGACGGTTTATCTGAGCACAACTCACCGAATTAGAAGTATCCTCAACACTTTTGTCGAACTCTCTTCTATTCCTTTTTGTGGGAACTTCGGTAGATTCACACTCGATTCGTCTCTTGCCAGCTTGAACGACCTGGATGTGTTCACCTGGAAAATATGATATATCAGTAAATTAATTGCTTTTTAATTGTCTCTAGTGAGCTGTGAACAAGTCCTTTTTCCTATAGATCCTTTTTTTAATAATAATTAACATTCAAGCTAGTGATGTTATTACTAATAATCATGGTACTAACAAAATAATATTATTTTTTTTAGATAATAACTGTTATTTGACAAAAATATTAGACATATGTATGTATTAAAAATAATGCTAGCAAAAATATTATTATTTTTATAGATAATAACTGTAGTTTCCAATCCTGAAAAAAATAAAAATGTTAGTTTAAAAAAAAAAAACATTTTGGATATTAAAAAACGTATGTCGCAGATGATTTTCTGTAAAAAGTATTATTATAAATAATAATAATATCAACAATACTACTGATAATTTATTGTAATACTGAAAAAAATTAATGTAATTATAGCAATAATAACAATACTAAAATCTATTTGTTTCTCTCAAACGATTTCTACAGTTAAAAAGTTATATTTTTTTCATCTGCTTTTTTATACTTATGATGAAGTAAAATACCTTTTCTTTTAATAATACAATTAATATCCACGAAAACAAAACAAGTTTTTTTACCTGTAATTTTTTTGAGTTCAGTATCTGCTTTGTGAGACATCGCACCATCAGGATTTATTGTTTCTGGAAAAAAGAATTGAGTTACTTTAGCAGAATATTAAAATCAGATTGCTTCCTGGAATCAAGTGTGTAATTAATTTTTTCTTATGATGAGAATCAAGAATCATATGTTTTAGAATATTTGTTTTGTTATATCATTTTTTTAAATATATTTTTTGAAAATCACATTTTTTTTTAAAATCAACAATTATAATTTTTTTGCAAAAAAGTATCAATTGATATTATTCTTCATATAGAAAGAATCAAATATATGACTTTTTACCAGTTAGAACAAAATAACCGATGCTGTAAATTAAAATACTAATCCCCCACCCCCTTAAGAGATATATTTTTAACTGTACCTGTAAAAAAGTGATGTTATGTCTTTTGAATCCTCCACTCAATGTATCCTGTCCTTTGTATATCATCTGAAATCCTCCCGCGTTGATGGCGGCCTTCTGCTCATCGGACATCCTGCTAAAACGGTCAGGGAGAAATACTTGATATTCTTCCATAGATAGGACCACCTTTGGTCCATATTTGGTTTTTATCGTCTTTAACGATTTTATGTTGTGGGCAATTTCTTGTTCCATATCAGCCAATGGTTTGGTAGGTTGGATTTTTGTTCCAGCAGCTATGTCATTTAACTCTGCTACGACTCGTGCCTCTGAAAACAGAATAACTCATGCAACTTGTATAATTTTCTGATTAAATTATGCCTGTTTTAAAAAAATTAATGCAAGTTAAACTTATAACTTACCCGTCATTCTGCTTGTAGTACGTTTCTCCTGCTGTGACATTCGTAAGCTGCACTGCTTTGCTATTCTCCACGCTTTTTATAATGTCGGTGACTGATGACCTAGTTTCATCTTCCTCCCACCGTCACACCCCCCCCCCTCCCACACAATTCCTTCTCACATTATTCATTACATTATAAGTTCACTGTTTTTGAAGACTAAAGATTTTAAATATTAACACTAACTTATATAGCATATTTTTTCATTCAAAAGTTTATTGGTGGGAGACATGCGCACGCATATGTTTCGTGATTGGTTAAATTTAACCTTTTTACCGTATGGCGGGGGCAGAGTCTTCTCCTAGTCAGCTGTGTATGTAAGTTTATTTGCCCGTTAGCCGGAAGTCTTTTTTTTCGTTTTAAATTACCTTCATGCATTCCTCGCCGGAAGACTTCATGGTCAAGATAATACGGTCACGACTCTCATTTAAATTAGCCGCAGGGCTCTCACGTCCTGCTTGTAAGAAATAATGACTTAAGCTTCCTCATATCTTGTTATATTTTTTTTTTCTGCTTTGTCATGTTCACTGCTTATCCCTCTGTTACCTACATACCTACTTAACAACAAATCGTGCTTAGCATATTTTTTGTTATTCTTTATTCTACTTCATTCTTTGTAGATTATTATTGAACCGTCTCACGTTATTTTCTCTCTCTCTCTCTCTCTCTCTCTCTCTCTCTCTCTCTCTCTCTCTCTCTCTGTAATTGCGTTATACTCAACAGCGTACGATACTTTAACATTTTTTCATATACATACACTCATTTTGTAGATTATTATAGAACCGTCTCACGTTATTTTCTCTCTCTCTCTCTCTCTCTCTCTCTCTCTCTCTCTCTGTAATTGCGTTATACTCAACAGCGTACGATACTTTAACATTTTTTCATATACATACACTCATTTTGTAGATTATTATAGAACCGTCTCACGTTATTTTCTCTCTCTCTCTCTCTCTCTCTCTCTCTCTCTCTCTGTAATTGCGTTATACTCAACAGCGTACGATACTTTAACATTTTTTCATATACATACACTCATTTTGTAGATTATTATAGAACCGTCTAACGTTATTTTCTCTCTCTCTCTCTCTCTCTCTCTCTCTCTCTCTCTGTAATTGCGTTATACTCAACAGCGTACGATACTTTAACATTTTTTCATATACATACACTCATTTTGTAGATTATTATAGAACCGTCTAACGTTATTTTCTCTCTCTCTCTCTCCCTCTCTGTAATTGTGTTATACTCAACAGCGTATAGTATTTTAACTTTTTTCTTTTTTTATTTTATTTTATGCATCGCCTATTTTTCTCCCCTACCTACATGCTTCTTCTTTTTGATCCATTCCCACTTCTGAATTTTAAATCACGCCCGCGCCCCGCCCCGTCACGTGATGTCATAGTACACTCCCTGCAATATACCGTCGTCTTACAAATGTGAGGGCTTTCAATCACATATATGCATGAGCCAAAACCCGCTTTATTCTACTACTCTGGTGTATTAAATAAACACTGTTTCTATCGCGGTCATATGTACGCCGTTCGTTTCCACCGCGGACTCAAATATCACGTCTTAACACAGCGTGTCTTCCATAGCAGGTGAAGTTGACCGTATTCTGGTGTATTAAATAAACACTGTCACTATCGCGGCCATGTGCAGGCCGTTCGTTTCCACCGCGGACTCAAATATCACGTCTTAACACAGCGTGTCTTCCATAGCAGGTGAAGTTGATCGTATTCTGGTGTATTAAATAAACACTGTCACTATCGCGGCCATATGTACCCCGTTCGTTTCCACCGTGGACTCAAATATCACGTTTTAACACAGCGTGTCTTCCATAGCAGGTGAAGTTGACCGTATTCTGGTGTATTAAATAAACACTGTTTCTATCGCGGTCATATGTACCCCGTTCGTTTCCACCGCGGACTCAAATATCACGTCTTAACACAGCGTGTCTTCCATAGCAGGTGAAGTTGACCGTATTCTGGTGTATTAAATAAACACTGTCACTATCGCGGCCATGTGCAGGCCGTTCGTTTCCACCGCGGACTCAAATATCACGTCTTAACACAGCGTGTCTTCCATAGCAGGTGAAGTTGACCGTATTCTGGTGTATTAAATAAACACTGTCACTATCGCGGCCATATGTACCCCGTTCGTTTCCACCGCGGACTCAAATATCACGTCTTAACACAGCGTGTCTTCCATAGCAAGTGAAGTTGACCGTATTCTGGTGTATTAAATAAACGCTGTTTCTATCGCGGCCATATGTACCCCGTTCGTTTCCACCGCGGGCTCAAATATCACGTCTTAACACAGCGTGTCTTCCATAGCAGGTGAAGTTGACCGTATTCTGGTGTATTAAATAAACACTGTTTCTATCGCGGTCATATGTACCCCGTTCGCTTCCACCGCGGACTCAAATATCACGTCTTAACACAGCGTGTCTTCCATAGCAAGTGAAGTTGACCGTATTCTGGTGTATTAAATAAACGCTGTTTCTATCGCGGCCATATGTACCCCGCATATGCGAATGGTGATCCGGAAATAATACCCAGAACTATGATAAAACCTCAGATGCCTATTGAGAATGGATAGGAACTGCCCTATCCTTATGAATTGTGGTTGATGAAGCACATTGTTGTCACGCCACCATATTTAGACACTACACTTTTGAGATGAGTAAATCGCCATGTGTGGGTTAAATATGCAGGCAAAAATAAGATTTTGTGGTGTTAAATTTTCAATTAAGCAGTAAATTTAGACTGTAAGTTTTAAACCAGTATAATGGCCACTACGTGTGTGGTGTTTGGTTGTAGTTTCTCGAATAGCGGAAGCAAAAACAAAGGAAATGGAAATGTATTTCAATACAGAAGTCAGCGTACTCATTTAGATGATTTTTCGGTGGCGTACTTAGTGATATATTTCAATACACAGGTTATTTCTTTGTATTGTTTAACACCCACTTTTACTGCTCTGGCACCAGGCGATGACACTGATGATACATGAAGATGGAGCCCCGGTGGAAATTAATGGCGGGGGAAACCGGAGAACCCGGAGAAAACCCGCCCTACGCCGCATTGTCCACCACAAATCTGACACTCGGTCGCTTGGTATCGAACTCGGGCCGAATACACAGGTTGGTGTACTTATTTAAATGTTCTTTTCATTTGTATACTTAGTGAAATATTTCAATACACAGGTTGGTGTACTTATTTAAATGTTCTTTTCATTTGTATACTTAGTGAAATATTTCAATACACAGGTTGGTGTACTTATTTAAATGTTTTTTTCATTTGTATACTTAGTGAAATATTTCAATACACAGGTTGGTGTACTTATTTAAATGTTCTTTTCATTTGTATACTTAGTGAAATATTTCAGTACACAGGTTGGTGTACTTATTTAAATGTTTTTTTCATTTGTGTACTTAGTGAAATATTTCAATACACAGGTTGGTGTACTTATTTAAATGTTCTTTTCATTTGTATACTTAGTGAAATATTTCAATACACAGGTTGGTGTACTTATTTAAATGTTTTTTCGGTGGTGCACTTGTGAAATACGTTATACATTATCAACAGAACGATTCTGTATTGTTTGTTAGATTTCCAACTCGGAAAGACCGGTGAGAAGCAGACACATTGGCAACCTGCTGCTGTTTATAAGAAACCTCGCGGTTATCACGAGACATAATTATGATACGAGAGAATAGAGGGCGTGTTCCTCCCAATACAATGATAATTACCGACCGAAATTCTTGACCAACATCACAGATTCTACTGAAGCTTTAAACGAATGCTGTACAGTCTTTTGTTACATTAACAGTAGTTTCACAACAAAATTAATTTACGCTGTTTTCTACAATAATAACTTTAAAAAATGTGATTGTATTAAATGAGAGAGTTAGCGCAACAGTGGTCTAACCCTCCCCGACACCCAATTTGCGACATTGATGCCATCTGTGAGATTTTCGTGTGAACTAACTTCCCACCATATGAATCTGATCAAAACCTTCACTTTGCACTAAAACAAGATGAATTTTCTTTTGAGGGAAAATTTTAGTAGATGTAATTTAGTATAACTGTCATCTAACCATAAATGACCAATGAGAGGTCAGTATCGTGGTGACCTGTACTGACAACAACAACAACAACAACAACAAATATGGCTAATGCTAATGTTTGTGATAATGCTTCTGGTAGCGAAAATGTTGAAAGTCATGCAGAAAACGTGAGGAATCATGGTGTAGAAAGAAGAAAAGAAATTCAGGAGAGGAATGCAACAGCAAGGAAAGTCAAGTTACGCGAACATAAGTGCTACCACAGCAACTCTGTGTGTCTAACTTTAACTGACGTTTTCTCTATACGTGTTAGTGGCGGCTCGTGGTAGGGCACAATTTTAAGATTGACTAAAATTAAAACTAAATTGAATGTTATTTATGAACGCTCTTTAACTGCTACGGTTTTAAGCGTCCCATTCTACGTAAGACCGCTTAATATTGCTTAGAGACTTCTTTATCAGGCTTGAGGGCTTTTTTACGTGCCGTAAACCTACGACACGGTATCAACGACTTTACTTCCCTAATGAAGGAAGGGATTTTTACGCCTGAAAAAAAATCAGTCGGGTTTGAACCCGCGACTTTGAGAATCGGAGGCTAGCATGATACCCCTAGATCACGGATGACGACAGACTAAAATTTGTGGATACTAAAATCTATCAGTAGAAATGAAATGCTAATTTGTGTATTAGCACTAACCTTTCTGTTTGTAGATAAGTCCATCGTTCGATCCTATGCTTGAAAAAATTCTTGCATAACTCTTTGATTTAACTCAGAAACTGAGTGCAACATGTTCCGAGAATTTTGAACACGAGCCGTTACCTTCACTGTGAACAACATTATCCTGCAGCATATCTCGTCCTAACATTGGAGATATTACCTTACACAACTTTAATACCTTATGTATGTCAATTACAACATTCACGATGTTTCTTTCCACAAACGAAGCTCGCTTTTCTCTCAGAAAATTGTGGAAATTACCCTTAAAGTAAAGTAGATCACGATCGTGATATTAATATCCTTTATAAGCAATTGTATACTTTACAAACCATGCCTAACAGTGTTTAGGATTCTCCCTCTTAAGGCGAGTTTTAACACTACCGTTTCTTTGAACGCTAGCAACTGATAAATCGGCATATCATTCTGCAGTTAATTTCACAAAATTATTCTCCAGCACATTCGGATTATGTTTCATTAACACGTGAAATACATTCAAGGCGCCACTTCATCACTTTTAAGGTGGATATTGTAACTTAGCACTCATGTTCACAACACTAGCCACTAATCACCTCTCGCAAGTAAGGTCCATTTTCTGTTTGTTCACGTCCATAGTTTCAATAACTATTGGTTATTTTGCCTTTTCCTGTTTTCAAGTGAAGCTTCAAATGTATCACGAATCTATTTCCTAGTAAACTTAGGGTAATTACACAACACACTGCTTGTACGCCTTGAGCGTTGGTGCGCGAGCGTACCTTGTCGTCTGCTTGGCAGGGAGCAGAGAAAACCAAGTACCAACATTGTAAAATTTTACACATAAGCTTCTTTTTGTATATTTCGTTCGGGAGGTTTATAGATCAACTTTGTTTTCAAATAAGAAGACATTCACACTTAAGAAATGTTGTTTATTATTTACTCTTACACGTGAAGAGCCCTTTGGCTAAATATTTTTGTCAGGGATTTGACTCAAACTTTAACTTTTGCTTATTGTCGGTTCTTATTTTCTCATTGCGCATGCGCAGCAAATGACCACAGAGGCTTTCGTGTCCTAAGAAAACCTTCCCCCTCCCGGCCCCTTGAACCCCGCACCAACAAATGAACTGCATCTGAAAGCATTGAATTCTTCTGCGCGTGCGCATAGGATGACCACAAAATGGCTTGTGTCCGAAAACGCGGCCGGTTACTATCTCCAACAGCCATCTTCACTACAACTGTCCACGGTGCATAGTAGCTTTAAATTTATACAAACTGCGTTATAGATTATAGCATTTTACCTAATAATATAATGCAGAAATTATTGTCTGAAATTGTTATAGGGAATGCACGTGCCGGCCGCCACTGCACAGTGTGTAGAGAAGGTATTGTAATGCAGCCAAAAATTCAACACCGAGATATAACCGGAAATGTGTTTTGAGGCCCCCTGAATCCAAAAAAAGCATTTTTAGACAAATGTCCGTGTGTGTCTGTCTGACTGTCAGTCTGTCTGTCTGTCTGTCTGTGTGTGTGTGTCTGTGGGCAGCAGAGCTCAAAAATGAAAAGACCGTTAAAAATCAAACTTGGTATTTAAGTTTGGCATCTTCCAAGGATGGTGACGAAGAATTTGAAGAAAATCCCCCCACCCCCAACTACCCTTTACATGGAAAAAATGTCCAATTTTTTTATTTTCTTAAAAATGGCTGTAACGATTTTGATTAAAATTTCTTATGTTTAAGATATTTACTTGCCAAACAAATTGTATATCTTGAATTTCTGGGAATAGCCTTAAAATACTTCTTTATTCTGGATGATTTTTACTGAATATTGCATAACTGGTAGACCGTAAGAGAGAGACCAAAACTTAGTATACAAGAAATGTAGATCACGACAATTCTTTTTGTAGTGTTTAACCCCCGCTTTACTTATGGCACCACAGGCGGTGACACTGATGATACATGAATGATGATGGCGCACCAGTGGAATATGATGGCGGGGGAAACCGGAGTACCCGGGAAAACCCGCCCCAGCTCCGCTTTGTCCACCACAAATCTCACATGCGGTCACTTGGGATCATACCCCTGCCATTTAGGTGAGAGGCAAGTAGTCTAACCACTCGGCCACGGCGCGGCCATCACGATAAATCACACAAATACATTTTTTTCCTGGTGTTGATCGTTTTTAAGGTATTCCTTGTTTTTAGTTTCAGCTTTCAAAAACAGTCCGTAAAAACAAAGGAACTTCAATCACATATCAACCAGCTTTTGACTATCACTTTAACCTATGGTACTCCCTTATTTCAGTTTTACTTACAAGGAAACAAGTAATAAGACTGTGTCTGCTAATGTTTTCACAATTATCATGAAGTAAATAGCAGCATAAGCTTTTTAACAATAATTTGTTGCAGAGATGAAGAGAAAGTCATGTGAATGGAAAACCTCAGATCACTGTTGCACTGACCCCCCCCCCTCCCAATTATTCCTTCAACTAGACATCTCTTCCTTTACATTGCCCTTTGTTATTTACTTCAAAAACTTGGAAAAAACAATTAATTTGTGAGATGGTGTGTAATGTCACAAGATGGCGGCTGGTCACAAAACGCTAGCTCAGTTCACATTGTTGCACAACAATGCCATAAAATGGCTAGATTACAGTAATGTCAGGTTTAACTGCCTCGTGTTATAATATATGAGCCATTAAGTTTGTGAATAAGGAAATGGCAGCTGTCCTTCAAATACCACATTGTTTTAGTGTACAAACGACCTTCTCGCTATCAGAAACCTTCTGTTTCTGACAATTTTACTGATAGTTTTGATTGTATTTAAGAGAGGAGAAGAAGACTATCAGACAAGAGTTCTAACGGAAACATGACTGTCTTTTGTCCTGCAGTTCGGCTTTTGTTCCTCATGTGCGGTAAGTTCACGTTCTCACAGCTCTGAAAGATCTAATGTGTTCCCTTCACATCACTTTCTCTACACCTCTGTAACAAATTATTGTCATCAAGCGTATTCTTTTATCTACTTCATGATAATCAAGATAAACATTAACAGAAATTGTCTTATTACTTGTTTGCTTGTTAGTAGAAGCGAAATAAGGGGGTACCATAGGTTAAAGTGATAGTCAAAAGTTGGTTGCTCTGCGACTGAAGTTCCTTTGTTTGTATGAACACGAGTTAACAAATTCCTGTATGAGAAAAGTATGTCTTTGTAGCTGAAAAAAACAAAATAAGGAATATCTCAAAAACAATCAACTCCACGAAAAAAAATGTATGTTACATAAATTGTGTGTTTTAAGGTGTTCTACATTTGTTGTGTGGTAAGTTTTTGTCCATCCCTTACGGTTTAGCAGTTATGCAAAGTTCCGTAAAATTGACTAAGAATAAAGTAGTCTTCAGAGGCTATTCGCAGAAAATTCAAGATATACATTTTATTTGTCAGGTAAATGTCTTTAATATACGATATTTCAATCAAAATCGTTACAGCCATTTTTTAGAAAATCAACATTTTCGAAAAAAGTTCCATGTAAAGGGTAGTTTGGGGTGGGGGGATTTTTCTCAAAATCTTCGTGTCGCATCCCTGGAAGATATTAAACTTAAATAAAAGGTTTGGTATTTTATCGACTTTTCGTTTTTGAGTTATCGTGTTCACAGACACACGGACACACACACGGACCTTTTTCTGAAAATACTTTTTTTGGATACAGGGGACCCTAAAACATATATTTCCGGTGAAATCTCGGTATCGAATTTTTTGGTGGAGTGCAATACCTTCTCTATACACTATATACATAGCACGTATAGAGAAAGTAAGAATTTGAAATTCCAATCGCTTTGCTTTCCAGGAATAAACAAACGAGAAACGAGAAGAAAGATGTCCTCCCGTTTGAGAAAGGTTTAAATGCCTGAAATTGAAGCCAATAACTTGGAATGTCTCGAAAACGGTTAACTCTACAAAAAAAAATCTGATGTGTTCTATTCACATGACTATCTCTATATCTCTGTAAATTATTATTGTTACAAGCTTATCTTTTATTTATTTCATGCTGATCGAGAAAAATTAGAAGAAATAGTCTTATTTCTTGCTTTATTGTAAGTAGAAGCGAAATAATGGAGTACCATATGTTAAAGGGAAAGCCAAAAGCTGGTTACTATGTGACTGATGTTCCTTTGTTTCTATGGACACGAGTTGACAAATTCCTGTATGAGAAACGTATGTTTTTCAAAGCTGAAACCAAGAAAAAGGAATATCTCAAAAACGATCAACTCCACGAAAAAAATGTATATAACACAAATTGTGTGTTTTAACGTGCTCTACATTTTTTGTGAATTAAGTTTTTGTCCATCTCTTACGGTTTAGTAGTTATGAAAAATTCATCCCGAATAAAGTAGTCTTCAGAGGCTATTCCCAGAAAATTCAAAATATACATTTTATTTGTCAGGTAAATAACTTTAATATACGAAATTTTAATCAAAATCGTTAGAGCCATTTTTTAGAAAATCAAAATTTTCGAAAAAAGTTCCATGTAAAGGGTAGTTTGGAGTGGGAGAAATGTTCTCAAAATCTTCGTGTCGCATCGCTGGAAGATACTAAACTTAAATACCAAGTTTGGTATTTTACCGACTTTTCGTTTTTGAGTTATCGTGTTCACATACACACGGACACAAGGACCTTTTTCTGAAAATACTTTTTTTGGATACAGGGGACCCTAAAACATATATTTCCGGTGAAATCTCGGTATCGAATTTTTGACGGAGTGCAATACATTCTCTATTCACTATGTACATAATGCGTATAGAAAAAGTAAAAAAGTATATGGCATAAATTGTGTTTTAATAATATTTACATTTTTGTGTAGCTCTTACGGTTTACAAAAGTCATCCAGAATGAAGAGGTCTTCAGAAGCTATTTCCCAGAAAATCAAGATATACATTTCGTTTGTCTTGCACATAAGGTAGTTTAATTAAAATTGTTAGAGCCATTTTTGAGAAAATAATTGTTTTTAACCATTTTGCATGTAAAAGGTAGTTTAAGGTGGGGGGTGGGATATTCTTGAAAATCTTCGTGTCACATCCTTCGAAGTTACTGAACTAAAATACTAAGTTTCGTATTTAACGAACTTTTCGTTTTTCAGCTAAGCTGTGCGCGCACACACAGACTTTTTTTTAAAAAAAAAATTGTTTTGTTTTTTGTTGTTTTTTTATATTTAGGGTGTCCCAAAAGATGTATTTCCGCTGAAATCTCGGTATAGAATTTTTGGGTGCATTACAATATCTTCTCTATACACTATATGCATAAGTACGTGTAAAAAAGATATCATTAGGATGAATGATAAGTAGGGGAATTTTTGGCTAGCGCATACTGGTGTGTTGCCAGGCAACGTGAAAGCTTATTGCTCATCCAGAAAGTGACTATCAAGGTATCTATTGTCACGTGCTAACAGTTTTTCAATGTCCATGTTATACTTTTCTACTGCTAAAGAACTTATTCGTTTTTTTTAATGCACAAAATGTTTGGCCAATCGAATTTTATAGGCAAATAACACAAGTGTATAGTGATAATGCAATGAACGAGTCTTCAGTGAGGAAATGACATATAATTTACGAGTAATCAAGGAAGAACATGACAATGTGTACGATAAAGACCGTTCATAAATCGTTATGGAGCAGTTGAAAGCAAATGTTGATTAAAGAATTCAGAAAAACCGGTGTTTCACTTTGGACACCGTACATGACTTTTTGGGTGGAAGAGATTTGTCAGCCATGAAGACCTCAAAGTGACAGTGACATCTTGGCTCAGATGTTTAGTGGTCGAAGAGAATAACATGTGACAATAAATACCTTGATGGCAATGTTGAGAAATAGAGTAAAGTGTGTAGATAACGTTCGTCATGCCACTTTCTAATATAACATGTGTACCTCGTGACAATAGATACCTTAATGGCAATGTTGAGAAATAGAGTAAAGTGTGTAGATAACGTTCGTCATGCCACTTTCTGATATAACATGTGTACCTCGTGACAATAGATACCTTGATGGCAATGTTGAGAAACAGAGTAAGGTGTGTTGTTAACTTTCGTCATGCCACTTTCTGATATAACATGTGTACCTCGTGACAATAGATACCTTAATGGCAATGTAGAGAAACAGAGTAAGGTGTGTTGTTAACTTTCGTCATGCCACTTTCTGATATAACATGTGTACCTCGTGACAATAGATACCTTAATGGCAATGTTGAGAAATAGAGTAAAGTGTGTAGATAACGTTCGTCATGCCACTTTCTGATATAACATGTGTACCTCGTGACAATAGATACCTTGATGGTAATGTTGAGAAACAGAGTAAAGTGTGTTGTTAACTTTCGTCATGCCACTTTCTGATATAACACGTGTACCTCGTGACAATAGATACCTTAATGGCAATGTAGAGAAACAGAGTAAGGTGTGTTGATAACTTTCGTCATGCCACTTTCTGATATAACATGTGTACCTCGTGACAATAAATACCTTGATGGCAATGCCGTTGAGAAACAGAGTAAGGTGTGTTGTTAACTTTCGTCATGCCACTTTCTGATATAACACGTGTACCTCGTGACAATAGATACCTTAATGGCAATGTAGAGAAACAGAGTAAGGTGTGTTGATAACTTTCGTCATGCCACTTTCTGATATAACACGTGTACCTCGTGACAATAGATACCTTAATGGCAATGTAGAGAAACAGAGTAAGGTGTGTGATAACTTTCGTCATGCCACTTTCTGATATAACACGTGTACCTCGTGACAATAAATACCTTGATGGCAATGTTGAGAAACAGAGTAAGGTGTGTGATAACTTTCGTCATGCCACTTTCTGATATAACACGTGTACCTCGTGACAATAAACACCTTGATGGCAATGTTGAGAAACAGAGTAAGGTGTGTTGATAACTTTCGTCATGCCACTTTCTGATATAACATGTGTACCACGTGACAATAAATACCTTGATGTCAATGTTGAGAAACAGAGTAAGGTGTGTTGATAACTTTCGTCATGCCACTTTCTGGTATAACATGTGTACCTCGTGACAATAAATACCTTGATGGCAATGCCGTTGAGAAACAGAGTAAGGTGTGTTGATAACTTTCGTCATGCCACTTTCTGGTATAACATGTGTACCACGTGACAATAAATACCTTGATGGCAATGTTGAGAAACAGAGTAAGGTGTGTTGATAACTTTCGTCATGCCACTTTCTGGTATAACATGTGTACCTCGTGACAATAAATACCTTGATGGCAATGTTGAGAAACAGAGTAAGGTGTGTTGATAACTTTCGTCATGCCACTTTTATGGTATAACACGTGTACCACGTGACAAAAAATACCTTGTTGGCAATGACGTTGAGAAACAGAGTAAGGTGTGTTGATAACTTTCGTCTGCCACTTTCTGGTATAACATGTGTACCACGTGACAAAAAATACCTTGTTGGCAATGACGTTGAGAAACAGAGTAAGGTGTGTTGATAACTTTCGTCTGCCACTTTCTGGTATAACATGTGTACCACGTGACAATAAATACCTTGATGGCAATGACGTTGAGAAACAGAGTAAGGTGTGTTGATAACTTTCGTCATGGCACTTTCTGATATAACATGTGTACCACGTGACAAAGAATACCTTGTTGGCAATGACGTTGAGAAACAGAGTAAGGTGTGTTGATAACTTTCGTTGTTGTCCAGTTATGTCAAATCGTCCGTCACTTTGTGGATGACCCTTGGGTTTATTCGGATACAGAGACGTGCTTTTGTTACATATTTCCTTGTAGGTTCAATTCAGTCAGCTTAAGCAACAAGTATGTCATTAATCTTATAAATAACCTTTTACGTCCCATTAATTAACCAGAGAAGGTCATGTGAATTTTAATTAACCATAGAGAATGTTTTAGTAGTATTTTATTTATCCTTATTTTGCTTTTATTTTAACACGTGTATACAATTTTTGTTTCAGCAATGGAGACACTGGCGAAAGTAAAGCAGAAGAATCCAACCGAAGCTTCTGTGAGTTCTGACTTTCATATTAGTGTACATGTTATATGTTAAGGGTAGCTATGGAAAATTACAAAACTCCACTGCTTTATTTATAATAGTTATTTATTATGAGAGAGTTTGCCCGCGACTGGACATTGCCCACTTGTATAGCACATAATACACCCCCCTGCCTCATGTTCAACAGCTCCTGAGTTCGAATCTCGCTTAGGGTGACTTTCCCGGATAAGGATTTTTTTAGGGGTTTTCCCTTATCCTGAGAAGACGAATGTCGAGTAACTTCAAGATCCCTGGACCCCGAGATCATTTGAGTATTATTTCACCAACTTCATTTATCGTCCGATATGACCAATCAGGTTAAAGGACGTTAAGCTATATATATATGTATATATATTATCCTACAGATACGATAAATTAATATATGACAAATATTGAATTAATGATTTTACAACAGATAATAGTAAGGCGTCTTATAGTTATAAAATATGGTAGGCTATGTATGTGTGTTTTAAATTGATTAAGTATACGATATACGTTAATATATCGCTTCCAAATAATATATTAAATGAAGCAGTTGAGGCTTTATTACCTTCGACTTGATGGAAATTATACGAAAAAGAGTTAAAAGGTTTTAGAAAATTTGTAGTTATGAGCCATTTATTTATCCCACTCGTTACCGGAGCAACGAGGGAATTTTGTTTACTTTATAAGCTAATAACTATCATTTTGATTTAAAGTCCAAGTTTTCTGCATAGCAACTATCTGTACGATAAAATAACTTAATCATTCCTAAATACAAAAGCCAATTTCAATAACAATTGCATAACGACAGCTTTTAAAACATTTGACTATCACTTTAGCCTAGCACATTCCTTTAGTTCCCTTCTATACCCCTGAATCCTTGCACTTGACAATTAGGAGTACATCCACATGAAATGCTTTACCCGTCTGACTTTCTGAACCAATCACAAAGCATCATTCCGGTCGGTCAGACACCGGAAACGGATCTAGATACCTCACCGTTGCAATATCTGGCTATTTCCAACCACGTGCTCAGTTTGTGAACTCCTAACACGTCGTTGAGCTGTTCTGTGCAAGCTACGTATTATTCGTTGTTATTGTTGCTGGTGTTTGTGAGGTAACACAACAAGACTTTCACAAGTATAGAGTTGGCGTGGCTACATGAAAGAAGAAAGTGAATCATGTTCACAAAATAATAAGGACAGCACAGGAATCATCGTGACGACCACGATGACAATGATCCTTGACAGAATGATGACGACGGATGGAATTGAGTCATTGAAATTCTAAACTGGTGAACATCATTTTGTTATACCTTTCTCTCATTGTAACGAGCTATTTTGCATTTATCTGTTATATATACGTAATGTATGCTACATACGTTACAGTATTACTGTTATTTTCAGTTAACATCAATAATAACGAATTCGTTTCATTGTTCATCGGCATTCATTTACTGTGTACACTGTTTATATTCCTCTTTACACAGGATAGAGACATTTGTTGTTGTTTACTAGTTACTCTGGCAACACTGCAAAGGCAGTATAGCCAACCTTATGCGAAACCACCCGAACTGTCAAGTGCAAGGATTCAGCGGCGGGAGTATATTTGTAAGGAACTAAGTAATAAGAACGTTCACCTGATGTTTATCTCGATTAGCATTGTGTAGACAGAAGAATAATCTTTTGTAGGACGTTTTTAGAGAAGCTAGAGAAAGTCATGTGAGTGTAACACATCAGATTTTTTGTATCTATACCAACGACAGAACAATTATAGTTATTCTTGCTAGAACCCGGAAGAAAATGCAAGATACTGCCACCAGAGTGCACTACTCCAAATTGAATAACGCAACGACCTCCATTATCATATAAGAAAGTTCACTCTATCGTTTTAAAGAAAGAAATAAGTTATACAAACTGATGTGTTCCATTCACGTGACTTTCTCTACATCTCTGTAACAAATTATTGTTAAAAAGTTTAATCTTCTCTCTACTTCACGCTAATCGAGATAAACGTTAACAGAAATGCTTCCTGGTAAATAGAAGAGAAATATTGGATTATACTAGGCTAAAGTGATAGTCAAATATTCTAAAAGCTGGATGTCATGTATTTGAAATCCATTGCTTTACATTGCCAGGAGTTGACAAATTTTCGTATGTGAAAAGTTTCAAGTATTTTAAAACTGGAACCAATAACAGAGAATATCTAAACGATGGTTAACTTCACGAAAAAAGTATATAATATATATTGTGTGTTTTAATGAGATGTATGTTTTTTGTGCAGTGAGTTTTTATCTATCTCTTACGGTTTACTAGTTATACAAAGTCCAGCAAAATTCATCCACAATAAAAAGATCTATTCTCAAAAAATTCAAGATATACGTTTTATTTGACTGGTAAATATCTTTAATATACAGTATTTTAACCAAATTCGTTATAGCCATTTTTGAGAAACTCAAAACTTTCGAAAAATGTTCCATGTAAAGAGTAGTTTGGGATGGGAGGATTTTCCTCAAAATCTTCCTGTCGCATCATTGGAAGACACTAAACATAAATACCAACATTTTATGGATTCCTCGTTATTGAATTATCGTGTTCACAAACACGGACACTTACATACACGGACCTTTGTCTAAAAGTGTTTGTTTTATACAGGAGGCCCTAAAGTCTGTATTTCCAGTGACATCACGGTATCGAATTTTGGGGTGGAATGCAGTACCCTATATACATAATACGTGTAGAGAAAGTAAACATTGCGTATACAGAACTGACACTTGCGGCAGTGACGTCACTGTAAAATCTCCTAGCAAAGTATTGAAAGCAAAGTAATCATGGAGACTGATAAAACAATATGTATTATCTCTTTGCGCCTTGTGACTTGTGAGAGGCAAGACGTTGGGTACACATATTAAGTAACAGGAGGGTTCAACAAAGACACGAGAGATTCGCGGGACCGTCAAATAGGAATGGGCGGATCCAAAAATAACGCAAAATATATTTTTTTTACAAAAAAATTAATAGTAAAAAAAAATCACAATTGAACTTACACCTTTTACCTACTACTTTTCGACACCAACTTGTTCCATCCCAATACCGGTTTCAATATGCCCTGTTGGTACAAGTCCGTTTCCCAGGAGCATAGCCATATGCGGACTGCTGATTTCACTTCCGTATCTGTCACAAAGCATTGGCCGGCCAGGAACTTCTACATGTGACCAAACAGATGAAAGTCTGATAGTACAAGGTCCGGACTCTATGGTGCATGCTGGAGCAATTCTCAATCAAAGATGGTGATTTTCTGACGAACAGCAGCATCAACATTGTTATGAAGAAATTTGACATCATCAGCATTAATGTTGTGGCGTTTGTCACGAAGGGCAAAACGCAGGCAGCAGCATTCACACCCATAAAACACCATGAACACTTTGCTAGCACATTGAGTCTTTACTGGGAACCAGCATGTTTCCACTCCATACTTGTAGTGGTATGTCCACCAATAAAACACCAGAACACTGTCACTTTGCAAGCAGGTTGAATCTTTACTGGGGAACCAGCATGTTTCCACTCCATATTTGTAGTGGTATGTCCACCAATAAAACACCAGAACACTGTCACTTTGCAAGCAGGTTGAATCTTTACTAGGCAACCAGCATGTTTCCACTCCATATTTGTAGTGGTATGTCCACCAATAAAATACCAGAACACTGTCACTTTGCTAGCAGGTTGAATCTTTACTGGGAACCAGCATGTTTCCACTCCATACTTGTAGTGGTATGTCCACCAATAAAATACCAGAACACTGTCACTTTGCTAGCAGATTGAGTCTTTACTGGGGAACCAGCATGTTTCCACTCCATATTTGTAGTGGTATGTCCACCAATAAAATACCAGAACACTGTCACTTTGCTAGCAGATTGAGTCTTTACTGGGGAACCAGCATGTTTCCACTCCATATTTGTAGTGGTATGTCCACCAATAAAATACCAGAACACTGTCACTTTGCTAGCAGGTTGAATCTTTACTGGGAACCAGCATGTTTCCACTCCATATTTGTAGTGGTATGTCCACCAATAAAATACCAGAACACTGTCACTTTGCTAGCAGATTGAGTCTTTACTGGGGAACCAGCATGTTTCCACTCCATATTTGTAGTGGTATGTCCACCAATAAAATACCAGAACACTGTCACTTTGCTAGCAGGTTGAATCTTTACTGGGAACCAGCATGTTTCCACTCCATACTTGTAGTGGTATGTCCACCAATAAAATACCAGAACACTGTCACTTTGCTAGCAGGTTGAATCTTTACTAGGGAACCAGCATGTTTCCACTCCATACTTGTAGTGGTATGTCCACCAATAAAATACCAGAACACTGTCACTTTGCTAGCAGGTTGAGTCTTTACTGGGGAACCAGCATGTTTCCACTCCATACTTGTAGTGGTATGTCCACCAATAAAACACCAGAACACTGTCACTTTGCTAGCAGGTTGAGTCTTTACTGGGGAACCAGCATGTTTCCACTCCATACTTGTAGTGGTATGTCCACCAATAAAACACCAGAACACTGTCACTTTGCTAGCAGGTTGAGTCTTTACTGGGGAACCAGCATGTTTCCACTCCATACTTGTAGTGGTATGTCCAGCATAAAAACACCAGAACACTGTCTCTTTGCTAGCAGGTTGAGTCTTTACTGGGGAATCAGCATGTTTCCACTCCATACTTGTAGTGGTATGTCCACCAATAAAACACCAGAACACTGTCACTTTGCTAGCAGGTTGAGTCTTTACTGGGGAACCAGCATGTTTCCACTCCATATTTGAGGTGGTATGTCCACCAATAGAACACCAGAACACTGTCACTTTGCTAGCAGGTTGAGTCTTTACTGGGGAACCAGCGTGTTTACACTCCATACTTGTAGTGGTATGTCCAGTAATAAAACACCGGAAAACTGTCACTTTGCTAGCAGGTTGAGTCTTTACTGGGTAACCAGCATGTTTCCACTCTATACTTGTAGTGGTATGTCCAGCATAAAAACACCAGAACATTGTCTCTTTGCTAGCAGATTGAGTCTTTACTGGGGAACCAGCATGTTTCCACTCCATACTTGTAGTGGTATGTCCACCAATAAAACACCAGTACACTGTCACTTTGCTAGCAGGTTGAGTCTTTACTAGGCAACCAGCATGTTTCCACTCCATACTTGTAGTGGTATGTCCACGAAACATCACCAGTGATGATTCCTTTCAGAAAGTAAAGTGATCCAAGCTTGTCTTCATTCACAGCAAAGTCCACCAATAAAACACCATGAACACTTTCCTAGCACATTGAGTCTTTACTGGGTACCAGCATGTTTCCACTCCATACTTGGAGTGGTATGTTCACCAATAAAACACCAGAACACTGTCACTTTGCTAGCAGGTTGAGTCTTTACTGGGGAACCAGAATGTTTCCACTCTATACGTGTAGTGGTATGTCCACCAATAAAACACCAGAACACTGTCACTTTGCTAGCAGATTGGTGAGTCTTTACTAGGGAACCAGCATGTTGCAACTCCATACTTGTAGTGGTATGTCCACCAATAAAACATCAGAACACTCCCACTTTTCATCAGATTGAATCTTTACTGAGGAATCAGCATATTTCCACTCTATACTTATAGTGGTATGTCCACCAATAAAACACCAGAACACTGTCACTTTACTAGCAGATTGGTGAGTCTTTACTGGGAAACCAGCGTATTTCCACTCCATATTTGTAGTGGTATGTCCACCAATAAAACACCAGAATATTGTCTCTTTGCTAGCAGATAGAGTATTTACTGGGGAACGAGCGTGTTTACACTCCATATTTGTAGTGGTATGCCCACCAATAAAACACCAGAACACTGTCTCTTTGCTAGCAGATTGAGTCTTTACTGGGGTACCAGCATGTTTCCATTCCATACTTGTAGTGGTGTGTCCACCAATAAAACACCAGAACACTGTCTCTTTGCTAGAAGATTGAGTCTTTACTGCGGAACCAGTGTGTTTTCACTCCATACTTGTAGTGGTATGTCCACCAATAAAACACCAGAACACTGTCTCTTTGCTAGCAGATTGAGTCTTTACTAGGGAACCAGCATGTTTCCACTCCATACTTATAGTGGTATGTCCACCAATAAAACACCAGAACACTGTCTCTTTGCTAGCAGATTGAGTCTTTACTGCGGAACCAGCATGTTTTCACTCCATACTTGTAGTGGTATGTCCACCAATAAAACACCAGAACATTGTCTCTTTGCTAGCAGATTGAGTCTTTACTGGGGTACCAGCATGTTTCCACTCCATACTTATAGTGGTATGTCCACCAATAAAACACCAGAACACTGTCACTTTGCTAGCAGGTTGAGTCTTTACTAGGGAACCAGCATGTTTCCACTCCATACTTGTAGTGGTATGTCCACCAATAAAACACCAGAACACTGTCACTTTGCTAGCAGTTTGAGTCTTTACTAGGGAACCAGCATGTTTCCACTCCATACTTGTAGTGGTATGTCCACAACACATCACCAGTGATGAGTCCTTTCAGAAAGTTAAGTGATCCAAGCTTGTCATCATTCGCTGGCGCTTGTCAGGTTCTTAGGCACCTAGCGAGCACTAACTTTACGAAATTTCAACGTGTCATGAACAATATCATATACTGCACCAAAGGTAATGTTGAACTGTTGCGATAAGGTTCGTAGTTGCACTCGCTGGTCGTTCAAAATTGCCTTCTCAATGTTCTGAATTCTGCGGGGTTGCAGCTGTTACCGGTCTCCCAGAGCGGGCGAATCACTAAGGTTCACACGACCATCTTGGAAGACTGCACACCACCTGGAGCCATTGCTACGGTCTATACAATCATCCCCATACACACCAAAGCATGTCCCTGTGAGTTTCACTGGGTTTATTCCCTTTGGCCCACAAATATGAAACCCACCTCTCTGCTCTTCACACGTAGACGACAGCAGCACGCGCGCATTTTAATTGCGTAGTTCATGCTTCTCTCGCTAGAGCTACTCATGAAACAAAAAATACCCTATGTAGTGAAAACTTCAAACTATATCTTTGTGAAATTTCAACATTCCAGCTGCAATACCAACGCAGAAAGATTATTGTGCGTTACTTTTTGATTCACCCTTGTATGAGTAGCCGCTGTAAAATTCCGTAATGGGAGCGTGTACTGTTGAACAGCAGGTAATGCATAGAAGAAAGAAGGGAGTGTCCATTCCTTATGACTATAGCGTAAGTATATAGACTTCCATCGTGCAGTGTGCTGCGTGTGTTTATGTGAATGCTTACATTGAATAGCTCGTGTGCAATGTCCTGTGCTTGCATCTAATTATGAGTGGAGCAGTTTACATCATCACCATCACCATCCTAACCACCATCACTATCACCATCACTAACACCATCATCACCATCATATCCACTATCACCATCACCACCATCACCACCATCATCGCTATCATCACAATCATCAGCATTAACACTATCACCACCAACATCACTATCTTCAACATCATCACTATCACCACCATCATCACTATCACCACCATCATCACTATCACCACCATCATCACTATCAATATCATCACTATCACCACCATCATCACTATCACCACCATCATCACTATCACCATCATCATCACTATCATCACATTCACAACCATCATCGCAATCACCATCACCACCATCACCATCACCGCTATCATCACAATCATCACCATCATCACTATCACCACCATCATCACTATCTTCACCATCATCACTATCACCACTATCACCACCATCATCACCATCAATATCATCACTATCACCACCATCACTATCACCACCATCATCACTATCACCACCATCACCAATATCACCACCATCATAACTATCTCCATTACCACAATCATCACCATCATCACCATCATCACTATCACCACCATCATCACTATCACCACCATCATCACTATCACCACCATCATCAGTATCTCTATTACCACCATCATCACCATTACCATCTTCATCACCCTCATTATCACCATCATCACTATCACCACCATCATCACAATCACCATCACCACCATCACCATCATAGTCACTATCATCACAATCATCACCATCATCACTATCACCACCATCATCACTATCACCACCATCATCACTATCACCACCACCATCACTATCACCACCATCATCACTATCACCACTATCATCACTATCACCACCACCATCACTATCACCATCATCACTATCACCACCATCATCACTATCACCACCTTCATCACTATCACCACCATCATCATTATCACCACCATCATCACTATCACCACTATCACCACCATCATCACTATCACCACCATCATCACTATCACCACCATCATCACTATCACCCCCAACATAACTATCACCACCATCATCATTATCACCACCATCATCACTATCACCACCATCATCACTATCATCCCCAACATCACTATCACCACCATCACTATCACCACCATCATCACTATCTGCACCATCATCACTATCTGCACCATCATCACCATCACTACCATCATCACTATCACCACCATCATCACTATCACCCCCAACATCACTATCACCACCATCATCACTATCACCACCATCATCACAATCACCACCATCATCACTATCATCCCCAACATCACAATCACCACCATCATCACTATCACCACCATCATCACTATCACCACCATCATCACCATCACCACCATCATCACTATCACCACCATCATCACTATCATCACTATCACCACTATCATCACTATCTCCATCAACACTATCACCACCATCATCACTATCACCACCATCCTCACTATCACCACCATTACTATCATCACAATCATCACTATTATTGTCATTCTTGGTGACATGGGCAGCAGTTGTATCTGTTATGCAACAGATGGAGTTATAGATTTCAAGGGTTGTCCAACTTTTATTGTTTTTTGAAGTCCCAGAAAGTAAGGTCATGGGCCGCCAGTGTTCTGCTCGTTTTATTGATACCGGTTTAATGTTTCAGCAAATACCGGAGCCCGAAGTGTTGGAGAGCGCTTCTGTGAGACATCATTGGCATCCATTGCACCATTGGCACCCCTGGCATCACTGGCACCCCTGGCACCATTGTCATGGCTTGAAAGCTAAGTTCTGCAAAAGGCCATTTGTGCCCCCGGCGCCCTTACCACCACCATCTACTTCCACGTCAACAGCGACCTCGAACGTTACTATTGCAACAAACGGCACAATACAACAACAGACCACGACACCAGCGAGCAGTTCCGGTAATATGACAGCTAACGACAAAATGCAACCGACCACGACACAAGCGAGCAGATCCGTTAATGTGACAGCAGACGACAAAATGCAACAGACCACGACACAAGCGAGCAGTTCCGGTAATGTGCCAGCAGACGACAAAATGCAACAGACCACGACACAAGCGAGCACTTCCGGTAATGTGACAGCAAAAGACAAAATGCAGACCACGACACAAGCGAGCAGTTCCGGTAATGTGACAGCAGACAACAAAATGCCACAGACCACGCCACCAGCGAGCAGTTCCGGTAATGTGCCAGCAGACGACAAAATCTTCCAGACCACGTCACAATCTAGCGGTTCCGGTAATGTGCCAGCAGACAACAAAATGCAACAGATCAACACACCAGGTAGCAGTTCCGTTAATGTGCCAGCAGACAACAAAATGCAACAGACCACGACACAAGCTAGCAGTTCCGTTAATGTGCCAGCAGACGACAAAATGCAACAGACCTCGACGCAAGCGAGCAGTTCCGTTAATGTGCCAGCAGACGACAAAATCTTCCAGACCACGTCACAAGTTAGCAGTTCCGGTAATGTGCCAGCAGAAAACAAAATGCAATAGACCTCTACACAAGCGAGCAGTTCCGGTAATGTGCCAGCAGACAACAAAATGCAACAGACCTCGACACCAGCTAGCAGTTCCGTTTATGTGCCAACAGACATGAAAAGGCAACAGACCACGTCACCAGCTAGCAGTTTCGTTAATGTGCCAGCAGACAACAAAGTGTAACAGACCTCGACACAAGCGAGCAGTTCCGGTAATGTGCGAGCAGACAACAAAATGCAACAGACCTCGACACCAGCTAGCAGTTCCGTTAATGTGCCAGCAGACGACAAAATGTCACAGACCACCTCACCAGCTAGCAGTTCCGGTAATGTGCCAGCAGACGGCAAAATGCAACAGACCACGTCACCAGCTAGCAGTTCCGGTAATTTGACAGCAGACAACAAAGCGCAATAACAGACCAAAACAAAAGCGAGCAGTTCTGGTAATCTGCCAGCAGACAACAAAATGCATCAGACCAACATAACAGCGAGCAGTTCCGTTAATGTGACCAGCAGAAAACAAAATGCAACAGACCAACACAACAGCGAGCAGTTCTGGTAATGTGCCAGCAGACAACAAAATGCAACCCACCAACACAACAGCGAGCAGTTCCGTTAATGTGCCAGCAGACAACAAAATGCAATAACAGACCAACACACAAGCTATCAGTTCCGTTAATGTGCCAGCAGACGACAAAATGCAACAGACCACGACACCAGCGCGCAGCTCCGTTAATGCGACAGCAGACAACAAAATGCAACAGACCACATCACCAGCTAGCAGTTCCGTTAATGTGCCAGCAGACGACAAAATGTAACAGACCAACACAACAGCCAGCAATTCCGTTGATAGGCCAGCAGAGGACAAAATGTCACAGACCACGTCACCTGCGAGCAGTTCCGTTAATGTGCCAGCAGACAACAAAATGTCACAGACCACGTCACCGGCGAGCAGTTCCGTTAATGTGCCGGCAGACGACAAAATGTTCCAGACCACATCACCAGCGAGCATTTCCTTTAATGTGCCAGCAGACGACAATATGCAACAGACCACGACACCAGCTAGCAGTTTCGTTAATGTGTCAGCAGACGACAAAATGCAACAGACCAACACAACAGGCAGTAGTTCCGGTAATGTGACATCAGACAACAAAATGCAACAGACCACGACAAAGCGAGCACTTCCGGTAATGTGCCAGCAGACGACAATGTGCAACAGACCACGAAACCAGCTAGCAGTTCCGCTAATGTGCAAGCAGACGACAAAATACAACAGACCACGACACCAGCGAGCAGCTCCGTTAATGCGACAGCAGATAACAAAATGCAACAGACCACATCACCAGCTAGCAGTTCCGTTAATGTGCCAGCAGACGACAAAATGCAACAGACCAACACACAAGCTAGCAGTGCCGTTAATGTGCCAGCAGCGGACAAAATGCAACAGACCACGACACCAGGTAGCAGTTTCGTTAATGTGTCAGCAGACGACAAAACGCAACAGACCAACACAACAGGCAGTAGTTCCGGTAATGTGACATCAGACAACAAAATGCAACAGACCACGACAAAGCGAGCACTTCCGGTAATGTGCCAGCAGACGACAATTGGCAACAGACCACGAAACCAGCTAGCAGTTCCGCTAATGTGCCAGCAGAGGACAAAATGCAACAGACCTCGTCACCAGCTAGCAGTTCCGTTAATGTGCTAGCGGACGACAAAATATAACAGACCAAGGCACCAGCTAGCAGAACCGATAATGTGCCAGCAGACGACATATGCAATAACAGACCAACACACCAGCGAGCAGTTCCGTTAATGTGCCAGCAGACGACAAAATGAAACAGACCAGCACAACAGCGAGCAGTTCCGTTAATGTGCAGAGGAGAACAAAATGCAACAGACCACGTCACCAGCGAGCAGTTCCGTTAATGTGCCAGCAGACTACAAAATGCAATAACAGACCAACACACCAGCGTGCAGTTCCGTTAATGTGCCAGCAGACGACAAAATGTAACAGACCAAGGCACCAGATAGCAGTTCCGTTAATGTGCCAGCAGACGACAAAATGCAACAGACCAACACAACAGAGAACAGTTCCGTTAATGCGCCAGCAGAGGACAAAATGTAACAGACCAACACACAAGCTATCAGTTCCGTTAATGTGCCAGTAGACGACAAAATGCAACAGACCACGACACCAGCGAGCAGCTCCGTTAATGCGACAGCAGACAACAAAATGCAACAGACCACATCACCAGCTAGCAGTTTCGTTAATGTGTCAGCAGACGACAAAATGCAACAGACCAACACAACAGGCAGTAGTTCCGGTAATGTGACATCAGACAACAAAATGCAACAGACCACGACAAAGCGAGCACTTCCGGTAATGTGCCAGCAGATGACAATGTACAACAGACCACGAAACCAGTTAGCAGTTCCGCTAATGTGCAAGCAGACGACAAAATGTAACAGACAACGTCACCAGCGAGCAGTTCCGTTAATGTGCTAGCAGACGACAAAATGCAACAGACCTCGTCACCAGCTAGAAATTCCGTTAATGTGCCAGCGGACGAAAAAATATAACAGACCAAGGTACTAGCTAGCAGATCCGTTAATGTGCCAGCAGACGACAAAATGCAATAACAGACCAACACACCAGCGAACAGTTCCGTTAATGTGCCAGCAGACGACAAAATGAAACAGACCAGCACAACAGTGGGCACTTCCGTTAATGTGCAACAGAGGACAAAATGCAACAGACCACGTCACCAGCGAGCAGTTCCGTTAATGTGCCAGCAGACGACAAAATGCAATAACAGACCAACACACCAGCGTGCAGTTCCGTTAATGTGCCAGCAGACGACAAAATGCATCAGACCAACACAACAGCGAACAGTTCCGTTAATGCGCCAGCAGAGGACAAAATTTAACAGACCAACACAACAGCTAGCAGTTCCGTTAATGTGCCATCAGAGGACAAAATTTAACAGACCAACACAACAGCGAGCAGTTCCGTTAATGTGCCATCAGAGGACAAAATTTAACAGACCAACACAACAGCGAGCAGTTCCGTTAATGTGCCATCAGAGGACAAAATTTAACAGACCAACACAACAGATAGCAGTTCCGTTAATGTGCCAGTAGAGGACAAAATGTAACAGACCAACACAACAGCGAACAGTTCCGTTAATGCGCCAGCAGAGGACAAAATGTAACAGACCAGCACAACAGATAGCAGTTCCGTTAATGTGCCAGTAGAGGACAAAATGTAACAGACCAAGGCACCAGCTAGCAGTTCCGTTAATGTGCCAGCAGACGACAAAATGCAACAGACCAACACAACAGCGAATAGTTCCGTTAATGCGCCAGCAGATGACAAAATGCAACAGACCAGCACAACAGATAGCAGTTCCGTTAATGTGCCAGTAGAGGACAAAATCTAACAGACGAACACAACAGCGAGCAGTTTCGTTAATGTGCCATCAGAGGACAAAATGTAACACACCACGACACCAGCAAGCAGTTCCGTTAATGTGCCAGCAGACGACAAAATGTCACAGACCACGTCACCAGCAAGCAGTTCCGTTAATGTGTCAGCAGATGACAAAATGTCACAGACCACGTCACCAGCGAGCAGTTCCGTTAATGTGCCAGCAGACGACAAAATGCAACAGACCACGTCACCAGCGAGCAGTTCCGTTAATGAGCCAGCATGGACAAAATGCAACAGACCTCGACACCAGCTAGCAGTTCCGTTAATGTGCCAGCACACGACAAAATGCAACAGACTTCATCACCTGCGAGCATTTACATTAATGTGACAGCAGCTGACAAAATGTAACAGACCACGTTACCAGTTAGCAGTTCCATTAATGTGCCAGCAGACGACAATTTGCAACAGACCACGACACCAGCTATCAAGTCCGTTTATGTGCCAGCAGACGACAAAATGTAAAAGACTATGTCACCAGCGAACAGTTCCGTTAAAGTGCTAGCAGACAACAAAATGCAATAGCAGACCAACACACAAGCTAGTAGTTCCGTTAATGTGCCAGCAGACGACAAAATGGAACAGACCACGTCACCAGCTAGCAGTTCCGTTAATGTGCCAGCAGACACAAAATGCAACAGACCAACACACAAGCTAGCAGTTCCGTTAATGTGACAGCAGAAAACAAAATGAAACAGACCATGTCACCAGCGAGTAATTCCGTTAATGTGCCAGCAGACGACAAAATGAAACAGACCACGTACCAGCGAGCAGTTCCGTTAATGTGCCAGCAGAAGACAAAATGCAAAAGACCACGTCACCAGCTAGCAGTTCCGTTAATGTGCCAGCTGACGACAAAATGTAACAGACCAACACAACAGCCAGCAGTTCCGTTGATGTGCCAGCAGAGGACAAGATGTCACCGACCACGTAACCAGCGAGTAGTTCCGTTAATGTGCCGGCAGACGACAAAATGTTCCAGACCACGTCACCAGCGACCATTTCCTTTAATGTGTCAGCAGACGACAATATGCAACAGACCACGACACCAGTTAGCAGTTCCGTTAATGTGCCAGCAGAGGATAAAATGTAAAACACCACGTCACCAGCGAGCAGTTCCGTTAATGTGCCAGCAGACGACAAAATGCAACAAACCACGACAACAGCGAGCAGTTCCGTTAATGTGCCAGCAGACCACAAAATGCAATAACAGACCAACACACAAGCTATCAGTTCCGTTAATGTGCCAGTAGACGACAAAATGCAACAGACCACATCACCAGCTAGCAGTTCCGTTAATGTGCCAGCAGACGTCAAAATGCAACAGACTAACACACAAGCTAGCAGTTCCGTTAATGTGCCAGCAGCGGACAAAATGCAACAGACCACGACACCATCATGCAGTTTTGTTAATGTGTCAGCAGACGACAAAATGCAACAGACCAACACAACAGGCAGTAGTTCCGGTAATGTGACATCAGAAAACAAAATGCAACTGACCACGACAAAGCGAGCACTTCCGGTAATGTGCCAGCAGACGACAATGTGCAACAGACCAGGAAACCAGCTAGCGGTTCCGCTAATGTGCCAGCAGACGACAAAATTTAACAGACAACGTCACCAGCGAGCAGTTCCGTTAATGTGCCAGCAGACGACAAAATGCAATAACAGACCAACACACCAGCGTGCAGTTCCGTTAATGTGCCAGCAGACGACAAAATGCAATCGACCAACACAACAGCGAACAGTTCCGTTAATGCGCCAGCAGAGGACAAAATGTAACAGACCAACACAACAGCTAGCAGTTCCGTTAATGTGCCAGTAGAGGACAAAATGTAACAGACGAACACATCAGCGAGCAGTTTCGTTAATGTGCCCTCAGAGGACAAAATGTAACACACCACGACACCAGCAAGCAGTTCCGTTAATGTGCCAGCAGACGACAAAATGTCACAGACCACGTCACCAGCAAGCAGTTCCGTTAATGTGCCAGCAGACGACAAAATTTCACAGAACAATTCACCAGCGAGCAGTTCCGTTAATGTGCCAGCAGAGGACAAAATGCAACAGACCTCATCACCAGCGAGCAGTTACATTAATGTGACAGCGGCTGACAAAATGTAACAGACCACGTTACCAGTGAGGAGTTCCATTAATGTGCCAGCAGACGACAAAATGCTCAAGACCACGTCACCAGCGAGCATTTCCATTAATATGCCAGCAGACAACAATTTGCAACAGACCACGACACCAGCTATCAAGTCCGTTTATGTGCCAGCAGACGACAAAATGTAAAAGACCACGTCACCATCGAGCAGTTCCGTTAATGTGCCAACAGACGACAAAATGCAACACACGACAACACCAGCGAACAGTTCCGTTAATGTGCTAGCAGGCAACAAAATGCAATAGCAGACCAACACACAAGCTAGCAGTTCCGTTAATGTGCCAGCAGACGAAAAAATGGAACAGACCACGTCACCAGCTAGCAGTTCCGTTAATGTGCCAGCAGACACAAAATGCAACAGACCAACACACAAGCTAGCAGTTCCGGTAATGTGACAGCAGACAACAAAATGAAACATACCACGTCACCAGCGAGTAGTTCCGTTAATGTGCCAGCAGACGACAAAATGCAAAAGACCACGTCACCAGCTAGCAGTTCCGTTAATGTGCCAGCTGACGACAATATGCAACAGACCAAAACACCAGCGAGCAGTTCCGTTAAAGTGCCAGCAGCGGACAAAATGCAACAGACCACGACACCAGCTAGCAGTTCCGTTAATGTGCCAGCAGACGACAAAATGCAACAGACCACGTCACCAGCTAGCAGTTCCGTTAATGTGCTAGCAGACGACAAAATGTAACAGACCAAGGCACCAGCTAGACATTCCGTTAATGTGCCAGCAGACGACAAAATGTAACAGACCAACACAACAGCCAGCATTTCCGTTGATGTGCCAGCAGAGGACAAAATGTCACAGACCACGACGCCAGCGAACAGTTCCGTTAATGTGCCAGGAGACAACAAAATGTCACAGACCACGTCACCAGTGAGCAGTTCCGTAAATGTGCCGGCAGACGATAAAATGCAACAGACCACGTCACAAGCCAGCAGTTCCGTTTGTGTGCCAGCAGACGACAAAATGCAACAGACCACGTCACAAGGGAATAGTTCCGTTTATGTGCCAGCAGACGACAAAATGCAACAGACCACGTCACCAGCGAGCAGTTCCGTTAATCTGCCAGCAGACGACAAAACGTCACAGACCACGACGCCAGCGAGCAGTTCCGTTAATGTGCCAGCAGACGACAAAATGCAACAGACCACGACACCAGCGAGCAGTTCCATTAATGTGCCAGCAGACGACAAAATGCTACAGACCACGACATCAGCGAGCAGTTCCGATAATGTGACAGCAAACGTCACAACACAACAGACCAAGACAACAGCGAGCAGTTCCGTTAATGTTCCAGCAGACGATAAAATGCATTACGCCTCGACACCAGCTAGCAGTTCCGTTAATGTGCCAGCAGACGACAAAATGCAACAGACCACGTAACAAGCGAGCAGTTCAGTTAATGTGCCAGCAGACGACAAAATGCAACAGACCATGTCACAAGCGAGCAGTTCCGTTAATGTGCCAGCAGACGGCAAAATGTCACAGACCACGACACCAGCGAGCAGTTCCGTTAATGTGCCAGCAGACGACAAAATGCAACAGACCACGACACAAGCGAGCAGTTCCATTAATGTGCCAGCAGACAACAAAATGCAACAGACCACGACACCAGCGAGCAGTTCCGTTAATGTGCCAGCAGACGACAAAATGCAACAGACCACGTCACAAGCGAGCAGTTCCGTTAATGTGCCAGCAGACGACAAAATGCAACAGACCACGTCACCAGCGAGCAGCTCCGTTAATGTGCCAGCAGACGACAAAATGCAACAGACCACGTCACCAGCGAGCAGTTCCATTACTGTGCCAGCAGACGACAAAATGCAACAGACCACGTCATAAGCGAGCAGTTCCGTTAATGTGCCAGCAGACGACAATATGTCACAGACCACGACACCAGCGAACGTTTCCTTTAATGTGCCAGCAGAAAACAAAATGCAATAGCAGACCAACACACAAGCTATGAGTTCCGTTAATGTGCCAGCAGACGACTAAATGGAACAGACCACGTCACCAGCTAGCAGTTCCGTTAATGTGCCAGCACACACAAAATGCAACAGACCAACACACAAGCTAGCAGTTCCGTTAATGTGACAGCAGACAACAAAATGAAACAGACCACGTCACCACCGTGTAGTTCCGTTAATGTGCCAGCAGACGACAAAATGAAACAGTACACGTCACCAGCGAGCAGTTCCGTTAATCTGCCAGCAGACGACAAAATGCAAAAGACCACGTCACCAGCTAGCAGTTCCGTTAATGGCCAGCTGACGACAATATGCAATAGACCAAAACACTAGCGAGCAGTTCCGTTAATATGCCAACAGCGGACAAAGTGCAACAGACCACGACACCAGTTAGCAGTTCCGTTAATGTGCCAGCAGACGAGAAAATGCAACAGACCACGTCACCAGCGAGCAGTTCCGTTAATGTGCCAGCAGACGACAAAATGTAACAGACCAACACAACAGCCAGCAGTTCCGTTAATATGCCAGCAGCGGACAAAGTGCAACAGACCACGACACCAGTTAGCAGTTCCATTAATGTGCTAGCAGACGACAAAATGTAACAGTCCAAGGCACCAGCTAGCAGTTCCGTTAATGTGCCAGCAGACGACAAAATGTAACAGACCAACACAACAGCCAGCAGTTCCGTTGATGTGCCAGCAGAGGACAAAATGTCACAAACCACGTCACCAGCGAGCAGTTCCGTTAATGTGCCAGCAGACAACAAAATGTCACAGACCACGTCACCAGCGAGCAGTTCCGTTAATGTGCCGGCAGTCGACAAAATGCAACAGACCACGTCTCCAGTGAGCAGTTCCGTTAATGTGCCAGCAGACGATAAAATACAACAGACCACGTCACAAGCAAGCAGTTCCGTTTGTGTGCGAGCAGACGACAAAATGCAACAGACCACGTCACAAGCGAGAAGTTCCGTTAATGTGCCAGCAGACGACAAAATGCAACAGACCACGTCACCAGCGAGCATTTCCCTTAATGTGCCAGCAGACGACAAAATGCAATAGGTCACGTCACAAGCGAGCAGTTCGGTTAATCTGCCAGCAGACGACAAAATGTCACAGACCACGTCACCAGCGAGCAGTTCCGTTAATATGCCAGCAGACAACAAAATGTCACAGACCACGTCTCCAGTGAGCAGTTCCGTTATTGTGCCAGCAGACGTTAAAATGCAACAGACCACGTCACAAGCGAGCAGTTCCGTGTGTGTGCCAGCAGACGACAAAATGCAACAGACCACGTCACAAGCGAGAAGTTCCGTTAATGTGCCAGCTGACGACAAAATGCAACAGACCACGTCACCAGCGAGCATTTCCCTTAATGTGCCAGCATACGACAAAATGCAACAGACCACGTCACAAGCGAGCAGTTCCGTTAATCTGCCAGCAGACGACAAAATGTCACAGACCACGACACCAGCGAGCAGTTCCGTTAATGTGCCAGAAGACGACAAAATGCAACAGACCACGACACCAGCGAGCAGTTCCATTAATGTTCCAGCAGACGACAAAATGCAACAGACCACGACACCAGCGAGCAGTTCCGTTAATGTGCCAGCAGACGACAAAATGCAACAGACCACGCCACAAGCGAGCAGTTCCGTTAATGTGCCAGCAGACGACAAAATGCAACAGACCACGTCACGAGCGAGAAGTTCCGTTAATATGCCAGCAGACGACAAAATGCAACAGACCACGACACCAGCGAGCAGTTCCGTTAATGTGCCAGCAGACGACAAAATGCAATAGACCACGACACCAGCGAGCAGTTCCGTTAATGTGCCAGCAGACGACAAAATGCAACAGACCACGACACCAGCGAGCAGTTCCATTAATGTTCCAGCAGACGACAAAATGCAACAGACCACGACACCAGCGAGCAGTTCCGTTAATGTGCCAGCAGAGGACAAAATGCAACAGACCACGCCACAAGCGAGCAGTTCCGTTAATGTGCCAGCAGACGACAAAATGCAACAGACCACGTCACGAGCGAGAAGTTCCGTTAATATGCCAGCAGACGACAAAATGCAACAGACCACGACACCAGCGAGCAGTTCCGTTAATGTGCCAGCAGGCGACAAAATGCAACAGACCACGTCACAAGCGAGCAGTTCCGTTAATGTGCCAGCAGACGACAAAATGTCACAGACCACAACACCAGCGAGCAGTTCCGTTAATGTGCCAGCAGACGACAAAATGTCACAGACCACAACACCAGCGAGCAGTTCCGTTAATGTGCCAGCAGACGACAAAATGTCACAGACCACAACACCAGCGAGCAGTTCCGTTAATGTGCCAGCAGACGACAAAATGCAACAGACCACGACACCAGCGAGCAGTTCCATTAATGTTCCAGCAGACGACAAAATGCAACAGACCACGACACCAGCGAGCAGTTCCGTTAATGTGCCAGCAGACGACAAAAGCAATAACAGACCAACACACCAGCGAGCAGTTCCGTTAGTGTGCCAGCACAAGACAAAATGCAACAGACCAAGACAACAGCGAGCAGTTCAGATAATGTGACAGCAAACGTCACAACACAACAGACTAAGACAACAGCGAGAAATTCCGTTAATGTGCCAGCAGACGATAAAATGCAATAACAGACCAACAGAACAGACTATGACAACAGCGAACAGTAAAAACATATATTTCATTCGCTGAGCAGGAAAAATTGTTGGACTCGTGCAGCAAAGCATTGACCTGCCCCGGAGTCCTCGTGCCCGGCGGTCGGTGTTCTGCGTCTGCAGGTTCAGTAGTTAAGATCCTAGGTGACCTTTGTGGAGCAAGTGCATGCTTTTTCCAAGTGCTCCCGTTTCCCCCGCCGACGCATTCCCTGTATCATCGCCTGCGGTGTCATGTGCAGTAAACACTATCATAAAGAAACTCCGGCAGGGACCTCAGCCCTGCGATGGCTCGCACCCTTCCTATTTTAAACTATGTATGTTTGGTTTCCATTGATGCCTCAGCTGCTACCGTAAATTTTAATGACAGTACAAAACTTAGGTCCTTACAAATGTTTCTTACTTGCCGTGATATAAATATTTTATTTTTACAGGAGGTCAAAACCTCTAATTCTGCAATGCTCTCTAAATTAAATTGTTGCAAATGAGAGCAAACAGGGGTGTAACCTATACAATCACTGTGACATTTAAAAGGAATTTCAGGCCATTAAAGTAACAGTTACAATATGTTGTATAGTAGACTATAAAATGTCTTTAATTAAGGATCATACCTTGGGGACCAATGGCGTGTCACATACCAGTTGTATACTTACCGAGTAGACACCGACCTGCATGCTCCGCATGTAAACAACCTGTAGTAGCGCGTTGGGGAACGTGGATCAAAGCAGCAGTACACTATATTGTATATTACAATAATGTTTTATAGGTGATGATAGTACATGCTCTTCAATCCAGATTGTAAAATCTGAAATGGATTGGATAAAGATTTACGATTCATACACAAGAGCTTTACAGATATATCTACGACAGTAACATATATTTGGAGCATTGAAATGTCTTAAGCCCTGAACTTGTGCAAGCAATTAATTAGAGACTAGACCCTCTGATACAAGGTGTTGCTATGGAAATAATTGCTGATGAAGAATCTTACCCGATGATGATCATAGTTCACAATCACATCGTGTCAAGTATTTCACAATATATTCTCTGTTTACGGAAACTTTACGATGTATGTTGTTTGTTGAGAGAAAATGAAACGCATAATGATGACTTGTTGCAATTGAATGTATATAAATATTAACATTGTTACTTGTCAGTGATATTTACCAATCTGCTTCTAGTGAAACATCACAGTCTATTAGTACACAAGACAACTATATAAGTAAATATTAAAATTATTAGTTGTCAGTGATATTTACCAATCTGCTACAAGTGAAAACATAACAGTCTATTAGTACAAATGATAACTATATATATATAAATATTAAAATTGTTAGTTGTCAGTGATATTTACCAATATGCTATTAGTGAAAACATCACAGTCTATTAGTACACATGACAACTATATATATAAACATTAAAATTTGTTAGTTGTCAGTGATATTTACCAATCTGCTGCAAGTGAAAACATCACAGTCTGTTAGTACACATCACAACTATATATATATATATATATATATATATATATATATATATATATATATATATATATATATATATATATATATAAATATTAACATTGTTAGTTGTCAGTGATATTTACCAATCTGCTTTTAGTGAAAACATCATAGTCTATTAGTACACATCACCAACTATATATGTAAATATTAACATTGTAGTTTGTCAGTGATATTTACCAATCTGCAACAAGTGAAAACATCACAGTCTATTAGTACACATGACAACTATATATGTAAATATTAACATTGTTAGTTATCAGTGATATTTACCAATCTGCTTCTAGTGAAACATCACAGTCTATTATTACACATCAAACTATATATGTAAATATTAACATTGTTAGTTGTCAGTGATATTTACCAATCTGCTTTTAGTGAAAACATCACAGTGTGTTAGTACACATCAAACTATACATGTAAATATTAAAATTGTTAGTTGTCAGTGATATTTACCAATCTGATTTTAGTGAAACATCACAGTCTATTAGTACACATGACAACTATATAAGTAAATATTAAAATTATTAGTTGTCAGTGATATTTACCAATCTGCTACAAGTGAAAACATAACAGTCTATTAGTACACATGACAACTATATATATAAATATTAAAATTGTTAGTTGTCAGTGATATTTGCCAATCTGCTGCTAGTGAAAACGTCACAGTCTATTAGTACACACAACAGCTATATATGTAAATATTAAAATTGTTAGTTGTCAGTGATATTTACCAATATGGTGCAAGTGAAAACAGCACAGTCTATTAGTACACATGACAATTATATACACAAATATTAAAATTGTTAGTTGTCAGAGATATTTACCAAACTGGTGCAAGTGACAACATCACAGTCTATTAGTACACATGACAAGTATATACACAAATATTAAAATTGTTAGTTGTCAGTGATATTTACCAATCTGCTACAAGTGAAAACATCACTGGGCAGACTCCACTTGAGTACACTCTTACTCTAGGCTTGGTGAACAGTCGTGGTCAAGCTTATCTTCTGCTGATGGCACACTCCACTTGAATACACTCTTACTCTAGGCTTGGTCAACAATCATGGTCAAGCTGCTGAGGGCAGACTCAACTTGAGTACACTCTTACTCTAGGCTTGGTGAACAGTCGTGGTCAAGCTTATGTTCTGCTGAGGGCAGACTCAACTTGAGTACACTCTTACTCTAGGCTTGGTGAACAGTCATGGTCAAGCTGCTGAGGGCACACTCAACTTGAGTACACTCTTACTCTAGGCTTGGTGAACAGTCATGGTAAAGCTGCTGAGGGCACACTCAACTTGAGCACACTCTTACTCTAGGCTTGGTCAAGTCGTGGTCAAGCTGCTGAGGGCAGACTCAACTTGAGTACACTCTAACTCTAGGCTTGGTGAACAGTCGTGGTCAAGCTTATGTTCCGCTGAGGGCAGACTCAACTTGAGTACACTCTTACTCTAGGCTTGGTGAACAGTCGTGGTCAAGCTTATGTTCCGCTGAGGGCACACTCAACTTGAGTACACTCTTACTCTAGGCTTGGTGAGCAGTCGTGGTCAAGCTTATCTTCCGCTGAGGGCACACTCAACTTGAGTACACTCTTACTCTAGGCTTGGTGAACAGTCGTGGTCAAGCTTATCTTCCGCTGAGGGCACACTCAACTTGAGTACACTCTTACTCTAGGCTTGGTGAACAGTCGTGGTCAAGCTTATCTTCCGCTGAGGGCACACTCAACTTGAGTACACTCTTATTCTAGGCTTGGTGAGCAGTCGTGGTCAAGCTTATCTTCTGCTGAGGGCACATTCAACTTGAGTACACTCTTACTCTAGGCTTGGTGAAAAGTCGTGGTCAAGCTTATCTTCTGCTGATGGCACACTCCACTTGAGTACACTCTTACTCTAGGCTTGGTGAACAGTCGTGGTCAAGCTTATCTTCTGCTGAGGGCACATTCAACTTGAGTACACTCTTACTCTAGGCTTGGTGAACAGTCGTGGTCAAGCTTATCTTCTGCTGATGGCACACTCCACTTGAGTACACTCTTACTCTAGGCTTGGTGAACAGTCGTGGTCAAGCTTATCTTCCGCTGAGGGCACACTCAACTTTAGTACACTCTTATTCTTGGCTTGGTGAGCAGTCGTGGTCAAGCTGCTGAGGGCAGACTCAACTTGAGCAAACTCTTACTCTAGGCTTGGTGAACAGTCGTGGTCAAGCTTAACTTCTGAAGAGGGCACACTCAACTTGAGTACACTCTTATTCTAGGCTTGGTCAACAGGCGTGGTCAAGCTTATCTTCTGCTGAGGGCACAGTCAATATGAGTACACTCTTATTCTGGCTTGGTGAACAGACGTAATCAAGCTGCTGAGGGCAGACTCCACTTGAGTACACTCTTACCCTAGGCTTGGAGAACAGTCGTGGTCAAGCAGCTGAGGGCAGACTCAACTTGAGTACACTTCTATTCTAGGCTTGGTGAACAGTCGTGGTCAAGCTGCTGAGGGCAGACTCAACTTGAGTACACTCTTATTCTAGGCTTGGTGAACAGTCGTGGACAAGCTTATCTTCCGCTGAGGGCAGACTCAACTTGAGTACACTCTTACTCTAGGCTTGGTGACAGTCGTGGTCAAGCTTATCTTCCGCTGAGGGCACATTCAACATGAGTACACTCTTATACTAGGCTTGGTGAACAGTCGTGGTTAAGCTGCTGAGGGCAGACTCAACTTGAGCACACTCTTACTCTAGGCTTGCTGAACAGTCGTGGTCAAGCTTATCTTCTGCAGAGGTCACACTCAACTTGATTACACTCTTATTCCAGGCTTGGTCAACAGGCGTGGTCAAGCTTATCTTCTGCTGAGGGCACACTCAACTTGAGTACACTGTTACTCTATGCTTGGTGAACAGTCGTGGTCAAGCTGCTGAGGGCAGACTCAACTTGAGTACACTCTTACTCTATGCTTGGTGAACAGTCGTGGTCAAGCTTATGTTCCGCTGAGGGCAGACTCAACTTGAGCACACTCTTACACTAAGCTTGGTGAACATTTGTGGTCAAGCTTATCTTCTGCAGAGGGCACACTCAACTTGAGCACACTCTTACACTAAGCTTGGTGAACAGTCGTGGTCAAGCTGCTGAGGGCAGACTCAACTTGAGTACACTCTTACTCTATGCTTGGTGAACAGTCGTGGTCAAGCTTATGTTCCGCTGAGGGCAGACTCAACTTGAGCACACTCTTACACTAAGCTTGGTGAACATTTGTGGTCAAGCTTATCTTCTGCAGAGGGCACACTCAACTTGAGTACACTCTTATTCTAGACTTGGTCAACAAACGTGGTCAAGCTTAACTTCTGCAGAGGGCACACTGAACTTGATTACACTCTTATTCTAGGCTTGGTCAACAGTCGTGGTCAAGCTTAACTTCTGCAGAGGGCACACTCAACTTGAGTACTCTCTTATTCTAGACTTGGTCAACAAACGTGGTCAAGCTTAACTTCTGCAGAGGGCACACTGAACTTGATTACACTCTTATTCTAGGCTTGGTCAACAGTCGTGGTCAAGCTTAACTTCTGTAGAGGGCACACTCAACTTGAGTACACTCTTACTCTAGGCTTGGTCAACAGTCGTGGTCAAGCTTATCTTCTGCAGAGGGCACACTCAAACTGAGTACACTCTTATTCTAGGCTTGGTCAACAGACCTGGTCAAGCTGCTGAGGGCACACTCAACTTGAGTACACTCTTACTCTAGGATTGGTCAACAGTCGTGGTCAAGCTTATCTTCTGCTGAGGGCACACTCAACTTGAGTACACTCTTATTCTAGGCTTGGTCAACAGGCGTGGTCAAGCTTATCTTCTGCTGAGGGCACACTCAACTTGAGTACACTCTTATTCTAGGCTTGGTCAACAGACCTGGTCAAGCTGCTGAGGGCACACTCAACTTGAGTACACTCTTACTCTAGGCTTGGTCAACAGTCGTGGTCAAGCTTATCTTCTGCAGAGCGCACACTCAAATTGAGTACACTCTTACGCTAGGGATGGTCAACAGTCGTGGTCAATGTAACTAAGAAAAATTTTTCCGGGCTGTTTTGCCGTGCTCTGCTGGTGTTAGGAGTACCAGACGTTTCGTCCACAACTACGGTGGACATCTTCAGTGGCGCGGTCGAAGTTTTCTAGAAGGTTTCGCTGCGTCTGAAGCGTTGACTGTCGGGATCGCTACTTTTATACTGGCAAGTGGGGGGCGGGGCTTGGGCTCTCCGGCGAACGTGGCTTCTGATTGGACCGCTTCGTTGCTTCTCGTTTGATGACGTTTCCTGCTTTCAATGACGGGATGCCAATTCCTATTGAGTTTTAGTGCCTCTTCCTTTTTATTAAAATTGTTCGGATGCTTGTAAATCTCTATAGCCTCCCGCTGTAGTCGTGCATGGTAGTGTGTTGTAGATGAGAGGATAGAGGTGTCTTGGAAATTTATAATATGCTCGCCATCTGCCTCAATAGCGTGCAGGGCGACTGCGGACTTTTCTGTGTGGCCTAGTCGACAGTTTGCTTTGTGTTCCTTGATTCTAGTAGTAACACTGCGTTGTGTGGTTCCGATGTATACCGGGCCGCAGGAACAGGGAATGCGGTACACACCGGCTGATGACAGCGGCTCCCGGGGATCTTTGGATGAGCGTAGTAAATTATTTAATTGCCTCGTGGGCTTGAAAACCGTTTTGACATTGTGACGTCGCAATATGTGCTCGATCCGGTCGGTGATATTATTGAAGTAGCGCAGAAACACTGTGCCCTTACTTTTTGGTTGGTCTGGCTTTTGAGATGTGGACTGAAACTTGGCAGGACGGAAAGCTCTATTGATTTCTTGGACGGAATAACCATTTGAATGTAATGCCTGTCTTAGGTGCTTGAGTTCACCTTGTAGCTGTTCCGGTTCACAGATGCGGGTAGCCCGACGTTTAAGTGTCTGGATCATTGCTCGTTTTTGTCTGGGATGATGGTTCGAGTCCTTGTTTAGGTAACGGTCAGTGTGGGTGGGCTTCCGGTATACCGTATGCCCAAGAGACCCGTCGGTATTTCTCTTGACCAAGACGTCCAGGAAAGCTAACTGTCCGTCTTTTTCTTTTTCCATAGTGAACTGGATGCGGTGATTAATACTGTTGAGGTGTAGGTAGAAATCTTGAAGGGCTTCTAGTCCATGGGGCCATATCACGTATGTGTCATCTACATAGCGGAACCAGACCGTGGGTTTATGTGCAGCTGCGTTCAAGGCTGTAGACTCAAACGATTCCATGAAGAAGTTTGCCACCACCGGGCTCAGAGGGCTCCCCATGGCAAAACCGTCTATTTGTTCGTAAAATGAGTTATTCCACTGGAAATAAGTAGTGGTGAGAACGTGGTGAAAGAGTGCTACTATATCGTCCGTGAAAAATTGTTTCAGATGTGTGAGGGCTTCTTGTACCGGTACCATAGTGAACAGTGAGACGACGTCGAAGCTAATAAGAAGGTCTTGGGGCTGTAAAGTGATACTTTGTAGTTTTTGGATGAAATGAGTACAGTCTTTGATGTAAGAGTCCGTTGAGCCGACGTGGGGTTGTAATAGATCCGCCAAATATTTAGCTATGGTGTAAGTTGGAGAACCAATGGCACTAACAATAGGTCTTAAAGGAACTTCCGGTTTGTGAATTTTAGGAAGGCCGTAAAGTCTAGGAGGATGAGCTTCTGTTTTTATGATTCGGCGTTTTTCCTCTGTTGGCAGGGAAGAATTTTTGATCAGCTGATTGGTCTGTTTTAAAATCCGAGCTGTGGGATCGCGTTGTATGTGTCTGGCTTTAAAAGATCCAGAATTTTCTGTTCGTAGTCCTGTTGCTTGAGAATGACGGTGGCGTTTCCCTTGTCTGCTGAGCACACAATGATGTCTTTGTTGGTGTTCAGGTTCTTCAAGGCAGTTCTCTCTTTGAAAGTTAGATTACTGCGCGGGGTCTTGGCATACTGGAGAATCCTAGCGGATTCCCGGCGTATCTCGTCGGCAGCTACCCCCGGTAAGCCCCGTATTCCCGATTCAATGTTAGAAATGATGTCCTCAACTGGTAGAGACGGTGTGACTACCGCGAAATTGCCCCCTTTGGCAAGCAAAGAGGTTTCTGCTGGTGATCAGATAAATTCACCACTGTACGGAAGTGTCGTACGCTGGTTTCGGAAGTAGTAGTTGGCTTGTTTCCCGCCGAAAGGCGTGTAAACTTGTTCTTATGTCGGGTAGTAATGTAGTCCTGGTTGTGAGACATGCTATGGTACGTGATCCTGTCTGTGTTATCCCAATCGTATCTATGAAGTGAGTTACTCACTCGGAGATGCAGAGCGAGTACCTGGCGGTTGTTTGAATCCAGGCCCCTTCTGGTCTGGTGGATACGTTCTCGGAGCATGGCATGCTCAGAGCGGTTGTAGATGCGGTGGGCGGCAGCTGTTTGAAACTGGCGTTTCTGTCTGAGGAACTTAGGAATAATTCCCGAGTCACGGCAGCGTAGAAGAAATGTAAGAGAGCACAGAAGAGAAGATTTCTGTTTGCGTAGCGCTTCTAGTCGACGAATCAGACAATATATCTCCTCCCCGTAGGGGCGAGTCATGAGAGAACGTAGGCTTTCACGGCCGGAGTCATTGTAACTAAGAAATGTTTCCGGGTTGTTTTGCCGTGGTCTGCTGGTGTTAGAGGTACCAGACGTTTCGTCCACAACTACGGTGGACATCTTCAGTGGCGCGGTCGAAGTTTTCTAGGAGAATGTTTCGCTTCGTCTGAAGCGTTGACTATGGTATGGTATGTGAGGTTTTTCGGTTAGTCGTTGACTAACCTTGGCTGGTTAGGGTTTATTCCCCCTTCAGCCGATTTTATGCTTTTAGCTTAAATTTTGTTTTTTGGAGAAGGATCTTATCTACAGTATGATGCTACACCAGTTTTTTTTTTGTTTGTTTGACTTGGGTTGGGAGGGTGGAGTTTTCTGTGCCTATTTTGGTAGTTGGCGTGACCTATGCTGTTTGTAGGTTGTGTCGAGTTTGAGTGTTATGTGTAAATATATGTTTTTTTTTTGATTTTTTTTGTTTTTTCCTCTTTTTTTATTTATTTATTTATTTATTTTTTTTTTTAATTATTATAGTAATAAATGTTCATAACTCAACTCGGTCAAATGGCTTGATTTTTTATCGATGTTGGTGATGATTTGTGACTATTTTGTGCTTGTTTTATTCTGGATGTTTTAGTTTATTAGGTTTTGTAGATTTTCTTGTGCTGCTGCTTCATCTTCTTCTCGTGATTTTTGTATGATCGTCTTGATGTGTGACAGGGGCGGTGGTGTGATAACTCGGTGATTGTTTTGCGCGTTTCTTTTGTAGGCCGTTTCTGATTCCAGGAGGCTTTTTCTGTGTTGGAGGTTTTCTGATTTTGTGACGTATTGTTGCTAGCCTCTGGTGATGAAGTCCTTTAGATGCTCTGTTTTGGTCAGTGTGTGCAAGTCTTTTTTGGGGTAGCATCGCGGGACTTTGGCTGCCAACCTGAGACATTTTCTTTCTATAGTGTATAGTTTGTCTAGTGTGGTCTGTGGTGTTACTGGTATGAGTGCTGATGCGCCATATGTGAGCACTGGTCTAACCAAGGCTTTGTATAAGTGTATTATTGCTTTTTGGGTTAGGCCTTCACCGTTCTTTCTGGCTAGGTAGTATAATGTGGAGAGCATTGCATTTATTTGTTTTATTTTATGATTGTAATGTTGAATTGTTTTTAATTTGCTGGTTATTTTTATTCCAAGGTAGTTGGCTGTCAGTTTGGACTTTATGTCGTGTGAGCCTATTTTTATTCTTATTGGGTTTCGCCTGAAGCATCCTTTGCGTTTTATGGCTAGTAGCTGTGTTTTGTCGGTGTTGATTTTTATTCTCCAGATATTTCCCCACTCTGTGAAAGATTGCAGCTGTCTTTCGAGTTTTTGTTTGGCAATTGTGGGCTTCATTTCCGAGCACCAGTAGAGGGTGTCGTCGGCGTACTGTGCTAGGTGTACTGTTGGCTGTGTTGGTTGGGGTGTGTCGTGCGTGTAAATGATGTATAAAAGGCCTGATATGGCGCTTCCTTGAGGTGTTCCGGCTTTGAGTGTGAAGGTTTGTGAGAGTTGTCTATTTATTTTTATGTTTGCTGTTCTGTTGTTGAGGAAGCTGGCGGTCCATCTTACTATTGTTGGGTGTATTTTGAGTTTTGTCATCTTGTAGAGGAGTCCATTTATCCAGCATTTGTCGAAAGGGGCTTGGATGTCGAGAAATGCAGCTATTGTGGTTTTGCTTCTGTTATATTCGTCTTGGAATTTGGATAGTACGTGTAGTAGCTGGTCGTTGATTGTGATGTCGCTGCGGTAGCCCGCTTGTGAGTCTGGTAGCATTTTATGTTCTGTCATTTTTCTTTGAAGTCTGTGTACTATTATTTTTTCCAGTATTTTGGATAGTGTAGCGGTTAGAGATATTGGCCTGTAGTTCCTGTAATCTGAGTTGTCCTTGCCAGGTTTTTCAAATAGGAGTATGTGGGCATGCTTCCAGGTCTGTGGGTGGTATCCATGTTTCAGGCAGCTATTATACAGCTCCTGTATTCTTTTGACCATTGCTATTGGTAGCTCCTTTAGCATTCTGTATGTGATGCTATCTGGTCCGGGTGCTGTGTTGCCTTGGGCTTGAATGGTTTTATACACTTCTGCTACGGTTATTGGCCGTGCTTCTCCTGTGGGTTGTTCTTGTTCATGTGCGTCTGTTTGTGGTGTAAATAGGTGTGGGTGGTTCTGGATGTGTGTTAACTTCGTCGAATTGTTCGTGTTGTGGCACTTGAAAAATGTTTTCATAACGGGTTTTGAAAATGTTTAGTTTTTGCTCCGTTTGCCATGTGTGTTGGCCATTATGGCGGATTGGGTATGTTGGCTTCTGGCGACCTCTTGTAGCTTTGATTAGTTGCCAGAAGGCACTGGGGTTAGCTGTTCTGCTCTTGTTTAGTGTGTTTATGTGATTTAGCCATTTTTGTTCCCGGTAGTTGTTTATTTCCGTCTTTACTGCTTCCTGTACATGGTTATATATTGTTTTGTCATAGTGGTGGTGGGTTTTAAGGTTATTAGCTTCACTATCCGGGGTGGTAGTGTATTTTTGCTAGCATTAGGATTTCTTTTTGTTGTCGGGATGGCTATCTCTTTGGCTTTGTTGATGATTGTGTTTATTTCATTGGCTTCGCTGTTTATCTGCTGTGTGGTGCTGCCATCTGTGTTTCTGGGTGTGATATTGAGTGTCTGTGTTATTTGCTGTCTGTAGAGCTCCCAGTCGGCTCGGTTGAAGTCTGGTACTTCGTATGGTGTCGGCGTCTCGTAGCTCCATTTGTGGGTTGCTACAGTTATGATTACTGGGAGGTGATCAGAGTTGAGTGGTGTGTCTGTCGTGATGTTTATAATTCTATGGTGTATGCTGGGCGAAGCCAGGACTTTGTCAGGAGCTGAGGGTTGTTGCAATCTTTGTCCGCTTCGTGTTGGTCCTGGGATGGGAGCTATTTGTAGTGATGTTTCCTGTAGCAGTTTAAGGAGTAGCTTTCCATATTGATTTGTTTTGTTGTCGAGTAGGCTCTGATGTTGGGCATTGAGGTCGCCAATGATGATGATGTTTTTATATTTTTGTTCTAGGTATTTTAATAGTTCTTTTGGGAACTGGTTGTTTTGTGGTGGCGCATAAATTGCTGCTATGTGTATTGTTTGGTTTCCCGTTTTTAATTTTAAGAGCACTGCTTCGTCTGCGTTGAATTTGTCGGGCAGTGTGACTTGTAAGCGTTGACTGTCGGGATCGCTACTTTTATACTGGCAAGTGGGGGGCGGGGCTTGGGCTCTCCGGCGAACGTGGCTTCTGATTGGACCGCTTCGTTGCTTCTCGTTTGATGACGTTTCCTGCTTTCAATGACGGGATGCCAATTCCTATTGAGTTTTAGTGCCTCTTCCTTTTTATTAAAACTGTTCGGATGCTTGTAAATCTCTATAGCCTCCCGCTGTAGTCGTGCATGGTAGTGTGTTGTAGATGAGAGGATAGAGGTGTCTTGGAAATTTATAATATGCTCGCCCTCTGCCTCAATAGCGTGCAGGGCGACCGCGGACTTTTCTGTGCGGCCTAGTCGACAGTTTGCTTTGTGTTCCTTGATTCTAGTAGTAACACTGCGTTGTGTGGTTCCGATGTATACCGAGCCGCAGGAACAGGGAATGCGGTACACACCGGCTGATCACAGCGGCTCCCGGGGATCTTTGGATGAGTGTAGTAAATTATTTAATTGCCTCGTGGGCTTGAAAACCTACGCTGCCGTGACTCGGGAATTATTCCTAAATTCCTCAGACAGAAACGCCAGTTTCAAACAGCTGCCGCCCACCGCATCTACAACCGCTCTGAGCATGCCATGCTCCGAGAACGTATCCACCAGACCAGAAGGGGCCTGGATTCAAACAACCGCCAGCTACTCGCTCTGCATCTCCGAGTGAGTAACTTACTTCATAGATACGATTGGGATAACACAGACAGGATCACGTACCATAGCATGTCTCACAACCAGGACTACATTACTACCCGACATAAGAACAAGTTTACACGCCTTTCGGCGGGAAACAAGCCTACTACTACTTCCGAAACCAGCGTACGACACTTCCGTACAGTGGTGAATTTATCTGATCACCAGCAGAAACCTCTTTGCTTGCCAAAGGGGGCAATTTCGCGGTAGTCACACCGTCTCTACCAGTTGAGGACATCATTTCTAACATTGAATCGGGAGTAGCTGCCGACGAGATACGCCGGGAATCCGCTAGGATTCTCCAGTATGCCAAGACCCCGCGCAGTAATCTAACTTTCAAAGAGAGAACTGCCTTGAAGAACCTGAACACCAACAAAGACATCATTGTGTGCTCAGCAGACAAGGGAAACGCCACCGTCATTCTCAAGCAACAGGACTACGAACAGAAAATTCTGGATCTTTTAAAGCCAGACACATACAACGCGATCCCACAGCTCGGATTTTAAAACAGACCAATCAGCTGATCAAAAATTCTTCCCTGCCAACAGAGGAAAAACGCCGAATCATAAAATCAGAAGCTCATCCTCCTAGACTTTACGGCCTTCCTAAAATTCACAAACCGGAAGTTCCTTTAAGACCTATTGTTAGTGCCATTGGTTCTCCAACTTACACCATAGCTAAATATTTGGCGGATCTATTACAACCCCACGTCGGCTCAACGGACTCTTACATCAAAGACTGTACTCATTTCATCCAAAAACTACAAAGTATCACTTTACAGCCCCAAGACCTTCTTATTAGCTTCGACGTCGTCTCACTGTTCACTATGGTACCGGTACAAGAAGCCCTCACACATCTGAAACAATTTTTCACGGACGATATAGTAGCACTCTTTCACCACGTTCTCACCACTACTTATTTCCAGTGGAATAACTCATTTTACGAACAAATAGACGGTTTTGCCATGGGGAGCCCTCTGAGCCCGGTGGTGGCAAACTTCTTCATGGAATCGTTTGAGTCTACAGCCTTGAACGCAGCTGCACATAAACCCACGGTCTGGTTCCGCTATGTAGATGACACATACGTGATATGGCCCCATGGACTAGAAGCCCTTCAAGATTTCTACCTACACCTCAACAGTATTAATCACCGCATCCAGTTCACTATGGAAAAAGAAAAAGACGGACAGTTAGCTTTCCTGGACGTCTTGGTCAAGAGAAATACCGACGGGTCTCTTGGGCATACGGTATACCGGAAGCCCACCCACACTGACCGTTACCTAAACAAGGACTCGAACCATCATCCCAGACAAAAACGAGCAATGATCCAGACACTTAAACGTCGGGCTACCCGCATCTGTGAACCGGAACAGCTACAAGGTGAACTCAAGCACCTAAGACAGGCATTACATTCAAATGGTTATTCCGTCCAAGAAATCAATAGAGCTTTCCGTCCTGCCAAGTTTCAGTCCACATCTCAAAAGCCAGACCAACCAAAAAGTAAGGGCACAGTGTTTCTGCGCTACTTCAATAATATCACCGACCGGATCGAGCACATATTGCGACGTCACAATGTCAAAACGGTTTTCAAGCCCACGAGGCAATTAAATAATTTACTACGCTCATCCAAAGATCCCCGGGAGCCGCTGTCATCAGCCGGTGTGTACCGCATTCCCTGTTCCTGCGGCTCGGTATACATCGGAACCACACAACGCAGTGTTACTACTAGAATCAAGGAACACAAAGCAAACTGTCGACTAGGCCACACAGAAAAGTCTGCGGTCGCACTGCACGCTATTGAGGCAGAGGGCGAGCATATTATAAATTTCCAAGACACCTCTATGCTCTCATCTACAACGCACTACCATGCACGACTACAGCGGGAGGCTATAGAGATTTACAAGCATCCGAACAATTTTAATAAAAAGGAAGAGGCACTAAAACTCAATAGGAATTGGCATCCCGTCATTGAAAGCAGGAAACGTCATCAAACGAGAAGCAACGAAGCGGTCCAATCAGAAGCCGGAGAGCCCAAGCCCCGCCCCCCACTTGCCAGTATAAAAGTAGCGATCCCGACAGTCAACGCTTCAGTCGGTTTCAGGAACGAGTTGGCACGAGAATGCTGTTCCGAGTTCTTCAGTTCCTGCTCTTTCAGGCCATCTCTGGCATTCCAGGCACTTTTTAGCGCCACATGCAGAAGCCTGCCTTCGTTGCTACCAACCACAGACGCCAGCCAAACATCACCAGCTAAACACCGACGACCCTGATTGGCCGGCCACCACTCCAATAAGAGCGGAGTGCACTTCCAGACCATCGGAAGTGCAAAGGCAGCGGGTTGCCGAAACAAGGCCACAGCCACCCAACCTCTTAGGTTCGGGTAAGGCGCGCTAATCAAAGCGTCCGGTCCTCTGTTTCGGCCTGCTTCTTAGCCCCTGCTGCCTGCAGCTAAGGGTAAACCAAGGTGTGTTTTTGTGCACTGCACCCTAGGGTGCAGGGCAAGTATCCCTGTCCTCGTCCTCTTCCACCATGACCAGGAGCAAATCCAAACCATCCAAAGGCAAAGCCCCAAGCGGGCCTGCCTATGATGAAGCAACGGCCGTTGCCAGCACCAGCACTGGTGCAGCCACCCTGCCCTCCAGTGGCCCTGCTACTGTAGAGGGCAAAAAGAGATCTAGCCAGGAACGCCAAGGCGGTAAAGGCAAGATTATCTGTTTGGACTCATCCAAGCAAGACACCAATGAGGGCCTCCCGCGCGAACCAGTTTCACGTGCAGGTCAAATTCCGGAGCACGACTCCGACGACGACTGTGCCAGTGTGTGCAGTAATATTTCACACCGCAGCGGCAGGACCTCGGTCCTGTCGTACCACTCATCCTCCATGATGGTAGATCATGAGGAGTCCTCTTACGGCCTCTCCACAGACGGAGAGGACGATTTTCGTGTAGTGGCCTCGAGGAAGGAGAAGAGGCAAACCCGATTGGCTGCAGAGGGCGTGCCCTCTGGCCAATCCCAGACAACATCCCGCCCCGGAGATTCTGGGCCCGCCCAAAATTCTGGGTCGAGGAGGCACGTTCCACCGATTATCGTGGACGACTTTAAGGGGGTGGTAGGCTTCCTCAAGGAGGTAATGCCATCCCTATCGAGTCAGTGCACGGTTCGGAAGAACAAGCACCGCTACGTCTTCCAGGCGAAGATTGTAGAGGATTATAACCTCATCCTGCAAGCCCTCAAGAGGAAAAGAGTTCCCCATTTTACCTTTGGACTCGATAAGTCCCGTGACCTCCGCAGGGTCATTCGTGGCCTACCAGTCGACACCTCGGTGGAGGATATCTCGACAGACCACATCCGCCAGGGTATCACCCCAAGACTGGTGAAGCAGCTCACCAGGTCCGCTCCAGATGGGCAAGGCCCCAAATCTCCCCTCCCCCTCTTCCTCGTAGTAGTGGAGCGGGCCAATGACCCTGAGGCCAAGATAGATGGCGTCACTGCCATCTGTTACCTCAGGGTCAAAATTGAACCTTCCAAGGGCTCTGGCGGGCCCCCTCAATGTCACCGGTGCCTGGGGTTTAACCACTCGTCACTTTTGCTTCCGTAACCTGCGCTGCTTAAGGTGCGGAGGCGCCCACCCTAAAGAGGTCTGCGAGATAGCTCCCACCGCGAAGCCGATTTGCGCAAACTGTGGTGGCGATCATATTGCTTGTTATGGTGGCTGTCCTAAGAGGATCGCTGTCATAGCGGCCAGGAGACCGCCGCCAGAACTACAGCAGGTCACAAGAACAGCACCTGTAGCCAACCAGCGCCCAGAGGCGCCAACAACTGCACCTGCCCCTCCTGCAAGACAGCCGGCGCAACAAAGGATAGCCACAAACACCACTACGGCGCAAAGGGCTGAGCGTGGCCCTGCGAAGCCACGGGATGGTAACAACACCAACCAATCCCCACGCAACAAAGAAGCTCCAGCCAAACCCAAACAAAAGCCCCCCACCCAAGCTAAGGTGCGCTGGCCGGCCAGGCAGCCTAACTTCTCCCCCAGGGCTGCGCAAGGGAACGGCACTCCCGTACCCGAGCGACAGCAGGGGCAGGAGGCTGCTGGCGGCGTGCCAGCGCCCCGAAGCACTCCTCCTACACCCTCACCCAGAAACATAACCCCCACCACTCCTCCTGTCCTGCAGATGTCGGATGTGATGGCGTGGATACAGCAGCTTCTGCTGAACCACGGCCGGAGCATCTGTGATCTGTTGGTCAGATTCCTATATGCCACAGACCCAGCCGCAAAGATGGCTGTCGCCATGGAGGGACTTGCCCTCCTGACCGTGATCGTCCACACCGCCCAGAATGGCGAGTCGAAATAGGTCTCGTACCTCTTTGCGATTCGCGTTCTGGAACGCGTGTGGCCTGAGCGGTCAGGGGAGTGAGCTCCAGCATTTTGCCGGCTCATTTGCCCTAGACCTTGTGCTAGTCAGCGAAACACATCTCCGTCCAGATACCTATTTCCGACTTCCGGGCTACAACTGCCTCAGAGTGGATCGTGTGGGCCGCCGAGGAGGTGGCACAGCGATCTTCGTGAGAAACAGGGTAGTCCACAAACCCATCCAGCTCCCACCTCTTCAAACCATGGAAGCCACGGCTGTCTGTGTTGACCTAGGCGGTACGGAAGTTTTACTGGTGTCTGTATACCATCCACCCCATAGGCAGTTCGTACTAAACGATTACCTTTCCATCCTAGCCCTTCATCCTAATGTCATCCTGGCCGGGGACTTCAATGCCAAACATCCGCGTTGGCATTGCGGCCCCCGGGTGGACGCCCGAGGCAATGATATACGCATGATAGATGCGGACCCTCAACTCAGAGTAGAGGGCCCCTGGCAACCCACACACCATCCACGAGGTCAAGGACGGGCATCCGTTATTGACTTCGCGATCATCAAACAATTCCCTTTTCATACATCTCTCACATCGATCAACGCACTTCATTCCGATCATTATCCCGTGTTAGCTGAGGTTAACACACGGGTTGCCAGTCACGACGTCTCGGTTCAAAACCGCGACGTTGACTGGGAATGCGTCAGGGTTTGCCTCAACGACTCCATCCCGCCGAACCCTAGGATCACAGACATCCCATCCCTAGAGGCTGCGGTCCAATCCTCTACCTCCATCGTGGTGCGAACTGCCCATAACCTAACTGTTCACACCCCAGCTCCTCTACACCCAGATGTCCTATCCCTAGAACTCCATCTGCTTGTACGCCGTTCCTGGGCTGCCCGCAGACTATACCAGCGTCACCGCACGCCACATAACCGAGCACTCCTGAGGCGTTTACGCCGAGAGGTCCGGACCCGACTACGCGAGCACAGGGTGCGAGCGTGGGAGGAGACTATGACCCGCTTGAGGCTCGAGGATGGCGACGTGTGGAGGATTGCCAAAGCTCTCCGGCACCGCGGAGGTCAAATCACCTCCCCAATCCAAGGCACCCAAGGCCTGGCTTATGAACCCCGAGCCAAAGCCGATGTGTTCGCTGACTACCTCGAAAGGTCTATGAGGCCACGAGAAGACCCCCAGGACGAAGGCTTCTCGGACCGTGCTCGGCGGGAGGTGCGTCGATACCTTCGGCGCCCCCCCCCCCCCCGACGAGGCGGACCGACTTCCCGTCATCCGACCCAGTGAACTCCAGGGCGCACTCCGGCGCCTCAACCCCAAAAAGGCAGCGGGTCCTGACGGACTAACCCCCGCCATGCTCCGATGCCTCCCCATCAAGGCGGTACTCTTTCTAACCAAGGTTTTCAACATGTGCCTCACCTTGTGCCACTTTCCACGCGAGTGGAGGGAGGCCCGGGTGATATGCATCTTGAAGCCGGGGAAAGACCCGTTACACCCATCCAATTACCGATCCATCAGTCTCCTATCAGTTCTCTCGAAGGTTTTCGGGAGGCTAATACTAGCCCGCTTGTCCCCTCTCTTGGGCGACATTCATGCCATCCCAGATCACCAATTTGGTTTTCGTCCTGGGCATTCTACACCCCAGCAACTACTGAGAGTGGTGGAGGCCGCTGCTCTGGGCTTCCAGGACAGAGCCTACACTGCGGCGGTGTCGCTGGACGTGGAGAAAGCCTTCTCTACGACCTGGCACGCGGGTCTGCTCCTCAAACTCATCCTACTGGAGCTCCCGACACACATCATACACCTACTACACTCATACCTTAAACACAGAATTTTTGTAGTTTCAGTTGCGGGACACAAACCAACACCTAGGCCAGTAAGAGGCGGAGTCCCCGAAGGCTCTGTACTTTCCCCTACGCTCTTTAGCGTCTACATGGCCGACCTACCAACAGTGCAGCAAGTCAACATAGCTCAGTATGCTGATGACGTGCTGCTATACTGTACAAACGAACACCCACGCAGAGCCTTCAACCCTATCCAGAGACACCTCTGCCTCATCCAAGAGTGGTGCGAGCGTTGGCGATTGTCCATAAATCCGGAGAAAAGCCACTCTATTCTCTTTACCAAGCGCCGCTTTCCCGCAAAATTCCCCACATTCACGTACCTCAGACGAAGGATACAATGGACCAACACCAGCACCTACTTGGGGGTGAAGCTTGACAGGGGCGTCACTTTTAGGGAGCACGTCCGGGGGCTGTGGTGCCGGGGCAATGGGGCTGCGGCCTCACTGTACCCGATGCTGAGGTCCTCGATGACGGTTCCCCTTAAGTTGCACCTTTTGAGGGCTCTCATTATCCCCTTATTAATCTACGCCTGTGAGATCTGGGGCATGGCGGCAGACTCCAGTCTGCTGTTGCTTCAGCGGGTACAGAATAGGTGTCTCCGGGCTATCTATTCTGTGCCTCGAGGCTTTCCAACGAGACTCCTGCACGAAGCTTCTTCTGGTCTACCATACCTGGAGGACGAGATTAGGCATCGGGCAACAAAATTCAACGAAAGGTTACCATTCCATCGGAGCGCCCTCGTTAGGTCTCTTGGGGATTACGATCCCACAAACCGCCGCTTCAGGCGATACCGGCTTCCCCGCATGGCTTGCGGGCATCCCTGGTAACGAAGGAGCACCACCAACAGCTGCTACTGCTAAGCTCCTTATTATCCTTCAAGAGTTGCTTGGATTCAAAATTTAATCTCAAGAAACATTTTGATAAAAACACACCAGCGGTGCACAAGGGCCGTTGCACCATCAAGGCAACCGTCGAGGAGCAATATTCGCCTCCTCCTGTCACTCCACAACCCCAAAACACACCCGCCTTCCTACAAAACCCACAATCCCGTCAGAAAGTGGTTAAGTTCTCTCTGAGAACAGGGACACGTCTAACACACCTCGGGCTGCCCTCAGCCTGCCAATCACACTGGACTGGACTGGACTCAACGCTTCAGACGCAGCGAAACCTTCTCCAAGAAAACTTCGACCGCGCCACTGAAGATGTCCACCGTAGTTGTGGACGAAACGTCTGATACTCCTAACACCAGCAGACCACGGCAAAACAGCCCGGAAACATTACTTAGTTACAATGACTCCGGCCGTGAAAGCCTACGTTCTCTCAGTCGTGGTCAAGCTTATCTTCTGCAGAGGGCACACTCAACTTGAGTACGCTCTTACTCTAGGCTTGCTGAACAGTCGTGGTCAAGCTTATCTTCCGCTGAGGGCACACTCAACATGAGTACATTCTTACTCTAGGCTTGGTGAACAGTCGTGGTTAATCTTATCTTCTGTTGAGGGCAGACTCAACTTGAGTACACTCTTATTCTAGGCTTGGTGAGCAGTCGTGGTCAAGCTTATCTTCTGCTGAGGGCACATTTAACTTGAGTACACTCTTATTCTAGGCTTGGTGGACAGTGATGGTCAAGCTGCAGAAGGCACACTCAACTTGAGACACTCTTATTCTAGGCTTGATCAATAGTCGTGGTCAAGCTGCTGAGGGCAAACTCAACTAGAGTACACTCTTACTCTAGGGATGGTCAACAGTCGTGGTCAAGCTTATCTTCTGGTGAGGGCACACTCAGCTTGAGTACACTCGTACTCTAGGGATGGTCAACAGTCGTGGTCAAGCTTATCTTCTGGTGAGGGCAAACTCAACTTGAGTACACTCGCACTCTAGGGATGGTCAACAGTCGTGGCCAAGCTTATCTTCTGCTGAGGGCACACTCAACTTGAGTACACTCTTACTCTAGGAATGATCAACAGTCGTGGTCAAGCTTATCTTCTACTGAGGGCACATTCAACTGCAGTACACTCTGATTCTGGGCTTGATCAACAGTCATGGTCAAGCTGCTGAGGGCACACTCAACTTGAGTACACCCTTATTCTAGGCTTGGTCAATAGTCATGGTAAAACTGCTGAGGGCTGACTCAACTTGAGTACACTCTTATTCTAAGCTTGGTCAACAGTCGTGATCAAGCTGTTGAGGGCACGCTCAACCTGAGTAAACTCTTATTCTAGGCTTGGTCAATAGTCGTGGTGAAGCTGCTGAGGGCAGACTCAACTTGAGTACACTCTTATTCTAGGCTTGATCAACAGTCGTGGTCAAGCTGCTGAGGGCACGCTCAACCTGAGTAAACTCTTATTCTAGGCTTGGTCAATAGTCGTCGTCAAGCTGCTGAGGGCACGCTCAACCTGAGTAAAATCTTATTCTAAGCTTATTCAATAGTCGTGGTCAAGTTGCTGAGGGCACGCTCAATTTGAGTACACTCTTACTCTAGGGATGGTCAACAGTCGTGGTCAACCTTATCTTCTGCTGAGGGCACACTCAATTTGAGTACACTCTTACACAATTATCAGCGAGCATTTCACAGTAACGACCGCTTGCAGTCAGCAAGTACACAGGAACACGACACTAAGTGTGTTGTTGTGGTCCACGTCAGCCAATCCGAGTAATATTATTTACACAATTATCAGCGAGCAGTTGACAGTAACGACCGCTTCCAGAGAGCAAGTACATAGCAACAGGACATAAAGTGTGTTGTTGTGGTGCACGTCAGCCAATCCGAGTATTATTACTTACACAATTATCAGCGATCAATTGACAGTAACGACCCCTTCCAATCAGCAAGTACATAGCAACAGGACACAAAGTGTGTTGTTGTGGTCCAGGTCAGACAAACCGAGTATTATTACTTACACAATTATCAGCGAGCAGTTCACAGTAACGACTGCTTGCAGTCAGCAAGTACACAGCAACAGGACACAAAGTGTGTTGTGGTCCAGGTCAGACAATCCGAGTATTATTCCTGACACAATTATCGGCAAGTAGTTCAGAGTAACGACTGCTTCAAGTCAGCAAGTACATAGCAACAGGACACAAAGTGAGTTCTGGTCCACGTCAGACAATCCGAGTATTATTAGTTACACAATTATCAGCGAGCAGTTCACAGTAACGACTGCTTCCAGACAGCAAGTACATAGCAACAGGACACAAATTGAATTGTGGTCCACGTCAGACAATCCGAGTATTATTATTTACACAATTATCTGCGAGCAGTTCACAGTAACGTCCGCTTCCAGTCAGCAAGTACATAGCAACAGGACATAAAGTGTGTTGTTGTGGTCCACGTCAGCCAATCCGAGTAATATTATTTACACAATTATCAGCGAACAGTTGACAGTAACGACTTCTTCCAGTGTGCATGTACAAAGCAACAGGACACAAAATGTGTTGTTGTGGTCCACGTCAGCTAATCCGAGTAATATTATTTACACAATTATCAGCGAGCAGTTGACAGTAACGTCCACTTCCAGTCAGCAAGTACATAGCAACAGGACACAAAGTGAGTTGTGGTCCACGTCAGGCAATCCGAGTATTACTACTGACACAATTATCGGCGAGCAGTTCACAGTAATGACTGCTTCCAGTCAGCAAGTACATAGCAACAGGACATAAAGTGAGTTGTGGTCCACGTCAGATAATCCGAGTATTACTACTGACACAATTATCTGTGAGCAGTTCACAGTAACGACTGCTTCCAATCAGCAAGTACATAGCAACAGGACATAAAGTGTGTTGTTGTGGTCCACGTCAGACATTCGAAGTATTATAACGTACACAATAATCAGCGAGCATTTCACAATAACGACTGCTTCCAGTCAGCAAGTACATAGTAACAGGACACAAAGTGTGTTGTTGTGGTCCAAGTCAGACAATCCGAGTATTATTACTTACACAATTATCAGCGAGCAGTTGACAGTAACGACTGCTTGCAGTCAGCAAGTACACAGCAACAGGACACAAAGTGTGTTGTTGTGGTCCAGGTCAGATGATGATGATAACGGTGTTTAAGGGCGCTCAACTGCCGAGGTCATAAGCGCCCTTACGATTAAAACTTGGCAATAGGCAGTAAGAAAATACCAAAAAAAAAAAAGAAAAAAAAACACAAGTAAAAGAGCTAACACAGTTGAAATGGAAGTAACAGAACGGTCCAGCGCTCTAAACAGAGCTGGATATAAAACTCCATCTAAAATCAACACATTAAAATTAAAAGAGATTAAAAAAAATAAAAATAAAAAAAAAACTGCTATCACACTAAAACGTCAAGGTAAAAGAAAGTTTTGCTAAAAATTTAAAAACCCTGTCTACTGCTCTTGGGTCATCTGCCAGGACCTCAGCAAGAGAGGCCGGCATGCCCATAGATGACCGAATGTGTGCCAGGTGACCACACTCCAGCAACACATGACGAACTGTCTGTGCCTCCCCACAGAGCGCACAGACAGGAGCAGGTTCACGTTTAAAAAGGTAACTGTGAGTAAAAATACAGTGGCCAATTCTTAGCCGAGCTAGTACTACCTCCTCCCGGCGGAATAAACGAGAGGAGGTTACCCAGTTGACAGGGAGGTCCTTCACCTCTCGCAGCTTATTACCACGGAGAGCCGACCACTCCGCATGCCAAGTCGAAAAAACGGCTCTCCGTACAGCCACTCTAAAATCTTCTGCTGTTGAATGGGTAATTGTAACACTGGGCGCTGTGACTGCCGATTTCGCTGCCAAATCCGCCGTGTCATTCCCTGGCAAGCCAACGTGTCCAGGAATCCATTGCACTCCACATTAAAACCAGAAGCGTGCAAAATGTGGAGAACGTCCTGGATGCGCTACACCAAAGGATGGTAATTGTACAGCTCACGAATGCTCTGAAGGGCACTAAGGGAATCACTAAGAATAAGGCAGTCACCTAATTTTCGACGTCGAATATACAGAAGGGCTTGATAAATAGCATATAGCTCGGCAGAATATATAGATGTGCAACTAGGCAAACCGTAAGTAGAAGTTGCGGTGCCAGTGACAAAGGCTCATCCAACACCGTCGGGGCTCTTACTACCATCGGTGTAAATACAAATACGGCCACTGTATTTGGATAAAAATTCTAAAAAACAACGACGAATACTATCAAGAGGCGTAACAGACTTCCCGTAGAGCGTCATCCCGAGATTGACATGGGAGGTAGCGCGTAACCAAGGGGGGTGTATACTCTCTCCCTTGGATAACAGCCGAGGAATGTCAACATGGTGCTGGCGTAGAAGCTCACGGAAACGAAAACCTGCTGGCCTGGGGCTCAGAGAGCGGAGGCAGTATCGCTCGTGCAGCTCAGGGGAGAAAAACGCGTGATAAGTTGGATGCCCAGGCATACACTTCAGCCCAGAGCCATAATAAGCAAGCAGGACATCACGCCGACAACGCAGAGGAGGTTCTCCCGATTCGGCGTAGAGGCTAACAACTGGGCTCGTTGGAAAAGCTCCAACGGCCACACGGATGCCCTGGTTATGGACTGTGTCTAACCTTCTGAGCACTGAAGGTCGAGCTGAAGAATACACAATGCTGCCATAGTCCAACTTCGAACGAATCACAGCACGATAAAGACGGAGCAATGCCGTCCGATCCGCACCCCAAGGCTTGCCACTTAGTATCCGTAAAAGATTTAGAGAACGGTCACATCGTGCTCTAAGCTGTGCTATTTGTGGTGCCCAACAAAGTTTCCGATCGAAGATCAAACCAAGGAATCTCGCCTCGTCTGCGAAAGGAAGTAAATCTGGCCCGAGTCGAAGAGACGGCGGCATTTGCCACTTACGGCGCCAGAAGTTAACGCAGACTGTCTTCTCAGCGGAGAAACGAAAACCGTGTTTCGAGCTCCAAGCATAGAGATTGTCCAAACACCGCTGGAGACGGCGTTCCAAAAACGGTGTACGCTGAGAAGTACAGAAGATGGCAAAGTCGTCCACGAATAAACAGGAAGAGACACCTTGAGGCACACATAGTGATATGGAATTTATCGCAATAGCAAATAGAGTCACGCTGAGTACCGAGCCCTGCGGCACTCCGTTCTCTTGAATAAAATGGTTAGAAAAAACCGAGCCCACCCTCACTCGAAAAACGCGGTCCCGCATAAACTCCTGAATGGCCAACGGTAGGCGTCCACGTATGTTCCAGTTGTGCAGAGTACGCAATATTCCCGGCCGCCAACACGTGTCGTAAGCCTTCTCGAGGTCAAAAAATATCCCAACTGTGGGGCTGTTCTTAAGAAACCCGTCCATAATCTGAGTTGACAGAGAGACAATGTGGTCAGCAGTTGAACGTCGTCGTCGAAAGCCACACTGGATGTTCGTCAGAAGATTGTGGGATTCCAGCCAGCACACCAACCGTCCATTGATCATGCGTTCCATCACCTTGCACACGCAACTGGTGAGGGAAATAGGACGGTAACTGGAAGGAAGATGGCGGTCCTTTCCAGGTTTAAGAATGGGTATGATGGTGGCCTCCCGCCACTTGTCTGGAAAAATGCCATCAACCCAGACACGATTATAGACCTCGAGTAGAAAATCTTTGCCATCAGGAGAGAGATGTTGCAACATTTGGACGTGGATACCATCTGGACCTGGTGCTGAGTGTCGTGAAGAGGAGAGTGCATTGTCTAGCTCTTCCAGGGTGAAAAGGCGATTATAATCTTCAAGGTTGCCAGAAAGAAAGGAGAATTCTTGAGATTCCACCTGATTCTTAACTGTAAGAAACTCAGGGGAATAATTGCCTGAGCTAGAAACCTGAGCAAAAGCACTGCCTAAAGTATTCGCCACGTCAAATGTATCAACAACAGCTCCGGTAGGTATTATGAGACCGGCGATGGGCATATGGTTCGGTTTCCCAGCCACACATCTTAACTTATCCCATACGACAGAGGAAGGTGTATGTCGATTAAAGGAACCCACGAATTTATTCCATGACATCTTTTTGCTATCCTTAATAACCCGCCTAGAATGTGCACGCATCCGTTTATAGTGTATCAGGTTATCCAGTGTAGGAAAACGCTGGAAAACCCGTAGAGCTCGTCTGCGAGCGCGAATAGCATCCCGACAGTCATCGGTCCACCAAGGTACCGGAAATCGACGGCTGTAGCCAGTCGAACGCGGAATGGATTGCTCAGCAGCAGAAAGAATGGTCCCTGTGAGATGTTCGACCAAGTGGTTCACAGAGTCGTGCTCTTCGTAGCTAAATTCAGCCAAGTGGGAGTACAGTTCCCAGCTGGCGTGGTCTAGGCGCCAACTAGGTAAACGGGTGGAACATACAACGGGTGTCAAGACACTAATACGACAAGGAAAGTGGTCACTAGAATGTAAATCCGAGATGATATTCCAGCATAAGGTGACTGCCAGCTGAGGGGAACAAATTGCAATGTCAATGTGTGAAAAACTATGAAATGCGTCAGATAGAAAGGTGGGCTCTCCGGTGTTCAAGAGAGCAAGATTCTGACTATCCAAGAAGTCTTTAAGTAGCGTACCTCTCGCACAAGCCCGAGGAGAGCCCCAAAGAGGGTGATGGGCATTCACGTCGCCTACCAATAAAAAGGGTGGTGGCAACTGCGAAATGAGGTGTTCTAAGTCGCTGTGCGAGAGGTCCGCAGATGGAGGCAAATAGATACTGCAAATGGTGAATGAAGCGGAGGGTAGCTTAATGCTGACAGCAACGGACTGGATTGCAGATTGTATGGGTACGGAGTTGGCAAAAATATCATCCCGAACAAGCATCATAGTGCCCTCATGTGCCGGGACACCGTCCTCCGGGGATAAATCACATCGTACGGAGGAGTACTGCTTGATGGTAACGGTGTCCTGTGGACGGAGCTTCGTCTCTTGTAAGCATACAGCCAAGGGTTCATGCTGGCGCAGCAACAAGTCAAGCTCTGGTCGATGTGGTCGACTTCCGCGTATGTTCCAATGGAGGATAGCCATTTAGTATATTATGGGATAAGTTTCAAATCGAAAGACGCTTCTACAGATTGGGATTAGCTGGTCGGTTCAATTTGTTCTTCTTAGGCGTTGGGCTAGTACTATTTTCAGGAGCACGATCCTGCCGTTTCCGCACTGTCCCTCTGGCAGTGGCGGCAGAATCCTCCTGGTCCATCTCCTCCACAAGGAAGGTCCCTTTTTCAAGAGCAAATTTCGGTCCGAGTAGTTCGAACCGATTGGATGTGCTGATCGGCGAAGACGGCCGTAGCCGATTCACGCCCTCCTCCCCAGATGACCCTTCAGAGGAGGATACACGTGTGGAGTTGCGTGTACTTTTCTTACCCTTAGATGACTTGGTAATAGATTGCACATTCTCTTTCAAGAAGTCTTGTCGTACATACTTGGTCTTAAACTGTTTTTCCGGGGCAGAAGACGTCGTGAATTTACCAGTTTTAGTTCCCGAGGTCGAGACTTTCGGTGACAAGTGTGCAGGACTATTCTGTAAGCTGGCGGATTTGGCAGATGTTGATACCAACTTGGGTGTAGTTGCCGAAGGCTTTGGCAGCGCTTGGGCTAAAATAACCTTTTCCGCAATTGTAGCCCCGTTCATATCGCCGGTCTGTGTTGCGATTTCCCGTCGCGGTACCGGTTTAGCTGCAACTGAGCTATAGGTACCGGACCTCGGGGCAGAGGGTTGGCGGAGTCGCAGGAGCTTCCGGGCTTCCAAGAAGGACACCTTCTCTTTCACCAGTATCTCCTGGATCGCTCGTTCCTCTGCAAAACGGGGGCAGTCTCGGGAACTAGATGGGTGTTCCCTGTTACAGTTCACACACGATGGAGCTGAAGCATAAGCCCCATCGTGGGAGATGTCACCGCAGTGGACGCAGGTGGACTTGCCGGTACACAACTCACTAGTGTGACCAAAACGTTGGCATTTAGAGCACCTCAGCGGATTGGGTATATAAGGCCTAACTTCGATGGCTTCATACCCTGCTCTAATCTTTTGAGGCAGATCAACCCGATCAAAAGTAAGAAACAGGGTACGAGTAGGCAGGAATTCACCGTTGATCTTACGTTGTACCCGATAAACAGCTGAGACACCCTGAGTCGCTAGATTTTCTTGGATCTCCTCAATAGACAAACCGTCCAACGCGCGGGTTGTTACTACACCGCGGGAAGAGTTCAGCGACTTGTGCACCTCGACCTTCACTGGATAATTGGCTAACATGGTGGCTTTAAGTATCCTTGCAGCTTGCGAGGCGGAGTTGGCTTCGACAAGAAGTGTACCATTGCGAGCTCGAACGCAAGATTTGACCGGACCAGCAATGGCATCGAGACCCTTTTGGATAGTAAAAGGGCTCACCGTAAGGAACTTCTTACCTTCCTCTGTCCTATGAATAACCAAGTAGCGAGGACCACATGACTCGACTACTTCCTTTCCAACGTCTTTATTTGCATTAAGGGGTTTTAGTTTTGGTGCCATAGAAAAAATGGTATAAATTCATCCCCCAGTGCTCCCCACCCACCACGGAGCCCAACGAGGGGTCACCCCACTGGGGTGACAGGGCTACACAGGGGATATAGCGGGCTCGCCGTCCCACTCACCCTGGAGTTCGGTGTAATACCTAGTCCTGGCCGATTGACTAGGCGTGGGTTAGTCCCTAGCCTCCCGTGTAGGCAAATCAGAAACCAAAGCGGTGTATTAGGCTGCGCACCCTCCCCAGTTACTGAAAGACAGAAGCCCAGGCTCAGGTACGCAACCCTCAACCAACCAGGATATTCCTTTTCACCGACACGGGTCTCCACGCACGGCCTACACGTGGGTGGGCATTTTGACCTACTGACTCCCTCACCACTCTGAGGTTGCCCACAGAGGGAGTCAAGGTGGCTCGGGACCCCGGGTGCGCCTAACCCGTACCTACCGTAGTAGGCCCCTGGGGGGGTCCAGGTCAGACAATTTCAGTATTATTACTTACACAAATATCAGCGAGCAGTTCACAGTAACGTCTGCTTCCAGTCAGCAAGTACATAGCAACAGGACATGAGGTGTGTTATTGTGGTCCACGTCAGCCAATCCGAGTAATATTATTTACACAATTATCAGCGAACAGTTGACAGTAACGACTTCTTCCAGTGTGCATGTACACAGCAACAGGACACAAAATGTGTTGTTGTGGTCCACGTCAGCCAATCCGAGTAATATTATTTACACAATTATCAGCGAGCAGTTACCAGTAACGACCACTTCCAGTCAGCAAGTACATAGCAACAGGACACAAAGTGAGTTGTGGACCAGGTCAGACAATCCGAGTATTATTCCTGACACAATCATCAGCGAGCAGTTCACAGTAACGACTGCTTCCAGTCAGCAAGCACATAGCAACAGGCCACAAAGTATGTTGTGGTGATAGTCAGACATTCGAAGTATTATAACGTACACAATAATCAGCGAGCAGTTCACAATAACGACTGCTTCCAGTCAGCAAGTACATATAAACAGGACACAAAGTGTGTTGTTGTGGTCCACGTCAGCCAATCCGAGTATTATTATTCACACAATTATCAGCGTGCAGTTCACAGTAACTACTCTTCCAGTCAGCAAGTCCATAGCAACAGGACTCAAAGTGTGTTGTGGTCCGGGTCAGACAATACGAGTATTATTCCTTACAGAATTATCAGCGAGCAGTTTACAGTAACGACTGCTTCTAATCAGCAAGTACATAGTACACGACACAAAGTGAATTGTGGTCCAGGTCATAAAATCCGAGTATTATTCCTCACACAATTATCAGCGAGCAGTTGACAGTAACGACTGTTTCCGGTAAGCAAGTACAGAGCAAAAGCTCACACAGTGAGTCGTGGTCCAGGTCAGACAATCCAAGTATTATTCCTGACACAATTATCAGCGAGCAGTTCACAATAACGACTGTTTCCAGCCAGCAAGTACATAGCAACAGGCCACAAAGTGTTTTGTGGTACACGTCAGACATTCGAAGTATTTTAACGTACACAATAATCAGCGAGCAGTTCACAATAACGACTGCTGCCTGTCAGCAAGTACATAGTAACAGGACACAAAGTGTGTTGTTGTGGTCCAAGTCAGACAATCCGAGTATTATTACTTACACAATTATCAGCGAGCAGTTGACAGTAACGACTGCTTGCAGTCAGCAAGTACACAGCAACAGGACACAAAGTGAGCTGTTGAGGTCCAGGTCAGACAATTTCAGTATTATTAATTACACAAATATCAGCGAGCAGTTCAAAATAAAGACTGCTTCCAGTCAGCAAGTACATAGCAACAGGACACAAAGTGTGTTGTTGTGGTCCACGTCAGACAGTCCAAGTATTATTACTAACACAATTATCAGCGAGAAGTTTACAGTAACGACTGCTTCCAGTCATCAATTACATAGCAACAGGACACAAAGTGTATTGTTGTGGTGCAGGTCAGACAATCCGAGTATTATTCCTAACACAATTATCAGCGAGCAGTTCACAGTAACGACTGCTTCCAGTCAACAAGTACATAGCAACAGGACACAAAGTGTGTTGTTGTGGTCCAAGTCAGACAATCCGAGTATTATTACTTACACAATTATCAGCGAGCAGTTGACAGTAACGACTGCTTGCAGTGAGCAAGTACACAGCAACAGGACACAAAGTGTGCTGTTGTGGTCCAGGTCAGACAATTTCAGTATTATTACTTACACAAATATCAGCGAGCAGTTCAAAATAAAAACTGCTTCCAGTCAGCAAGTACATAGCAACAGGACACAAAGTGTGTTGTTGTGGTCCACGTCAGACAGTCCGAGTATTATTACTGACACAATTATCAGCGAGAAGTTTACAGTAACGACTGCTTCCAGTCATCAATTACATAGCAACAGGACACAAAGTGTATTGTTGTGGTGCAGGTCAGACAATCCGAGTATTATTCCTAACACAATTATCAGCGAGCAGTTCACAGTAACGACTGCTTCCAGTCAGCAAGTACATAGCAACAGCACACAAAGACATTTGTGGTCCACGTTAGAGAATCCGAGAAATATTACTTACACAATTATCAGCGAGCAGTTCAGAGTAACGTCTGCCTGCAGTTAGCGAGTACATAGCAACAGGATACAAAGTGAGTTGTGGTCCACGTTAGACAATCCGAGTATTATTCGTGACACAATTATCAACGAGCAGTTCACAGTAACGACTGCTTCCAGTCAGCAAATACATAGCAACACGACACAAAGTGTGTTGTGGTCCACGTCAGACATTCCAAGTATTATAACTTACAATATTATCAGAGAGCAGTTCACAGTAATGACTGCTTCCAGTCTGCAAGTCCATAGCAACAGGACTCATAGTGTGTTGTTGTGGTCCGGAGCAGACAATCCGAGTATTATTCCTTACACAATTATCACCTAGCAGTTCACAATAACGACTGCTTCCAATCAGTAGGTACATAGCAACAGGACACAAAGTGTGTTGTTGTGGTCCAGGTCAGACAATCGGATTATTATTCCTGACACAATTATCAGCGAGCAGTTTACAGTAACGACTGCTTCTAATCAGTAAGTACATTGCAACGGGACACAAAGTGTGTTTTTGAGGTCCACGTCAGGCCATCCGAGTAATATTACTTACACATTTATCAGCGAGCAGTTGACAGTAACGACTGCTTCCGGTAAGCAAGTACACTGCAACAGGACACAAAGTGAGTTGTGGTCCACGTCGGACAATCCGAGTATTATTCGTGACACAATTATCAGCGAGCAGTTCACAGTAACGTCTGCTTCCAGTAAGCAAGTACACAGCAAGAGGACACAAAGTGAGTTGTGGTCCAGTTCTGACAATCCGAGTATTATTACTAACACAATAATCTGCAAGCAGTGCACAGTAACGACTGCTTCCATTCAGCAAGTACATAGCAACAGGACATAAGGTGTGTTGTTGTGGTCCAACACAGCCAATCCGGGTATTATTACTTACACAATTATCAGCGAGCAGTTCAGAGTAACGACTGCTTGCTGTCAGCAAGTACATAGCAACAGGAAAATAAAGTGTGTTGTTGTGGTCCAGGTCAGACAATCCGAGTATTATCGCTCACACAATTATCAGCGAAAGTTTCACAGTAACGACTCCTTGCAGTCAGCAAGTACACAGCAACAGGCCACAAAGTAAGTTGTGGTCCAGTTCAGACTATCCGAGTATTATTACTTACACAATTATCAGCGAGCAGTTCTCGGTAATGACTGTTTCCATTCAGCAAGTACATAGCAACAGGACACAAAGTAATTTGTGGATCACTTCAGGCAATCCGAGTATTACTACAGTAACGACTGCTTCCAGTCAGCAAGTAAATAGCAACAGGAGACAATGTGTGTTGTTGTGGTCCAGTTCAGACAATGCGAGTATTACTACTGACACAATTATCAGCAAGCAGTTCACAGTAAGGACTGCTTCCAGTCAGCAAGTGCATAGCAACAGGAGTCAAAGTGTGTTGTTGTGGTCCGAGTCAGACAATCCGAGAATCATTCCTTACACAATTATCAGCGAGCAGTTCACCGTAACGACTGCTTCCAGTCAGTAGGTTAATAGCAACAAGACCAAAGTGTGTTGTTGTGGTCCGGGTCAGACAATCCGAGTATTATTCCTGACACAATTATCAGCGAGAAGTTTACAGTAACGACTGCTTCTAAACAGCAAGTACATAGCTTCAGGACACAAAGTGTGTTGTTGTGGTCGAGGTTAGACAATCCGAGTTATATTCCTGACACAATTATCAGCGAGCAGTTGACAGTAACGACTGCTTCCGGTAAGCAAGTACACAGCAACAGGACACAAAGTGAGTTGTGGTCCAGGTTAGACAATCCGAGTATTATTCGTGACACAATTATCAGCGAGCGGTTCACAGTAACGACTGCTTCCAGTCAGCAATTTCATAGCAACAGGACACAAAGTGTGTTGTTGTGGTCCAAGTCAGACAATCCTAGTATTATTACTTACACAATTATCAGCGAGCAGTTGACAGTAACGACTGCTTGCAGTCAGCAAGTACACAGCAACAGGACACAAAGTGTGTTTTGTGGTCCAGGACAGACAAGCAGAATATTATTACTTACAAAATTATAAGCTCGCAGTCGAAAGTAACGACTGCTTTGAGGTAGCAAGTAAACAGCAACAGGACAAAAAGAGTGTTGTGGTCCAGGTCAGAAAATCCGAGTATTACTACTGACACAATTATCTGCGAGCGGTTCACAGTAACGTCTGCTTCCAAGCATCAAGTACATAGCAACAGGACACAAAGTGTGTTGTTGTGGTCCAGGTCACACAATCCCAGTAATATTACTTACACAATTATCAGCGAGCAGTTCACCGTAACGACTGCTTCCAGTCAGCATGTATATAGCAACAGGACACAAAGTGTGTTGTTGTGGTCCACGTCAGCCAATCCGATTAATTTTATTTACACAATTATCAGCGAGCAGTTGATAGTAACGACCGCTTCCAGTAGGCAAGTACATAGCAACAGGACACAAAGTGTGTTGTTGTGGTCCACGTCAGACAGTCCCAGTAATATTACATACACAATTATCAGCGAGCAGTTCACAGTAACGACTGCTTGCAGTCACCAAGTACACAGCGACAGGACACAAAGTGTGTTGTTGTGGTCCAGGTCAGACAATCCCAGTTTTATTACTTACACAATTATCAGCGAGCAGTTCACCATAACGACTGCTTCCAGTCAGCAAGTACATAGCAACAGCACACAAAGTGATTTTTGGTCCACGTCAGAGAATCCGAGAAATATTACTTGCACAATTATCAGCGAGCAGTTCACAGTAACTTCTGCCTGCAGTCAGCAAGTACATAGCAACAGGACACAAAGTGAGGTTGGTCCACGTCAGACAATCCGAGTACTATTCCTGACACAATTATCAGCGAGCAGTTGACAGTAACGACTGCTTCCGTTAAGCAGTACACAGCAACAGGACACAAAGTGAGTTGTGGTCCAGGTCAGACAATCTGAGTACTATTACTTACACAATAATCTGCAAGCAGTGCACAGTAACGACTGCTTCCAGTCAACAAGTACACAGCAACAGGACGTAAAGTGGGTTGTTGTGGTCCACGTCAGCCAATCCGAGTATTATTACTTATAAATTATCAGCGAGCAGTTCACAGTAACGACTGCTTGCAGTCAGCAAGTACATAGCAACAGGACACAAAGTGAGTTGTTGTGGAACAGGTCAGACAATCCGAGTATTATTACTTACATAATTATCAGCGAGCAGTTTAAAGTAACGACTGCTTGCAGTCAGTAAGCACACAGCAACGGGTCACAAAGTCTGTTGTTGCGGTTACGTCACACAATCCGAGTACTATTATTATAAAATTATCAGCGAGCAGTTGACAGTAACGACCGCTTCCAGTCAGCAAGTACATAGCAACAGGACACAAAGTGTGTTGTTGTGGAACAGGTCAGACAATACGAGTATTATTACTTACACAATTATCAGCGAGCAGTTCACAGTAACGACTGCTTCCAGTCAGCAAGTACATAGCAACAGGACACAAAGTGTGTTGTTGTGGTCCAGGACAGACAAACCGAGTATTATTACTTACACAAATATCAGCGAGCAGTAGAAACTAATGACTGCTTGCAGTCAGCAAGTACACAGCAACAGGACACAAAGTGTAATGTTGTGGCTAAGGTCAGACAATCCGAGTATTATTACTTACACAATTATCAGCGAGCAGTTCACAGTAACGACTGCTTCGAGTGAGCAAGTACATAGCAAAAAGACACAAAGTGTGTTGTTGTGGTCCAGATCAGATATTCCGTGTAATATTCCTGACACAATTATCATTGAGCAGTTGACAGTAGCAACTGCTTCCAGTCAGAATTTACATAGCAACAGGCCAAAAAGTGTGTTGTTGTGGTGCAGGTCAGACAATCCGAGTATTATTACTGACACAATTATCTGCGAGCAGTTCACAGTAACGACTGCTTCCAGTCAGCAAGCACATAGCAATAGGACACAAAGTGAGTTGTGGTCTACGTCAGCCAATCCGAGTAATATTATTTACACAATTATCAGCGAGCAGTTCACAGTAACGACCGCTTCCATTCATCAAGTACATTAGCAACAGGACACAAAGTGTATTGTTGTGGTACAAGTCAGCCAATCCGAGAAATATTACTTACACAATTATCAGCGAGCAGTTCACAGTAACGACCGCTTCCATTCATCAAGTACATTAGCAACAGGACACAAAGTGTGTTTTTGTGGTCCAGGTCAGACAATCCGAGTATTATTACTTACACAATTATCAGCGAGCAATTTACAGTAACGACTGCTTCCAGTCAGCAAGTCCATAGCAACAGGAGTCAAAGTTTGTTGTTGTGGTCCGGGTCAGACAATCCGAGTATTATTCCTTACTCAATTATCAGCGAGCATTTCACAGTCACGACTGCTTCCAGTCAGTAAGTGCATAGCAACAAGACCAAAGTGTGTTTTTGTGGTCCAGATCAGACAATCTGAGTATTATTCCTGACACAATTATCAGCGAGAAGTTTACAGTAACGACTGCTTCTAAACAGCAAGTACATAGCATCAGGACACAAAGTGTGTTGTTGTGGTCCACGTCAGACAATCCGAGTAATATTACTTACACATTTATCAGCGAGCAGTTCAGAGTAACGACTGCTTCCAGTAAGCAAGTACACAGCAACAGGACATAAAGTGGGTTGTTGTGGTCCAGGTCAGACAATCCGAGTATTATTACTGACACAATTATCAGCGAGCAGTTGACAGTAACGACTGCTTCCGGTAAGCAAGTTCACAGCAACAGAACACAAAGTGAGTTGTGGTCCAGGTCAGACATTCCGAGTATTAATCTTGACACAATTATCAGCGAGTATTTCACAGTAACGACTGCTTCCAGTCAGCAAGTACATAGCAACAGAACATAAAGTGTGTTGATGTGGTCCAAGTCAGCCAATTCGTGTAATATTACTTACACAATTATCAGCGAGCAGTTCACAGTAACGACTGCTTGCAGTCAGCAAGTACATAATATCAGGACACAAAGTGTGTTGTTGTGGTCCACGTCAGACAATCCGAGTATAATTTCTTACACAATTATCAGCGAGTAGTTCACAGTAACGACTGCTTCCAGTCAGCAAGTACATAGCAACAGAACATAAAGTGTGTTGATGTGGTCCAAGTCAGCCAATTCGTGTAATATTACTTACACAATTATCAGCGAGCAGTTCACAGTAACGACTGCTTGCAGTCAGCAAGTACATAAAATCAGGACACAAAGTGTGTTGTTGTGGTCCACGTCAGACAATCCGAGTATAATTTCTTACACAATTATCAGCGAGCAGTTCACAGTAACGACTGCTTGCGTTCAAGAAGTACATAGGAGCAGGACACAAAGTGTGTTCTTGTGTCCAGGTCAGACAATCCGAGTATAATTACTTACACATTATCAACGAGCAGTTCGCAGTATGGTCTTCACCAGTCAGCAATTACACAGCAACAGGACACAAAGTGTGTTTTGTGGTCCAGGACAGACAAGCAGAATATTATTACTTACAAAATTATAAGCTCGCAGTCGAAAGTAACGACTGCTTTGAGGTAGCAAGTAAACAGCAACAGGATAAAAAGAGTGTTGTGGTCCAGGTCAGAAAATCCGCGGATTATTCCTGACACAATTATCAGCGAGCAGTTCACAGTAACGTCTGCTTCCAGTCAGCAAGTACATAGCAACAGGACACAAATTGTGTGTTTGTGGTCCAGGTCAGACATAACCACCTTTATTACTCACACAATAATCAGCGAGCAGTTCACAGTAACGACAGCTTACAGTCAGCAAGTACATAGCAACAGGACACAAAGTGAGTTGTGGTCCACGTCAGGCAATCCGAGTATTACTACTGACACAATTGTCGGCGAGCGGTTCACAGTAACGACTGCTACCAGTCTGCAAGTACAATGCAACAGGACATAAATTGTGTTATTGTGGTCCACGTCAGCCAATCCGATTAATATTACTTACACAATTATCAGAGAGCAGTTGACAGTAACGACCGCTTCCAGTCAGCAAGTACATAGCAACAGGACACAAAGTGTTTTGTTGTGGTCCACGTCAGGCAATCCGAATATTATTACTTACACAATTATCAGCGAGCAGTTCACAGTAATGGCTGCCTGCAGTCAGCAAGTGCATAGCAACAGGACACAAGGTGTGTTGTTGTGGTCCAGGTCAGACAAACCGAGTATTATTACTTACACAATTATCAGCGAGCAGTTCACAGTAATGACTGCCTGCAGTCAGCAAGTACATAGCAACAGGACACAAGGTGTGTTGTTGTGGTCCAGGTCAGACAACGGGAGAACTATTCCTGACACAATTATCAGCGAGCAGTTGACAGTAACAAATGCTTCCAGTCAGCATTTATATATCAACAGGACACAAAGTGTGTTGTTGTGGTCCATGTCAGTCAAACTCTATATTATTCCTTACACAATTATCAGCGTGCAGTTCACAATAACGACACCTTGCAGTAAGCAAGTACATAGCAAAAGGACGCAAAGTGTGTTGTTGTGATCCGGGTCAGACAATCCGAGTATTATTCCTGACACAATTATCAGGGAGCTGTTGTAGTAACGACTGCTTTGAGTCAGCATTTACATTGCAACAGGACACAAAGTGTCTTGTTGTGGTCCAGGTCAGACAATCCGAGTATTATCGCTCACACAATTATCAGCGAAAGTTTCACAGTGACGACTCCTTGCAGTCAGCAAGTACACAGCAACAGGCCACAAAGTAAGTTGTGGTCCAGTTCAGACTATCCGAGTATTATTACTTACACAATTATCAGCGAGCAGTTCTCGGTAATGATTGCTTCCATTCAGCAAGTACATAGCAATAGGACACAAAGTAATTTGTGGTTCACTTCAGGCAATCCGAGTATTACTACTGACACAATTGTCAGCGAGCAGTTCACAGTAACGACTGCTTCCAGTCAGCAAGTAAATAGCAACAGGACACAATGTGTGTTGTTGTGGTCCAGTTCAGACAATGCGAGTATTACTACTGACACAATTATCAGCAAGCAGCTCACAGTAACGACTACTTCCAGTCAGCAAGTACATAGCAACAGGAAACAAAGTGTGTTGTTGTGGTCCAGGTCAGACAATCCCACAATTATTACTTACACAATTATCAGCGTGCAGTTCACAGTAACGACTGCTTGTAGTAAAAAAGTACATAGCAACAGGACACAAAGTGTGTTGTTGTGGTCCAGGTCAGACAATCCGAGTAATATTACTTACATATTTATCACCGAGCAGTTCACAGTAACGACTGCTTGCATTCAGGAAGTACACAGCAACAGGACACAAAGTGTGTTGTTGTGGCCCAAGTCCGACAATCCGAGTATTATTCCTTACACAATTATCAGCGAGCAGTTCACAGTAACACCTGCTTGCAGTAAGCAAGTACATAACAACACGACACAAAGTGTGTTGTTGTGGTCCAGGTCAGACAATTCGAGTATCCTTGCTCACACAATTATCAGCGAGCAGTTCACAGTAACGACTGCTTGCGTTCAAGAAGTGCATAGCAACAGGACACAAAGTGTGTTGTTGTGGTCCAGGTCAGACAATCCGAGTATTATTCCATACACAATTATCAGCGTGCAGTTCGCAGTAACGACTCCTTGCAGTCAGAAAGTACATAGCAACAGGACTCAAAGTGAGTTGTGGTCCACGTCAGACAATCCGAGTATTATTACTTACACAATTATCAGCGAGCAGTAACGACTGCTTCCAGTAAGCAAGTACACAGCAACAGGACACAAAATGGGTTGTTGTGGTCCAGGTCAGACAATCCGAGTATTATTCCTGACACAATTATCAGCGAGCAGTAACGACTGCTTCCGGTAAGTAAGTAAACAGCAACAGGACACAAAGTGTTTGTGATCCACGTCAAGCAATCGGAGTATTATTACTTACACAATAATCTGCAAGCAGTTCACAGTAACGTCTGCTTCCAGTCAACAAGTTCATCGCAACAGGACATAAAGTGTGTTGTTGTGGTCCACGTCAGGCAATCCGAGTATTACTACTTACACAATTATCAGCGAGCAGTTGACAGTAACGAACGCTTCCAGTCAGCAAGTACATAGCAACAGGACACAAATTGTGTGTTTGTGGCCCAGGTCAGACATAACCACCTTTATTACTCACAGAATAATCAGCGAGCAGTTCACAGTAACGACAGCTTCCAGTCAGCAAGTACATAGCAACAGGACACAAAGTGAGTTGTGGTCCACGTCAGGCAATCCGAGTATTACTACTGACACAATTATCGGCGAGCAGTTCACAGTAACGACTGCTACCAGTCTGCAAGTACAATGCAACAGGACATAAATTGTGTTATTGTGGTCCACGTCAGCCAATCCGATTAATATTACTTACACAATTATCAGAGAGCAGTTGACAGTAACGACCGCTTCCAGTCAGCAAGTACATAGCAACAGGACACAAAGTGTTTTGTTGTGGTCCACGTCAGGCAATCCGAGTATTATTACTTACACAATTATCAGCGAGCAGTTCATAGTAATGACTGCCTGCAGTCAGCAAGTGCATAGAAACAGGACACAAGGTGTGTTGTTGTGGTCCAGGTCAGACAACGCGAGAACTATTCCTGACACAATTATCAGAGAGCAGTTGACAGTAACAAATGCTTCCAGTCAGCATTTATATATCAACAGGACACAAAGTGTGTTGTTGTGGTCCATGTCAGTCAAACTCTATATTATTCCTTACACAATTATCAGCGTGCAGTTCACAATAACGACACCTTGCAGTCAGCAAGTACATAGCAAAAAGACGCAAAGTGTGTTGTTGTGATCCGGGTCAGACAATCCGAGTATTATTCCTGACACAATTATCAGCGAGCAGTTGGCAGTAACGACTGCTTTCAGTCAGCATTTACATTGCAACAGGACACAAAGTGTGTTGTTGTGGTCCAGGTCAGACAATCCGAGTATTATCGCTCACACAATTATCAGCGAAAGTTTCACAGTAACGACTCCTTGCAGTCAGCAAGTACACAGCAACAGGCCACAAAGTAAGTTGTGGTCCAGTTCAGACTATCCGAGTATTATTACTTACACAATTATCAGCGAGCAGTTCTCGGTAATGATTGCTTCCATTCAGCAAGTACATAGCAACAGGACACAAAGTAATTTGTGGTTCACTTCAGGCAATCCGAGTATTACTACTGACACAATTGTCAGCGAGCAGTTCACAGTAACGACTGCTTCCAGTCAGCAAATAAATAGCAACAGGACACAATGTGAGTTGTTGTGGTCCAGTTCAGACAATGCGAGTATTACTACTGACACAATTAAAAGCAAGCAGCTCACAGTAACGACTACTTCCAGTCAGCAAGTACATAGCAACAGGAAACAAAGTGTGTTGTTGTGGTCCAGGTCAGACAATCCCACAATTATTACTTACACAATTATCAGCGTGCAGTTCACAGTAACGACTGCTTGTAGTCAAAAAGTACATAGCAACAGGACACAAAGTGTGTTGTTGTGGTCCAGGTCAGACAATCCGAGTAATATTACTTACATATTTATCACCGAGCAGTTCACAGTAACGACTGCTTGCATTCAGGAAGTACACAGCAACAGGACACAAAGTGTGTTGTTGTGGTCCAGGTCAGACAATTCGAGGTTCCTTGCTCACACAATTATCAGCGAGCAGCTCACAGTAACGACTGCTTGCGTTCCAGAAGTGCATAGCAACAGGACACAAAGTGTGTTGTTGTGGTCCAGGTCAGACAATCCGAGTATTATTCCATACACAATTATCAGCGTGCAGTTCGCAGTAACGACTCCTTGCAGTCAGCAAGTACATAGCAACAGGACTCAAAGTGAGTTGTGGTCCACGTCAGACAATCCGAGTATTATTACTTACACAATTATCAGCGAGCAGTTCACTGTAACGACTGCTTCCAGTAAGCAAGTACACAGAAACAGGACACAAAGTGGGTTGTTGTGGTCCAGGTCAGACAATCCGAGTATTATTCCTGACACAATTATCAGCGAGCAGGTCACAGTAACGACTGCTTCCAGTCAGCAAGTACATAGCAACAGGACATAAGGTGTGTTGTTGTGGTCCACGTCAGCCAATCCGAGTATAATTACTTACACAATTATCAGCGAGCAGTTCACAGAAACGACTGCTTGCAGTCAGCAAGTGCACAGCAGCACGACACAAAGTGTGTTGTTGTGGTCCAGGTCAGACAATCCCAGTATTATTACTTACACAACTATCATCGAGCAGTTCACCATAACGCCTGCTACCAGTCAGCAATTACAAAGCAACAGGGCACAAAGTGTGTTGTTGTGGTCCAGGTCAGACAATCCGAGTATTATTCCTAACACAATTATCAGCGAGCAGGTCACAGTGACGACTGCTTCCAGTCAGCAAGTACATAGCAACAGGACACAAAGTGATTTGTTGTCCACGTCAGAGAATCCGAGAAATATTACTTATACAATTATCAGCGAGCAGTTCACAGTAACGACTATTTCCAGTCAGCAAATGCATAGCAACAGGACACAAAGTGTGTTGTGATCCACGTTAGACATTCCAAGTATTATAACGTACACAATTATCAGCGAGTAGCTCACAGTAATGACTGCTTCCAATCAGCAAGTACATAGCAACAAGACACAAAGTGTGTTGCTGTGGTCCAGGTCAGATAATCCGAGTATTATTACTTAAACATTTATCAGCGAGCAGTTCACAGTAACGACTGCCTCCAGTCAGCAAGTACATAGCAACAGGACACAAAGTCTGTTGTTGTGGTCCAAGTTAGCCAATCCGAGTAATATTATTTACACAATTATCAGCGATCAGTCGACAGTAACCAACGCTTCCAGTCAGCACGTACATAGCAACAGGACACAAAGTGTGTTGTTGTGGTCCACGTCAACCAATCCGAGTATTATTACTTACACAATTATCAGCGAGCATTTGACAGTAACGACTGCTTCCAGTCAGCAAGTACATAGCAACAGGACACAAAGTGTGTTTTTGGACCAGGGCATACAATCCGAGTATTATTATTCACACAATTATCTGCGTGCTGTTCACAGTAACGACTGCTTCCAGTCAGCAAGTCCATAGTAACAGGAGTCAAAGTGTGTTGTTGTGGTCCGAGTCAGACAATACGAGAATTATTCCTTACACAATTATCAGCGAGCAGTTAACAGTAACGACTACTTCCAGTCAGTAGGTTAATAGCAACAAGACCAAAGTGTTTTGTTGTGGTCCGGGTCAGACAATCCGAGTATTATTCCTGACACAATTATCAGCGAGCAGTTCACAGTAACGACTACTTCCAGTCAGTAAGTACATATCAACAAGACCAAAGTGTGTTATTGTGGTCCAGATCAGAAAATCCGAGCATTATTCCTGACACAATTATCAGTGAGCAGTTTACATTAACGACCGCTTCTAAACAGCAAGTACATAGCAACAGGACACAAAGTGGTTTGTTGTAGTCCACGTCAGACAATCCCAGTAATATTACTTACACATTTATCAGCGAGCAGTTCACAGTAACGACTGCTTCCAGTCGCCATGCACATAGCAACAGGACACAAAGTGTGTTGTTGTGGTCCACGTCAGACAATCCGAGTATTATTCCTGACACAATTATCAGCGAGCAGTTTACAGTAACGACTGCTTCCAGTCAGCACATAAATAGCAACCGGACACAAAGTGATTTGTTGCGCTGCAGGTCAGACAATCCGAGTATTATGCCTGACACAATTATCAGCGAGCAGTTCACAGTAACGACTGCTTCCAGTCAGCAAGTACATAGCAACAGGACACAAAGTGAGTTGTGGTCCACGTCAGACAATCCGGGAAATATCACTAACACAATTATCAGTGAGCAGTTCACAGTAACGTCTGCCTGCAGTCAGCAAGTACATAGCAACAGGACACAAAGTGAGTTGTGTTTCATGTCAGACAATCCAAGTATTATTCCTGACACAATTATCAGCGAGCAGTTCACAGTAACGACTCCTTCCAGTCAGCAAGTCCATAGCAACAGGACACAAAGTGAGTTGTGTTTCATGTCAGACAATCCAAGTATTATTCCTGACACAATTATCAGCGAGCAGTTCACAGTAACGACTCCTTCCAGTCAGCAAGTCCATAGCAACAGGACACAAAGTGAGTTGTGTTTCATGTCAGACAATCCAAGTATTATTCCTAACACAATTATCAGCGAGCAGTTGACAGTAACGACTGCTTCCGGTAAGCAAGTACACAGCAACAGGACACAAATTGAACTGTGGTCCAGGTAAGACATTCCAAATATTATTACTAATACAATTATCTGCGAGCAGTTTACAGTAACGACTCCTTGCAGTAAGCAAGTACATAGCAACAGGACACAAAGTGTGTTGTTGTGGTCCACTTAAGGCAATCCGAGTATTATTACTTACACAATTATCTGCAAGCAGTTCACAGTAACGACTGCTTACAGTCAACAAGTACATAGCAGCAGGACATAAAGTGTGTTGTTGTGGTCCACGTCAGACAATCCGAGTATTATTACTTACACAATTATCTGCGAGTAGTTCACAGTAACGTCTGCTTCCAGTCAGCAAGTACATAGCAACGGAACACAAACTATGTTGTTGTGGTCCACGTCAGCCAATCCGAGTATTACTACCTACACAATTATCAGCGAGCACTTCACAGTAACGACTGCTTGCAGTCAACAAGTACACAGCAACAGGACACAAAGTGTGTTGTTGTGGTCCAGGTCAGACAATCCGAGTATTATTACTTAGACAATTATCAGCGAGCAGTTCACAGTAACGACCGCTTCCAGACAGCAAGTACATAACAACAGGACACAAAGTGTGTTGTTGTGGTCCACGTCAGACAATCTGAGTATTATTCCTATCACAATTATCAGCGAGCAGTTTACAGTAACGACTGTTTTAAGTCAGCAAGCACATAGCAACAGGACAGAAAGTGTGTTTGTTGTTGTGGTGCAGGTCAGACAAGCCGAGTATTACTACTGACACAATGATCAGCGAGCAGTTCACAGTAAGGACTGCTTCCATTCAGCAAGTACATAGCAACAGGACACAAAGTGAGCTGTGGTCTACGTCAGACAATCCGAGAAATATTACTTACACAATTATCAGCGAGCAGTTCACAGTAACGACTGCTTGCAGTCAGCAAGTACACAGCAACAGGACACAAAGTGTGTTGTTGTGGTCCAGGTCAGACAATCCCAGTATTATTACTTACACAATTATCAGCGAGCAGTTGACAGTAACGACTGCTTCCGGTAAGCAAGTACGCAGCAACAGGACACAAAGTGAGTTGTGGTCCAGGTCAGACAATCTAAATATTATTACTAATAAAATTATCTGCGAGCAGTTTACAGTAACGACTCCTTGCAGTAAGCAAGTACATAGCTACAGGATACAAAGTGTGTTGTTGTGGTCCACTTAAGGCAATCCGAGTATTATTACTTACATAATTATCTGCAAGCAGTTCACAGTAACGACTGCTTACAGTCAACAAGTACATAGCAACAGGACATAAAGTGTGTTGTGGTCCACGTCAGCCAATCCGAGTATTACTACCTACACAATTATCAGCGAGCACTTCAGAGTAACGTCTGCTTGCAGTCAACAAGTACATAGCAACAGGACATAAAGTGTGTTGTGGTCCACGTCAGCCAATCCGAGTATTACTACCTACACAATTATCAGCGAGCACTTCACAGTAACGACTGCTTACAGTCAACAAGTACATAGCAACAGGACATAAAGTGTGTTGTGGTCCACGTCAGCCAATCCGAGTATTACTACCTACACAATTATCAGCGAGCACTTCACAGTAACGACTGCTTGCAGTCAACAAGTACACAGCAACAGGACACAAAGTGTGTTGTTGTGGTCCAGGTCAGACAATCCGAGTATTATTACTTAGACAATTATCAGCGAGCAGTTCACAGTAACGACTGCTTCCAGTCAGCACATATATAGCAACAGGACATAAAGTGTGTTGTTGTGGTCCACGTCAGCCAATCGGAGTATTGTTACTTACACAATTATCAGCGAGCAGTTGACAGTAACGACCGCTTCCAAACAGCAAGTACATAACAACAGGACACAAAGTGTGTTGTTGTGGTCCATGTCAGACAATCTGAGTATTATTCCTATCACAATTATCAGCGAGCAGTTTACAGTAACGACTGCTTACAGTCAGCAAGTACATAGCAACAGGACACAAAGTGTGTTTGTTGTTGTGGTGCAGGTCGGACAATCCGAGTATTACTACTGACACAATTATCAGCGAGCAGTTCACAGTAACTACTGCTTCCATTCAGCAAGTACATAGCAACAGGACACAAAGTGAGCTGTGGTCTACGTCAGACAATCCCAGAAATATTACTTACACAATTATCAGCGAGCAGTTCACAGTAACGACTGCTTGCAGTCAGCAAGTACACAGCAACAGGCCCCAAATGTGTTGTTGTGGTCCAGGTCAGACAATCCCAGTATTATTACTTACACAATTATCAGCGTGCAGTTCACAGTAACGACTGCTTCCATTCAGCAAGTACATAGCAACAGGACACAAAGTGGGTTGTTGTGGTCCAGGTCAGACAATCCGAGTATTATTACTTACACAATTATCAGCGTGCAGTTCACAGTAACGACTGCTTCCATTCAGCAAGTACATAGCAACAGGACACAAAGTGTGTTGTTGTGGTCCAGGTCAGATAATCCGAGTATTATTACTTACACAATTATCAGCGTGCAGTTCACAGTAACGACTGCTTCCATTCAGCAAGTACATAGCAACAGGACACAAAGTGTGTTGTTGTGGTCCACGTCAGACAATCCGAGTATTATTACTTACACAATTATCAGCGTGCAGTTCACAGTAACGACTGCTTCCATTCAGCAAGTACATAGCAACAGGACACAAAGTGTGTTGTTGTGGTCCAGGTCAGATAATCCGAGTATTATTACTTACACAATAATCTGCAAGCAGTTCACAGTAACGACTGCTCCCAGTCAACAAGTACATAGCAACAGGACATAAAGTGTGTTGTTGTGGTCCACGTCAGCCAATCCGAGAATTATTACTTACACAATTATCAGCGAGCAGTTCACAGTAACGACTGCTTGCAGTCAGGAAGTACACAGCAACAGGACACAAAGTGTGTTGTTGTGGTCCAGGTCAGACAATCCGAGTATTATTACTTACACAATTATCAGCGAGCAGTTCACAGTAACGACTGGTTCCAGTCAGCAAGTACATAGCAACAGGTTACAAAGTGAGTTGTTGTGGTCTAGGTCAGACAATCCGAGTATTATTACTTACACAATTATCAGCGAGCAGTTCACATTAACGACTGCTTGTAGTCAGCAAGTACACAGCAACAGGACACAAAGTGTGTTGTGGTCCAGGTCAGACAATCCGAATATTATTCCTGACACAATTATCAGCGAGCAGTTCACAGTAACGACTGCTTCCAGTCAGCAAGTACATAGCAACAGGACACAAAGTGCGTTGTTGTCAGACAATCCGAGTATTATTACTTACACAATTATCAGCGTGCAGTTCACAGTAACGTCTGTTTGCAGTCAGCAAGTACATAGCAACAGGACACAAAGTGAGTTGTGGTCCACGTCAGACAATCCGAGTGTTATTCCTGACACAATTATCAGCGAGCAGTTCACAGTAACGACTGCTTGCAGTCAGCATTTACATAGCAACAGGACACAAAGTGTGTTGTTGAGGGCCAGGTCACACAATCCGAGTCCTCAGCTACTCCGACATGTGGAGCATACAGTTAGTTGTCCATTTGGGAACAACATTCGAATAAGTTCTATAACATAGACATTGAAAAACGGGTACCACGTGACATTGAGAAGGTAGTGTAGCTTCGTGTTGATAACTTTCTGGATAACCCTCATATCAGTGAGCAGAATAACTCAAAGAGAAAAAGTTGGTAAAATACCAAATTGGATGTTTAAGTTTAGTGTTTTCCAAGAATAAAACACAAATAATGTTTCACGTGGTAAAGAATAAGACATTTTTTGCCCTTTTTTACTTTCTATATACGTACTATTTACATAGTGTATAGAGAAGTTATTGCACTCCACCCAAAAATTCGATACCGAGATTTCACCGGAAATATATGTTTTAGGGTTCCCTATATCCAAAAAAAGCTTTTTCACAAAAAGGTCCGTGTGTATGTCCATGTGTCTGTGAACACGATAACTCAAAAACGAAAAGTTTGTAAAATATCAAACTTAGTATTTAAGTTTAGTATCTTCCAGGGATACGACACGAAGATTTTGAGAAAAATCCCCCCACCCCAAACTACCCTTTACATGGAACATTTTTTGAATATTTGGATTTTCTCAAAAATGGCTGTAACGATTTTGATTAAAATTTCGTATATTAAAGATATTTACACGGCAAATAAAAAGTATATTTTGAATTTTCTGAGAACAGCCTCTGAAGACTACTTAATCTAGACGAAATTTATGAATTTTTGCATAACTGCTAAACCGTAAGAGATGGAGAAAAACTTACAATATAAAAAATGTGGAGCACCTTAATACGCACAATTTATCGTATATACATTTTTTTTCGTGGAGTCGATCATTTTTGACATATTGCTTGTTTTTGTTTTCAACTATGAATAAATACTTTTCTCATACAGGAATTTGTCAACCCCTGTCCATACAAACAAAGAAACTTCAGTCACATAGCAACCAGCTTTTGATTATTAGTGTAGCCTATAGTACTCCCTTATCTCCCTTCTGATTACAAGGAAGCAATAATTTGTGCTAAGTTTTTTCTCGATTAGCATGAAGTAAATAGAAGCATAAGCTTTTTAACAATAATTTGTTGCAGAGAGGTAGAGAAAGTCATGTGAATGGAACACATCAGATTCTTTTAAAGATACAGTTCCGGAGGCTTGCCAGGAATCTGGCGCTGAATTTCCTGTATGCTCTTTCCCCCCCCCCCCCAGTTTCCTGCGTTTCCTTAGTTGATCTATTAATGTTTAACGTTGTCCTTTTACATATACACATTTACAAACATAGAAACACCCATGTCCAAGGCGGGACTCGAACTCACGATCCCGTGCGCTGTTACTAAAGCACACATTTTGTATCATATACATTTTTTATAGAGTTAACCATTTCTCGGATATTTCTTGTTTTTTGGTTTTAAAATGTCTAATCATTAGAGGTTTTTTAAATATGAAGTAGTTATTGACTTGTTTTCATCCTGATCATGGAAACAGAAGAGAATCACATGGGAACTGCTTTTAAAACATTTGACTATCGCTTTAACTTATTATATTTGCTTTTTACAAGGAAACCATATTGTAATACAACAATTTCTTTTATCATGATAAGCATGAAGTATGTGGGTAAAAGGATATGCTTTAAAAGCGTAAGAAGGTCATATGAATGGAGAAAATCACATATGTTTTATTTATTATAAGCAAACAAATGCTATAAAGTTTATTTTTACTTTACTGTAACCTTTATTATACTAAGATTGTATTGTTTGATCTGGACGTCCTTCTGTAGATCGTCTACTTGTTACTCAGATGTTTCTGCAGGTCCTGAAGTAACTGAAGTTTTGAAACTTTGCCAGTAGCAGTCTTGGGGAAGTCCTCCACAAAGTGGACATATCCAGGCATCAGAACATCTGATATCTGCAATCAAAACACATACTCTCTCTTACTATATATACTGAGAGGGAGGGAGGGGTATGTGTATTCACAAATAACAATGCAATTCTTTCATTAAAATTCAGGCTTCTTCCTAAAGCTTCAAATCTTCAATGGAGTACAATATATTTAAAAGAATCAAAACCTAGTGTCAACCAAATAGGATGATTCTGTACTTAATATCATGCAATTCTTTATTGCTCGGGGAAACCGTTTTTAACAGCTCTTTGCTGTAATGTTTTTCCTTTAATGTGAAAATCTGATGTGCTTCATTCACATGACTTTCTGTAACACATTACTGTCAAAAATCTTGGCACAGGCTTTATTTTGTGAAAAACACAAGAATCTTGGTGTACTTCATTTGAAGCAAGAGATTTTACAATCTTGATTGAAGAACATGTACTATCATTACCTGTAAAACAGTATTGTAATAATCAGTATGGTATTCTGCTGCGTCGAGCCACGTGTTGCTACAGGTTGTTTACATGCGGCGCGTGCTGTTCGGTATGGTCCCCAAGATGTATGTATTTATTCTCTACAATTTTGTACTGCCTGGTGGCAGAGTTAAATGTCCAAAATTCACTTACAATAATAAGTTAAATTAAGAATAGCTTTACAACTAACTTGTTATATACACATGTTTTATTTAAATAGCTAACTACTTATTATAGCAATACGTACGTCCATTACCAGCATGTTTATAAAGTTATTATGAAGCCTCAACATTGATACTATACATTACTAATAATATACATTAATACAGTTTTTGAGATCCTTAATTACTTCACAATATTTATTTTAACATTTATTCTTTTTAAATTATCCCTAAACTTCTTTAAGGTCAGAGGGCAGTCCTGAAAGGCTGCTAGAGGTAATTCATTCCATTCTTCAATACTCCTATTAACTAAAGAAAAATTTTCCTACGTCCGTTCTATACCTTCTACCCTTAATTTTATACAAATGATCGTTTCGTGTGTAGTATGTTGGGTTTTCTAGCGTCCATTTAAACCTGTATAAGCTTTACTAACCTAGGTGTTTTACGCCTAAATTTGAGCAACTCTCTAGTGATAACATTTCTTAACAAGTTGAAAGTAACTCACCTTGGACTTGCAGTAATCCTCGATGTCCTGACCTGACAAGGCAACTCCTTTTCGTAACCTCACAATTCCTCTCCAACTTTCTCATCAGCAACTCCAAACACACAATGTAATATATCAGCCTTTTCTCTCTACATTTATTACAAAATAACTAACTTATTCAGTTCTACTTTCTCTGCACGTATTGTCTACTTAGTGTAAAGAGAAGGTATTGTAATGCTCCCAAAAATTGAATACAGAGATTTCACTAGAAATAGACGTTTTAGGGTACCCTCTATCCAAACAAATGTGATGTGTTCCTTTCATATGAATTTCTCTACACCTCTGCAACTAATTATTGTTAAAAATCAAATGCTTCCATTTACTTCCTGCTATCGAAAAAAAAAAAATTAGCAGGGATATTCTTATTACTTGCTTCCTTACAAGTAGAAGCGAAATAAGGGAGTACTATAGGTTAAAGTGATAGTCAAAACCTGGTTGCTATGTGACTGACGTTCCTTTGTATGGACACGAATTGACAAATTCCTGTATGAGAAAAGTCTAAGTTTTTCAAAGCTGAAACAAACAAACAAACAAACAAACAAAAAAAGGAATATCTCAAAAACGATGAACTCCACGAACAAAATGTATGTAACATAAATTGTGTGTTTTAATGCACAGTACATTTTTTGTGTGGTAAGTTTTTGTCCATCTCTTACCGTTTACCAGTTATGCAAAATTCTATAAAAATCATCCAGAATAAAGTAGTCTTCAGAGGCTATTCCCTGAAAATTCAAGATATACATTTTATTTGTCAGATAAATATCTTAAATATACGGTATTTTAATCAAAATCGTTATAGCCATTTTTAAGAAAATAAAAAGTTTCGTAAAAGGTTCCATGTAAAGGGTAGTTTGGGGTGGGGGGCTTTCTCTTGAAATTCTCGTGTCGCATCCCTGGAAGATACCAAACTTAAATACCAAGTTTGGTACTTTACCGAGTTTTCGTTTTTGAGTTATCATGTTCACATACACACGGATCTTTTTATGAAAATGCTTTTTTTGGTTACAGGGGATCCTAAAATATATATTTCCGGTGAAATCTGGATATCGAATTTTTGGGTGGAGTGCAATACCTTCTCTATACACTATGGATGTAGTACGTGTAGAGAAAGTAAAAAGTAGTATTAGAAAAAGGTTCGCACGTTGTGTCCAAATGTCTGTGAACACGATAACTCAAAAACAAAACAAACAAAAAATTCGTAAAATACCAAACTTGGTAGGTATTTGAGTTAAGCATCTTCCATGAATACGACACGAAGATTATAATGAAAATCTCCCACCCCAAACAACCCTTTACATGAAACATTTTATTATTTCCTCTAACGATTTTGATTAACACACCCATATTAAATATACAGCAAATAAAATGTATATCTTGAATTTTCTGGAAATAGCCTTTGGAGGCATCTATAATCTGCATTTTTCATAAGTAGTAAACAGTAAGAGTTAGACAAAAAAATAGACCTCGTTCAAATACACAATTTATGTCATATACATTTTTTTCGTGGAGTTGACCATTTTTGAGATATTCCTTGTTATTGGTTTCAGTTTTAAAATACTTAAAAATTTTCATATACGGGAATTTATCAACTCCTGGCAACGCAAAGAAAATGTTTTTAGCCACATGGCAAACAGTTTTTAAAACATTTGACTATCACTTTATCCTAGTGTATTCCCTTCTACTTACAAGGAAGCCATTTCTGTCAATGTTTATCTTGATGTAAATAGAAGAATAATTTGTTAAAGATATAGATAGAAAGTCGTGTGAATGGAACACATCACACTGATGTCTTTAAGCAAACAACACATGAGTTTTTTACATATTTCATTTTGTAGCAGATCATTAATCAGTAGTAGGTGTACAGTGTTCTCTGCTTTAGTTATGAAATGGCATGTTTCATGTGTTCCATTCCCTAGATCTCTGCAACAGTTTATTGTTATCCATGTCGCCCTCCGAGGAGTAATGGTTACCCAAGGTCACGGGTTCAAACCCGGCGGAGGACGATGCATTTTTTCGGGTGTAGAAATCCTTAGTATGGCTTCCTTCGGAAGGGAAGTAAAGCCGTTGGTCCCGCGTTGTAGATTTACGGCAGGTAAAAGAACTTCTAGCCTGATAGAGAGGCCTGTGAGCAAAATTAAGTGGTCTTTCACGCCCAATTTAGAATGGGACGCTGAGGACCACAGCAGTTAAAAAGCGTCCATAAATAAAATGTCATTTCATTTTCCATCTACTCTATGATAATCAAGATAAGCATTAACAGAAATTGTTTTATTACTTGCTTCCTTGTAAGCAGAAGGGAATATACTAGGATAAAGTGATGTCAAATGTTTTAAAATGTGGTTGCTATGCGGCAATTGAAATTCCAATGTCTTTTCTTGCCAGGAGTAAAGAAACGAGAAAGAGAAGAAAGATGTCCTCCCTTTTGAGAAAAGTTTAAAATTGAAACCAATAATCTTGAATGTCTCGTTAACTCTAGTACATATGACATAAAGTGTGTGTTTTCTGTGTAGTACATTTTTGTTTATCTCTTACGGTTTTCCAGCTATACAAAAGTCATCCAGAATAAACAGGTCTCCAGAGACTATTCCCAGAAAATGGAACATATACTTTTTATTTTTCATAAAAAAAAAAAGAAGAAAATCGTTAGAGCCATTTTTGAGATAATCAAAATATTAAAAAAAAAAAAAAAAAAAAAAGTCTCAATTAAAGGGTATTTGGGGGTGGGTGATTTCGTTAAAATCTTCATGTCGCATCCTTGGAGGAAAATACCAAATTTGGTATTTAAGAGAGTCTTCCTTTTTTAGCTATACTGCTCAAAGACCTGTTTCGAAAAATGCTTTTTTGAATTCAGGGGGACCCAAAACATGTATTTGCGGTGAAATCTCTGTACTGTATTTTTGGGTACAATACAATACCTGCTCTATACACTATGTACATAGCAGCACATTGTATGCAACAAGACATGTTGGCTTGTAAAGAAAACATACTTGTTTTGATTAGAAACATAGCAACCCACTTTTAATGGCTTCATTCATAGTTTAAGTGCACCAATTAGAATTATATTACCTGTTACATGATTTGTTCAGGAAGTAGGGCTTCTGCTACCCACAATTCCTTGCTGTAAGTTAAACAAAAGGCTGCTCCAAACAAAATTGTGTTATACTTCAGCAAACAGAAGACACGTTAAAAAACTAGAAATGAACCCTCTGTTTTTATTGTTTCATTAATTGCCATTTTTACATACTATTATTGTTATTGAGATTATGATTGTCATCATTATAAATGTTTGTATTTTAATATTTATTGTGTTATTGTTATTATTACTAATGTTGTTGTTACCATTGTTATTAGTATTGTGCATTTTGTTATTAATGTTCTTACTATTGTATTTATTATTTTTGCTGTTTTTGTTATCATTATTGAGGTCATTGTTATGATTGTTGTTTTTGTTACTAACATTATTATTGTTGCTCTTTTGTAATGAGTTTAACGTCCTTTAACCTGGTTGGTCATATCAGATGATGAATGAAATTGGTGAAATGATACTCAAATGATCTCGGGGTCCATGAAGCTTAAAGTACTTTAACCTGGTTGGTCATATCAGACGATGAATGAAATTGGTGAAATGATACTCAAATGATCTCAGGGTCCATGAAGCTTAAAGTACTTTAACCTGGTTGGTCATATCGGGCGATGAATGAAATTGGTGAAATGATACTCAAATGATCTCAGGGTCCATGAAGCTTAAAGTACTTTAACCTGGTTGGTCAGATCGGATGATGAATGAAATTGGTGAAATGATACTCAAATGCTCTCGGGGTCCATGAAGCTTAAAGTACTTTAACCTGGTTGGTCATATCGGACGATGAATGACATTGGTGAAATGATACTCAAATGATCTCGGGGTCCATGAAGCTTAAAGTACTTTAACCTGGTTGGTCATATCGGATGATGAATGAAATTGGTGAAATGATACTCAAATGATCTCGGGGTCCATGAAGCTTAAAGTACTTTAACCTGGTTGGCCATGTCAGACGATGAATGAAATTGGTGAAATGATACTCAAATGATCTCGGGGTCCATGGAGCTTAAAGTACTTCAACCTGGTTGGTCATATCAGACGATGAATGAAATTGGTGAAATGATACTCAAGTGATCTTGGGGTCCATGGAGCTTAAAGTACTTCAACCTGGTTGGTCATATCAGACGATGAATGAAATTGGTGAAATGATACTCAAGTGATCTCGGGGTCCATGGAGCTTAAAGTACTTTAACCTGGTTGGTCATATCGGACGATGAATGAAATTGGTGAAATGATACTCAAATGATTTCGGGGTCCATGAAGCTTAAAGTACTTTAACCTGGTTGGTCATATCGGACGATGAATGACATTGGTGAAATGATACTCAAATGATTTCGGGGTCCATGAAGCTTAAAGTACTTTAACCTGGTTGGTGATATCAGACGATGAATGAAATTGGTGCAATGATACTAAAATGATCTCAGGGTCCATGAAGCTTAATGTACTTTAACCTGGTTGGTCATATCAGACGATGAATGAAATTGGTGCAATGATACTAAAATGATCTCGGGGTCCATGGAGCTTAAAGTACTTTAACCTGGTTGGTGATATCGGACGATGAATGAAATTGGTGCAATGATACTAAAATGATCTCAGGGTCCATGAAGCTTAATGTTACTGAACATTTGTCTTCTCAGGATAAGGAAAAACCCCGAATAAAACCTTACCCAAGCAACTCACCCTAAGCGAGATTCGAACTTACGACCTTTTGAATGGGAAGCAGACACGTTACCACCACACTACCCAGAGAAGCTGTACTGTTATCTTTATTTGATGTTTTATTGTTATTCTTATTTTTGTTACTATTTTTACTGTTTTGATATTATTGTTCTCATGATTACATTTATTATATTTGTTATTGTTGTTAATATCATTGCTATTGTTGTTATTTAATCATTATTGATATTGTAATTGCTATTATGGTTATTTTTATTGTAGTTTTTTAAATATTGTTATTATTATTACTATAATTCTTATTTTTGTTATTATTTTTCTTGTTATTACTTTTATTGTTATGATTATTGCATTTGTTATTATTGTTTTCAGTATTTTATTATAAGGATTATTATTGTTATTATTAATATTATTAAATGTTTGAAGTTTTATTAACATTATTGTTGTTAATGTTTTTATTGTTCATATTATTATCATTGTTTTGTTTATTAGAATTGTTAATGTTATTGTTTTATTCCTATTGTTGTTGTAATTATAGCTATTGTTATTATTCTTGTTATTATCATTATTTTAATTATTGTTGAATTATCTATTGTTGTTATTACCGGTATTATTGTTGTTATTACCGGTATTATTGTTGTTATTATTTCTACAATTTTCGATGTTATTATTCTCAATATTATTCATGTTGTTATTGTTATAATTGTTGTTTTGTAATTCTTCTTCTTATTATTATTGTTGTATTTGTTGTTATTAATATTAATACTGTAGTTATTGTCATGATACTCGTATCATAGCTGTTATTACTGTTGTTAATATTTGGATTATTGTTTTTATTGCTATTATTGTTGAATTTGAAATTAGCATTGTTCTTGTGTTTGTTATTAAATTTATTGTTGTAATTATTGTTTTATTGTTGTTATGTTTATTATTTTCTTTTTCTTATTATTGATATTTTTTTATTATTATTGTTGTTGTTATATTTTTACTATCAATAGTTTTGCTATTATTGTTATTCTTGTTTCTAATATTGTTATTAATATTATTATTATAATTATTATTAGTATTATTATTATTACTATTATTGTAGTTTTTTGTATATTGTTGTGTTATTATTATTATTCTTGTTAATGTTATTATTCCAGTTATTGGTATTATTGTTGCCCTTATTGTTATTATTATATTATAATTATTAATGTTAATATTGTTCTTATTGTTGTTGTTAGAGTTATTATTAGTGTTGGTATTATTGCTATTATATCTGACATTATTATTACTGTTATTGTTGTTGCTTTTCGTATTATTGTTGTTAGTTTTGTAATTATTTATGTTAGCTTCTCTGATGATTATATCTTTGATACGTCCCACAACTACTTACCTGAGCTTCAACAATATCAGGATGTTTCTCAAAAAACTGCTGAAGCTCTTCTGGTATTGTTTTGTTGTCTTCTCTGATGATTATATCTTTGATACGTCCCACAACTACTTACATGAGCTTCAACAATATCAGGATGCTTCTCCAAAAACTGCTCAAGCTCTTCTGGTATTGTTTTGTTGTCTTCTCTGATGATTATATCTTTGATACGTCCCACAACTACTTCCCTAAGCTTCAACAATATCAGGATGTTTCTCCAAAAAACTGCTCAAGTTCTGCTGGTGTTGTTTTGTTGTCTTCTCTGATGATTATATCTTTGATACGTCCCACAACTACTTACATGAGCTTCAACAATATCAGGATGCTTCTCCAAAAACTGCTGAAGCTCTTCTGGTATTGTTTTGTTGTCTTCTCTGATGATTATATCTTTGATACGTCCCACAACTACTTCCCTAAGCTTCAACAATATCAGGATGTTTCTCCAAAAACTGCTCAAGTTCTGCTGGTGTTGTTTTGTTGTCTTCTCTGATGATTATATCTTTGATACGTCCCACAACTACTTCCCTAAGCTTCAACAATATCAGGATGTTTCTCCAAAAACTGCTCAAGTTCTGCTGGTGTTGTTTTGTTGTCTTCTCTGATGATTATATCTTTGATACGTCCCACAACTACTTCCCTGAGCTTCAACAATATCAGGATGCTTCTCAAAAAACTGCTCAAGCTCTTCTGGTATTGTTTTGTTGTCTTCTCTGATGATTATATCTTTGATACGTCCCACAACTACTTACCTGAGCTTCAACAATATCACGATGTTTCTCCAAAAACTGCTCAAGCTCTTCTGGTATTGTTTTGTTGTCTTCTCTGATGATTATATCTTTGATACGTCCCACAACTACTTACCTGAGCTTCAACAATATCAGGATGTTTCTCCAAAAACTGCTCAAGTTCTGCTGGTGTTGTTTTGTTGTCTTCTCTGATGATTATATCTTTGATACGTCCCACAACTACTTACCTGAACCTCAACAATATCAGGATGTTTCTCCAAAAACTGCTCAAGCTCTTCTGGTATTGTTTTGTTGTCTTCTCTGATGATTATATCTTTGATACGTCCCACAACTACTTACCTGAACCTCAACAATATCAGGATGTTTCTCAAAAAACTGCTCAAGTTCTGCTGGTGTTGTTTTGTTGTCTTCTCTGATACGTCCCACAACTACTTACCTGAGCTTCAACAATATCAGGATGTTTCTCAAAAAACTGCTGAAGCTCTTCTGGTATTGTTTTGTTGTCTTCTCTGATGATTATATCTTTGATACGTCCCACAACTACTTACCTGAGCTTCAACAATATCAGGATGCTTCTCAAAAAACTGCTCAAGCTCTTCTGGTATTGTTTTGTTGTCTTCTCTGATGATTATATCTTTGATACGTCCCACAACTACTTACCTGAGCTTCAACAATATCAGGATGTTTCTCCAAAAACTGCTCAAGCTCTTCTGGTATTGTTTTGTTGTCTTCTCTGATACGTCCCACAACTACTTACCTGAACCTCAACAATATCAGGATGTTTCTCAAAAAACTGCTGAAGCTCTTCTGGTATTGTTTTGTTGTCTTCTCTGATGATTATATCTTTGATACGTCCCACAACTACTTACCTGAGCTTCAACAATATCAGGATGTTTCTCAAAAAACTGCTCAAGTTCTGCTGGTGTTGTTTTGTTGTCTTCTCTGATACGTCCCACAACTACTTACCTGAGCTTCAACAATATCAGGATGTTTCTCAAAAAACTGCTGAAGCTCTTCTGGTATTGTTTTGTTGTCTTCTCTGATGATTATATCTTTGATACGTCCCACAACTACTTACCTGAGCTTCAACAATATCAGGATGTTTCTCCAAAAACTGCTCAAGCTCTTCTGGTATTGTTTTGTTGTCTTCTCTGATGATTATATCTTTGATACGTCCCACAACTACTTACCTGAGCTTCAACAATATCAGGATGCTTCTCAAAAAACTGCTCAAGCTCTTCTGGTATTGTTTTGTTGTCTTCTCTGATGATTATATCTTTGATACGTCCCACAACTACTTACCTGAGCTTCAACAATATCAGGATGTTTCTCCAAAAACTGCTCAAGCTCTTCTGGTATTGTTTTGTTGTCTTCTCTGATGATTATATCTTTGATACGTCCCACAACTACTTACCTGAGCTTCAACAATATCAGGATGCTTCTCAAAAAACTGCTCAAGCTCTTCTGGTATTGTTTTGTTGTCTTCTCTGATGATTATATCTTTGATACGTCCCACAACTACTTACATGAGCTTCAACAATATCAGGATGTTTCTCCAAAAACTGCTCAAGCTCTTCTGGTATTGTTTTGTTGTCTTCTCTGATGATTATATCTTTGATACGTCCCACAACTACTTACCTGAGCTTCAACAATATCAGGATGTTTCTCAAAAAACTGCTCAAGTTCTGCTGGTGTTGTTTTGTTGTCTTCTCTGATGATTATATCTTTGATACGTCCCACAACTACTTACCTGAGCTTCAACAATATCAGGATGTTTCTCAAAAAACTGCTCAAGTTCTGCTGGTGTTGTTTTGTTGTCTTCTCTGATGATTATATCTTTGATACGTCCCACAACTACTTACCTGAGCTTCAACAATATCAGGATGTTTCTCAAAAAACTGCTCAAGTTCTGCTGGTATTGTTTTGTTGTCTTCTCTGATGATTATATCTTTGATACGTCCCACAACTACTTACCTGAGCTTCAACAATATCAGGATGTTTCTCAAAAAACTGCTCAAGTTCTGCTGGTGTTGTTTTGTTGTCTTCTCTGATGATTATATCTTTGATACGTCCCACAACTACTTACATGAGCTTCAACAATATCAGGATGCTTCTCAAAAAACTGCTCAAGTTCTGCTGGTGTTGTTTTGTTGTCTTCTCTGATGATTATATCTTTGATACGTCCCACAACTACTTACATGAGCTTCAACAATATCAGGATGTTTCTCAAAAAAACTGCTCAAGTTCTGCTGGTGTTGTTTTGTTGTCTTCTCTGATGATTATATCTTTGATACGTCCCACAACTACTTACCTGAGCTTCAACAATATCAGGATGTTTCTCAAAAAACTGCTCAAGTTCTGCTGGTGTTGTTTTGTTGTCTTCTCTGATGATTATATCTTTGATACGTCCCACAACTACTTACATGAGCTTCAACAATATCAGGATGTTTCTCAAAAAACTGCTCAAGTTCTGCTGGTGTTGTTTTGTTGTCTTCTCTGATGATTATATCTTTGATACGTCCCACAACTACTTCCCTAAGCTTCAACAATATCAGGATGTTTCTCCAAAAACTGCTCAAGCTCTTCTGGTATTGTTTTGTTGTCTTCTCTGATGATTATATCTTTGATTCGTCCCACAACTACTTACCTGAGCTTCAACAATATCAGGATGTTTCTCAAAAAACTGCTCAAGTTCTGCTGGTATTGTTTTGTTGTCTTCTCTGATGATTATATCTTTGATACGTCCCACAACTACTTACCTGAGCTTCAACAATATCAGGATGTTTCTCCAAAAACTGCTCAAGCTCTTCTGGTATTGTTTTGTTGTCTTCTCTGATGATTATATCTTTGATACGTCCCACAACTACTTACCTGAACCTCAACAATATCAGGATGTTTCTCAAAAAACTGCTCAAGTTCTGCTGGTGTTGTTTTGTTGTCTTCTCTGATGATTATATCTTTGATACGTCCCACAACTACTTACATGAGCTTCAACAATATCAGGATGTTTCTCAAAAAACTGCTCAAGTTCTTCTGGTATTGTTTTGTTGTCTTCTCTGATAATTATATCTTTGATACGTCCCACAACTACTTACCTGAACCTCAACAATATCAGGATGTTTCTCCAAAAAACTGCTCAAGTTCTGCTGGTGTTGTTTTGTTGTCTTCTCTGATGATTATATCTTTGATACGTCCCACAACTACTTACCTGAGCTTCAACAATATCAGGATGTTTCTCAAAAAACTGCTCAAGTTCTTCTGGTGTTGTTTTGTTGTCTTCTCTGATGATTATATCTTTGATACGTCCCACAACTACTTACATGAGCTTCAACAATATCAGGATGTTTCTCAAAAAACTGCTCAAGTTCTGCTGGTATTGTTTTGTTGGCCTCTCTTATGCCTATACCTTTGATACGTCACCCAACTACGTACCTGAGCTTCAACAATATCAGGATGTTTCTCCAAAAACTGCTCAAGTTCTGCTGGTATTGTTTTGTTGTCTTCTCTGATGTCTATATCTTTGATACGTCCCACAACTACTTACCTGAGCTTCAACAATATCAGGATGTTTCTCCAAAAAACTGCTCAAGCTCTTCTGGTATTGTTTTGTTGTCTTCTCTGATGATTATATCTTTGATACGTCCCACAACTACTTACCTGAGCTTCAACAATATCAGGATGTTTCTCCAAAAACTGCTCAAGCTCTTCTGGTATTGTTTTGTTGTCTTCTCTGATGATTATATCTTTGATACGTCCCACAACTACTTACCTGAGCTTCAACAATATCAGGATGTTTCTCCAAAAAACTGCTCAAGTTCTGCTGATGTTGTTTTGTTGTCTTCTCTGATGATTATATTTTTGATACGTCCCACAACTACTTACCTGAGCTTCAACAATATCAGGATGTTTCTCCAAAAAACTGCTCAAGTTCTGCTGGTGTTGCTTTGTTGGCTTCTCTGATGATTATATTTTTGATACGTCCCACAAGTTTACCATATCAAGTCTCCTCTACTATAAAGAGGTCCCTGCTAGTGCAACACAATTGCCGTTTATAATGTATTAATAGTTTTTTTGTGAAAAACTGAATTTTTTTAACATTTACATACATAAATGATACCTAGGACATCAATGAAAAATAAATATAGCATATTCCTGATTATTCAGGGTAATCCGAGAGAGAGAGAGAGAGAGAGAGAGAGAGAGAGAAAGAGACAATAGGCGGAAATAATCGAGAATCGAGTACTTTAATAGTTAAAAGAAGTAGTGGACATGTGAAAAACTCCATGAGAGCTAGGAAGCGAGTTTATATTAGTTCACCAGTCAACTGCTTACATTAGTGTCAAATATTTGTATCACACATATCTAACATGTCAATCGTGTGCCTCCAAGTCTTCCACACCTGACATTCCTTGGTCTTCACTCCATTTCAATCACGTGCTCCAAGTCTTCCACACCTGAAGTTCCTTGGTCTTCACTCAATGTCAACCACCTGCTCCAAGTCTTCCATACCTGACAGTCCCTGGTCTTCACTCAATGTTCATCGTGTGCTCCAAGGCTTCCAAACCTGACAGTCCTTGGTCTTCACTCAATGTCAATCACGTGCTCCAAGTCTTCCACACCTGACAGTCCTTGGTCTTCACTCAATGTCAATCACGTGCTCCAAGTCTTCCACTCCTGACAGTCCATGGTCTTCACTCAATATCAATGACGTGCTCCAATTCTTCCACAACTGACAGTCCTTGGTCTTCACTCAATATCAATCAATCACGTGCTCCTGGTTTTCCACACCTGGCAATCCCTGGTCTTCACTCAATATCAATCGTGTGCCATAAGTCTTCCACACCTGACAGTCCCTTCTTCACTCAAAACCAATCACGTGCTCCAAGTCTTCGACACCTGACAGTCCCTGGTCTTCACTCAATATCAAACGTGTGCTCCAAGTCTTCCACACCTGACAGACTTTGGTCCTCACTCAATATCAATCACGTGCTCCTAGTGTTCCACACCTGACAGTCCTTGGTCTTCACACAATGTCAATCACGTGCTCCAAATCTTCCACTCCTGACAGTCCTTGGTCTTCACTCAATACCAATCGTCAGCCCCAAGACTTCCACACCTGACAGTCCTTGGTCTTCACCTAATATCAGTCATTTGCTCCAAGTCTTCCACAGCTGACAGTCCTTGGTGTTCACTCAATATCAATCATGTGCACCAATTCTTCCACACCTGAGAGACCTTGGTCTTCACTCAATGTCCATCTCGTGCTCCAAGTCTTCCACACCTGGGAGTCCTTGGTCTTCAGTCAATGTCAATCAGGTGCTCAAAGTCTTCCACACCTGAGAGTCCTTGGTCTTCACTCAATGTCAATCGTGTGATCCAAGTCTTCAACACCTGACAGTCCTTGGTCATCACTCAATATCAATCACGTGCTCCAAGTCTTCCACACCTGACAGTCCTTGGTCTTCACTCAATGTCAGTCGTGCACTCCAGGTCTTCCACACCTGACAGTCCTTGGTCCTTATTTGATATCAATCACGTGCTCCAAGTCTACCACACATGACAGTCCTTGCTCTTCTCTCAATATCAATTACGCGCTCCAAGTCTTCCACACATTACAGTCCTTGGTCCTCACTCAATATCAATCACGTGCTCCAAGTCTTCCACACCTGACAGTCCTATGTCTTCACTCAATGTCAATCATGTGCTTCAAGTCTTCCGCACCTGACGGTTCTTGGTCTTCACTCAATGTCAATCGTGTGCTCCAAGAATTCCACACCTGAGAGTCCTTGGTCTTCACTCAATGTCAATCACCTGCTCCAAGTCTTCCATACCTGACAGTCCCTGGTCTTCACTCAATGTCCATCGTGTGCTCCAAGTCTTCCACACCTGACAGTCCTTGGTCTTTACTCAATGTCAATCACGTGCTCCAAGTCTTCCACATCTGAAAGTCCTTGGTCTTCACTCAATGTCAATCGTGTGCTCCAAGTCTTCCATACCTGATGTTCCATGGTCTTCACTCAATTTCAATCGTGTGCTCCAGGCCTTCCACACCTGACAGTCCTTGGTCTTCACTCAATATCAATCGTGTGCTCCAAGTCTTCCACACCTGACAGTCCCTGGTCTTCACTTAATATCAATGACGTGCTCCAAGTCTTCCACACCTGACAGTCCTTGGTCCTCACCCTATGTCAATCGTGTGCTCCAAGTCTTCCACACCTGACAGTCCTTGGTCTTCACCCAATGTCAAGCACAAGCTCCAAGTCTTCCGCTCTTGACAGTCCATGGTCTTCACTCAATATCAATCACGTGCTCCAATTCTTCCACACCTGACAGTCCTTGGTCTTCACTCAATATCAATCAATCACGTGCTCCTGGTCTTCCACACTTGGCATTCCCTGGTCTTCACTCAATATCAATCGTGTGCCATAAGTCTTCCACACCTGACAGTCCCTTCTTCACTCAAAACCAATCACGTGCTCCAAGTCTTCGACACCTGACAGTCCCTAGTCTTCACTCAATATCAATCGTGTGCTCCAAGTCTTCCACATCTGACAGACTTTGGTCTTCTCTCAATATCAATCACGTGCTCCTAGTGTTCCACACCTGACAGTCCTTGGTCTTCAATCAATGTCAATCGTAAGCTCCAAGTCTTCAACACCTGACAGTCCTTGGTCTTCACACAATGTCAATCACGTGCTCCAAATCTTCCATTCCTGACAGTCCTTGGTCTTCACTCAATACCAATCGTGAGCTCCAAGACTTCCACACCTGACAGTCCTTGGTCTTCACCCAATAAGAGTCATTTGCTCCAAGTCTTCCACAGCTGACAGTCCTTGGTGTTCACTCAATATCAATCATATGCTCCAAGTCTTTCACACCTGATAGTCCTTGGTCTTCACTCAATATGAATCATGTGCTCCAAGACATTCACACCTGAATGTACTTGGTCTTCACTCAATATCAGTCATGTGCTCCAAGTCTTCCTCAACTGAGGGTCCTTGGTCTCCACTCAATATCAATCATGTGCTCCAAGTCCTCCACACCTGACAGTCCATGGTCTTCACTCAATGTCAATCGGGTACTACAAGTCTTCCACACCTGACATTCCTTGGTCTTCACTCAATGTCAGACGTGTGCTTCAAGTCTTCCACACCTGACAGTCCTTGTCTTCACTCAATGTCAATTGTGTGCTACACGTCTTCCACACATGACAGTCCTTGGTCTTCACTCAATATCAATCATGTGCTCCAAGTCTTCCACACCTGACTGTCCTTGGTCTTCTCTCAATACCCAGCATGTGCTCCACGTCTTCCACACTAGAGGTTCCTTGGTTTTCACTCAATATCAATTGTGTGCTCCAAGGCTTTCACAACCGACAGTCCTTGTGCTCACGGTCCTTGGTCTTCACACAATATCAATCGTGTACTCCAAGTCTTTCACACTTGACAACCCTTGGTCTTCACTCAATATGAATCATGTGCTCCAAGTCTTCCACAGCTGAGGGTCCTTGGTCTTCACTCAATATTAATCATGTGCTCCAAGTCTTCCACACCCGACAGTCCCTGGTCTTCACTCAATATCAATCAATTGCTCTAAGTCTTCCACACCTGACGGTCCTTGGTCTTCACTCAATGTCAATGACGTGCTCCAAGTGTTCCACAGCCGAGAGTCCTTGTTCTTCACACAATATCAATCATGTGCTCCCAGTCTTCCGCACCTGACAGTCCTTGGTCTTCATTCAATGTCAATCGTGTGCTCCAAGTCTTCCACACCTGACGGTCCTTGGCCTTCACTCAAAATCAATTATGTGCTCCAAGTCTTTCAAACCTGACGGTCCTTGGTCTTCACTCAATGTCAATCGTGTGCTCCAAGTCTTCCACACCTGACGGACCTTGGTCTTCATTCAATATCAATCACGTGCTACAAGTCTTTCACTGTTCATGTTCCGTGGTATTCACTAAATGTCAATCACGTGCTGCATATCTTCCACTCCTGACAGTACTAGGTCTTCACTCCATATCACTCATGTGCTCCAGGTCTTCCACAGCTGACAGACCTTAGTATTCAATCAATATCAATCACATGTTCCAAGTCTTCCACACCCTATGTTCCTTGGTCTTCACTAAACATCAATCACGTGCTCCAATTCTTCCACACCTGACAGTCCTTGATCTTCACTTAATATCAATCACGTGCTCCAAGTCTTCCACCCCTGACGGTCCTTGGCCTTCATTCAATATCAATCATGGGCTCCAAGTCTTTCACACCTGACGGTCCTTGGTCTTCACTCAATGTCAATCGTGTGCTCCAAGTCTTCCACACCTGACGGTCCTTGGTCTTCACTCAATATCAATCATGTTCTCCAAGTCTTCCACTCCTGACGGTCCTTGGTCTTCTCTCAATGTCAGTCGTGTGCTGCAAGTCTTCCACACTTGACGGTCCTTGGCCTTCACTCAATATCAATTATGTTCTCCAAGTCTTATACACCTGACGGTCTCTAGTCTGTACTCAATATCATTCATGTGCTCCAAGTCTTCCACACCTGACGGTCCTTGGTCTTAACTCAATGTCAATCGTGTGCTCCAAGTCTTCCACACCTGACAGTCCTTGGTCTTCACTCAATATTAATCATGTGCTCCAAGTCTTCCTCACCTGACAGTCCTTGGTCTTTCCTCAATGTCAATCATGTGCTCCCAGTCTTCCACACCTGACAGTCGTTGATCTTCACTCAATATTAATCGTGTGCTCCAAGTCTTCCTCACCTGACAGTCTTTGGTCTTTACTCAATGTAAATCATGTGCTCCCAGTCTTCAACAACTGACAGTCCTTCGTCTTTACTCAATATCAATCGTGTACTCCAAGTCTTCCACACCTGACAGTCCTTGGTCTTCATTCAATATCAATCATGTGCTCAGGGTCTTCCAAACCTGACGGTGGTTAGTCTTCTCTCAATATCAATCATGTGCTCAGGGTCTTCCACACCTAACAGTCCTTGGTCTTCCCTCAATATCAAAAATGTCCTCAGGGTCTTCCACACCTGACGGTGGTTGGTCTCCTCTCAATATCAATCATGTGCTCCCAGTCTTCCACACCTGACAGTCCTTGGTCTTTACTAAATATACATCGTGTACTCCAAGTCTTCCACACCTGACAGTCCTTGGTCTTCACTCAATATCAATCATTAGCTCAGGGTCTTCCACACCTGAAGATGGTTGGTCTTCACTCAATGCAATCGTGCGCACCAAAACTTCCACTCCTGACACTCCGTGGTCTTCACTCAACATCATTCATGTGCTCAGGGTCTTCCACACCTGAAGGTGGTTGCTCTTCACTCAATGTCAGTCGTGCGCTCCAAGTCTTCCACTCCTGACACTCCGTGGTCTTCACTCAATATCATTCATGTGCTCCAAGTCTTCCAAACATGACAGTCCTTGGTCTTCACTCATTATCAATCATTTTCTCCAAGTCTACCACTCCTAACGGTCCTTGGTCCTCAATCAATGTCAATCGTATGCTCCAAGTCTTCCACACCTGACAGACCTTGGTCTTCACTCAATATCATCATGTTCACCAAGTCTTCCACACCTGACAGTCCTTGATCTTCACTCAATATCAATCATGTGCTCCAAGTCTTCCACACCTGACGGTCCTGGGCCTTCACTCAATGTCAATCACGTGCTTTATATTTTAAACTACTGACAGTCCTAGGTCTTCACTCAATATCACTTATGTGCTCCAGGTCTTCCACAGCGGACAGTCCTTAGTCTTCAATCCATACCAATCAGATGCTACAGGTCTTCCACACACTACGTTCCTTGGTCTTCACTAAATATCAATCAAGTGCTCCAATTCTTCCACACCTGACAGTCCTTGGTCTTCGCTCAATGTTAATCGTGTGCTCCAAGTCTTCCACAGCTGACAGTCCTTGGTCTTCACTCAATGTCAATGACGTGCTCCAAGTGTTCCACAGCCGACGGTCCTTGTTCTTCACTCAATGTCAATCACGTGCTCCAAGTCTTCCATATCTGACAGTCCCTGGTCTTCACTCAATGTCCATCGTGTGCTCCAAGTCTTCCACACCTGACAGTCCTTGGTCTTCACTCAATGTCAATCACGTGCTCCAAGTCTTCCACACCTGACAGACCTTGGTCTTCACTTAATGTCAATCGTATGCTCCAAGTCTTCCACACCTGACAGTCCTTGGTCTTCACTCAATGTCAATCACAAGCTCCAAGTCTTCACTCCTGACAGTCCATGGTCTTCACTCAATATCAATAACGTGCTCCAATTCTTCCACACCTGACAGTCCTTGGTCTTCACTCAATATCAATCAATCACGTGCTCCTGGTTTTCCACACCTGGCAGTCCCTGGTCTTCACTCAATATCAATCGTGTGCCATAAGTCTTCCACACCTGACAGTCCCTTCTTCACTCAAACCCAATCACGTGCTCCAAGTCTTCGACACCTGACAGTCCCTGTTCTTCACTTAATATCAAACGTGTGCTCCAAGTCTTCCACACCTGACAGACTTTGGTCTTCACTCAATATCAATCACGTGCTCCTAGTCTTCCACACCTGACAGTCCTTGGTCTTCACTCAATGTCAATCGTAAACTCCAAGTCTTCAACACGTGACAGTCCTTGGTCTTCACACAATGTCAATCACGTGCTCCAAATCTTCCACTCCTGACAGTGTTTGGTCTTCACTCGGTACCAATCGTGAGCTCCAAGACTTCCACACCTGACAGTCCTTGGTCTTCACCCAATAACAGTCATGTGCTCCAAGTCTTTCACAGCTGACAGTCCTTGGTGTTCACTCAATATCAATCATGTGCTCCAATTCTTCCACACCTGAGAGACCTTGGTCTTCACTCAATGTCAATCTCGTGCTCCAAGTCTTCCACACCTGGGAGTCAGTGGTCTACAGTCAATGTCAATCACGTGCTCCAAGTCTTCCACACCTGAGAGTCCTTGGTCTTCACTCAATGTCAATCGTGTGATCCAAGTCTTCAACACCTGACAGTCCTTGTTCATCACTCAATATCAATCACGTGCTCCAAGTCTTCCACACCTGACAGTCCTTGGTCTTCACTCAATGTCAGTCGTGTACTCCAGGTCTTCCACACCTGACAGTCCTTGGTCCTCAATTGATATCAATCACGTGCTCCAAGTCTACCACACATGACAGTCCTTGCTCTTCTCTCAATATCAATTACGCGCTCCAAGTCTTCCACACATTACAGTCCTTGGTCTTCACTCAATATCAATCACGTGCTCCAAGTCTTCCACACCTGACAGTCCTAGGCCTTCACTCAATGTCAATCATGTGATTCAAGCTTTCCGCACCTGACGGTTCTTGGTCTTCACTCAATGTCAATCCTGTGATCCAAGTATTCCACACCTGACAATCCCTTGGTCTTCACTCATAGTCAATCGTGTGCTCCAAGTATTCCACACCTGACAGTCCTTGGTTTTCACACAATACCAATCGTGTACTCCAAGTCTTTCACACCTGACAGTCCCTGGTCTTCACTCAATATGAATCATGTGCTCCAAATACATCCACACCTGAATGTCCTTGGTCTTCACTCAATATCAGTCATGTACTCCAAGTCCTCCTCAGCTGAGGGTCCTTGGTCTTCACTCAATATCAATCATGTGCACCAAGTCTTCCACACCTGACAGTCCTTGGTCTTCACTCAATGTCAATTGTGTGCTACAAGTCTTCCACACCTGACTGTCCTTGGTCTTCTCTCAATACCCAGCATGTGCTCCACGTCTTCCACACTAGAGGTTCCTTGGTTTTCACTCAATATCAATTGTGTGCTCCAAGGCTTTCACAACTGACAGTACTTGTGCTGACGGTCCTTGGACTTCACACAATATCAATCGTGTACTCCAAGTCTTTCACACTTGACAACCCTTGGTCTTCACTCAATATGAATCATGTGCTCCAAGTCTTCCACAGCTGAGGGTCCTTGGTCTTCACTCAATATCAATCATGTGCTCAAGTCTTCCAACCTGAAAGTCCTTGGTCTTCACTCAATATCAATCATGTGCTCCAAGTCTTCCACACCTGACAGTCCTTGGTCTTCACTCAATATCAATCAATTGCTCTAAGTCTTCCACACCTGGCGGTCCTTGGTCTTCACTCAATGTCAATGACGTGCTCCAAGTGTTCCACAGCCGAGAGTCCTTGTTCTTCACACAATATCAATCATGTGCTCCCAGTCTTCCGCACCTGACAGTCCTTGGTCTTCACTCAATATCAATCAATTGCTCTAAGTCTTCCACACCTGACGGTCCTTGGCCTTCACTCAATATAAATTATTTGCTCCAAATCTTTCAAACCTGACGGTCCTTGGTCTTCACTCAATGTCAATCGTGTGCTCCAAGTCTTCCACACCTGACGGACCTTGGTCTTCATTCAATATCAATCACGTGCTACAAGTCTTTCACTCTTCATGTTCCGTGGTATTCACTAAATGTCAATCACGTGCTGCATATCTTCCACTCCTGACAGTCCTAGGTCTTCACTCCATATCACTCATGTGCTCAAGGTCTTCCACAGCTGACAGTCCTTAGTATTCAATCAATATCAATCACATACTCCATGTCTTCCACACCCTACGTTGCTTGGTCTTCACTAAACATCAATCACGTGCTCCAATTCTTCCACACCTGACAGTCCTTGGACTTCACTCAATGTCAATCGTGTGCTCCAAGTCTTCCACACCTTACGGTCCTTGATCTTCACTTAATATCAATCACGTGCTCCAAGTCTTCCACACCTAACGGTCCTTGGCCTTCATTCAACATCAATCATGGGCTCCAAGTCTTACACACCTGACGGTCCTTGGTCTTCACTCAATGTCAATCGTGTGCTCCAAGTCTTCCACACCTGACGGTCCTTGGTCTTCACTCAATATCAATCATGTTCTCCAAGTCTTCCAGTGCTGACGGTCTTTGGTCTTCACTCAATGTCAGTCGTGTGCTGCAAGTCTTCCACACTTGACGGTCCTTGGCCTTCACTCAATATCAATCATGTTCTCCAAGTCTTCCACACCTGACGGTCCTTGGTCTGTACTCAATATCATTCATGTGCTCCAAGTCTTCCACACCTGACGGTCCTTGTTCTTAACTCAATGTTAATCGTGTGCTCCAAGTCCTTCACACCTGACAGTCCCTGGTCTTCACTCAATATCAATCATACGCTCCAAGTCTTCCTCACCTGACAGTCCTTGGTCTTTCCTCAATGTCAATCTTGTGCTCCCAGTCTTCCACACCTGACAGTCGTTGGTCTTCACTCAATATTAATCGTGTGCTCCAAGTCTTCCTCACCTGACAGTCTTTGGTCTTTACTCAATGTCAATCATCTGCTCCCAGTCTTCCACAACTGACAGTCCTTCGTCTTTACTCAATATCAATCGCGTACTCCAAGTCTTCCACACCTGACTGTCCTTGGTCTTCACTCAATATCAATCATGTGCTCAGGGTCTTCCAAACCTGACGTTGGTTAGTCTTCTCTCAATATCAATCATGTGCTCAGGGTCTTCCACACCTAACAGTCCTTGGTCTTCCCTCAAAATCAATCATGTGCTCAGGGTCTTCCACACCTGACGGTGGTTGCTCTCCTCTCAATATCAATCATGTGCTCCCAGTCTTCCACACCTGACAGTCCTTGGTCTTTACTCAATATACATCGTGTACTCCAAGTCTTCCACACCTGACAGTCCTTGGTCTTCACTCAATATCAATCATATGCTCAGGGTCTTCCACACCTGAAGATGGTTGGTCTTCACTCAATGTCAATCGTGCGCACCAAGTCTTCCACTCCTGAGACTCCGTGGTCTTCACTTAACATCATTCATGTGCTCAGGGTTTTCCACAGCTGAAGGTGGTTGCTCTTCACTCAATGTCATTCGTGCGCACCAAGTCTTCCACTCCTGACACTCCGTGGTCTACACTCAATATCATTCATGTGCTCCAAGTCTTCCAAACATGACAGTCCTTGGTCTTCACTCATTATCAATCATTTTCTCCAAGTCTTCCACTCCTAACGGTCCTTGGTCCTCAATCAATGTCAATCGTATGCTCCAAGTCATCCACACCTGACAGTCCTTGGTCTTCACTCAATATCATCATGTTCTCCAAGTCTTCCACACCTGACTGTCCTTGGTCTTCACTCAATATCAATCATGTGCTCCAAGTCTTCCACACCTGACGGTCATAGGCCTTCACTCAATGTCAATCACGTGCTTTATATTTTAAACTCCTGACAGTCCTAGGTCTTCACTCAATATCACTTATGTGCTCCAGGTCTTCCACAGTGGACAGTCCTTAGTCTTCAATCCATATCAATCAGATGCTCCAGGTCTTCCACACCCTACTTTCCTTGGGCTTCACTAAATATCAATCAAGTGCTACAATTCTTCCACACCTGACAGTCCTTGGTCTTCGCTCAATGTCAATCGTGTGCTCCAAGTCTTCCACAGCTGACACTCCTTGGTCTTAACTCAATGTCATTAACGTGCTCCAAGTGTTCCACAGCCGAGGGTCCTTGTTCTTCACTCAATATCAATCATGTGCTCCCAGTCTTCCGCACCTGACAGACCTTGGTCTTCACTCAATGTCAATCGTGTGCTCCAAGTCTTCCACACCTGACGTTCCTTGGTCTTCATTCAATATCAATCATGTTCTCCAAGTCTTCCGGTCCTGACGGTCCTCGGTCTTCACTCTATGTCATACATGTGCTCCAAGTCTTCCACACCTGACGGTCCTTGGTCTGTTCTCAATATCAATCATTTGCTCCAATTCTTCCACACATGACAGTCCTTGGTCTTCACTCAATATCAATCATGTGCTCCAAGTCTTCCACACCTGACTGTCCTTGGTCTTCTCTCAATACCCAGCATGTGCTCCACGTCTTCCACACTAGAGGTTCCTTGGTTTTCACTCAATATCAATTGTGTGCTCCAAGGCTTTCACAACCGACAGTCCTTGTGCTCACGGTCCTTGGTCTTCACACAATATCAATCGTGTACTCCAAGTCTTTCACACTTGACAACCCTTGGTCTTCACTCAATATGAATCATGTGCTCCAAGTCTTCCACAGCTGAGGGTCCTTGGTCTTCACTCAATATTAATCATGTGCTCCAAGTCTTCCACACCCGACAGTCCCTGGTCTTCACTCAATATCAATCAATTGCTCTAAGTCTTCCACACCTGACGGTCCTTGGTCTTCACTCAATGTCAATGACGTGCTCCAAGTGTTCCACAGCCGAGAGTCCTTGTTCTTCACACAATATCAATCATGTGCTCCCAGTCTTCCGCACCTGACAGTCCTTGGTCTTCATTCAATGTCAATCGTGTGCTCCAAGTCTTCCACACCTGACGGTCCTTGGCCTTCACTCAAAATCAATTATGTGCTCCAAGTCTTTCAAACCTGACGGTCCTTGGTCTTCACTCAATGTCAATCGTGTGCTCCAAGTCTTCCACACCTGACGGACCTTGGTCTTCATTCAATATCAATCACGTGCTACAAGTCTTTCACTGTTCATGTTCCGTGGTATTCACTAAATGTCAATCACGTGCTGCATATCTTCCACTCCTGACAGTACTAGGTCTTCACTCCATATCACTCATGTGCTCCAGGTCTTCCACAGCTGACAGTCCTTAGTATTCAATCAATATCAATCACATGCTCCAAGTCTTCCACACCCTATGTTCCTTGGTCTTCACTAAACATCAATCACGTGCTCCAATTCTTCCACACCTGACAGTCCATGATCTTCACTTAATATCAATCACGTGCTCCAAGTCTTCCACCCCTGACGGTCCTTGGCCTTCATTCAATATCAATCATGGGCTCCAAGTCTTTCACACCTGACGGTCCTTGGTCTTCACTCAATGTCAATCGTGTGCTCCAAGTCTTCCACACCTGACGGTCCTTGGTCTTCACTCAATATCAATCATGTTCTCCAAGTCTTCCACTCCTGACGGTCCTTGGTCTTCTCTCAATGTCAGTCGTGTGCTGCAAGTCTTCCACACTTGACGGTCCTTGGCCTTCACTCAATATCAATTATGTTCTCCAAGTCTTATACACCTGACGGTCTCTGGTCTGTACTCAATATCATTCATGTGCTCCAAGTCTTCCACACCTGACGGTCCTTGGTCTTAACTCAATGTCAATCGTGTGCTCCAAGTCTTCCACACCTGACAGTCCTTGGTCTTCACTCAATATTAATCATGTGCTCCAAGTCTTCCTCACCTGACAGTCCTTGGTCTTTCCTCAATGTCAATCATGTGCTCCCAGTCTTCCACACCTGACAGTCGTTGATCTTCACTCAATATTAATCGTGTGCTCCAAGTCTTCCTCACCTGACAGTCTTTGGTCTTTACTCAATGTAAATCATGTGCTCCCAGTCTTCAACAACTGACAGTCCTTCGTCTTTACTCAATATCAATCGTGTACTCCGAGTCTTCCACACCTGACAGTCCTTGGTCTTCATTCAATATCAATCATGTGCTCAGGGTCTTCCAAACCTGACGGTGGTTAGTCTTCTCTCAATATCAATCATGTGCTCAGGGTCTTCCACACCTAACAGTCCTTGGTCTTCCCTCAATATCAAAAATGTCCTCAGGGTCTTCCACACCTGACGGTGGTTGGTCTCCTCTCAATATCTATCATGTGCTCCCAGTCTTCCACACCTGACAGTCCTTGGTCTATACTAAATATACATCGTGTACTCCAAGTCTTCCACACCTGACAGTCCTTGGTCTTCACTCAATATCAATCATTAGCTCAGGGTCTTCCACACCTGAAGATGGTTGGTCTTCACTCAATGCAATCGTGCGCACCAAGACTTCCACTCCTGACACTCCGTGGTCTTCACTCAACATCATTCATGTGCTCAGGGTCTTCCACACCTGAAGGTGGTTGCTCTTCACTCAATGTCAGTCGTGCGCTCCAAGTCTTCCACTCCTGACACTCCGTGGTCTTCACTCAATATCATTCATGTGCTCCAAGTCTTCCAAACATGACAGTCCTTGGTCTTCACTCATTATCAATCATTTTCTCCAAGTCTACCACTCCTAACGGTCCTTGGTCCTCAATCAATGTCAATCGTATGCTCCAAGTCTTCCACACCTGACAGACCTTGGTCTTCACTCAATATCATCATGTTCTCCAAGTCTTCCACACCTGACAGTCCTTGATCTTCACTCAATATCAATCATGTGCTCCAAGTCTTCCACACCTGACGGTCCTGGGCCTTCACTCAATGTCAATCACGTGCTTTATATTTTAAACTACTGACAGTCCTAGGTCTTCACTCAATATCACTTATGTGCTCCAGGTCTTCCACAGCGGACAGTCCTTAGTCTTCAATCCATACCAATCAGATGCTACAGGTCTTCCACAAACTACGTTCCTTGGTCTTCACTAAATATCAATCAAGTGCTCCAATTCTTCCACACCTGACAGTCCTTGGTCTTCGCTCAATGTTAATCGTGTGCTCCAAGTCTTCCACAGCTGACAGTACTTGGTCTTCACTCAATGTCAATGACGTGCTCCAAGTGTTCCACAGCCGACGGTCCTTGTTCTTCACTCAATGTCAATCACGTGCTCCAAGTCTTCCATATCTGACAGTCCCTGGTCTTCACTCAATGTCCATCCTGTGCTCCAAGTCTTCCACACCTGACAGTCCTTGGTCTTCACTCAATGTCAATCACGTGCTCCAAGTCTTCCACACCTGACAGACCTTGGTCTTCACTTAATGTCAATCGTATGCTCCAAGTCTTCCACACCTGACAGTCCTTGGTCTTCACTCAATGTCAATCACAAGCTCCAAGTCTTCACTCCTGACAGTCCATGGTCTTCACTCAATATCAATAACGTGCTCCAATTCTTCCACACCTGACAGTCCTTGGTCTTCACTCAATATCAATCAATCACGTGCTCCTGGTTTTCCACACCTGGCAGTCCCTGGTCTTCACTCAATATCAATCGTGTGCCATAAGTCTTCCACACCTGACAGTCCCTTCTTCACTCAAACCCAATCACGTGCTCCAAGTCTTCGACACCTGACAGTCCCTGTTCTTCACTTAATATCAAACGTGTGCTCCAAGTCTTCCACACCTGACAGACTTTGGTCTTCACTCAATATCAATCACGTGCTCCAAGTCTTTCACAGCTGACAGTCCTTGGTGTTCACTCAATATCAATCATGTGATCCAATTCTTCCACACCTGAGAGACCTTGGTCTTCACTCAATGTCAATCTCGTGCTCCAAGTCTTCCACACCTGGGAGTCAGTGGTCTACAGTCAATGTCAATCACGTGCTCCAAGTCTTCCACACCTGAGAGTCCTTGGTCTTCACTCAATGTCAATCGTGTGATCCAAGTCTTCAACACCTGACAGTCCTTGTTCATCACTCAATATCAATCACGTGCTCCAAGTCTTCCACACCTGACAGTCCTTGGTCTTCACTCAATGTCAGTCGTGTACTCCAGGTCTTCCACACCTGACAGTCCTTGGTCCTCAATTGATATCAATCACGTGCTCCAAGTCTACCACACATGACAGTCCTTGCTCTTCTCTCAATATCAATTACGCGCTCCAAGTCTTCCACACATTACAGTCCTTGGTCTTCACTCAATATCAATCACGTGCTCCAAGTCTTCCACACCTGACAGTCCTAGGCCTTCACTCAATGTCAATCATGTGATTCAAGCTTTCCGCACCTGACGGTTCTTGGTCTTCACTCAATGTCAATCCTGTGATCCAAGTATTCCACACCTGACAATCCCTTGGTCTTCACTCATAGTCAATCGTGTGCTCCAAGTATTCCACACCTGACAGTCCTTGGTTTTCACACAATATCAATCGTGTACTCCAAGTCTTTCACACCTGACAGTCCCTGGTCTTCACTCAATATGAATCATGTGCTCCAAATACATCCACACCTGAATGTCCTTGGTCTTCACTCAATATCAGTCATGTACTCCAAGTCCTCCTCAGCTGAGGGTCCTTGGTCTTCACTCAATATCAATCATGTGCACCAAGTCTTCCACACCTGACAGTCCTTGGTCTTCACTCAATGTCAACTGTGTGCTACAAGTCTTCCACACCTGACTGTCCTTGGTCTTCTCTCAATACCCAGCATGTGCTCCACGTCTTCCACACTAGAGGTTCCTTGGTTTTCACTCAATATCAATTGTGTGCTCCAAGGCTTTCACAACTGACAGTACTTGTGCTGACGGTCCTTGGACTTCACACAATATCAATCGTGTACTCCAAGTCTTTCACACTTGACAACCCTTGGTCTTCACTCAATATGAATCATGTGCTCCAAGTCTTCCACAGCTGAGGGTCCTTGGTCTTCACTCAATATCAATCATGTGCTCAAGTCTTCCAACCTGAAAGTCCTTGGTCTTCACTCAATATCAATCATGTGCTCCAAGTCTTCCACACCTGACAGTCCTTGGTCTTCATTCAATATCAATCAATTGCTCTAAGTCTTCCACACCTGGCGGTCCTTGGTCTTCGATCAATGTCAATGACGTGCTCCAAGTGTTCCACAGCCGAGAGTCCTTGTTCTTCACACAATATCAATCATGTGCTCCCAGTCTTCCGCACCTGACAGTCCTTGGTCTTCACTCAATATCAATCAATTGCTCTAAGTCTTCCACACCTGACGGTCCTTGGCCTTCACTCAATATAAATTATTTGCTCCAAATCTTTCAAACCTGACGGTCCTTGGTCTTCACTCAATGTCAATCGTGTGCTCCAAGTCTTCCACACCTGACGGACCTTGGTCTTCATTCAATATCAATCACGTGCTACAAGTCTTTCACTCTTCATGTTCCGTGGTATTCACTAAATGTCAATCACGTGCTGCATATCTTCCACTCCTGACAGTCCTAGGTCTTCACTCCATATCACTCATGTGCTCAAGGTCTTCCACAGCTGACAGTCCTTAGTATTCAATCAATATCAATCACATACTCCATGTCTTCCACACCCTACGTTGCTTGGTCTTCACTAAACATCAATCACGTGCTCCAATTCTTCCACACCTGACAGTCCTTGGACTTCACTCAATGTCAATCGTGTGCTCCAAGTCTTCCACACATTACGGTCCTTGATCTTCACTTAATATCAATCACGTGCTCCAAGTCTTCCACACCTAACGGTCCTTGGCCTTCATTCAACATCAATCATGGGCTCCAAGTCTTACACACCTGACGGTCCTTGGTCTTCACTCAATGTCAATCGTGTGCTCCAAGTCTTCCACACCTGACGGTCCTTGGTCTTCACTCAATATCAATCATGTTCTCCAAGTCTTCCAGTGCTGACGGTCTTTGGTCTTCACTCAATGTCAGTCGTGTGCTGCAAGTCTTCCACACTTGACGGTCCTTGGCCTTCACTCAATATCAATCATGTTCTCCAAGTCTTCCACACCTGACGGTCCTTGGTCTGTACTCAATATCATTCATGTGCTCCAAGTCTTCCACACCTGACGGTCCTTGTTCTTAACTCAATGTTAATCGTGTGCTCCAAGTCCTTCACACCTGACAGTCCCTGGTCTTCACTCAATATCAATCATACGCTCCAAGTCTTCCTCACCTGACAGTCCTTGGTCTTTCCTCAATGTCAATCTTGTGCTCCCAGTCTTCCACACCTGACAGTCGTTGGTCTTCACTCAATATTAATCGTGTGCTCCAAGTCTTCCTCACCTGACAGTCTTTGGTCTTTACTCAATGTCAATCATCTGCTCCCAGTCTTCCACAACTGACAGTCCTTCGTCTTTACTCAATATCAATCGCGTACTCCAAGTCTTCCACACCTGACTGTCCTTGGTCTTCACTCAATATCAATCATGTGCTCAGGGTCTTCCAAACCTGACGTTGGTTAGTCTTCTCTCAATATCAATCATGTGCTCAGGGTCTTCCACACCTAACAGTCCTTGGTCTTCCCTCAAAATCAATCATGTGCTCAGGGTCTTCCACACCTGACGGTGGTTGCTCTCCTCTCAATATCAATCATGTGCTCCCAGTCTTCCACACCTGACAGTCCTTGGTCTTTACTCAATATACATCGTGTACTCCAAGTCTTCCACACCTGACAGTCCTTGGTCTTCACTCAATATCAATCATATGCTCAGGGTCTTCCACACCTGAAGATGGTTGGTCTTCACTCAATGTCAATCGTGCGCACCAAGTCTTCCACTCCTGAGACTCCGTGGTCTTCACTTAACATCATTCATGTGCTCAGGGTCTTCCACAGCTGAAGGTGGTTGCTCTTCACTCAATGTCATTCGTGCGCACCAAGTCTTCCACTCCTGACACTCCGTGGTCTACACTCAATATCATTCATGTGCTCCAAGTCTTCCAAACATGACAGTCCTTGGTCTTCACTCATTATCAATCATTTTCTCCAAGTCTTCCACTCCTAACGGTCCTTGGTCCTCAATCAATGTCAATCGTATGCTCCAAGTCATCCACACCTGACAGTCCTTGGTCTTCACTCAATATCATCATGTTCTCCAAGTCTTCCACACCTGACAGTCCTTGGTCTTCACTCAATATCAATCATGTGCTCCAAGTCTTCCACACCTGACGGTCCTAGGCCTTCACTCAATGTCAATCACGTGCTTTATATTTTAAACTCCTGACAGTCCTAGGTCTTCACTCAATATCACTTATGTGCTCCAGGTCTTCCACAGCGGACAGTCCTTAGTCTTCAATCCATATCAATCAGATGCTCCAGGTCTTCCACACCCTACTTTCCTTGGGCTTTACTAAATATCAATCAAGTGCTACAATTCTTCCACACCTGACAGTCCTTGGTCTTCGCTCAATGTCAATCGTGTGCTCCAAGTCTTCCACAGCTGACACTCCTTGGTCTTAACTCAATGTCATTAACGTGCTCCAAGTGTTCCACAGCCGAGGGTCCTTGTTCTTCACTCAATATCAATCATGTGCTCCCAGTCTTCCGCACCTGACAGTCCTTGGTCTTCACTCAATGTCAATCGTGTGCTCCAAGTCTTCCACACCTGACGTTCCTTGGTCTTCATTCAATATCAATCATGTTCTCCAAGTCTTCCGGTCCTGACGGTCCTCGGTCTTCACTCTATGTCATACATGTGCTCCAAGTCTTCCACACCTGACGGTCCTTGGTCTGTTCTCAAAATCAATCATTTGCTCCAATTCTTCCACACATGACAGTCCTTGGTCTTCACTCAATATCAATCATGTGCTCCAAGTCTTCCACACCTGACTGTCCTTGGTCTTCTCTCAATACCCAGCATGTGCTCCACGTCTTCCACACTAGAGGTTCCTTGGTTTTCACTCAATATCAATTGTGTGCTCCAAGGCTTTCACAACCGACAGTCCTTGTGCTCACGGTCCTTGGTCTTCACACAATATCAATCGTGTACTCCAAGTCTTTCACACTTGACAACCCTTGGTCTTCACTCAATATGAATCATGTGCTCCAAGTCTTCCACAGCTGAGGGTCCTTGGTCTTCACTCAATATTAATCATGTGCTCCAAGTCTTCCACACCCGACAGTCCCTGGTCTTCACTCAATATCAATCAATTGCTCTAAGTCTTCCACACCTGACGGTCCTTGGTCTTCACTCAATGTCAATGACGTGCTCCAAGTGTTCCACAGCCGAGAGTCCTTGTTCTTCACACAATATCAATCATGTGCTCCCAGTCTTCCGCACCTGACAGTCCTTGGTCTTCATTCAATGTCAATCGTGTGCTCCAAGTCTTCCACACCTGACGGTCCTTGGCCTTCACTCAAAATCAATTATGTGCTCCAAGTCTTTCAAACCTGACGGTCCTTGGTCTTCACTCAATGTCAATCGTGTGCTCCAAGTCTTCCACACCTGACGGACCTTGGTCTTCATTCAATATCAATCACGTGCTACAAGTCTTTCACTGTTCATGTTCCGTGGTATTCACTAAATGTCAATCACGTGCTGCATATCTTCCACTCCTGACAGTACTAGGTCTTCACTCCATATCACTCATGTGCTCCAGGTCTTCCACAGCTGACAGTCCTTAGTATTCAATCAATATCAATCACATGCTCCAAGTCTTCCACACCCTATGTTCCTTGGTCTTCACTAAACATCAATCACGTGCTCCAATTCTTCCACACCTGACAGTCCTTGATCTTCACTTAATATCAATCACGTGCTCCAAGTCTTCCACCCCTGACGGTCCTTGGCCTTCATTCAATATCAATCATGGGCTCCAAGTCTTTCACACCTGACGGTCCTTGGTCTTCACTCAATGTCAATCGTGTGCTCCAAGTCTTCCACACCTGACGGTCCTTGGTCTTCACTCAATATCAATCATGTTCTCCAAGTCTTCCACTCCTGACGGTCCTTGGTCTTCTCTCAATGTCAGTCGTGTGCTGCAAGTCTTCCACACTTGACGGTCCTTGGCCTTCACTCAATATCAATTATGTTCTCCAAGTCTTACACACCTGACGGTCTCTGGTCTGTACTCAATATCATTCATGTGCTCCAAGTCTTCCACACCTGACGGTCCTTGGTCTTAACTCAATGTCAATCGTGTGCTCCAAGTCTTCCACACCTGACAGTCCTTGGTCTTCACTCAATATTAATCATGTGCTCCAAGTCTTCCTCACCTGACAGTCCTTGGTCTTTCCTCAATGTCAATCATGTGCTCCCAGTCTTCCACACCTGACAGTCGTTGATCTTCACTCAATATTAATCGTGTGCTCCAAGTCTTCCTCACCTGACAGTCTTTGGTCTTTACTCAATGTAAATCATGTGCTCCCAGTCTTCAACAACTGACAGTCCTTCGTCTTTACTCAATATCAATCGTGTACTCCAAGTCTTCCACACCTGACAGTCCTTGGTCTTCATTCAATATCAATCATGTGCTCAGGGTCTTCCAAACCTGACGGTGGTTAGTCTTCTCTCAATATCAATCATGTGCTCAGGGTCTTCCACACCTAACAGTCCTTGGTCTTCCCTCAATATCAAAAATGTCCTCAGGGTCTTCCACACCTGACGGTGGTTGGTCTCCTCTCAATATCAATCATGTGCTCCCAGTCTTCCACACCTGACAGTCCTTGGTCTTTACTAAATATACATCGTGTACTCCAAGTCTTCCACACCTGACAGTCCTTGGTCTTCACTCAATATCAATCATTAGCTCAGGGTCTTCCACACCTGAAGATGGTTGGTCTTCACTCAATGCAATCGTGCGCACCAAGACTTCCACTCCTGACACTCCGTGGTCTTCACTCAACATCATTCATGTGCTCAGGGTCTTCCACACCTGAAGGTGGTTGCTCTTCACTCAATGTCAGTCGTGCGCTCCAAGTCTTCCACTCCTGACACTCCGTGGTCTTCACTCAATATCATTCATGTGCTCCAAGTCTTCCAAACATGACAGTCCTTGGTCTTCACTCATTATCAATCATTTTCTCCAAGTCTACCACTCCTAACGGTCCTTGGTCCTCAATCAATGTCAATCGTATGCTCCAAGTCTTCCACACCTGACAGACCTTGGTCTTCACTCAATATCATCATGTTCTCCAAGTCTTCCACACCTGACAGTCCTTGATCTTCACTCAATATCAATCATGTGCTCCAAGTCTTCCACACCTGACGGTCCTGGGCCTTCACTCAATGTCAATCACGTGCTTTATATTTTAAACTACTGACAGTCCTAGGTCTTCACTCAATATCACTTATGTGCTCCAGGTCTTCCACAGCGGACAGTCCTTAGTCTTCAATCCATACCAATCAGATGCTCCAGGTCTTCCACACACTACGTTCCTTGGTCTTCACTAAATATCAATCAAGTGCTGCAATTCTTCCACACCTGACAGTCCTTGGTCTTCGCTCAATGTTAATCGTGTGCTCCAAGTCTTCCACAGCTGACAGTCCTTGGTCTTCACTCAATGTCAATGACGTGCTCCAAGTGTTCCACAGCCGACGGTCCTTGTTCTTCACTCAATGTCAATCACGTGCTCCAAGTCTTCCATATCTGACAGTCCCTGGTCTTCACTCAATGTCCATCGTGTGCTCCAAGTCTTCCACACCTGACAGTCCTTGGTCTTCACTCAATGTCAATCACGTGCTCCAAGTCTTCCACACCTGACAGACCTTGGTCTTCACTTAATGTCAATCGTATGCTCCAAGTCTTCCACACCTGACAGTCCTTGGTCTTCACTCAATGTCAATCACAAGCTCCAAGTCTTCACTCCTGACAGTCCATGGTCTTCACTCAATATCAATAACGTGCTCCAATTCTTCCACACCTGACAGTCCTTGGTCTTCACTCAATATCAATCAATCACGTGCTCCTGGTTTTCCACACCTGGGAGTCCCTGGTCTTCACTCAATATCAATCGTGTGCCATAAGTCTTCCACACCTGACAGTCCCTTCTTCACTCAAACCCAATCACGTGCTCCAAGTCTTCGACACCTGACAGTCCCTGTTCTTCACTTAATATCAAACGTGTGCTCCAAGTCTTCCACACCTGACAGACTTTGGTCTTCACTCAATATCAATCACGTGCTCCTAGTCTTCCACACCTGACAGTCCTTGGTCTTCACTCAATGTCAATCGTAAACTCCAAGTCTTCAACACGTGACAGTCCTTGCTCTTCACACAATGTCAATCACGTGCTCCAAATCTTCCACTCCTGACAGTGCTTGGTCTTCACTCGGTACCAATCGTGAGCTCCAAGACTTCCACACCTGACAGTCCTTGGTCTTCACCCAATAACAGTCATGTGCTCCAAGTCTTTCACAGCTGACAGTCCTTGGTGTTCACTCAATATCAATCATGTGCTCCAATTCTTCCACACCTGAGAGACCTTGGTCTTCACTCAATGTCAATCTCGTGCTCCAAGTCTTCCACACCTGGGAGTCAGTGGTCTACAGTCAATGTCAATCACGTGCTCCAAGTCTTCCACACCTGAGAGTCCTTGGTCTTCACTCAATGTCAATCGTGTGATCCAAGTCTTCAACACCTGACAGTCCTTGTTCATCACTCAATATCAATCACGTGCTCCAAGTCTTCCACACCTGACAGTCCTTGGTCTTCACTCAATGTCAGTCGTGTACTCCAGGTCTTCCACACCTGACAGTCCTTGGTCCTCAATTGATATCAATCACGTGCTCCAAGTCTACCACACATGACAGTCCTTGCTCTTCTCTCAATATCAATTACGCGCTCCAAGTCTTCCACACATTACAGTCCTTGGTCTTCACTCAATATCAATCACGTGCTCCAAAACTTCCACACCTGACAGTCCTAGGCCTTCACTCAATGTCAATCATGTGATTCAAGCTTTCCGCACCTGACGGTTCTTGGTCTTCACTCAATGTCAATCCTGTGATCCAAGTATTCCACACCTGACAATCCCTTGGTCTTCACTCATAGTCAATCGTGTGCTCCAAGTATTCCACACCTGACAGTCCTTGGTTTTCACACAATATCAATCGTGTACTCCAAGTCTTTCACACCTGACAGTCCCTGGTCTTCACTCAACATGAATCATGTGCTCCAAATACATCCACACCTGAATGTCCTTGGTCTTCACTCAATATCAGTCATGTACTCCAAGTCCTCCTCAGCTGAGGGTCCTTGGTCTTCACTCAATATCAATCATGTGCACCAAGTCTTCCACAGCTGACAGTCCTTGGGCTTCACTCAATGTCAATCGTGTGCTACAAGTCTTCCACACCTGACTGTCCTTGGTCTTCTCTCAATACCCAGCATGTGCTCCACGTCTTCCACACTAGAGGTTCCTTGGTTTTCACTCAATATCAATTGTGTGCTCCAAGGCTTTCACAACTGACAGTACTTGTGCTGACGGTCCTTGGACTTCACACAATATCAATCGTGTACTCCAAGTCTTTCACACTTGACAACCCTTGGTCTTCACTCAATATGAATCATGTGCTCCAAGTCTTCCACAGCTGAGGGTCCTTGGTCTTCACTCAATATCAATCATGTGCTCAAGTCTTCCAACCTGAAAGTCCTTGGTCTTCACTCAATATCAATCATGTGCTCCAAGTCTTCCACACCTGACAGTCCTTGGTCTTCACTCAATATCAATCATGTGCTCCAAGTCTTCCACACCTGACAGTCCTTGGTCTTCACTCAATATCAATCAATTGCTCTAAGTCTTCCACACCTGGCGGTCCTTGGTTTTCACTCAATGTCAATGACGTGCTCCAAGTGTTCCACAGCCGAGAGTCCTTGTTCTTCACACAATATCAATCATGTGCTCCCAGTCTTCCGCACCTGACAGTCCTTGGTCTTCACTCATTATCAATCAATTGCTCTAAGTCTTCCACACCTGACGGTCCTTGGCCTTCACTCAATATCAATTATTTGCTCCAAATCTTTGAAACCTGACGGTCCTTGGTCTTCACTCAATGTCAATCGTGTGCTCCAAGTCTTCCACACCTGACGGACCTTGGTCTTCATTCAATATCAATCACGTGCTACAAGTCTTTCACTCTTCATGTTCCGTGGTATTCACTAAATGTCAATCACGTGCTGCATATCTTCCAGTCCTGACAGTCCTAGGTCTTCACTCCATATCACTCATGTGCTCAAGGTCTTCCACAGCTGACAGTCCTTAGTATTCAATCAATATCAATCACATACTCCATGTCTTCCACACCCTACGTTGCTTGGTCTTCACTAAACATCAATCACGTGCTCCAATTCTTCCACACCTGACAGTCCTTAGACTTCACTCGATGTCAATCGTGTGCTCCAAGTCTTCCACACCTTACGGTCCTTGATCTTCACTTAATATCAATCACGTGCTCCAAGTCTTCCACACCTAACGGTCCTTGGCCTTCATTCAACATCAATCATGGGCTCCAAGTCTTACACACCTGACGGTCCTTGGTCTTCACTCAATGTCAATCGTGTGCTCCAAGTCTTCCACACCTGACGGTCCTTGGTCTTCACTCAATATCAATCATGTTCTCCAAGTCTTCCAGTGCTGACGGTCTTTGGCCTTCACTCAATGTCAGTCGTGTGCTGCAAGTCTTCCACACTTGACGGTCCTTGGCCTTCACTCAATATCAATCATGTTCTCCAAGTCTTCCACACCTGACGGTCCTTGGTCTGTACTCAATATCATTCATGTGCTCCAAGTCTACCACACCTGACGGTCCTTGGTCTTAACTCAATGTTAATCGTGTGCTCCAAGTCCTTCACACCTGACAGTCCCTGGTCTTCACTCAATATCAATCATACGCTCCAAGTCTTCCTCACCTGACAGTCCTTGGTCTTTCCTCAATGTCAATCTTGTGCTCCCAGTCTTCCACACCTGACAGTCGTTGGTCTTCACTCAATATTAATCGTGTGCTCCAAGTCTTCCTCACCTGACAGTCTTTGGTCTTTACTCAATGTCAATCATCTGCTCCCAGTCTTCCACAACTGACAGTCCTTCGTCTTTACTCAATATCAATCGCGTACTCCAAGTCTTCCACACCTGACTGTCCTTGGTCTTCACTCAATATCAATCATGTGCTCAGGGTCTTCCAAACCTGACGTTGGTTAGTCTTCTCTCAATATCAATCATGTGCTCAGGGTCTTCCACACCTAACAGTCCTTGGTCTTCCCTCAAAATCAATCATGTGCTCAGGGTCTTCCACACCTGATGGTGGTTGCTCTCCTCTCAATATCAATCATGTGCTCCCAGTCTTCCACACCTGACAGTCCTTGGTCTTTACTCAATATACATCGTGTACTCCAAGTCTTCCACACCTGACAGTCCTTGGTCTTCACTCAATATCAATCATATGCTCAGGGTCTTCCACACCTGAAGATGGTTGGTCTTCACTCAATGTCAATCGTGCGCACCAAGTCTTCCACTCCTGAGACTCCGTGGTCTTCACTTAACATCATTCATGTGCTCAGGGTCTTCCACAGCTGAAGGTGGTTGCTCTTCACTCAATGTCATTCGTGCGCACCAAGTCTTCCACTCCTGACACTCCGTGGTCTACACTCAATATCATTCATGTGCTCCAAGTCTTCCAAACATGACAGTCCTTGGTCTTCACTCATTATCAATCATTTTCTCCAAGTCTTCCACTCCTAACGGTCCTTGGTCCTCAATCAATGTCAATCGTATGCTCCAAGTCATCCACACCTGACAGTCCTTGGTCTTCACTCAATATCATCATGTTCTCCAAGTCTTCCACACCTGACAGTCCTTGGTCTTCACTCAATATCAATCATGTGCTCCAAGTCTTCCACACCTGACGGTCCTAGGCCTTCAGTCAATGTCAATCACGTGCTTTATATTTTAAACTCCTGACAGTCCTAGGTCTTCACTCAATATCACTTATGTGCTCCAGGTCTTCCACAGCGGACAGTCCTTAGTCTTCAATCCATATCAATCAGATGCTCCAGGTCTTCCACACCCTACTTTCTTTGGGCTTCACTAAATATCAATCAAGTGCTACAATTCTTCCACACCTGACAGTCCTTGGTCTTCGCTCAATGTCAATCGTGTGCTCCAAGTCTTCCACAGCTGACACTCCTTGGTCTTAACTCAATGTCATTAACGTGCTCCAAGTGTTCCACAGCCGAGGGTCCTTGTTCTTCACTCAATATCAATCATGTGCTCCCAGTCTTCCGCACCTGACAGTCCTTGGTCTTCACTCAATGTCAATCGTGTGCTCCAAGTCTTCCAACCTGACGTTCCTTGGTCTTCATTCAATATCAATCATGTTCTCCAAGTCTTCCGGTCCTGACGGTCCTATGTCTTCACTCTATGTCATACATGTGCTCCAAGTCTTCCACACCTGACGGTCCTTGGTCTGTTCTCAATATCAATCATTTGCTCCAATTCTTCCACACATGACAGTCCTTGGTCTTCACTCAATATCAATCATGTGCTCCAAGTCTTCCACACCTGACTGTCCTTGGTCTTCTCTCAATACCCAGCATGTGCTCCACGTCTTCCACACTAGAGGTTCCTTGGTTTCACTCAATATCAATTGTGTGCTCCAAGGCTTTCACAACCGACAGTCCTTGTGCTCACGGTCCTTGGTCTTCACACAATATCAATCCTGTACTCCAAGTCTTTCACACTTGACAACCCTTGGTCTTCACTCAATATGAATCATGTGCTCCAAGTCTTCCACAGCTGAGGGTCCTTGGTCGTCACTCAATATTAATCATGTGCTCCAAGTCTTCCACACCCGACAGTCCCTGGTCTTCACTCAATATCAATCAATTGCTCTAAGTCTTCCACACCTGACGGTCCTTGGTCTTCACTCAATGTCAATGACATGCTCCAAGTGTTCCACAGCCGAGAGTCCTTGTTCTTCACACAATATCAATCATGTGCTCCCAGTCTTCCGCACCTGACAGTCCTTGGTCTTCATTCAATGTCAATCGTGTGCTCCAAGTCTTCCACACCTGACGGTCCTTGGCCTTCACTCAAAATCAATTATGTGCTCCAAGTCTTTCAAACCTGACGGTCGTTGGTCTTCACTCAATGTCAATCGTGTGCTCCAAGTCTTCCACACCTGACGGACCTTGGTCTTCATTCAATATCAATCACGTGCTACAAGTCTTTCACTGTTCATGTTCCGTGGTATTCACTAAATGTCAATCACGTGCTGCATATCTTCCACTCCTGACAGTACTAGGTCTTCACTCCATATCACTCATGTGCTCCAGGTCTTCCACAGCTGACAGTCCTTAGTATTCAATCAATATCAATCACATGCTCCAAGTCTTCCACACCCTATGTTCCTTGGTCTTCACTAAACATCAATCACGTGCTCCAATTCTTCCACACCTGACAGTCCTTGATCTTCACTTAATATCAATCACGTGCTCCAAGTCTTCCACCCCTGACGGTCCTTGGCCTTCATTCAATATCAATCATGGGCTCCAAGTCTTTCACACCTGACGGTCCTTGGTCTTCACTCAATGTCAATCGTGTGCTCCAAGTCTTCCACACCTGACGGTCCTTGGTCTTCACTCAATATCAATCATGTTCTCCAAGTTTTCCACTCCTGACGGTCCTTGGTCTTCTCTCAATGTCAGTCGTGTGCTGCAAGTCTTCCACACTTGACGGTCCTTGGCCTTCACTCAATATCAATTATGTTCTCCAAGTCTTACACACCTGACGGTCTCTGGTCTGTACTCAATATCATTCATGTGCTCCAAGTCTTCCACACCTGACGGTCCTTGGTCTTAACTCAATGTCAATCGTGTGCTCCAAGTCTTCCACACCTGACAGTCCTTGGTCTTCACTCAATATTAATCATGTGCTCCAAGTCTTCCTCACCTGACAGTCCTTGGTCTTTCCTCAATGTCAATCATGTGCTCCCAGTCTTCCACACCTGACAGTCGTTGATCTTCACTCAATATTAATCGTGTGCTCCAAGTCTTCCTCACCTGACAGTCTTTGGTCTTTACTCAATGTAAATCATGTGCTCCCAGTCTTCAACAACTGACAGTCCTTCGTCTTTACTCAATATCAATCGTGTACTCCAAGTCTTCCACACCTGACAGTCCTTGGTCTTCATTCAATATCAATCATGTGCTCAGGGTCTTCCAAACCTGACGGTGGTTAGTCTTCTCTCAATATCAATCATGTGCTCAGGGTCTTCCACACCTAACAGTCCTTGGTCTTCCCTCAATATCAAAAATGTCCTCAGGGTCTTCCACACCTGACGGTGGTTGGTCTCCTCTCAATATCAATCATGTGCTCCCAGTCTTCCACACCTGACAGTCCTTGGTCTTTACTAAATATACATCGTGTACTCCAAGTCTTCCACACCTGACAGTCCTTGGTCTTCACTCAATATCAATCATTAGCTCAGGGTCTTCCACACCTGAAGATGGTTGGTCTTCACTCAATGCAATCGTGCGCACCAAGACTTCCACTCCTGACACTCCGTGGTCTTCACTCAACATCATTCATGTGCTCAGGGTCTTCCACACCTGAAGGTGGTTGCTCTTCACTCAATGTCAGTCGTGCGCTCCAAGTCTTCCACTCCTGACACTCCGTGGTCTTCACTCAATATCATTCATGTGCTCCAAGTCTTCCAAACATGACAGTCCTTGGTCTTCACTCATTATCAATCATTTTCTCCAAGTCTACCACTCCTAACGGTCCTTGGTCCTCAATCAATGTCAATCGTATGCTCCAAGTCTTCCACACCTGACAGACCTTGATCTTCACTCAATATCATCATGTTCTCCAAGTCTTCCACACCTGACAGTCCTTGATCTTCACTCAATATCAATCATGTGCTCCAAGTCTTCCACACCTGACGGTCCTGGGCCTTCACTCAATGTCAATCACGTGCTTTATATTTTAAACTACTGACAGTCCTAGGTCTTCACTCAATATCACTTATGTGCTCCAGGTCTTCCACAGCGGACAGTCCTTAGTCTTCAATCCATACCAATCAGATGCTACAGGTCTTCCACACACTACGTTCCTTCGTCTTCACTAAATATCAATCAAGTGCTCCAATTCTTCCACACCTGACAGTCCTTGGTCTTCGCTCAATGTTAATCGTGTGCTCCAATTCTTCCACAGCTGACAGTCCTTGGTCTTCACTCAATGTCAATGACGTGCTCCAAGTGTTCCACAGCCGACGGTCCTTGTTCTTCACTCAATGTCAATCACGTGCTCCAAGTCTTCCATATCTGACAGTCCCTGGTCTTCACTCAATGTCCATCGTGTGCTCCAAGTCTTCCACACCTGACAGTCCTTGGTCTTCACTCAATGTCAATCACGTGCTCCAAGTCTTCCACACCTGACAGACCTTGGTCTTCACTTAATGTCAATCGTATGCTCCAAGTCTTCCACACCTGACAGTCCTTGGTCTTCACTCAATGTCAATCACAAGCTCCAAGTCTTCACTCCTGACAGTCCATGGTCTTCACTCAATATCAATAACGTGCTCCAATTCTTCCACACCTGACAGTCCTTGGTCTTCACTCAATATCAATCAATCACGTGCTCCTGGTTTTCCACACCTGGCAGTCCCTGGTCTTCACTCAATATCAATCGTGTGCCATAAGTCTTCCACACCTGACAGTCCCTTCTTCACTCAAACCCAATCACGTGCTCCAAGTCTTCGACACCTGACAGTCCCTGTTCTTCAGTAATATCAAACGTGTGCTCCAAGTCTTCCACACCTGACAGACTTTGGTCTTCACTCAATATCAATCACGTGCTCCTAGTCTTCCACACCTGACAGTCCTTGGTCTTCACTCAATGTCAATCGTAAACTCCAAGTCTTCAACACGTGACAGTCCTTGCTCTTCACACAATGTCAATCACGTGCTCCAAATCTTCCACTCCTGACAGTGCTTGGTCTTCACTCGGTACCAATCGTGAGCTCCAAGACTTCCACACCTGACAGTCCTTGGTCTTCACCCAATAACAGTCATGTGCTCCAAGTCTTTCACAGCTGACAGTCCTTGGTGTTCACTCAATATCAATCATGTGCTCCAATTCTTCCACACCTGAGAGACCTTGGTCTTCACTCAATGTCAATCTCGTGCTCCAAGTCTTCCACACCTGAGAGTCCTTGGTCTTCACTCAATGTCAATCGTGTGATCCAAGTCTTCAACACCTGACAGTCCTTGTTCATCACTCAATATCAATCACGTGCTCCAAGTCTTCCACACCTGACAGTCCTTGGTCTTCACTCAATGTCAGTCGTGTACTCCAGGTCTTCCACACCTGACAGTCCTTGGTCCTCAATTGATATCAATCACGTGCTCCAAGTCTACCACACATGACAGTCCTTGCTCTTCTCTCAATATCAATTACGCGCTCCAAGTCTTCCACACATTACAGTCCTTGGTCTTCACTCAATATCAATCACGTGCTCCAAAACTTCCACACCTGACAGTCCTAGGCCTTCACTCAATGTCAATCATGTGATTCAAGCTTTCCGCACCTGACGGTTCTTGGTCTTCACTCAATGTCAATCCTGTGATCCAAGTATTCCACACCTGACAATCCCTTGGTTTCACTCATAGTCAATCGTGTGCTCCAAGTATTCCACACCTGACAGTCCTTGGTTTTCACACAATATCAATCGTGTACTCCAAGTCTTTCACACCTGACAGTCCCTGGTCTTCACTCAATATGAATCATGTGCTCCAAATACATCCACACCTGAATGTCCTTGGTCTTCACTCAATATCAGTCATGTACTCCAAGTCCTCCTCAGCTGAGGGTCCTTGGTCTTCACTCAATATCAATCATGTGCACCAAGTCTTCCACAGCTGACAGTCCTTGGTCTTCACTCAATGTCAATTGTGTGCTACAAGTCTTCCACACCTGACTGTCCTTGGTCTTCTCTCAATACCCAGCATGTGCTCCACGTCTTCCACACTAGAGGTTCCTTGGTTTTCACTCAATATCAATTGTGTGCTCCAAGGCTTTCACAACTGACAGTACTTGTGCTGACGGTCCTTGGACTTCACACAATATCAATCGTGTACTCCAAGTCTTTCACACTTGACAACCCTTGGTCTTCACTCAATATGAATCATGTGCTCCAAGTCTTCCACAGCTGATGGTCCTTGGTCTTCACTCAATATCAATCATGTGCTCAAGTCTTCCAACCTGAAAGTCCTTGGTCTTCACTCAATATCAATCATGTGCTCCAAGTCTTCCACACCTGACAGTCCTTGGTCTTCACTCAATATCAATCAATTGCTCTAAGTCTTCCACACCTGGCGGTCCTTGGTCTTCACTCAATGTCAATGACGTGCTCCAAGTGTTCCACAGCCGAGAGTCCTTGTTCTTCACACAATATCAATCATGTGCTCCCAGTCTTCCGCACCTGACAGTCCTTGGTCTTCACTCAATATCAATCAATTGCTCTAAGTCTTCCACACCTGACGGTCCTTGGCCTTCACTCAATATCAATTATTTGCTCCAAATCTTTCAAACCTGACGGTCCTTGGTCTTCACTCAATGTCAATCGTGTGCTCCAAGTCTTCCACACCTGACGGACCTTGGTCTTCATTCAATATCAATCACGTGCTACAAGTCTTTCACTCTTCATGTTCCGTGGTATTCACTAAATGTCAATCACGTGCTGCATATCTTCCACTCCTGACAGTCCTAGGTCTTCACTCCATATCACTCATGTGCTCAAGGTCTTCCACAGCTGACAGTCCTTAGTATTCAATCAATATCAATCACATACTCCATGTCTTCCACACCCTACGTTGCTTGGTCTTCACTAAACATCAATCACGTGCTCCAATTCTTCCACACCTGACAGTCCTTGGACTTCACTCAATGTCAATCGTGTGCTCCAAGTCTTTCACACCTTACGGTCCTTGATCTTCACTTAATATCAATCACGTGCTCCAAGTCTTCCACACCTAACGGTCCTTGGCCTTCATTCAACATCAATCATGGGCTCCAAGTCTTACACACCTGACGGTCCTTGGTCTTCACTCAATGTCAATCGTGTGCTCCAAGTCTTCCACACCTGACGGTCCTTGGTCTTCACTCAATATCAATCATGTTCTCCAAGTCTTCCAGTGCTGACGGTCTTTGGTCTTTACTCAATGTCAGTCGTGTGCTGCAAGTCTTCCACACTTGACAGTCCTTGGCCTTTACTCAATATCAATCATGTTCTCCAAGTTTTCCACACCTGACGGTCCTTGGTCTGTACTCAATATCATTCATGTGCTCCAAGTCTTCCACACCTTACGGTCCTTGGTCTTAACTCAATGTTAATCGTGTGCTCCAAGTCCTTCACACCTGACAGTCCCTGGTCTTCACTCAATATCAATCATACGCTCCAAGTCTTCCTCACCTGACAGTCCTTGGTCTTTCCTCAATGTCAATCTTGTGCTCCCAGTCTTCCACACCTGACAGTCGTTGGTCTTCACTCAATATTAATCGTGTGCTCCAAGTCTTCCTCACCTGACAGTCTTTGGTCTTTACTCAATGTCAATCATCTGCTCCCAGTCTTCCACAACTGACAGTCCTTCGTCTTTACTCAATATCAATCGCGTACTCCAAGTCTTCCACACCTGACTGTCCTTGGTCTTCACTCAATATCAATCATGTGCTCAGGGTCTTCCAAACCTGACGTTGGTTAGTCTTCTCTCAATATCAATCATGTGCTCAGGGTCTTCCACACCTAACAGTCCTTGGTCTTCCCTCAAAATCAATCATGTGCTCAGGGTCTTCCACACCTGACGGTGGTTGCTCTCCTCTCAATATCAATCATGTGCTCCCAGTCTTCCACACCTGACAGTCCTTGGTCTTTACTCAATATACATCGTGTACTCCAAGCCTTCCACACCTGACAGTCCTTGGTCTTCACTCAATATCAATCATATGCTCAGGGTCTTCCACACCTGAAGATGGTTGGTCTTCACTCAATGTCAATCGTGCGCACCAAGTCTTCCACTCCTGAGACTCCGTGGTCTTCACTTAACATCATTCATGTGCTCAGGGTCTTCCACAGCTGAAGGTGGTTGCTCTTCACTCAATGTCATTCGTGCGCACCAAGTCTTCCACTCCTGACACTCCGTGGTCTACACTCAATATCATTCATGTGCTCCAAGTCTTCCAAACATGACAGTCCTTGGTCTTCACTCATTATCAATCATTTTCTCCAAGTCTTCCACTCCTAACGGTCCTTGGTCCTCAATCAATGTCAATCGTATGCTCCAAGTCATCCACACCTGACAGTCCTTGGTCTTCACTCAATATCATCATGTTCTCCAAGTCTTCCACACCTGACAGTCCTTGGTCTTCACTCAATATCAATCATGTGCTCCAAGTCTTCCACACCTGACGGTCCTAGGCCTTCACTCAATGTCAATCACGTGCTTTATATTTTAAACTCCTGACAGTCCTAGGTCTTCACTCAATATCACTTATGTGCTCCAGGTCTTCCACAGCGGACAGTCCTTAGTCTTCAATCCATATCAATCAGATGCTCCAGGTATTCCACACCCTACTTTCCTTGGGCTTCACTAAATATCAATCAAGTGCTACAATTCTTCCACACCTGACAGTCCTTGGTCTTCGCTCAATGTCAATCGTGTGCTCCAAGTCTTCCACAGCTGACACTCCTTGGTCTTAACTCAATGTCATTAACGTGCTCCAAGTGTTCCACAGCCGAGGGTCCTTGTTCTTCACTCAATATCAATCATGTGCTCCCAGTCTTCCGCACCTGACAGTCCTTGGTCTTCACTCAATGTCAATCGTGTGCTCCAAGTCTTCCACACCTGACGTTCCTTGGTCTTCATTCAATATCAATCATGTTCTCCAAGTCTTCCGGTCCTGACGGTCCTCGGTCTTCACTCTATGTCATACATGTGCTCCAAGTCTTCCACACCTGACGGTCCTTGGTCTGTTCTCAATATCAATCATTTGCTCCAATTCTTCCACACCTGACGGTCCTTGGTCTTCACTCAATATTAATCATGTGCTCCAAGTCTTCCTCACCTGACAGTCCTTGGTCTTTACTCGATGTCAATCATGTGCTCCCAGTTTTCCACACCTGACAGTCCTTGGTCTTCACTCATTATCAATCATGATCTCCAAGTCTTCCACTGCTGACGGTCCTTAGTCTTCACTCAATATCAATCATGTTCTCCAAGTATTCCACACCTGACGGTCCTTGGTCTTCACTCAATATCAATCATTTGCTCCAAGTCTTCCACACCAGACAGTCCTTGGTCTTCACACAATATCAATCGGGTACTCCAAGTCTTCCACACCTGACAGTCCTTGGTCTTCACTTAATATCAATCATGTGCTCCACGTCTTCCACACCTGACAGTCCTTGGTCCTCACTCAATATCAATCATGTGCTCCAAGTCCTCCACACCTGACAGTCCTTAATCTTCACACAATATCAATCGTGTACTCCAAGTCTTTCACACCTGACAGTCCTTGGTCTTCTCTCAATATCAATCATGTACTCCAAGTCTTCCACACCAGACGGTCCTTGGCTTTCATCAATACCTATCATGTGCTCCAAGTCTTCCACACCTGACAGTCCTTGGTCTTCACACAATATCAATCGTGTACTCCAAGTCTTTCACAAATGACAGTCCATGGTTTTCACTCAATATGAATCATGTGCTCGAAGTCTTCCACAGCTGAGGGTCCTTGGAATTTACTCAATATCAATCATGTGCTCCAAGTCTTCCACACCTGACAGTCCTTGGTCTTCACACAATATTAATCATGTATTCCAAGTCTTCCATACCTGACGGTGCTTGGTCTTAACTCAGTATGAATCATGTGCTCCAAATCTTCCATACCTGACGGTCCTTGGTCTTCACTCAATATGAATCATGTGCTCCAAGTCTTCCACAGTTGAATGTCTTTGGTCTTCACTCAATACCAATCATGTGCTCCAAGTCTTCATACATGACAGTCCTTGGTCTTCACTCAATAGCAATCATGTGCTCCTAGTCTTCCACACCTGATGGTCCTTGGTCTTAGCTCAATGTCAATCGTGTGCTCCAATTCTTCCACTGCTGACGTTCTGTGGTCTTCAATCAATATCTATCATGCGCCCCAAGTCTTCGACAACTGACGGGCCTTGGTCTTCACTCAGTACCAATCATGTGCTCCAAGTCTTCCACACCTGAGTGTCATTGGTCTTTACTCAATATCAAACATGTGCTAAGGGTCTTCCACACCTGACGGTCCTTGGTCTTCACTCAATGTTAATCGTGTGCTCCAAGACTTCCACACCTGACAGTCCTTGGTCTTCACTCAATGTCAATCATTTGCTTAAAGTCTTCCACACCTGACGGTCTTTGGTCTTCTCTCAATGTCAATCATGTGCTCCAAGTCTTCCACACCTGACGGTCTTTGGTCTTCTCTCAATGTCAAGGACGTGCTCCAAGTGTTCCACAGCCGAGAGTCCTTGTTCTTCACTCAATATCAATCATGTGATCCAAGTCTTCCATACCTGACGGTGCTTGATCTTAACTCAGTATGAATCATGTGCTCCAAGTCTTCCACACCTGACGGTCTTTGGTCTTCTCTCAATGTCAATCGTGTGCTCCAAGTATTCCACACCTGACGGTCCTTGGTCTTCACTCAATATCAATCATGTTCTCCAAGTCTTCCAGTCCTGACGGTCCTCGGTCTTCACTCAATGTCATACATGTGCTCCAAGTCTTCCACGCCTGACGGTCCTTGGTCTGTTCTCAATATCAATCATTTGCTCCAAGTCTTCCACACCTGACGGTCCTTGGTCTTCACTCAATATTAATCATGTGCTCCAAATCTTCCTCACCTGACAGTCCTTGGTCTTTACTCAATGTCAATCGTGTGCTCCAAGTCTTCCACACCTGACAGTCCTTGGTCTTCACTCAATATCAATCATGTTCTCCAAGTCTTTCACACCTGACAGTCCTTGGTCTTCACTCAATATCAATCATTTGCTCCAAGTCTTCCACACCTGACAGTCCTTGGTCTTCACACAATATCATTCGGGTACTCCAAGTCTTCTACACCTGACAGTCCTTGGTCTTCACTCAATATCAATCATGTGCTCCAAGTCTTCCACACCTGACAGTCCATGGTCTTCATTCAATATCAATCATGTGCTCCAAGTCTTCCACACCTGACACTCCTTAATCTTCACACAATATCTATCGTGTACTCCAAGTCTTTCACACCTGACAGTCCTTGGTCTTCACTCAATACCTATCATGTGCTCCAAGTCTTCCACACCTGACAGTCCTTGTTCTTCACACAATATCAATCATGTACTCCAAGTCTTACACAACTGACAGTCCATGGTCTTCACTCAATATGAATCATATGCTCCAAGTCTTCCACAGCTGAGGGTCCTTGGACTTCACTCAATATCAATCATGTGCTCCAAGTCTTCCACACCTGACAGTCCTTGGTCTTCACTCAATATCAATCATGTGCTCCAAGTCTTCCACAGTTTAGGGTGTTTGGTCCTCAGTCAATACACTTCATGTGCTCCAAGTCTTCCACACCTGACGGTCCTTGGTCTTCACTCAATACCAATCATGTGCTCCAAGTCTTCCATGCCTGACAGTCCTTGGTCTTCACTCAATAGCAATCATGTGCTCCAAGTCTTCCACACGTGATGGTCCTTGGTCTTAACTCAATGTCAATCGTGTGCTCCAATTTTTCCACTGCTGAAGTTCTGTGGTCTTCAATCAATATCTATCATGGGCCCCAAATCTTCCACAACTGATAGGCCTTGGTCTTCACTCAGTACTTATCATGTGCTCCAAGTCTTCCACACTTGAGTGTCATTGATCTTTACTCAATATCAAACATGTGCTAAGGGTCTTTCACACCTTGCAGACCTTGGTCTTCATTCAATATCAATCACGTGCTACAAGTTTTTCACTCCTCATGTTCCGTGGTCTTCACTCAATGTCATTCACGTGCTCTATATCTTCCACTCCTGCCAGTCCTAGGTCTTCACTCAATATCACTTTTGTGCTCCAGGTCTTCCGCAGCTGACAGTCCTTAGTCTTCAATCAATATCAATCACATGCTCCAAGTCTTCCACACCCTACGTTCCTTGGTGTTCACTAAATATCAATCACGTACTCCAATTCTTCCACACCTGACAGTCCTTGGTCTTCACTCAATGTCAATCATTTGCTTAAAGTCTTCCACACCTGACGGTCTTTGGTCTTCACTCAATGTCAATCGTGTGCTCCAAGTATTCAACTCCTGACGGTCCCTGGTCTTCACTCAATATCGATCACATGCTCCATGTCTTCCACAGCTGAGAGGCCTTGGTCTTCACTCAATGTCAAGGACGTGCTCCAAGTGTTCCACAGCCGAGAGTCCTTGTTCTTCACTCAATATCAATCATGTGCTCCAAGTCTTCCACACCTGACGGTCCTTGGTCTTCACTCAATATCAATCATGTGCTCCAAGTCTTCCACACCTGACGGTCCTTGGTCTTCACTCAATGTCAATCATGTGCTCCAAGTCTTTCACACCTGACGTTCCTTGGTCTTCACACAAAGTCAATCGAGTTTTCCAAGTCTTCCACTCCTGACAGTCCTTGGTCTTCACTCAATGTCAATCGTGTGCTCCAAATCGTCCACAACTGACAGTCCTTGGTCTTCACTCAATGTCAATCGTGTGCTCCAAGTCTTCCACACCTGACGGTCCTTTGTCTTCAGTCAATGTCAATCACGTGCTCCAAGTCCTCCACACCTGACAGTCCTTGGTCTTCACTCAATATCAATCGTGTGCTCCAAGTCTTCCACACCTGACGGTCCTTGGTCTTCAGTCAATGTCAATCACGTGCTCCAAGTCTTCCACACCTGACGGTCCTAGGCCTTCTCTCAATGTCAATCGTTGGCTTCAAGTCTTCCACACCTGACAGTCCTTGGTCTTCACTCAATGTCAGACGTGTGCTCCAAGTCTTCCACACCTGACGGTCCTTGGTCTTCACTCAATGTCAGACGTGTGCTCCAAGTCTTCCACACCTGACGGTCCTTGGTCTTCATTGAATGGCAAACATGTCTCCAAGTCTTCCACATGTGACACACCTTGGTCTTCACTCATTATCAACTGTGTACTCCAAGTCTTCCACACCTGGCGGTTATTGGTCTTCACTCAATATCAATCACGGGCTCCATGTCTTCTACACCTGACGGTCCTTGGTCTTCACTCAATATCAATCATGTGCTCAATGTCATTTGTCTTTCATTGAAATCAGTAAATATATAAAGTGACTACTTCATATCACATCAGCAAGTTTCTAAACAGTGACTACTTCCTATCATATCAGTAAATTAACAAGGGTATTTTTCTTTCTAGCAAATCAGTAAGTTAATAAAGAGTGACTATCTCCTATAACATCAGTAAGTTTCTAAACAGTGACTACTTCCTATAATATCAGTAAGTATATAAAGAGTGACTATTTCCTATAACATCAGTAAGTATATAAAGAGTGACTACTTCCCATAACATCAGTAAGTATATAAAGTGACTACTTCCTATAACATCAGTAAGTTTATAAAGACAGACTACTTCCTGTAACATCAGTAAGTTTATAAAGACAGAATACTTCCTATAACATCAGTAAGTTTATAAAGACAGACTACTTCCTATAACATCAGTAAGTATATAAAGTGACTACTTCCTATAACATCAGTAAGTTTATAAAGACAGACTACTTCCTATAACATCAGTAAGTTTATAAAAACAGACTACTTCCTATAACATCAGTAAGTAAATAAAGAGTGACTATCTCCTTTAACATTAGTAGGTAAATAAAGAGTGACTATCTCCTATAACATCAGTAAGTTTATAAAGACAGACTACTTCCTATAACAACAGTAAGTTTATAAAGACAGACTACTTCCTATAACATCAGTAAGTAAATAAAAAGTGACTATCTCCTATAACATCAGTAAATAAATAAAGAGTGACTACTTCCAATAACATCATTAAGTAAATAAAGAGTTACTATCTCCTATAACATCAGTAAATAAATAAAGAGTGACTATCACCTATAACATCAGTAAGTAAATAAAGAGTGACTATCTCCTATAACATCAGTAAGTAAATAAAGAGTGACTATTTCCTATAACATCAGTAAGTAAATAAAGAGTGACTACTTCCTATAACATCAGTAAGTTTATAAACGCAGACTACTTTGTATAACATCAGTAAGTTTATAAAGACATACTACTTCCTATAACATAAGTAAGTAAATAAAGAGTGACTACTTCCTATAACATCAGTAAGTTTATAAAGAGTGAGTATCTCCTATAACATCAGTAAGTTTATAAAGAGTGACTACTTCCTATAACATCAGTAAATTTATAAAGAGAGACTACTTCCTATAACATAGGTAAGTTTATAAAGACAGACTACTTCCTATAACATCAGTAAGTTTATAAAGAGTGACTACTTCCTATAACATCAGTAAGTAAATAAAGAGTGACTACTTCCCATAACATCAGTAAGTATATAAAGTGACTACTTCCTATAACATCAGTAAGTTTATAAAGACAGACTACTTCCTATAACATCAGTAAGTAAATAAAGAGTGACTATCTCCTTTAACATTAGTAGCTAAATAAAGAGTGACTATCTCCTATAACATCAGTAAGATTATAAAGACAGACTACTTCCTTAAACAACAGTAATTTTATAAAGACAGACTACTTCCTATAACATCAGTAAGTAAATAAAGAGTGACTATCTCCAATAACATCAGTAAATAAATAAAGAGTGACTACTTCCAATAACATCATTAAGTAAATAAAGAGTTACTATCTCCTATAACATCAGTAAATAAATAAAGAGTGACTATCACCTATAACATCAGTAAGTAAATAAAGAGTGACTATCTCCTATAACATCAGTAAGTAAATAAAGAGTGACTATTTCCTATAACATCAGTAAATAAATAAAGAGTGACTACTTCCTATAACATCAGTAAGTTTATAAACACAGACTACTTTGTATAACATCAGTAAGCTTATAAAGACATAATACTTCCTATAACATAAGTAAGTAAATAAAGAGTGACTACTTCCTATAACATCAGTAAGTTTATAAAGAGTGACTACTTCCTATAACATCAGTAAGTTTATAAAGACAGACTACTTCCTATAACATCAGTAATTTTATAAAGACAGACTACTTCCTATAACATCAGTAAGTTTATAAAGAGTGACTACTTCCTATAACATTAGTAAGTAAATAAAGAGTGACTACTTCCCATAACATCAGTAAGTATATAAAGTGACTACTTCCTATAACATCAGTAAGTTTATAAAGACAGACTACTTCCTATAACATCAGTAAGTTTATAAAGACAGACTACTTCCTATAACATCAGTAAGCAAATAAAGAGTGACTATCTCCTTTAACATTAGTAAGTAAATAAAGAGTGACTATCTCCTATAACATCAGTAAGTTTATAAAGACAGACTACTTCCTATAACAACAGTAAGTTTATAAAGACAGACTACTTCCTATAACATCAGTAAGTAAATAAAGAGTGAATATCTCCTATAACATCAATAAATAAATAAAGAGTGACTACTTCCAATAACATCATTAAGTAAATAAAGACTTACTATCTCCTATAACATTAGTAAATAAATAAAGAGTGACTATCACCTATAACATCAGTAAGTAAATAAAGAGTGACTCTGTCCTATAACATCAGTAAGTAAATAAAGAGTGACTATTTCCTATAACATCAGTAAGTAAATAAAGAGTGACTACTTCCTATAACATCAGTAAGTTTATAAACACAGACTACTTTGTATAACATCAGTAAGTTTATAAAGACATACTACTTCCTATAACATAAGTAGGTAAATAAAGAGTGACTACTTCCTATAACATCAGTAAGTTTATAAAGAGTGACTACTTCCTATAACATCAGTAAGCTTATAAAGACAAACTACTTCCTATAACATCAGTAAGTTTATAAATACAGACTACTTCCTATAACATCAGTAAGTTTATAAAGAGTGACTACTTCCTATAACATCAGTAAGTAAATAAAAAGCGACTACTTCCATAATATCAGTAAGTAAATAAAGAGTGACTAATTCCTATAACATCAGTAAGTTTCTAAAGAGTGACTACTTCCTATAACATCAGTAACTAAATAAAGAGTGACTACTTCCTATAACATCAGTAAGTAAATAAAGAGTGACTACTTCCTATCAAATCAGTAAGTAAATAAAGAGTGACTACTTCCTATCAAATCAGTAGGTAAATAAAGAGTGACTACTTCCTAGCAAATCAGTAAGTAAATAAAGAGTGACTACTTCCTATAACATCAGTAAGTAAATAAATAGTGACTACTTCCTATAACATCAGTAAATTTATAAAGACTTACTACTTCCTATAACATCAGTAAGTTTCTAAAGAGTGACTACTTCCTATAACATCAGTAAGTAAATAAAGAGTGACTACTTACTATCACACCAGTAACTTTATAAAGAGTGACTACTTCCTATAACATTAGTAACTTTATAAAGAGTAACTACTTCCCACATCAGCAACTTTATAAAGACAGACTACTTACTATCACTTCAGTACGTTTATAAAGAGTGACTACTTACTATAACATCAGTAAGTTTATAAAGAGTGACTACTTACCACATCAGCAACTTTATAAAGAGTGACTAATTTCTACAATATTAGTAAGTTTATAAACAGTGACTACTTTCTATAACATCAGTAAGTTTATAAACAGTGACTACTTACTATCACATCAGTAAGTTTATAAAGAGTGACTACTTACTATCACATCAGTAAGTTTATAAAAAGTGACCTTTTCCTATCACATCAGTAAGTTTACTATACACTCATTACTTCCTTGCACATCAGTAAGTTTACAATACACTCATCACTTCCTTTCATATCAGTAAGTTTACTAAATACTCATCACTTCCTTGTACATCAGTATGTTTACAGTACACACATCACTTCCCTCCACATCAGTAAGTTTACTATTTACTCATCACTTCCTTGCACATCACTAAGATTACTAAACACATATCACTTCCTTGCACAACAGTAAGTTTACAAAACACTCATCAGTTCCTTGCACATCAGCATGTTTGCTATACACTCATCACCTCCTTGCACATCAGTAAGTTTACTATACACTCATCACCTCCTTGCACATCAGTAACTTTACTATACACTGATCACTTCCTTGCACATCAGTAAGTTTAGTATATACTCATCTATTCCTTGCACATCAGTAAGTTTACTATACACTCATCACTTCACTGAACATCAGTATTTTACTATACACTAATCACTTCCTTGCACCTCAGTAAGTTTACTATACACTAATCACTTCCTTGCACATCAGTAAGTTTCCTATACACTCATCACTTTTGGAGAATATCAGTAAGTTTACTATACATTCATCACTTCATTGCACATCAGTAAGTTTACTATACACTCATTACTCCCTTGCAAATCAGTAAGTATCCTATGCACCCATCACTTCCTTGCACATCAGTATGTTTGCAGTACACTCATCACTTCCTTGCACATCAGTAAGTTTACAATGCCCCCTCACTTCCTTGCACATCAGTAAGTTTACTATGCACTCATCACTTCCTTGCACATCAGTAACTTTACTAAACACTCATCATTTCCTTGCACATCAGTAAGTTTACTAAGCATTCATCACCTCCTTGCACATCAGTAAGTTTACTATGCACTCATCACTTCCTTGAGTATCAGTAAGTTTCCTATGCACTCATCACTTCCTTGCACATCAGTTAGTTTACTATACTCATCACTTCTTTGCATATCAGTAAGTTTACTATCCACTCAGCACTTCCTTGAGCATCAGTAAGTTTCCTATGCACTCATCACTTCCTTGCACATCAGTAAGATTACTAAATACCCATCATTTCCTTCTCACATCAGGAAGTTTACTATACACTCATCACTTCCTTGCATATAAGTAAGTTTACTATACACTCATCACTTCCTTGCACATCAGTAAGTTTACTATACAATCATCACTTCCTTACACATCAGTAAGCTTACAATATTCTCATCACCTCCTTGCACATCAGCATGTTTGCTATACACTCATCACTTGCTTGCACATCAGCATGTTTGCTATACATTCATCACTTCCTTGCACATCAGCATGTTTGCTATACACTCATCACCTCTTTGCCCATCAGAATGCTTGCTATACACTCATCACTTCCTTGCGCATATCCAATTTTACTATACACTAATCACTTCCTTGCACATCAGTATGTTTGCAGTACAGTCATCACTTCCATTCACATCATTAGGTTTCTATACACTCAACATCTCCTTGCACATCAGTAAGTTTACTATACACTCATCACCTCCTTGCACATCAATAAGCTTACTATACACACATCACCTCCTTGCACATCAGTAAGTTTACTATACACCCATCACCTCCTTGCACATCAGTAACTTTACTATACACTGATCATTTCCTTGCACATCAGTAAGTTTAGTATACACTCATCACTTCCTTGCACATCAGTATGTTTACTATACACTAATCACTTGCTATCACATCAGTAAGTTTCCTATACACTCATCACTTTTGGAGAATATCAGTAACTTTCCTATACACTCATCACTTCCTTGCAAATCAGTAAGTTTCCTATGCACTCATCACTTCCTTGCACTTCAGTATGTTTGCAGTACACTCTTCACTTCCTTGCACATCAGTAAGTTTACTATGCTCTCATCACTTCCTTGCACATCAGTAGGTTTAATAACCACTTAGCACTTCCTTGTACTTCAGTAAGTTTACTATACACTCATCACTTCCTTGCACATCAGTAAGCTTACTATACACTCATCACTTCCTTGCACATCAGTAAGTTTACTATACACTCATCATTTCCTTGCACATCAGTAAGAGTACTAAACACACATCACTTCCTTGCACAACAGTAAGTTTACAAAACACTCATCACTTGCTTGCACATCAGCATGTTTGCTATACATTCATCACTTCCTTGCACATCAGCATATTTGCTATACACTCATCACTTCCTTGCCCATCAGTATGCTTGCTATACACTCATCACTTCCTTGCACATATCCAAGTTTACTATACACTCATCACTTCCTTGCACATTAGTATGTTTGCAGTACAGTCATCACTTCGATTCACATCATTAGGTTTCTATACACTTAACACCTCCTTGCACATCAGTAAGTTTACTATACACTCATCACCTCCTTGCACATCAGTAAGTTTACTATACACTCATCATCTCCTTGCACATCAGTAAGTTTACTATACACTCATCACCTCCTAGCACATCAGTAAGTTTACTATACACTCATCACTTCCTTGCACGTCAGTAAGTTTACTATACACTCATCACCTCCTTGCACGTCAGTAAGTTTACTATACACTCATCACCTCCTTGCACATCAGTAAGTTTACTATACTTACATCTCTTCTTTGCACATCAGTAAACTTACTATACAATCATCACCTCCTTGAACATCAGTATTTTTCTTTACACTTACGACTCCCTTTTACATCAGTAAGTTTACTATACACTCACCACTTCCTTGCACATCAGTAAGTTTACTATACACTCATCACTTCCTTGCACATCAGTAAGTTTACTATACACCGATCATTTCCTTGCACATCAGTAAGTTTACTATACACTCATCACCTCCTTGCACATCAGTAAGTTTACTATACACTCATAACCTCCTTGCACATCAGTAACTTTACTATACACTCATCACCTCCTTGCACATCAGTAAGCTTACTATACACTCAGCACTTCCTTGCACATCAGTAAGTTTACTATACACTGATCACTTCCTTGCATATCACTAAGTTTCCTATGCACTCATCACTTCCTTGCACATCAGTATGTTTGCAGTACACTCATTACTTCCTTGCACATCAGTAAGTTTACTATTCACTCATCACTTCCTTGCACATCAGTAAGTTTCCTATGCACTCATCACTTCCTTGCACATCAGTATGTTTGTAGTACTCTCATTACTTCCTTGCACATCAGTAAGATTAGTATACACTCATCACTTCCTTGCACATCAGTAAGGTTCCTATACACTCATCACTTCCTGCACATCAGTATGTTTGCAGTACACTCTTCACTTCCTTGCAAATCAGTAAGTTTCCTATACACTCATCACTTCCTGCACATCAGTATGTTTGCAGTACACTCATCACTTCCTTGCACATCAGTTAGTTTAATATACACTCAACACTTCCCTGCATATCACAAGTTTCCTATGCATTCATCACTTCCTTGCACATCAGTATGTTTGCAGTACACCCATCAGTTCCTTGCACATCAGTAAGTTTACTATACACTCATCAATTTCTGCACATCAGTATTCTAGCAGTACACTCATCACTTCCTTGCACATCAGTAAGTTTACTATACACTCATCACCTCCTTGCACATCAGTAAGTTTACTATACTCTAATCACTTAATTGCACATCAGTAAGTTTACTATACATTCTTCACTTCATTGCACATCAGTAAGTTTACTATACACTAGTCATTTCCTTGCACATCAGTAAGTTTCCTATGCACTCATCACTTCCTTGCACATCAGTATGTTTGCAGTAACTCATCACTTCCTTGCACATCAGTAAGTTTACTATGCACTCATCACTTCCTTGCCCATCAGTATGTTTGCAAAACACTCATCACTTCCTTGCACATCAGTAAGTTTACTATACACTAATCACTACCTTGCACATCAGTAAGATTACTATGCACTCATCACTACCTTGCACATCAGTAAGTTTACTATAAACTAATCACCACATTGCACATCAGTAAGTTTACTATACACTAATCACTACCTTGCACATCAGTAAGTTTACTATGCACTCATCACTACCTTGCACATCAGTAAGTTTACTATACACTAATCACTACATTGCACATCAGTAAGTTTAGTATGCACTCATCACTTCCTTGCACATCAGTGAGTTTACTATGCACTCATCACTTCCTTCCACATCAGTAAGTTTACTATAGACTAATCGCTACCTTGCACATCAGTAAGTTTACTATACACTCATCACTTCCTTGCACATCAATAAGTTTACTATTCACTCATCACCTCCTTGCACATTAGTAAGTTTACTATGCACTCATCACTTCCTTGCACATCAGTAAGTTTACTAAATACTCATCACTTCCTTGTACATCAGTATGTTTGCAGTACGCTCATCACTTCCTTGCACATCAGTAAGTTTACTATACACACATCACTTCCTTGCACATCAGTAGGTTTACTATACACTCATCATTTCCTTGCACATCAGTAAGATTACTAAACACACATCACTTCCTTGCACAACAGTAAGTTTACAAAACACTCATCACTTGCTTGCACATCAGCATGTTTGCTATACATTCATCACTTCCTTGCACATCAGCATATTTGCTATACACTCATCACTTCCTCGCCCATCAGTATGCTTGCTATACACTCATCACTTCCTTGCGCATATCCAAGTTTACTATACACTCATCACTTCCTTGCACATTAGTATGTTTGCAGTAAAGTCTTCACTTCGATTCACATCATTAGGTTTCTATACACTCAACACCTCCTTGCACATCAGTAAGATTACTATATACTCATCATCTCCTTGCACATCAGTAAGTTTACTATACACTCATCACCTCCTAGCACATGAGTAAGTTTACTATACACTCATCACCTCCTTGCACATCAGTAAGTTTACTATACACTCATCACCTCCTAGCACATCAGTAAGTTTACTATACACTCATCACCTCCTTGCACATCAGTAAGTTTACTACACACTCATCACCTCCTTGTAAATCAGTAAGTTTACTATACACTCATCACTTCCTTGCACATTAGTATGTTTGCAGTACAGTCATCACTTCGATTCACATAATTAGGTTTCTATACACTCAACACCTCCTTGTGCATCAGTAAGATTACTATAGACTCATCACCTCCATGCACATCAGTAAGTTTACTATACACTCATCACCTCCTTGAACATCAGTATTTTTCTTTACACTTACCACTCCCTTTTACATCAGTAAGTTTACTATACACTCACCACTTCCTTGCGCATCAGTAAGTTTACTATACACTCATAACCTCCTTGCACATCAGTAACTTTACTATACACTCATCACCTCCTTGCACATCAGTAAGCTTACTATACACTCAGCACTTCCTTGCACATCAGTAAGTTTACTATACACTGATCACTTCCTTGCATATCACTAAGTTTCCTATGCACTCATCACTTCCTTGCACATCAGTATGTTTGCAGTACACTCATTACTTCCTTGCACATCAGTAAGTTTACTATTCACTCATCACTTCCTTGCACATCAGTAAGTTTCCTATGCACTCATCACTTCCTTGCACATCAGTATGTTTGTAGTACACTCATTACTTCCTTGCACATCAGTAAGATTAGTATACACTCATCACTTCCTTGCACATCAGTAAGGTTCCTATACACTCATCACTTCCTGCACATCAGTATGTTTGCAGTACACTCTTCACTTCCTTGCAAATCAGTACGTTTCCTATACACTCATCACTTCCTGCACATCAGTATGTTTGCAGTACACTCAACACTTCCTTGCACATCAGTTAGTTTAATATACACTCAACACTTCCCTGCACATCACAAGTTTCCTATGCATTCATCACTTCCTTGCACATCAGTATGTTTGCAGTACACCCATCAGTTCCTTGCACATCAGTAAGTTTACTATACACTCATCAATTTCTGCACATCAGTATTCTAGCAGTACACTCATCACTTCCTTGCACATCAGTAAGTTTACTATACACTCATCACCTCCTTGCACATCAGTAAGTTTACTATACTCTAATCACTTAATTGCACATCAGTAAGTTTACTATACATTCTTCACTTCATTGCACATCAGTAAGTTTACTATACACTAGTCATTTCCTTGCACATCAGTAAGTTTCCTATGCACTCATCACTTCCTTGCACATCAGTATGTTTGCAGTAACTCATCACTTCCTTGCACATCAGTAAGTTTACTATGCACTCATCACTTCCTTGCCCATCAGTATGTTTGCAGTACACTCATCACTTCCTTGCACATCAGTAAGTTTACTATACACTAATCACTACCTTGCACATCAGTAAGATTACTATGCACTCATCACTACCTTGCACATCAGTAAGTTTACTATAAACTAATCACCACATTGCACATCAGTAAGTTTACTATACACTAATCACTACCTTGCACATCAGTAAGTTTACTATGCACTCATCACTACCTTGCACATCAGTAAGTTTACTATACACTAATCACTACATTGCACATCAGTAAGTTTAGTATGCACTCATCACTTCCTTGCACATCAGTGAGTTTACTATGCACTCATCACTTCCTTCCACATCAGTAAGTTTACTATAGACTAATCGCTACCTTGCACATCAGTAAGTTTACTATACACTCATCACTTCCTTGCACATCAGTAAGTTTACTATACACACATCACTTCCTTGCACATCAGTAAGTTTACTATACACTCATCATTTCCTTGCACATCAGTAAGATTACTAAACACACATCACTTCCTTGCACAACAGTAAGTTTACAAAACACTCATCACTTGCTTGCACATCAGCATGTTTGCTATACATTCATCACTTCCTTGCACATCAGCATATTTGCTATACACTCATCACTTCCTCGCCCATCAGTATGCTTGCTATACACTCATCACTTCCTTGCGCATATCCAAGTTTACTATACACTCATCACTTCCTTGCACATTAGTATGTTTGCAGTAAAGTCTTCACTTCGATTCACATCATTAGGTTTCTATACACTCAACACCTCCTTGCACATCAGTAAGATTACTATATACTCATCATCTCCTTGCACATCAGTAAGTTTACTATACACTCATCACCTCCTAGCACATGAGTAAGTTTACTATACACTCATCACCTCCTTGCACATCAGTAAGTTTACTATACACTCATCACCTCCTAGCACATCAGTAAGTTTACTATACACTCATCACCTCCTTGCACATCAGTAAGTTTACTACACACTCATCACCTCCTTGTAAATCAGTAAGTTTACTATACACTCATCACTTCCTTGCACATTAGTATGTTTGCAGTACAGTCATCACTTCGATTCACATAATTAGGTTTCTATACACTCAACACCTCCTTGTGCATCAGTAAGATTACTATAGACTCATCACCTCCATGCACATCAGTAAGTTTACTATACACTCATCACCTCCTTGAACATCAGTATTTTTCTTTACACTTACCACTCCCTTTTACATCAGTAAGTTTACTATACACTCACCACTTCCTTGCGCATCAGTAAGTTTACTATACACTCATCACTTCCTTGCACATCAGTAAGTTTACTATACACCGATCATTTCCTTGCACATCAGTAAGTGTACTATACACTCATCACCTCCTTGCACATCAGTAAGTTTACTATACACTCATCACCTCCTTGCAAATAAGTAACTTTACTATACACTCATCACCTCCTTGCATATCAATAAGTTTACTATACACTCAGCACTTCCTTGCACATCAGTAAGTTTACTATACACTGATCACTTCCTTGCATATCACTAAGTTTCCAATGCACTCATCACTTCCTTGCACATCAGTATGTTTGCAGTACACTCATCACTTCCTTGCACATCAGTTAGTTTAATATACACTCATCACTTCCCTGCATATCACTAAGTTTCCTATGCATTCATCACTTCCTTGCACATCAGTATGTTTGCAGTACACCCATCAGTTCCTTGCACATCAGTGAGTTTACTATACACTCATCAATTTCTGCACATCAGTATGTTAGCAGTACACTCATCACTTCCTTGCACATCAGTAAGTTTACTATACACTCATCACCTCCTTGCACATCAGTAAGTTTACTATACTCTAATCACTTAATTGCACATCAGTAAGTTTACTATACACTCATCACTTCCTTGCACATCAGTAAGTTTATTATACACTCGTCACTTCCTTGCACATCAGTAAGTTTCCTATGCACTCATCACTTCCTTGCACATCAGTATGTTTGCAGTAACTCATCACTTCCTTGCACATCAGTAAGTTTACTATGCACTCATCACTTCCTTGCCCATCAGTATGTTTGCAGTACACTCATCACTTCCTTGCACATCAGTAAGTTTACTATACACTAATCACTACCTTGCACATCAGTAAGTTTACTATTCACACATCACTTCCTTGCACATCAGTAAGTTTACTATACACTAATCACTACCTTGCACATCAGTAAGTTTACTATGCACTCATCACTACCTTGCACATCAGTAAGTTTACTATACACTAATCACTACATTGCACATCAGTAAGTTTACAATACACTAATCACTACCTTGCACATCAGTAAGTTTACTATGCGCTCATCACTACCTTGCACATCAGTAAGTTTACTATACACTAATCACTACATTGCACATCAGTAAGTTTACTATGCACTCATCACTTCCTTGCACATCAGTAAGTTTACTATGCACTCATCACTTCCTTGCACATCAGTAAGTTTACTATACACTAATCACTACCTTGCACATCAGTAAGTTTACTATACACTCATCACTTCCTTGCACATCAGTAAGTTTACTATACACTCATCACTTCCTTGCACATCAGTAAGTTTACTATGCACTCATCACTTCCTTGCACATCAGTAAGTTAACTATGCACTCATCACTTTCTTGCACATCAATAACCTTACCAAAACAGTCCTCATTTCCTTGCACATCAGTAAGTTTACTATGCACTCATCACTTACTTGTACATCAATAACTTTACTAAACACTCGTCATTTCCTTGCACATCAGCAAGTTTACTAAGCATTCATCACTTCCTTGCACATCAGTAAGTTTACTATGCACTCATCACTTCTTTGAGCATCAGTAAGTTTCCTATGCACTCATCAATTTTTTGCACATCAGTTAGTTTACTATACACTCATCACTTCTTCGCACATCAGTTGGTTTACTATGCACTAATCACGTCCTTGAACATCAGTAAGTTTCCTGTGCACTCATCACTGCCTTGCACATCAGTAAGTTTACTAAACACTCATCACTTCCTTGAACATCAGTAAGTTTCCTATGCACTCATCACTTCCTTGCACATCAGTAAGTTTACTAAACACTCAACACTTCCTTGCACATCAGTAGGATTACTAAATACTCATCACTTCCTTTTCACATCAGGGAGTTTACTATACACTCATCACTTCCTTGCACATAAGTAAGTTTACTATACACTCATCACTTCCTTGCACATCAGTAAGTTTACTATACACTCATCACTTCCTTGCACGTCATTAAGCTTACAATATTCCCATCACTTCCTTGCACATCAGCATGTTTGTTATACACTAATCACTTCCTTGCACATCAGTAAGCTTACTATGCTCTCATCACTTCTTTGCACATCAGTAAGTTTAATAACCACTTACCACTTCTTTGTACTTCAGTAAGTTTACTAAGCACTCATCACTTCCTTGCACATCAGTAAGTTTACTAAACCCTCATCACTTCCTTGCACATCAATAAGTTTACTATGCACTCATCACTTCCTTGCACATCAGTAAGTTTACTAAACACTCTTCACTTCCTTGCACATCAGTATGTTTACTAAAACTCACCACTTCCTTGCACATCATTAAGTTTACTATACACTCATCACCTCCTTGCACATCAGTAAGTTTACTATACACCTATCACTTAATTGCACATCAGTAAGTTTACTATACACTCATCACTTCCTAGCACATCAGTCAGTTTACTATACACTCATCACTTCATTGCACATCAGTAAGTTTACTATAAACTCGTCACTTCCTTGCACATCAGTAAGTTTCCTATGCACTCATCACTTCCTTGCACATCAGTATGTATGCAGTAACTCATCACTTCCTTGCACATCAGTAAGTTTACTAAACACTCATCACTTCCTGCACATCAGTATGTTTGCAGTACACTCATCACTTCCTTGCACATCAGTAAGTTTACTATACACTCATCACTTCCTTGCACATCAGTAAGTTTACTATACACTCATCACTTCCTTTCACATCAGTAAGTTTACTATACACTCATCACTTCCTTGCACATCAGTAAGTTTACTATACACTCATCACTTCCTTTTCACATCAGGAAGTTTATTATACACTCATCACTTCCTTGCACATCAGTAAGTTTACTATACACTCATCACTTCCTTGCACATCAGTAAGTTTACTATACACTCATCACTTCCTTTTCACATCAGGAAGTTTATTATACACTCATCACTTCCTTGCACATCAGTAAGTTTACTATACACTCATCACTTCCTTGCACCTCAGTAAGTTTACTATACACTCATCACTTCCTTGCACCTCAGTAAGTTTACTATACACTCATCACTTCCTTCCATCTCAGTAAGTTTACTATACACTCATCACTTCCTTGCACCTCAGTAAGTTTACTAAACACTCATCATTTCCGTGCACATCAGTAACTTTACTAAACACTCATCATTTCCTTGCACCTCAGTAGGTTTACTATACACACATCATTTCCGTGCACATCAGTAAGTTTACCAAACACTCATCACTTCCTTCCACACCAGTAGGTTTACTAAACACTCATTTTTTCCTTCCACATCAGTAAATTGCAAAGACTCATTGTTTCCCTCCATATCAGTAAGTTGCCTATCTCTCATTGTTTCCCTCCACATCAGTAAGTTGCCTATCACTCATTGTTTCCCTCCACATCAGTAAGTTGCAAAGACTCATTGTTTCCTTCCACATCAGTAAGTTGCCAAAGACTCATTGTTTCCCTCCATGTCAGTAAGTCGCCAAAGACTCATTGTTACCTTTAACATCAGTAAGTTGCCAAAGACTCATTGGTTCCTTCAACATCAGTAAGTTGCCAAAGATTCATTGTTTCTTTCCACGTCAGTGAGATGGAAAAGACTCATTGTTTCCTACCACATCAGTAAGTTGCTAAAGCATCATTCTTTCCTTCCACATCAGTAAGTCGCTAAAGACTTATTGTTTCCTTCCACATCAGTAAGTTGCTAAAGACTCATTGTTTCCTTCGACATCAGTGAGTTGCTAAAGACTCATTGTTTCCATTGTCATCAGTCAGTTGTTAAATTCTCATTGTTTCCTTCCACATCAGTAAGTTGCTAAATACCCATTGTTTTATTCCGCATCTGTAAGCTGCTAAATACTTATTGTTTCCTTGGACATCAATAAGTATCTAAAGACTCATTGTTTGCTTAGAAATCAGTAAGGTATTAAATCCTCATTGTTTCCTTCCAGATCATTAAGTATATAAAGACTCGTTGTTTGCTTCCACATCAGTAAGTATCTAAAGACTCATTGTTTGCTTCGACATCAGTAAGTATCTAAAGACTCATTTTTTCCTTCGAAATCAGTAAGGTGCTAAATACCCATTGTTTCCTTCCGCATCAGTAAGTCTCTAAAGACTCATTATTTCCTTCAACATCAGTAAGTTGTTAAATTCTCATTGTTTCCTTCCACATCAGTAGGTTGCTAAATACTTATTGTTTCCTTGGACATCAGTAAGTATCTAAAGACTCATTGTTTCCTTCAACATCATTAAGTTGTTAAATTCTCATTGTATCCTTCCACATCAGTAAGTTGTTGAATACTTATTGTTTCCTTGGACATCAGTAATTATCTAAAGACTCATTGTTTCCTTCGAAATCAGTAAGGTGCTAAATACTCATTGTTTCCTTCCACATCAGTAAGTCTCTAAAGACTCATTGTTTCCTTTAACATCAGTAAGTTGCTAAATACTTATTGTTTCCTTGGACATCAATAAGTATCTAAAGACTCATTGTTTACTTCCACATCAGTAAGTATCTAAAGACTCATTGTTTCCTTTAACATCAGTAAGTTGCTAAATACTTATTGTTTCCTTGGACATCATTAAGTATCTAAAGACTCATTGTTTACTTCCACATCAGTAAGTATCTAAAGACTCATTGTTTCCTTCGAAATCAGTAAGGTGCTAAATACTCATTGATTCCTTCCACATCAGTAAGTCTATAAAGACTCATTGTTTCCTTCAACATCAGTAAGTTGCTAAATACTTATTGTTTCCTTAGACATCAATAAGTATCTAAAGACTCATTGTTTGCTTCGAAATCAGTAAGGTGTTAAATACTCATTGTTTCCTTCCAGATCATTAAGTATATAAAGACTCGTTGTTTGCTTCCACATCAGTAAGTAACTAAAGACTCATTGTTTGCTCCGACATTAGTAACCTGCTAAATACTCATTGTTTCCTTCCACATCAGTAAGTATCTAAAGACTCATTGTTTCCTTCCACATCAATAAGTTTGCCAAAGACTCATTGTTACCTTCCACATCAGAAAGTCGCTAAAGACTCATTGTTTCCTTCCACATCAGAAATTCGGTAAAGACTCATTGTTACCTTCCACATCAGTAAGTCGCTAAAGACTCGTTGTTTCCTTCCACATCAGAAAGTCGGTAAAGACTCATTGTTTCCTTCCACATCAGGAGGTCGCTAAAGAATCATTGTTACCTTCCACATCAGTAAGTCGGTAAAGACTCATTGTTTCCTTCCACATCAGTAAGTCGGTAAAGACTCATTGTTTCCTGCCACATCAGTAGGTCGGTAAAGACTCATTGTTTCCTTCCACGTCAGTATGTCGCTAAACGCTCATTGTTTCCTTCCATGTCAGTAAGTTGTTTAATGCTCATTTTTTCGTTCCAAGTCAGTAAGTCGCTAAAGACTTATTGTTTCCTTCTTCTTCAGTAAGTCGCTATGGACTCATTGTTTCCTTCCACGTCAGTAAGTCGGTAAAGACTCATTGTTTCCTTCCACATCAGTAAGTCGCTAAAGACTGATTGTTTCCTTCCACATCAGTAAGTCGGTAAAGAATCATTGTTTCCTTCCACGTCAGTATGTCGCTAAAGGCTCATTGTTTCCTTCCATTTCAGTAAGTTGTTTAATGCTCATTTTTTCCTTCCAAGTCAGAAAGTCGCTAAAGACTTATTGTTTCCTTCCACGTCAGTAAGTCGCTAAAGACTCATTGTTTCCTTCCACGTCAGTAAGTCACTAAAGACTCATTGTTTCCTTCCACATCAGTAAGTCGCTAAAGACTCATTGTTTCCTTCCACGTCAGTAAGTCGCTAAAGACTCATTGTTTCCTTCCACATCAGTAAGTCGCTAAAGACTCATTGTTTCCTTCCACGTCAGTAAGTCGGTAAAGACTCATTGTTTCCTGCCACATCAGTAGGTGGATAAAGACTCATTGTTTCCTTCCACATCAGTAAGTGTCTAAACACTCATTGTTTCCTGCCACATCAGTAGGTGGATAAAGACTCATTGTTTCCTTCCACATCAGTAAGTGTCTAAACACTCATTGTTTCCTTCCACATCAGTAAGTGTCTAAACACTCGTTGTTTCCTGCCACATCAGTAGGTGGATAAAGACTCATTGTTTCCTTCCACATCAGTAAGTGGATAAAGACTCATTGTTTCCTGCCACATCAGTAGGTGGATAAAGACTCATTGTTTCCTTCCACATCAGTAAGTGTCTAAACACTCATTGTTTCCTGCCACATCAGTAGGTGGATAAAGACTCATTGTTTCCTTCCACATCAGTAAGTGGATAAAGACTCATTGTTTCCTGCCACATCAGTAGGTGGATAAAGACTCATTGTTTCCTGCCACATCAGTAAGTGTCTAAACACTCATTGTTTTCCTTCCACATCAGTAAGTGGATAAAGACTCATTGTTTCCTGCCACATCAGTAAGTTTCTCAACACTCATTGTTTCCTGCCACATCAGTAAGTGTCTAAACACTCATTGTTTCCTTCCACATCAGTAAGTGGATAAAGACTCATTGTTTCCTGCCACATCAGTAGGTGGATAAAGACTCATTGTTTCCTGCCACATCAGTAAGTGTCTCAACACTCATTGTTTCCTGCCACATCAGTAAGTGTCTAAACACTCATTGTTTCCTTCCACATCAGTAAGTGTCTAAACACTCATTGTTTCCTTCCACATCAGTAAGTTGCTAAAGACTCATTGTTTCCTTCCACATCAGTAAGTGGATAAAGACTCATTGTTTCCTTCCACATCAGTAAGTGTCTAAACACTCATTGTTTTCCTTCCACATCAGTAAGTGGATAAAGACTCATTGTTTCCTTCCACATCAGTAAGTGGATAAAGACTCATTGTTTCCTGCCACATCAGTAGGTGGATAAAGACTCATTGTTTCCTTCCACATCAGTAAGTGTCTAAACACTCATTGTTTTCCTTCCACATCAGTAAGTGGATAAAGACTCATTGTTTCCTTCCACATCAGTAAGTGGATAAAGACTCATTGTTTCCTGCCACATCAGTAGGTGGATAAAGACTCATTGTTTCCTTCCACATCAGTAAGTGTCTAAACACTCATTTTTTCCTTCCACATCAGTAAGTGTCTAAACACTCATTGTTTTCCTTCCACATCAGTAAGTGTCTAAACACTCATTGTTTCCTTCCACATCAGTAAGTGGATAAAGACTCATTGTTTCCTGCCACATCAGTAGGTGGATAAAGACTCATTGTTTCCTGCCACATCAGTAAGTGTCTCAACACTCATTGTTTCCTTCCACATCAGTAAGTGGATAAAGACTCATTGTTTCCTGCCACATCAGTAGGTGGATAAAGACTCATTGTTTCCTGCCACATCAGTAAGTGTCTCAACACTCATTGTTTCCTGCCACATCAGTAAGTGTCTAAACACTCATTGTTTCCTTCCACATCAGTAAGTGTCTAAACACTCATTGTTTCCTTCCATATCAGTAAGTGGATAAAGACTCATTGTTTCCTGCCACATCAGTAGGTGGATAAAGACTCATTGTTTCCTGCCACATCAGTAGGTGGATAAAGACTCATTGTTTCCTTCCACGTCAGTAAGTCGGTAAAGACTCATTGTTTCCTGCCACATCAGTAGGTGGATAAAGACTCATTGTTTTCCTTCCACATCAGTAAGTGTCTAAACACTCATTGTTTCCTTCCACATCAGTAAGTGGATAAAGACTCATTGTTTCCTGCCACATCAGTAGGTGGATAAAGACTCATTGTTTCCTTCCACATCAGTAAGTGTCTAAACACTCATTGTTTTCCTTCCACATCAGTAAGTGGATAAAGACTCATTGTTTCCTGCCACATCAGTAGGTGGATAAAGACTCATTGTTTCCTTCCACATCAGTAAGTGTCTAAACACTCATTGTTTTCCTTCCACATCAGTAAGTGTCTAAACACTCGTTGTTTCCTGCCACATCAGTAAGTGGATAAAGACTCATTGTTTCCTGCCACATCAGTAAGTGTCTAAACACTCATTGTTTCCTGCCACATCAGTAAGTGTCTAAACACTCATTGTTTCCTTCCACATCAGTAAGTGGATAAAGACTCATTGTTTCCTGCCACATCAGCAAGTGTCTAAACACTCATTGTTTCCTTCCACATCAGTAAGTGTCTAAACACTCATTGTTTCCTTCCACATCAGTAAGTGGATAAAGACTCATTGTTTCCTTCGACATCAGTAAGTTTCTAAAGACTCATTGTTTCCTTCCACATCAGTAAATTGCTAAAGACTCATTGCTTCCTTCCACATCAGCAAGTGGCTAAAGACTCCTTGTTTCCTTCCACAACAGTAAGTTGCTAAAGACTAATTGTTTCCTTCCACATCAGCAAGTGGCTAAAGACTCATTGTTTCCTTCCACATCAGTAAGTTGCTAAAGCCTCATTGTTTCCTTCCACATCAGTAAGTTGCTAAAGACTCATTGTGTCCTTCCACATCACTAAGTTGCTAAAGACTCATTGTTTCCTTCCACATCAGTAAGTTGCTAAAGACTCATTGTTTCCTTCGACATCAGTAAGTTGCTAAAGACTCATTGTTTCCTTCCACATCAGTAAGTTGCTAAAGACTCATTGTTTCCTTCGACATCAGTAAGTTGCTAAAGACTCATTGTGTCCTTCCAAATCAGTAAGTTGCTAAAGACTCATTGTTTCCTTCCACATCAGTAAGTTGCTAAAGACTCATTGTTTCCTTCCAAATCAGTAAGTTGCTAAAGACTCATTGTTTCCTTCCACATCAGTAAGTTGCTAAAGACTCATTGTGTCCTTCCAAATCAGTAAGTTGCTAAAGACTCATTGTTTCCTTCCACATCAGTAAGTTGCTAAAGACTCATTGTTTCCTTCCACATCAGTAAGTTGCTAAAGACTCATTGTTTCCTTCGACATCAGTAAGTTGCTATATACTCATTGTTTCCTACCACATCAGTAAGTTGCTATATGCTCATTGTTTCCTTCCACATCAGTAAGTTGCTAAAGACTCATTGTTTCCTTCGACATCAGTAAGTTGCTAAAGACTCATTGTGTCCTTTCACATCAGTAAGTTTCTAAAGACTCATTGTTTCCTACCACATCAGTAAGTTGCTATATACTCATTGTTTCCTTCCACATCAGTAAGTTGCTATATGCTCATTGTTTCCTACCACATCAGTAAGTTGCTATATACTCATTGTTTCCTTCCACATCAGTAAGTTGCTATATACTCATTGTTTCCTACCACATCAGTAAGTTGCTATATACTCATTGTTTCCTTCCACATCAGTAAGTTGCTATATACTCATTGTTTCCTACCACATCAGTAAGTTGCTATATGCTCATTGTTTCCTACCACATCAGTAAGTTGCTATATACTCATTGTTTCCTTCCACATCAGTAAGTTGCTATATGCTCATTGTTTCCTACCACATCAGTAAGTTGCTATATACTCATTGTTTCCTTCCACATCAGTAAGTTGCTATATACTCATTGTTTCCTACCACATCAGTAAGTTGCTATATACTCATTGTTTCCTTCCACATCAGTAAGTTGCTATATACTCATTGTTTCCTACCACATCAGTAAGTTGCTATATACTCATTGTTTCCTACCACATCAGTAAGTTGCTATATACTCATGATTTCCTACCACATCAGTAAGTTGCTATATACTCATTGTTTCCTTCCACATCAGTAAGTTGCTATATACTCATTGTTTCCTTCCACATCAGTAAGTTGCTATATACTCATTGTTTCCTACCACATCAGTAAGTTGCTATATACTCATTGTTTCCTACCACATCAGTAAGTTGCTATATACTCATTGTTTCCTTCCACATCAGTAAGTTGCTATATACTCATTGTTTCCTTCCACATCAGTAAGTTGCTATATACTCATTGTTTCCTTCCACATCAGTAAGTTTCTAAAGACTGATTAGATCCTATCGTAAACAAGTAACGTGAATGCGAGGCCAACGCTACTCAGCACTTAAAAAGCAACTTTGTTTCCTCCCTCATTTGTTTGTGATTGAGTTAGTTGCAAAGCAGAATCATGATCAAATATAACGCGCGTTTCTGATTCAGCTAGTTCAGTTCCAGTAACAAATATTCTTGCCAAACCTTATTCTTTTAGCTGCTCAAGCTAAACTTTAACAGAAATTGTCTTATTAGTTGCTATTTTATAAGTAGAAGGGGACTACACTAGGATAAAGTGATAGTCAGATGTTTTAAAAGCTTGTTGCGGAGTGAAACAACTGTGGTTCGGTTGGCCCTGCATGATTTAGTTTGAGAAACGTTAATTTGGTTAAGATTGTAATCAATAGAAACGAGTATCTGGAATAGTTACCACAAGAAAAACTCTTATGATATGAATCATGTGTTTTAGCAAGATCTAAATCTTTGTATGATATGTTTTTGTCTATCTCTTGCACTTCAACCGTTATGCTAAATTCTACAAAACTTAATCAGAATAAAAAGTTATTTTGATGCTATTCAAAATACATCTTATTTGTGATGTGACAATTTATAATATATGGTATTTTAATCAAATTCTTTAGAGCTATTTTCGATAAAATAAAAATTTTGGAAAAATGTTCCATATAGTTGGGTGTGGTGGCTTTTTTTGAAAATGTTTGTGACGCGTCCTTAGAAGATACTGATCTTTGGTTTTTAACAGACTTTATATTTTTAAGTTATGACACACATGGACCTTTTCCTAAAACTACTTTTTTTGGACTCAGTAAGTCTCAAAGCATGTATTTTGGGTGGAATACAATACTTTCTTTGCGGGCTTAAGAAGGTAAATGAATATTATAAAATGTGTTATGGCGGGGCTTCCTCAGGTTTACAATGTAAGGTCTGCTCATATATACATTGTCAGTTGCGAATCTAACAACTTGGGCGCTGCTTGTACTGAGACCAAAACAATGGTATCAGCACTCCGACGGGCACATGAAGAGATAAGTGCCGCTCACACCGACATACTCCATTTACCCCACTTCAACAAACTTCTAGAGTTTATATGATCAGTGTATTCGTGAAAAAAGTTAGTCACTGTATATTATCATTTAAAAGATTGCCCCACTGATATGTATTATTCCAGTCAATATTTGTAACTTATAGCGGTGACAAAGGAGCCAAAATGCAATGTGCATACTTCATTATGTTACTTTCTGACTAAGGAAGTGAGAGTGAAAATGGACAATTTGTGTTTTTGATGACAAAGCCGAGAAAAGAATGAAAATCATTTTATTACAAAAATACACAAAAGATACATTTGTTGCTCACATATAAATACAAAATAAATTAAGTACTACCAATATGGCACTAACAACTAGATGGAACTTGTGCTGCGCAGTCAGTCTGCTTTCTCTTCAAATACACCGCGTATTCTCGTTCCATGATGTAGTCCACCTTCTTTTCTGGTACTGAAACCAAATAGAAGAGAACATGTATAGCAAGAATTAATGTTGCCTAAGTTTCCAGTATTACTGTGCAAGGTTATGCTGCAGCATCTAGCTGCAGTAAGAGACTCTGTTTGTGATCTGTGTACTTATAGAACAGAAATACCTGTTTTGACATCTCCCGAGACCATATGAACATAATAATGCTGCACCCTTGCTCTCTTATTGGGCCCTAATGACCACAGAAAGATTCTATGATCCACAACTAACAACTGAGACAGCTACATCAAATGGAAGTGGGCGGGCCACATCATGAGCATGGATCAACCAAGAGGCCCTTACCTTCAAGAAAGTCCTTTACATGGAAAAGTTTTGAGAATTTGCTGGACTTCAACAGTAGCGCTATATTGTGTTGCCAGGAAGACCAACATGCATGTTATCGACTCCTCCCTGTCTCTTTCTTATTTATAGAAAGTGAGTTACATATATTTTGTATTACTCCAACTGTTGGTGCCATTTAGTTTCCAAGAGGCCTGTTTATAAATGTGAGTTTTTACTTTCTCTACATGTACATAATAGGTACGGAAGGTATTACATTCCACCATAAAAAATATGACTTTCACTACATCTCCATACAAAATTATTCTTCTATCTAATTTATGATAATCGAGATAAACATGAGCAGAATTGTCTTATTACTTGCTTCCTTGTAAGTAGAAGGGAATACACTAGGGTAAACCAACAGTCAATGGTTTTAAAATGTGGTTGATATGGGATTGAAATCTGTTTTTTTACATGGCCAGGAGTTGACAAGTTCCCGTATTTTAAAACTGAAATCATCAATAAGAAAATTCTCAAAAATGGTCAACTTCATGAAAAAAATGTACTTATATAATATAAATTGTGTGTTTTACGGAGTTCTGCAGTAAGTTTTTGTCTGTCTCTTACAGTCTACCAGTGATGCACAACAAAGAGGTCTTTAGAGACTATTCCTAGAAAATTGAAGATAAACTTTTTATTTGTCATGTAAATAACTTAAATATAAGTCGTTACATCCATTTTTAAAAAAATTAAAATGTAAAGGGTAGTTGGGGGTCGTGTCACATTCTTGAAAAATAGTGAACTTTTCATTTTTGAGCTATCCTACACACAGACATACACAGATCTCTTTCTAAACATGTTTTGTTTTGGATTTAGGGGTCTCAAAGCATATATTTCCAGTGAAATCTCGGTATTGAATGTTTGGGTGGAATACAATACCTTCTGTATCTAACAGTTGCAGACTGAATTCTCTACCACAAGCCTTGTTTCCAAGCTCTCTCTCTGTATACCATTGCTGCTGCTGAATCAATACCCAAGCTCTTGCTCTATACATAGATAGGAGAAATGTCTCATAGAATATTTTTTGCAGAGGAGAAAGAAACTTTGATCAATTTAATTAAGGAAAACGTGATAAAAGACAAATGGACAGATGTGATTAGCGTTGCAACAAAAAGGCAGCCTGGCAAGGAATTGAACGCCAGTTTAACAGCAATGATGCCATGTCTAAGCGAACATTGTCTCAGCTTAAAAAATGCTGGGACAATATCAAAACTAAAAGAAAAAGGGACATAGCAACTGACATGAGGCAACTTATGAAGACTGGTGGTGGTCCACCACCTCCTGTGCCACTAATATCCCCAGACCTGGAGCTGGCGGTGCCCCATTTGGGCCACAATGTAGGGTTCCAGTTCGATAGTGATGCAGATGCTGTAAGACTACCTGCAGCCTCATCCACACCAGTCTCAGTAACTGATTTTGCAGCTGCAGGTAGCAGTTTTATTACACAAGATCAACCTTTTACATCGCCACCACAGTCAGGTATAAGAAAACGCTGTACGAGGGAGAGCCTTGTGGAGGAGGAATTAGAAATGAGGATGAAGAAGTACAGCTTCCAGCTGGAATGTGATGAAAAGCTGCAGTCCCTTTGGGAAAAAGAACTTCAAATTCTTGTAGAAGATGCAAGAGAGAGGAGAGAAAATACCAGAAGGGAAGAAGAGAGAAGGAGACAGAGTTTCGAGCAGGAGGAGGAAAGGAAGAGACACATTTTTGAGAGGGAGGAGGAAAGGAAGAGAGACACTTTTGAGAGAGAGGAGGAAAGGAAGCAAAAGGCTTTTGAGACAGAGGAGAGAAGAAAGGAAGAAATGCATTTGTGGGAAATAGAACTTAAATTCAATAAATACACCAATTAGAGCATAATTTCTTACAAGTATCATAGTTAGTTTCCTGAAATTGGTTATTATGACAACCTTTACCTGTATTTTTATTCACTACCAACTTTTATAAGTTACAACCTCAGCAGTTTTATTATTTCTTTCCCTGTATAATTAGCTGTTTGCACTACACTATCTCTGACAGCAACTTTTCCCAGTTTTTGTTCCACATTTTTGTTTCCTCACACTCAATTAAACAGACCTTATCAATGTGTTTTCTTATAACACTCCCTTAAGCTACATATTATTATTTCTTGTTTCTCTTTATTCCATAGTTTTGTCCCTCTATTGTCTAGGTTGCCCAATTCCTTTAATTCACGTCTTGTGCCATGAAACAGTCTTGCTTCTTGTTTGATCTCTTCCCAATATCAATCTATACAAACATTTGTCGCTGTTCTCTCATCTTCTTTAACGCTGCTATCAATACCTAGCGCCTGTCTACTCATTTACAACTTTCAATTCACTCCACTCTAACCACAATCTCTCTTCCCTGTTGATTTTGGTCCCATTTTTACAAACCATAATTTTTTATTTACTTTTACTTATTTTTAAACCACATTTTTTCCTTCTCTTCAGTAAAAGTAAGCACTGCAATCTATGTTGTTTATCAGCAGTTTGCACAACAACTGCAGCAACCTTGGCTCACAGTCTGTCTCATAAATTCCAGAGATGTTGGAAACTCTGTGCATCTTCAACAATACACCTAGAGCATCTTCTCGGCAAATTTTCATTCAATTTCTGCCCTGATATTTTGTTTTAATTTTTCTAATGTATTGGAATTAGTTTTTATATTTTATTTTTCAAGTTGCACTGAAAATAAAAATTGTATTTCAGAAGATAGGGCACAAGCAGGTTTTAAACCCTTACTAATAATTCTATCCACAATAAAGTGTAATGATTCTACAGTGGGGGCAGAATCCTGTTGCAAATATCCAAACAGATGCTGTTCAAAACATGGTGCCAGTATATCATTTCTGTATTTATGGCAGATTCATAAAAATAGGCTGTATTATTCTGTATCCATTTATTGCACACCATACCCTGATTATTTTATATCATATGCGAAATTGGGTTTGTCCGTAGCATAATACTTGTTGTGTTGTGTTGTAAATGAAACAAAGCTTTGTCACTGAACACCATCATTAGCATTCCTCAAAATCCAGTTACAGAAACTTACTCAACTCTGTTGATCAAGTGGTAGCAATTCCTGAACAACAGTAACCTTATATGGTTTGAGTTCAGAAAGTTTTGTTGCTTTCCATGCTGAAGCTTGGATGCCCAAGAGATTTTCAATGTGACCACTCTTACCTTTCTCTGATTTCGTCTAACTTCTGTTCCATAAACACATGACTGTTTACTTTTCTTTAGCTTTCGCTAACACATCCCTTCTTGCTGATTTTATTTACAAATAGTCTCTCTACTCGGAACACACACACCAGCAAATTTAGTTACAAGATGATATAAACACTCTTGTATACTGCAGCAGCAAACAAAACTAAACATTGCTAATGTTATTGACTGGACAAGAACACAAGAAAGACGGATGTAGGCCATGGTGCTGGTGGCCCAGTTTTGTTACAAACACACTGTAGTATATACTTACTACAGAACGGAGCTGAGGTGTACGTGGCAACCTCAAAGGAACCTCTTGCAGGAAAATCTACAGCTCGAAGTCCCACAGGAACACAAGTCTTAATGGAACAGTCGGAAGGGTAGATGAAAGCCCTTGACAGAAATCCTAAGCTCAGAATGCTGCAAATAAGAAACATACAGTCATAATTATAACATGACTTTCTCCACTCGTTCTTCTAGAAAACATTACTCTTCTATGTTAATTGACAAACTTTTATTATACGTTTCATTGTTTTAGAAAAATAGATTAAGTGATAGTCAGATTATTAACAAAAAACAGGTTCCTATGTGATTTATTTTTACAATCTAGTAGACAGAGAAAGTACCTAGTTGGTAGAGAAGATATTGTATTCCAGCTAAAAAAAATGGACATTCTGATTTACTAAAAGCTCATGTTTTAAGCCCTTCAATCTATGAAAACCATTTTTAGGAAACAGTCCATATCTCTGTGTGTCTGTGTGTGCGTGTGCGTGCGTGTCTGTACAGTATTACTCAATAATAAAACAACCATTAAATACCAAGTTTGGAATTTAAATTTAGTACCCTCCAAGGATGGCACATAAAGATTTTCAAGAAAATGTCCCACCCTCAAACTACCCTTTACATTGAAATATTTTTGAAAATGGGAAATAGAAACTGATTGCACAATAAGGTTAATACAGGAGATAAAAGCATAGAGAACTAGACTTGTATATAAGGCAGTTTCTATCAGGAGATTTAAAATGTGCCTAAGTGAAAATTGTTTATATTGAGGAGCAATAGACACTGCCGTTAATGGAAAGACATGAGAGGACAAGATGTAGTAAATATAACGCTAGAGAAGAATACAAACTGGAATATTATATATCATGCGATAGTAACTATTATAAAAACAAAGCAAGTGGATAAAAGATAAAAGGACTTGCAGCCTCAAAAGTAATACAAAGAAGTGCTTCCAGAGAGCTGCAAGGTAATTCAGGGGGGGTTCCGTGGGTTAGTGTCTTACAGTTGCCAGCCCGTTTAAAGAAAAAACATACATGTAGAGTGAGAGAATCATGTTAAATTCCTAGCTATGGCTTTGAATGTTTTTTTTTTGGTAGCTTTAACCTGAATAGTTATATCGCAATGATGCGCAAATGATCTCTGGGTCTGCATGGGGCTCAAAGTTAGTCGACATTGTTCCCAGGAAAAGAGAATAGACAGTTTTACTTACCTTATTGCAGACTTGATCACTGTCGACTTTCTGCCCCAAAACGTACAGTTGGGAAACGCCAGAGCCTCTATGTAGTAGTCAATGGCGCGGTTATGTGGACATATCACAGACTCATAAATATCTGTAACCATCAAAACACTCACATCAGTTTCTGGAATAATTTATAATGCAGATTGAGTCAACCATCACAACATAGAGAAAAAATCTGATGTGTTCCATTCACATGACTTTCTCTACATCTCTGTAACAATGGCCGCGCTGTGGCAGAGTGATCAGGCCACTCACCTCTCACCTAGACATTCAGCGTTTGATCCCAAGCAACCGCATGTGAGATTTGAGGTGGATAAAGCGGTGCAAGGGCGGGTTTCCCCCACCATTACATTCCACCGGGGCTTCATCTTCATGTATCATCAGTGTCATTGCCTGCGGTGCCAGAGCAGAGAAGTTTGCAACTTTCCATGTGAGAAAAGTTTAAATGTTTTCAATCTGCAATAAATAATAAGCAATATTTCAGAAATGGTAAATTTGAAAAAAAGATGTGTATGACATAAATTGTGTATGTTAACGAGCTCTACATTTTCTGTTGAGTAAGTTTTTGTCTATCTCTTATGGTTTAGCAGGTATACAAAATTTTGTAAAATTCATCCAGAATAAAGATGTCTTCAGAGGCTATTCTCAGAAAATTCAAGATATACATTTTATTTTTCAGGTAAACATCTTTAATATGCGATATTTTAACCAAAACTGTTAGAGCAATCTTTGAGAAAATTAATATTTTCAAATATTTTTCCAAGTAAAGGATAGTTGGGTGTGGGGGGCATATTCTGGAAAATCTTCATGTCACATCCTTGGAAGATACTGGACTTAAATACCAAGTTTTGTATTTAATGGACTTTTCGTTTTTGAGCTATGGTGCCCCACACCCGCTCGCCCACCCACCCACACCCACACACACAGAGCTTTTTCCAAAAATGCTTTTTTTTTGGATTCAGACATATATTTTCCCAAAACATATATTTCCAGTGAAATCTCAGTATTGAATTTTTAGGTGCAATTCAATACCTTCTCTATACTCTATGTACACAGTACATGTAGAGAAAGTAAACAACTGATGATTTAGAACTTCAGTTTTACTTCAGAATTAAATATTTGGGAATATTTATATAAATTTGACATTCCTGCAGAAGTTAAGTCGCTACTACGCGTCATAAAACCCCCACCCCAGACTCACAGCAACACTGCAGTTCCAGCCAGTCAACACCTTCATAATGTCTTCAACTGAAAGTGTGTCTGGTTAACTCAATCTGAATCATTCTATAAACTGTTACAAAATATGAATCCTGTAGTAAACTATTCTTCTTTATCTACTCCACACTAATCAAGATAAAAATAATAGAAATTACTTTATTACTTATTTCCTTGTACGTATACTAGGCTAAAGTGCTGTTTGCTATGTAATTACTTTGCTTGGCCAATGGTTACAAAGTATAACTAGTAACATGTGTTACACTCACATGACTTTCTCTGATATTCTACAAACAAAACTTCTTCTTTCTAAACCACACTAATTGAGCTGCATTAAAAGAATGTACTTAGATGCTTTTAAGTAGACGGAAACTAAAAAATGTACTAGGCTAAAGCGATACTAAAATGGTTTAAGAGTTATTGCTATGCAATTGTCATTGAAATCGGCTTCTTTGCTTGACCAGGATAGAACAAAAGAAAAATGAAGACATATTCTCTTAAAAAATTAAAAGTGTTTTAAAATTGAAACCAAGGAATATCTTGGAAAATCTTCACTCAACAAAAATATGCATATGAGATAAATTATGTGTTTTAACAAGATTTACAGTTTTTGTATAGCAAGTTTCTGTTTATCTCTTATGGTTTACTAGTTAGTCAAAATTCAGAAAAATTTGACCAGAACAATATCTTCAGAACTTATTCCCAGAAAATTTAAAATACACATTTTATTTGTCATGTAAATATCCTAATATGTGGTATTTTAAACCAAATCATTTGAGTCATTTTTGAGAAACACAAATTTTTCAAAAGTTTTTTGCATGTAAAGGGTAGTTTGAGTTGTACATTTTTTTTATATACATAAAAAACGTATGGGTCACATTCTTGGAAGATACCAAACTTAAATACAAGTTTGGAATTTAACGATCCTTAATTTTTGAGCTATGCTGTCCCAAACGCACACACATATACAGAGAACTTTTTCTAAAAATTGCTTTTTTGGAGCCGAGGGTTGCAAAACATGTATTTCTGGTATCAAATTTTTGGGTGCAATATAATACCTTCTCTATATAGTACGTGTAGAGAAAATAAAAATGGTTAAATCCATAACAATATGTATCTGACAAGTTCTGTGCTTTACCAAGATCAACATTTCTTGTATGGTAAGCTTTTGTATATTCTTATGGTTTACCAGTGGTACAAAAACCATCCAGAATAAAGAGGTCATCAGAGGCTATTCCAGAAAATTCAATATATACATTTTATTTGTCATGAAAATATCATGAATGTGTGCTATCTTAATCAAAATAGTTGCACCCATTTTTGTGAAAACAAACATTTTCAAAAAATGTATCATGTAAAAGATAATTTCATGTGAGGATTTTTTTGAAAACCTTCATTGGAAGATGCTGAACTTAAATATTGAGTTTGGTATTTACCCAACTGTTTTTTGAGTTAAGGTTATTCATATACATATGGACCTATTTCTAAAAATATTTTTTTCCATTTCAAACCCTATACTTCCAGTAAAACCTTGGTATCAACTTTTTGGGTGGAATGCAATATCTTTTCTATATACTATGTGCACAGTAATGTAGAGAAAGTAATAATAGTAGTAAAAATAAGCTGCTGCTGTTGTTGCTGTTAACGATATTTTCATTACAAATAAAATATAATTTGGAAGAAATGTTGTATAGCTACTAGCAAGACAAGAAGTTAGATCTCATGTTTATTTGAAAGTGAATGGAATTGGTGTTACCTTCAACAGGAGTAAATGCTATGCCACGAGTTGCTATCTTCTGCAGACTGATGACTGGAGCTTGACAACCTGGCTGACTGAAGCCACCGTTCATGTACAAGTCAACATGTCCTGTAATCAACATAACAATCACTCTTGCTCCTTTTTGAGAAAGAAAAACCAAACATTCATGTTTTCAGTAAACATTTTATGAAATTTTGACACTATTTGTTAAAAGACATTAAAAGATATATATTTACTGCAAATATATGAAGTGATTAATACAATGACACTTTTAAATTGATACATAAGTAATTTGAGTCAATATAATAATTTACTGCAGATGGACTATTTTGAAAACATTAAAACAAGTTTTCCTCATTTTCTGTTCTTGTTTTGCTTTAATTATCCACAATTTGTTATTCTAAATTGCAAAGAAGATTCTCAAACTTTTATTGAGCTTTAATAATTTGCTTGATAAAATAAATGTTTCTCCTGTTGTGTGCATTTTCTACTTGCATACTTGTTACAGCCCAGATCTTGATGGATCAGTGCCCTTGACGTCAGGTGAACACTGAAACATAAAGGTTTCTCTCATCTCTAATGAGAGGTTATTCACTACGAAGTCATCTTATTAAAGCCACCCAGAGCTTCACATTTCAACACTTGAAGTTTCCTAATGTTATTCATATTGCTTCATGTTCTACTCATCTGTTTGCACGTGGTCCACTCATCAATGGTTTTAGGGATGCTAACAACTGGTTTAGCATCAGTGAAGACATCTGCTTTTTTACTTTCTCTACACGTACCATGTACATAGTGTATAGAGAAGGTATTGTATTCCACACAAAAATTCAATATCGAGATTTCACCAGAAATACATGTTTTAGGGCTCCTGTAACCAAAAAATGCATTTTCAGAAAAAGGTCCATGTGTGAACACGATAGCTCAAAAATGAAAAGTCGGCAAAATACCAAAGTTGGTATTTAAGTTTAGTATCTTCCAGGGATGTGTCACAAAGATTTTGAGAAAAATCCCCCCTACCCAAACTACCCTTTACATGGAACTTTTTTTGAAAATTTTGATTTTCTCAAACATGACTCTAACGATTTTCATTAAAATTTTGTATATTAAAGGTATTTACCTGACAAATAAAATGTATATTTTGTATCTTCTGGGAATAGCATCTGAAGAGTACTTTATTCTGGATGAATTTTACGGAATTTTGCATAACTGCTAAACCATAAAACATGGACAAAAACTTGTCACACATAAAATGTAGAGCATGTTAAAACACACAATTTATGTTATATACACTTTTTTCATGGAGTTGATCGTTTTTGAGATATTCCTTGTTTTTGGTTTTAGCTTTGAAAAACTTGTACTTTTCTCATACAGGAATTTGTCAAAGGAACTTCAGTTACATAGCAGCCAGCTTTTGACTATCACTTTAACCTATGGTACTCCCTTATTTCCCTTCTACTTACAAGGAAGCAAGTAATAAAACTATTTCTGCTATTTTGTCTCGATTAGCATAAAGTAATAGAAGCATAAGCTTTTTAACAACAATTTGTTGCAGAGTTATAGAGAAAGTCATGTGAATGGAACACATCAGATTTTTGTGAGTTGCAGGGTAAGTTAGAGGTTATGTACAGTCGCTGACTATCCTGATATCTCACCACAATGAGACCTGCAAGTTTTGAGATGTCAGGTACTAAACACTGCTACACCACAAAATAAACACAAAAGTTTCAGTTTAAACATTAAGGAATAACGTGCTCTTCCACCTTGTGTAGATGTTTGCGTCTGTCTCTATAAATAAACTTAGTATTTGTTGATGATGCATTCAAATAAGGGAGCAGCAAAATTGAGTAAAAATTAAACAAGTGAAGAGCACAAAATTCCTTGGGAGTGATGGGAACCTAACCTCTCAATTGTACTGACTGAGCAAGTCAGCAAACTATCTACATAATTAAGTATTAAAATCAGCTTTTATGGAATCTTACACTCACTTTTACAATATGGGTGCAACTTCTATACCGTACTTGTGATTCAGAAAAAAAAAAAAAAAAAAAAAAAAACCTACAATGTATATTTAAACAGTCGACAATCTGTATGGGAAATATTTAACAATTAAAAAATGTTAACACTACTATCATTCAGACTAATATTGTTAATTAAAAAGAATGATAATGGCAGTAACCAAAAGACATGTTAAATAAGTATAACAAAAGCTGCAACTAGCAAAGACCCATTACTATACAACAAATTACCAAATTATATAAAATCTCGACAAGATTTTAAAATTGTTACAGCATATCTAGTAAACAAAACAGTTTATAGAATTGATGAGTAGTGCTTAGTATAAGTGATATGTAAATACATTATTGTGGCAAGAGAAAGAAAATGTATTCTTGTAAATATGTAATGTAGAATAATAATGTAAATGTTTATAATTCAATTATGTACAGAAAGCCTCATACATCATGTGTATGGCTCAATAAAATATTGTTAATATTATTATATTAATTGTGTGTTGTAGCTCGCCTAAAAGCCTCCTATCAAGGGTAGCTAGGAGCTACACAAGCTGAAAGTGTTGAGTACGAGTTGTTAACTTGCTTCGGGTGCAGCAAAATCAGCTCTTGTCCATGTAGCACAAACTTGTTCTTGGTAGTCCTAGCAAGGTAGCAACAGTCAACAATTGTTGTACTGCAGTTATTGTAATGAGAGTATATCTTAATAATTGTAGTGCAGTTATTGTAATGAGAGTGTATCTTAACAATTGTTGTAGTGCAGTTATTGTAATGAGAGTGTATCTTAACAATTGTAGTGCAGTTATTGTAATGAGAGTGTATCTTAACAATTGTAGTGCAGTTATTGTAATGAGAGTGTATCTTAACAATTGTAGTGCAGTTATTGTAATGAGAGTGTATCTTAACAATTGTAGTGCAGTTATTGTAATGAGAGTGTATCTTAACAATTGTTGTAGTGCAGTTATTGTAATGAGAGTGTATCTTAACAATTGTTGTAGTGCAGTTATTGTAATGAGAGTGTATCTTAACAATTATTGTAGTGCAGTTATTGTAATGAGAGTGTATCATAACAATTGTAGTGCAGTTATTGTAATGAGAGTGTATCTTAACAATTATTGTAGTGCAGTTATTGTAATGAGAGTGTATCTTAACAATTGTAGTGCAGCTATTGTAACGAGAGTGTATCTTAACAATTATAATGCAGTTATTGTAATGAGAGTGTATATTAACAATTGTAGTGCAGTTATTGTAATGAGAGTGTATCTTAACAATTGTTGTGGTGCAGTTATTGTAACGAGAGTGTAGCTTAAAAATTGTTGTGGTGCAGTTATTGTAATGAGAGTGTATCTTAACAATTGTAGTGCAGTTATTGTAATGAGAGTGTATCTTAAAAATTGTAATGCAGTTATTGTAATGAGAGTGTATCTTAACAATTGTAATGAAGTTATTGTAATGAGAGTGTATCTTAACAATTGTAGTGCAGTTATTGTAATGAGAGTGTATCTTAACAATTGTAGTGCAGTTATTGTAATGAGAGTGTATCTTAACAATTGTAGTACAGTTATTGTAATGAGAGTGTATCTTAACAATTGTAGTGCAGTTATTGTAATGAGAGTGTATCTTAACAATTGCAGTGCAGTAATTGTAATGAGAGTGTATCTTAAGAATTGTAGTGTAGTTATTGTAATGAGAGTGTATCTTAACAATTGTAGTGCAGTTATTGTAATGAGAGTGTATCTTAACAATTGTTGCAGTGCAGTTATTGTAATGAGAGTGTATCTTAACAATTGTAGTGCAGTTATTGTAATGAGAGTGTATCTTAACAATTGTAGTGCAGTTATTGTAATGAGAGTGTATCTTAACAATTGTTGTAGTGCAGTTATTGTAATGAGAATGTATCTTAAGAATTGTAGTGCAGTTATTGTAATGAGAGTGTATCTTAACAATTCTTGTAGTGCAGTTATTGTAATGAGAGAGTATCTTAACAATTTTGTAATGACAGTGTATCTTAACAATTGTTGTAGTGCAGTTATTGTAATGAGAGAGTATCTTAACAATTTTGTAATGACAGTGTATCTTAAAAATTGTAGTGCAGTTATTGTAATGAGAGTGTATCTTAACAATTGTTGTAGTGCAGTTATTGTATTGAGAGTGTATCTTAACAATTGTAGTGCAGTTATTGTAATGAGAGTGTATCTTAACAAATGTTGTAATGCAGTTATTGTAATGAGTGTATCTTAACAATTGTAATGCAGTTATTGTAATGAGAGTGTTTCTTAACAATTGTTGTGGTGCAGTTATTGTAACGAGAGTGTATATTAACAATTGTTGTAGTGCAGTTATTGAAATGAGAGTGTATCTTAACAATTGTTGTAGTTCAGTTATTGTAACGAGAGTGTAGCTTATAAATTGTAGTGCAGTTATTGTAATGAGAGTGTATCTTATAAATTGTAGTGCAGTTATTGTAACGAGAGTGTATCTTAACAATTGTAGTGCAGTTATTGTATTCAGAGTGTATCTTATAAATTGTAGTGCAGTTATTGTAATGAGAGTGTATCTTAACAATTGTAGTGCAGTTATTGTAACGAGAGTGTATCTTAACAATTGTTGTAGTGCAGTCTTTGTAATGAAACTGTATCTTAACAATTGTAGTGTAGTTATTGTAACGAGAGTGTATCTTAATAGTTGTAGTGCAGTTATTGTAATGAGAGTGTATCTTAACAATTGTTGTAGTGCAGTTATTGTAATGAGAGTGTATCTTAACAATTGTAGTGCAGTTATTGTAATGAGAGTGTATCTTAACAATTGTAGTGCAGTTATTGTAATGAGAGTGTATCTTAACAATTGTTGTAGTGCAGTTATTGTAATGAGACTGTATCTTAACAATTGTAGTGGTTATTGTAATGAGAGTGTATCTTAACAATTGTAGTGCAGTTATTGTAATAAGAGTGTATCTTAACAATTGTTGTAGTGCAGTTATTGTAATGAGAGTGTATCTTAACAATTGTAGTGCAGTTATTGTAATGAGAGTGTATCTTAACAATTATTATAGTGCAGTTATTGTAATGAGAGTGTATCTTAACAATTGTAGTGCAGTTATTGTAATGAGAGTGTATCTTAACAATTGTAGTGCAGTTATTGTAATGAGAGTGTATCTTAACAATTGTAGTGCAGTTATTGTAATGAGAGTGTATCTTAACAATTGTAGTGCAGTTATTGTAATGAGAGTGTATCTTAACAATTGTAGTGCAGTTATTGTAATGAGAGTGTATCTTAACAATTGTTGTGGTGCAGTTATTGTAACGAAGGTGTAGCTTAACAATTGTTGTGGTGCAGTTATTGTAATGAGAGTGTATCTTAACAATTGTAGTGCAGTTATTGTAATGAGAGTGTATCTTAAAAATTGTAATGCAGTTATTGTAATGAGAGTGTATCTTAACAATTGTAGTGAAGTTATTGTAATGAGAGTGTATCTTAACAATTGTTGTGGTGCAGTTATTGTAACGAGAGTGTAGCTTAATAATTGTTGTGGTGCAGTTATTGTAACGAGAGTGTATCTTAACAATTGTTGTAGTGCAGTTATTCTAAGGAGAGTGTATCTTAACAATTGTTGTAATGCAGTTATTGTAATGAGAGTGTATCTTAACAATTGTTGTAGTGCAGTTATTGTCACGAGAGTATATTTTAACAATTGTTGTAGTGCAGTTATTGTAATGAGAGTGTATCTTAACAATTGTAGTGCAGTTATTGTAATGAGAGTGTATCTTAACAATTGTTGTAGTGCAGTTATTGTAATGAGAGTGTATCTTAACAATTATTGTAGTGCAGTTATTGTAATGAGAGTGTATCTTAACAATTGTAGTGCAGCTATTGTAACGAGAGTATCTTAACAATTATAATGCAGTTATTGTAATGAGAGTGTATCTTAACAATTGTAGTGCAGTTATTGTAATGAGAGTGTATCTTAACAATTGTTGTGGTGCAGTTATTGTAACGAGAGTGTAGCTTAATAATTGTTGTGGTGCAGTTATTGTAATGAGAGTGTATCTTAACAATTGTAGTGCAGTTATTGTAATGAGAGGGTATCTTAAAAATTGTAATGCAGTTATTGTAATGAGAGTGTATCTTAACAATTGTAGTGCAGTTATTGTAATGAGAGTGTATCTTAACAATTGTAGTGCAGTTATTCTAATGAGAGTGTATCTTATTGTTGTGGTGCAGTTATTGTAACGAGAGTGTATCTTAACAATTGTAGTGCAGTTATTGTAACGAGAGTGTATCTTAACAATTGTAGTGCAGTTATTGTAATGAGAAGGTATCTTAACAATTGTAGTGCAGTTATTGTAATGAGAGTGTATCTTAACAATTGTTGTGGTGCAGTTATTGTAACGAGAGTGTATCTTAACAATTGTTGTGGTGCAGTTATTGTAACGAGAGTGTATCTTAACAATTGTAGTGCAGTTATTGTAATGAGAGTGTATCTTAACAATTGTTGTGGTGCAGTTATTGTAACGAGAGTGTAGCTTAATAATTGTTGTGGTGCAGTTATTGTAATGAGAGTGTATCTTAACAATTGTAGTGCAGTTATTGTAACGAGAGTATCTTAACAATTGTAGTGCAGTTATTGTAATGAGAGTGTATCTTAACAATTGTTGTGGTGCAGTTATTGTAACGAGAGTGTATCTTAACAATTGTAGTGCAGTTATTGTAATGAGAGTGTATCTTAACAATTGTTGTGGTGCAGTTATTGTAACGAGAGTGTAGCTTAATAATTGTTGTGGTACAGTTATTGTAACGAGAGTGTATCTTAACAATTGTTGTAGTGCAGTTATTGTAATGAGAGTGTATCTTAACAATTGTTGTAGTTCAGTTATTGTAATGAGAGTGTATCTTAACAATTGTTGTAGTGCAGTTATTGTAATGAGAGTGTATCTTAACAATTGTTGTAGTGCAGTTATTGTAATGAGAGTGTATCTTAACAATTGTTGTATTGCAGTTATTGTAATGAGAGTGTATCTTAACAATTGTAGTGCAGTTATTGTAATAAGAGTGTATCTTAACAATTGTTGTAGTGCAGTTATTGTATTGAGAGTGTATCTTAACAATTGTAGTGCAGTTATTGTAATGAGAGTGTATCTTAACAATTGTAGTGCAGTTATTGTAATGAGAGTGTATCTTAACAATTGTTGTAGTGCAGTTATTGTAATGAGAGTGTATCTTAACAATTGTAGTGCAGTTATTGTAATGAGAGTGTATCTTAACAATTATTATAGTGCAGTTATTGTAATGAGAGTGTATCTTAACAATTGTAGTGCAGTTATTGTAATGAGAGTGTATCTTAACAATTGTAGTGCAGTTATTGTAATGAGAGTGTATCTTAACAATTGTAGTGCAGTTATTGTAATGAGAGTGTATCTTAACAATTGTTGTAGTGCAGTTATTGTAATGAGAGTGTATCTTAACAATTGTAGTGCAGTTATTGTAATAAGAGTGTATCTTAACAATTGTTGTAGTGCAGTTATTGTATTGAGAGTGTATCTTAACAATTGTAGTGCAGTTATTGTAATGAGAGTGTATCTTAACAATTTTTGTAGAGCAGTTATTGTAAAGAGAGTAATCTTAACAATTGTAATGCAGTTATTGTAATGAGAGTGTATGTTAACAATTGTAGTGCAGTTATTGTAACGGGAGTGTATCTTAACAATTGTAGTGCAGTTATTGTAATGAGAATGTGTCTTAACAATTGTTGTAGTGCAGTTATTGTAATGAGAGTGTATCTTAACAATTGTTGTAGTGCAGTTATTGTAATGAGAGTGTATCTTAACAATTGTAGTGCAGTTATTGTAATGAGAGTGTATCTTAACAATTATTATAGTGCAGTTATTGTAATGAGAGTGTATCTTAACAATTGTAGTGCAGTTATTGTAATGAGAGTGTATCTTAACAATTGTAGTGCAGTTATTGTAATGAGAGTGTATCTTAACAATTGTAGTGCAGTTATTGTAATGAGAGTATATCTTAATAATTGTAGTGCAGTTATTGTAATGAGAATGTATCTTAACAATTGTTGTAGTGCAGGTATTGTAATGAGAGTGTATCTTAACAATTGTAGTGCAGTTATTGTAATGAGAGTGTATCTTAACAATTGTAGTGCAGTTATTGTAATGAGAGTGTATCTTAACAATTGTTGTAGTGCAGTTATTGTAATGAGAGTGTATCTTAACAATTGTAGTGCAGTAATTGTAATGAGAGTGTATCTTAAGAATTGTAGTGCAGTTATTGTAATGAGAGTGTATCCTAACAATTGTAGTGCAGTTATTGTAATGAGAGTGTATCTTAACATTTGTTGCAGTGCAGTTATTGTAATGAGAGTGTATCTTAACAATTGTAGTGCAACTATTGTAACGAGAGTGTATCTTAACAATTATAATGCAGTTATTGTAATGAGAGTGTATCTTAACAATTGTAGTGCAGTTATTGTAATGAGAGTGTATCTTAACAATTGTTGTGGTGTAGTTATTGTAACGAGAGTGTAGCTTAATAATTGTTGTGGTGCAGTTATTGTAATGAGAGTGTATCTTAACAATTGTAGTGCAGTTATTGTAATGAGAGTGTATCTTAAAAATTGTAATGCAGTTATTGTAATGAGAGTGTATCTTAACAATTGTTGTAGTGCAGTTATTGTAATGAGAGTGTATCTTAACAATTGTAGTGCAGTTATTGTAATGAGAGTGTATCTTAACAATTGTTGTGGTGCAGTTATTGTAACGAGAGTGTATCTTAACAATTGTAGTGCAGTTATTGTAACGAGAGTGTATCTTAACAATTGTAGTGCAGTTATTGTAATGAGAGTGTATCTTAACAATTGTAGTGCAGTTATTGTAATGAGAGTGTATCTTAACAATTGTTGTGGTGCAGTTATTGTAACGAGAGTGTATCTTAACAATTGTTGTGGTGCAGTTATTGTAACGAGAGTGTATCTTAACAATTGTAGTGCAGTTATTGTAATGAGAGTGTATCTTAACAATTGTTGTGGTGCAGTTATTGTAACGAGAGTGTAGCTTAATAATTGCTGTGGTGCAGTTATTGTAATGAGAGTGTATCTTAACAATTGTAGTGCAGTTATTGTAACGAGAGTGTATCTTAACAATTGTAGTGCAGTTATTGTAATGAGAGTGTATCTTAACAATTGTAGTGCAGTTATTGTAATGAGAGTTTATCTTAACAATTGTTGTGGTGCAGTTATTGTAACGAGAGTGTATCTTAACAATTGTAGTGCAGTTATTGTAATAAGAGTGTATCTTAACAATTGTTGTGGTGCAGTTATTGTAACGAGAGTGTATCTTAACAATTGTAGTGCAGTTATTGTAATGAGAGTGTATCTTAACAATTGTAGTGCAGTTATTGTAATGAGAGTGTATCTTAACAATTGTAGTGCAGTTATTGTAATGAGAGTGTATCTTAACAATTGTAGTGCAGTTATTGTAATGAGAGTGTATCTTAACAATTGTTGTGGTGCAGTTATTGTAACGAAGGTGTAGCTTAACAATTGTTGTGGTGCAGTTATTGTAATGAGAGTGTATCTTAACAATTGTAGTGCAGCTATTGTAATGAGAGTGTATCTTAAAAATTGTAATGCAGTTATTGTAATGAGAGTGTATCTTAACAATTGTAGTGAAGTTATTGTAATGAGAGTGTATCTTAACAATTGTTGTGGTGCAGTTATTGTAACGAGAGTGTAGCTTAATAATTGTTGTGGTGCAGTTATTGTAACGAGAGTGTATCTTAACATTTGTGTTAGTGCAGTTATTCTAAGGATAGTGTATCTTAACAATTGTTGTAATGCAGTTATTGTAATGAGAGTGTATCTTAACAATTGTTGTAGTGCAGTTATTGTCACGAGAGTATATTTTAACAATTGTTGTAGTGCAGTTATTGTAATGAGAGTGTATCTTAACAATTGTAGTGCAGTTATTGTAATGAGAGTGTATCTTAACAATTGTTGTAGTGCAGTTATTGTAATGAGAGTGTATCTTAACAATTATTGTAGTGCAGTTATTGTAATGAGAGTGTATCTTAACAATTGTAGTGCAGCTATTGTAACGAGAGTATCTTAACAATTATAATGCAGTTATTGTAATGAGAGTGTATCTTAACAATTGTAGTGCAGTTATTGTAATGAGAGTGTATCTTAACAATTGTTGTGGTGCAGTTATTGTAACGAGAGTGTAGCTTAATAATTGTTGTGGTGCAGTTATTGTAATGAGAGTGTATCTTAACAATTGTAGTGCAGTTATTGTAATGAGAGGGTATCTTAAAAATTGTAATGCAGTTATTGTAATGAGAGTGTATCTTAACAATTGTAGTGCAGTTATTGTAATGAGAGTGTATCTTAACAATTGTAGTGCAGTTATTCTAATGAGAGTGTATCTTATTGTTGTGGTGCAGTTATTGTAACGAGAGTGTATCTTAACAATTGTAGTGCAGTTATTGTAACGAGAGTGTATCTTAACAATTGTAGTGCAGTTATTGTAATGAGAGTATATCTCAATAATTGTAGTGCAGTTATTGTAATGAGAGTGTATCTTAACAATTGTTGTAGTGCAGGTAAGATAATGAGAGTGTATCTTAACAATTGTAGTGCAGTTATTGTAATGAGAGTGTATCTTAACAATTGTAGTGCAGTTATTGTAATGAGAGTGTATCTTAAGAATTGTTGTAGTGCAGATATTGTAATGAGAGTGTATCTTAACAATTGTAGTGCAGTAATTGTAATGAGAGTGTATCTTAAGAATTGTAGTGCAGTTATTGTAATGAGAGTGTATCTTAACAATTGTAGTGCAGTTATTGTAATGAGATTTATCTTAACATTTGTTGCACTGCAGTTATTGTAATGAGAGTGTATCTTAACAATTGTAGTGCAGTTATTGTAATGAGAGTGTATCTTAACAATTGTAGTGCAGTTATTGTAATGAGAGTGTATCTTAACAATTGTTGTAGTGCAGTTATTGTAATGAGAGTGTATCTTAACAATTGTTGTAGAGCAGTTATTGTAAAGAGAGTAATCTTAACAATTGTAATGCAGTTATTGTAATGAGAGTGTATGTTAACAATTGTAGTGCAGTTATTGTAACGGGAGTGTATCTTAACAATTGTAGTGCAGTTATTGTAATGAGACTGTGTCTTAACAATTGTTGTAGTGCAGTTATTGTAATGAGAGTGTATCTTAACAATTGTTGTAGTGCAGTTATTGTAATGAGAGTGTATCTTAACAATTGTTGTAGTGCAGTTATTTTAATGAGAGTGTATCTTAACAATTGTAGTGCAGTTATTTTAATGAGAGTGTATCTTAACAATTGTAGTGCAGTTATTGTAACGAGAGTGTATCTTAAGAATTGTTGTAGTGCAGTTATTGTAATGAGAGTGTATCTTAACAACTGTAGTGCAGATATTGTAATGAGAGTGTATCTTATAAATTGTAGTGCAGTTATTGTAATGAGAGTGTATCTTATCAATTGTAGTGCAGATATTGTAATGAGAGTGTATCTTACCAATTGCCCTGAGAATGCCAGCGCCCAGCAGAGGTATTGTTGGCTTGGCATCTGTGTGTACAACCTCAACAAAGTGAGCGTCCTGTGCTCCCAGCTGGATCAGTTTGCTCTCTCCTTCAAACAAGGGCTGTGCTGGGTCCAGACCTCAACAACAATAACATCTCTATCACAATAATTACATGAAGCATTACATTCACATCGCTAGGAATTTTTGCCACACAGTCTGTCTTTAGTAATATAATGTTGTTAGTCCAGTAATGCAAGTCACCATACAAATTAAACAATTAAAATACAAAAATATTTGCAAGTATTTGAGGACAATATTGTTGTTATTATTATTATTATTATTATTATTATTATTATTATTATTATTATTATTATTATAATTACTATTATTATTATTATTAGTAGTATTAGTATTAGTAGTAGTATTAGTATTAGTAGTAGTATTAGTATTAGTAGTAGTAGTAGTATTAGTATTAGTATTAGTATTAGTATTAGTAGTAGTATTAGTATTAGTATTAGTATTAGTATTAGTAGTAGTAGTATGATTATTATTATTATTATTATTATTATTATTGTGGTTGTGGTGATGGTGGTGATCTACTATTAACACTTTTTTCTCCCTGATATGTTCCAAAGTTATGTTGATAAGGAAATTGTTGCACTGCTTTTACAATTATTATTATTATTATTGTGGTGGTGGTGGCGGCGGCGGCGGTTATCTACTTTTATCACTTTTTTGTCCCTGATATTTTTTAAAGTTATGTCGATGAGGAAATTGTTGCACTGCTTTTACAATGGCAATTATAATTATTATTATTATTATTATTATTATTACAGATGTCAGATGTTTGATTGTTTATGTAACAGCTCACAGCCTCTGTGCTCTGCCCTGCCTCACTTAGATGCTGTGATCTGAGGGAAGAATATCAATTGCACTGAGAATTCAACCTATGTATCCATATGCTTTTGTTTTATATAATATCTGAGTATGATTTGCAATGTATTCAGGAGTCAGCTTAAGAATGTTAATCACAATGGCATTCTTATGGTTTTGTTACATAAATTTGGTTTTAAATAGGAAATACGTAACTCAAAGCAACATGTAATGAAGGATTTGCAGTTCCTTGCTCTTACAGACATTAAAATGAAATCTCAACACCTAGTAAACCTTCAACCCTTTATTAGATGAATTAGTTTGCTACATATGCTGTTCTTCCTCTAATGTTAAATTTATATCCGTTTCACTGGAACGACAACTGAATATGTATGATTGTTGCAATATGAAATGGACTGGCCATCTACTCAAAGCTGAATGTTGGCAGCAACTACAGTCAAATCTGCCTGTGGTAAAGGATGGGGAGCACCCAAGCAAACTAACCAGTGAGGGGCTTACACTTGACTACTCTTTTTTATATAAAAAAAACACCATAGTTTTATTACAAAAATATTAATAATTTTGTAATATGAAATAGCTATAACTAGCTTAATTGTATTGTTCAAGATTAATGTAATATTAAATTAGAAAAAAGTCTTCTAGAAATACTTTGTTCATGTTTGTTGCACATGTAGAGTTAAGAGAACCTGTGTCATATGCAGCTAACAATTTAGAAATCAGCAGCAGTCTGTCCATTGCTCGCTCACTAGCAGTCACATGAACGTAGTTCAGCTGTGTAAATAGCAAACTTTAAACTGCTATAAATATTATAATATTTCAGACAGGAAAAAACAAAACCAGTTATATACTGGGCAATCAATAGTTGTTTTGTTTTTTATGGCTACAGTTTTGTTGAAGTAATGTGAATACTGTTATAAGAATTACAGACCATGGTCCTATCATTAAACGATACAATGTTGTTATGAAATTCAGAGGAGTTTAAAACAATTTAGAACTCTTAATAGCAGCACAATTCACAATTACGGGAATGTAATGAGGAAACTGGTTCTGTTGCTGATAACAAGAAATATGGAAAGTCATATTGTCACTATCGTTTGAAATAATTACTGTCGCACAGATATTGAGACAACTTGATATCACAGTTTCGTGTATCATATAAACCGAAACCAACTTTTAACCTCAAAGAAAGTGACAAGCGGACAGATTTGTGTTAGTAGAAATTCAAATTAATAATGACAATGGTTTTTGGACAAACAAAGCACACTTCTATGCAGTTAATACACAAAATTGCAGAACTTGGTTGGAAAATGAGTCTCAAATTTTAAGATAGATGAACTTACAAATGAGAATTCATTGCTGGTCCTATTTCTTTGAAAAAGACAACAAAGACCGACTGTATCATGATGAGAGCGTGCTACATGGTGCTTGTGTCATCAGCACTTTCCAATAAAGTGGTCACAGCTACCAACTTTTGGTTCTGGGGTTACCAGTTTTAATGACAGCAACTGAAGGATGCTATCTAGCATCTGCATGGAGTCACAGAAACAATTATGTACATTGAACAAGAGAATGCAGCACATCTTCCCAATGTTTTATGCTTGCCCTGTATATGACTTCTTTTGTTTTGTTTGTTTTTTCTCAAATATTATAATATTTAATGTGTTTTAAGTGAATTTCAAAAAGCTCTAAATTATTTAAACCCGTGCAGGATCGCCGAAACATTAATTAGACCCGGGTTGTCGGGTCTCCCGTATTTCATACACTGCCAGGAATTCTGGGTTTTAGAACTTGCTTGTTACAGTAAATTTTAAAATGAGTTGCACGTGGCAACTGATGTCCATCTTCTGGATGAATGTAAATCGAAGGATAAATGTTCACAATAGTTTCATACCATATTGTAAATAATTAAACCTATTATTGTTTTACATTAAAATAGTGTACCAAATATGTTTTAGTTCTATACGCATTTTCTGCTGAAATCAACAAAGTAAAAGTTCGATAGACCGTGTCGGGAAAACCATTCCCGAAATCTCCCTTATTTTCAGTTAGAAAACCTGACAACCCTAAATTTGACGCTGAAATTTATGCATTGTTCTACCGTCGCCTACGCTATTATATAATGGCGTAGGCTGCGGTTCTACACTCAATATCGAAGTTATTCACCTCCCATCTTGTATATATATACATACACACACACAGGTTTAGAGTTCATTCGCGGTTATAAATTCGTCTGCTAATAAATCCACAGTAACTTCTTCAAGAAAACAAGATGCCGGGAACAGCATTATAAGAACGCTGAAATAACAAAAGTAATTTTCCAAGTCTGCCCCTGGTTAGATATGAGGATAGTCTCAATCGTGAATCGAAAACTGGAGCAGTGTTCGTTATTCCTGTGGGTTTCTTACGTCAAACAAAATAAATTGCATTTTGTATCAAAACTTCGTACACTGACCGTGGATATTAAAGCCGTAACATTTTTCAATAATTAGGCGACAAAACAACAGAAATTCATTATTTATGTCTTGAAATTGTGTGTTGAAGTTGCTTTAACGTTTCCTTTGTTTTAACATTTGAAATAAAGGAAAACCTTTACAACTCCATTTGATGTATCTAAATAATAATTTTCGGTAAAGCTGTTTTGTCACGATATCTTGTAGTTTTATGAGGACCTGTTCCTAAGGCCGTCTACAATTTGACATAACCAACTTCCAATGCAGTAGCCCCGAGCTACAAGACTCTGCGGATACACAATCTTAAGTTAGGTTAGGAAACTTACAGGTTGGCTATAGTCCAACGAAACAGAACAATCTGTAACCATCCTGTATATTTCCACCGTTCTCACTAGTAATCTCGTGGCCTCCGTGGCGCAATCGGCTAGCGCGTTCGGCTGTTAACCGAAAGGTTGGTGGTTCGAGCCCACCCGGGGGCGATACTTTTGCAGTCGCTCTAAAACACTCGTATTCGACTTGCAGACCAAAATTTACTTGTTTTAATGGCCAACATTGGTCTGAGTTTATAAAACAGCTTACAAAAAATTTTCTGCGCAGTTATTTTCAGACAATCGCTTTTGTACTGGAATAGATTATTACTTGGCTCCAACAATGCTTTCTTACGTTCTCATGGCCTTATCTATCGTTTATTTGTGAATATTTCTCTCTAATTCAGAAAAACGTTTACACCGCTACATTATACATTTCGTTATAGATACAAAGAACAGAAAATGATTAACCTAATGTTGTTAACGTATAGATAAACCGTCAATATGACCATACAAGTTAAAGGGGGCGTCACAAATGGAACATAAGAGAGAGAGAGAGAGAGAGAGAGAGAGAGAGAGAGAGAGAGAGAGAGAGAGAGAGAGAGAGAGAGAGAGAATAGCGATAGTACAGATAAACCGTCAATATGACCATACAAGTTAAAGGGGGCGTCACAAATGGAACGAGAGAGAGAGACAGAGATTAGCGATAGTCAAATGTTTAACTTCTGAATTCACATATTATGCAATCGCGAGAAACAACTGAATATGTAGACCCTTAAAAAGAAAGACAAAGATTTCATTAACAAAGTACCTATATCTCGAAAATGCTTATGCTACAAAAATGTAATACAGTGAAAAAGTTTTGTATCAATAGTTTGCATACCTACCCACCATAGACAATAGAGGGTAGGGAAAGTAATGTGAATGCAGCACTCACCTGTTATCCTTGCGATTCCTGTTATGTTTTTGGCCACATAGGCGGCAGTGTGAGCGCCCAGACTGTGTCCGATAAGATGGAATCTGTTTGGTGAAGCTGCTTCGTTAGCAATCAAGTATCTGGCCAACCTAAGCAGTTAAAATTAATATAATTAATAGCATTATTCTCACCTTTACACAAGGTAGCTCATTCCACCCAACAATTCGATATAATACACGGAACTGCTTAATTCAACAACAAAATACTTTGGCATACATTTGCTGTTTTAACAAGATGTGCGGTAACTTTCCTTATGTGGTTTACCACTACATAAAATCATCGAGAATGAAGACGACTTCAGGATCTATTTCCAGAAAACATGAGATGTACATTTGATTTGTAATGCAAGTGTATTAAACCTCGGTCTCTTTAATGAAAATTGTTAGAGCCATTTTTTAAAAAAATAAAAAATTTCGAAAAATATGTGTATCGCATGTTTGGAACATACTGAACTTAAATATCAAGTTTGGTTTTTAACCAACTTTTACTTTTTGAGCTATGCTGTTCACAGACACACAGCCAGACATATTTCTGGGTTTAGAGGTACCTAAAATTTGTACTTCCTGTGAAATCTCGATATCTATTTTTGGCTGGAATACACTACCTTCTCTACCCGTAGTGCTAGAGCAGGTAACAAATTAGTCAGCCTAGGGAAATGTTGACACGCGCAAGTCCACAAGGTTGTATGGCATCCTGATGACGTTGCAGTGAGCGCCTTTAAACACGTCCGAGTGCGATCCCAACATGTGAGATTTAGGATGGACAAAACCCCACTGTCACATTCCATCGCCTGCGGTGGCACAAGTAGTAAGAGCGGATGTTAAACACTGCTGGCTAAGCGTGAGGATTGGATTGTGCAATTCCGCTGTTTCAACATTTTGTATCGGGCCACATTCTTCTAGTCCGAGTGCGATCCCAACATGTGAGATTTAGGATAGACAAAACCCCACTGTCACATTCCATCGCCTGCGGTGTCACAAGTAGTAAGAGCGGATGTTAAACACTGCTGGTTAAGCGTAAGGATTGGATTGTGCAATTCCGCTGTTTCAACATTTTGTATCGGGTTAAAGTCATGGGCCACATTCTTCTAGTCCGATAAACTGTGGTGTTGTCATCTGATATTGACTGAAAGTCAACTCCGGATCATGTCACCTCAGCGAGCGGACCCGATCCATTGGTCTTCAGTGCTTGACGAGCTCGTCATTTGAATAAAGCCAAAAACCACGTCAGACCACATTATACGAGGGTTATTTAGAAAGTAACAGAACGATTTGGCATAATTGAATACTAACGAAAAATATCAACACAAAACTTTATTTACAAAGTTACATTACCTTACTCTATTTTTCAACATTGCTATCAAGGTATTTATTGTCAAGTGGTACAGATGTTATACTCTTCCACCGCTAAACATCTGAGCCAAGATGTCACTTTGAAATCTTCATGGCTGGCAAATCTTTTCCATCCAAAAAGTCATGTACGGTGTCCAAAGTGAAACACCGGTTTTTCTGAATACTTGTATCAACATTTACTTTCAACTGCTCCATAACAAATGATGAACGTCCACTCCGGTCTTTATCGTACACACTGTTATGTTCTTCCTTGATTACTCGTAAACTCTGTGTCATTTCCTCACTGAAGACTCGTTCATTGCATTATCACTATACATGCGTTATTTGCCTATAAAATTCGATTGACTGAACATTTTGTGCATACAAAAAAAAAACAAAAAAAAACGAATAAATCCTTTGGCGGTAGAAAACTAAAACACCAGTAAGAAAAACTGGTACCACTTGAAATAAATATCTTGACAGGTTAGAGATTACGTTGAGAAATAGAGTAAGGTAGTGTAACTTTGCGAACAAAGTTTTGTGTTGATAGCTTTCGTTATTGTTTAGTTATAGCAAATCCTGTGTCACTTTGTGAATGGCCACCACGCCCATTGAACATGTGCAAGTTTCTGAGTCGGTGTGAGCAATGGAGCCTTGCAAGGTGACTCTCTCGCGGGAATGCATCTTCATCCCTGACGGGTTGGAAAGCAGTGAAACACGTATCTAAGTCAGGATCGTGGTCAGGTACCTGCTATCCGTGCCCACCACTCATAGAGTGCACATTCCGGATCGTGGTCATGTACCTGCTATCCGTGTCCACCACTCATAGAGTGCATAGTCCGGATCGTGGTCATGTACCTGCTATCCGTGCCCACCACTCATTGAGTGGACTGTCAGGATCGTGGTCATTTACATGCTATCCATGCCCACCACTCATAGAGTGGACAGTCAGGATCGTGTTCATGTACATGCTATCCGTGCCCACCACTCATTCACTGGACAGTCAGGATCGTGGTCATGTACCCGCTATCCGTGCCCACCGCTCATAGACTGGACAGTCAGGATCGTGGTCATGTACCCGCTATCCGAGCCCACCACTCACAGACTTAACAGTCAGGATCGTGGTCATGTACATACTATCCGTGCCCACCACTCATATAGTGGACAGTCATGATCGTGGTCATGTACCTGCTATCCGTGCCCACCACTCATAGAGTGGACATTCAGGATCGTGGTCATGTACCCGCTTTCCGTGCCCACCGCTCATACTCTGGACAGTCAGGATCGTGGTCATGTACCCGCTATCCGTGCCCACCACTCATAGAGTGGACAGTCAGCATCGTGGTCATGTACCTGCTATCCGTGCCCACCACTCATAGAGTGGAAAGTCAGGATCGTGGTCATGTATCCGCTATCCGTGCCCAACGCTCATACACTGGACAATCAGGATCGTGGTCATGTACCTGCTATCCGTGCCCACCGCTCATAGACTGGACAGTCTGGTTCGTGGTCATGTACCTGCTATCCGTGCCCACCGCTCATAGAATGGGCAGTCTGGTTCGTGGGCATGTATCTGCTATCCGTGCCCACCGCTCATACACTGGACAATCAGGATCGTGGTCATGTACCTGCTATCCGTGCCCACCGCTCATAGACTGGACAGTCTGGTTCGTGGTCATGTATCTGCTATCCGTGCCCACCGCTCATAGACTGGACAGTGTGGATCGTGGTCATGTACCTGCTATCCGTGCCCACCGCTCATAGACTGGACAGTCTGGATCGTGGTCAGGTATCTGCTATCCGTACCCACCGCTCATAGACTGGACAGCCTGGTTCGTGGTCATGTATCTGCTATCCGTGCCCACCGCTCATAGACTGGACAGTGTGGATCGTGGTCATGTACCTGCTATCCGTGCCCACCGCTCATAGACTGGACAGTCTGGATCGTGGTCATGTATCTGCTATCCGTGCCCACCGCTCATAGACTGGACAGCCTGGTTCGTGGTCATGTATCTGCTATCCGTGCCCACCGCTCATAGACTGGACAGTGTGGATCGTGGTCATGTACCTGCTATCCGTGCCCACCGCTCATAGACTGGACAGTGTGGATCGTGGTCATGTACCTGCTATCCGTGCCCACCGCTCATAGACTGGACAGTCAGGATCGTGGTCATGTATCTGCTATCCGTGCCCACCGCTCATACACTGGACAATCAGGATCGTGATCATGTACCTGCTATCCGTGCCCACCGCTCATAGACTGGACAGCCTGGTTCGTGGTCATGTATCTGCTATCCGTGCCCACCGCTCATAGACTGGACAGTGTGGTTCGTGGTCATGTACCTGCTATCCGTGCCCACCGCTCATAGACTGGACAGTCTGGATCGTGGTCATGTACCTGCTATCCGTGCTCACCGCTCATAGATTGGACAGTCAGGATCGTGGTCATGTACCTGCTATCCGTGCCCACCGCTCATACACTGGACAATCAGGATCGTGGTCATGTACCTGCTATCCGTGCCCACCGCTCATAGATTGGACAGTCAGGATCGTGGTCATGTACCTGCTATCCGTGCCCACCGCTCATACACTGGACAGTCAGGATCGTGGTCATGTACCTGCTATCCGTGCTCACCGCTCATACACTGGACAATCAGGATCGTGGTCATGTATTTGCTATCCGTGCCCACCGCTCATACACTGGACAATCAGGATCGTGGTCATGTATTTGCTATCCGTGCCCACCGCTCATAGATTGGACAATCAGGATCGTGGTCATGTACCTGCTATCCGTGCCCACCGCTCATAGACTGGACAGTGTGGATCGTGGTCATGTACCTGCTATCCGTGCCCACCGCTCATAGATTGGATAGTCAGGATCGTGGTCATGTACCTGCTATCCGTGCCCACCGCTCATACACTGGACAATCAGGATCGTGGTCATGTATTTGCTATCCGTGCCCACCGCTCATACACTGGACAATCAGGATCGTGGTCATGTACCTGCTATCCGTGCCCACCGCTCATAGATTGGATAGTCAGGATCGTGGTCATGTATCTGCTATCCGTGCCCATCGCTGGACAGTCGCTGTGGAAAAACACTATGTTCAAACACAGTGGTGCGTTAAACGAATGTATTCACTCATTGTATACGATGTTCCCTTACAGCAGTGCTTCTATTTTTATAGTGTATAACGCTCGCTTTAATATTTGTGGCACCGCAGGCGATGACACTGATGATACATGCAATGAAGATGGAGCACCAGTGGAATACGGTGTAGTGGGAAACCCGCTTTGTCCACCACGCGGTGTTGACATTACATTAGATGAGTTATAATAAATCCGATAACTATTGCCTATGATGACATAATGGCAATCAACATAAATGCCCACGTTACGTGACGGACTGAGACCCTTCAGTAGTCCACACTCGTTAGACAACAACAACACTACCATCGGCGGTAGCCTGAACTGGAACGGGCTCCAGATTACACCAGTGCCTGTAAATGCGTTGAGCAGTCCGGTGTGAAAACAAATTCAGCAACTCCATGGCCATGACCAAACATAGTGTCTCTTTTTGTCAGTCTATCACATCCTTACATTTATTCATGACTACTGCAATATGCGCTTGAATGTGTCAGTGATGACTGCTGCCCAGGTAGAGCCTCGAGCCAACTCTAAACAGTAAACATCGAAGATGATGATTATGTCCTAAAAAGTTAAAATTTTTATCAATATATATCTTCGTATTTGATATTTTTATTCCTATAAGACTACACGGTCTGGCACCGGGATATGACGTTTTTTATGGCCTGTTTGTGGGATACTCAGGACGAAATAAAAGAAAGCAAACCGCAGTTTGTAAGTGACAGTCCTGCAACCTCGTACCACAAAGCAGAATCATTTTGTCGGAGCAGAATGGTGATAGGAGGCTTGTTGCAATACACCCTCAATAGGAAGTAATCAGATGCTGTCAAGTCGGGAGATTTCGGCGGCCAGGAAATGTCTCCAAATCTTGAAATTAAGCGTCCTGGAAACATGTTTCGCAAAACTTCGAGCAGTGTGCGCTGTGCCGCCATCTTGCTCACCGAAATTAATTTCATCAGCAATTTCCAACATTGCAGAACAAATTGGACTTTGTTGCACAGTTTCTCTTTTGCATTACCAACATATTTATCAGAAACATTGCCACAATTGTTACATTTGCTTTAGAATAGTGTTTCGGAACGGAATTCTAAGCTTCGCGATATTGAAATTCATTATTAAATATTCTCTGATCGATTTCAACTCAAAATAGCTTCTTACTGTGAACACACGTTCTGCTGCAGGCAGATATGCAGATTGTCTTTCACAACAGTAAGAAAAAAAGTTGGATCACATTACCAACATTGGTACAGCAACGAGCGCATATCACACTGCCGGGCCCTGAGGTAAAGTGAATGTGTTACAATGACCTTATAAATGGTAGCGCAACAATGTGCTCCAGAGGTTGACAATACGTACCTGATGATCTCGGCAGCGACCACTCGGATGTTGGCACACACTTGGTTATACTCGACAAGACCAGCGCCACGACCCCAGTCCACGAGGATCACGTTCCCGTCAACCTACAACACAAAACGATACACTTCATATACTACAACGTCTGAGAAATACCCGGGCGGTTTAGAATGATTGTATTGTTAAGACAAATTGGTGTTACCATCGTGTACTGTCATTTTTTACGCGTAGCCAAATAAACCTGCTAGTGGATTTGACAAACATTTCATGTGTTTTCACTAAAATAGTAAAAGTTCAGTATCCTTCAGTTATATGACACAACTTATATTGGATGCTGTTTATGGAAAAAAGAGTTAGATATTGGTTGTACATCCGTATTTGATAAGGAGTGCCCAGGACGCCCGGCAGATGAGTCCACGATATGACTCCCGGTAATTTGGATGTGTATTGTTCAGGCCGCGCCATGGCCGAGTGGTTAGACCACTTGCCTCTCACCTAGAGGGCTGGGGTTCGATACCAAGCGACCGCATGTGAGATTTGTAGTGGACAAAGCGGCGCTGGGGCGGGGTTTCTCCGGGTACTCCGGTTTCCCCCGCCATTGCATTCCACAGGTGCTCCATCATCATTCATGTATCATCAGTGTTACCGCCTGCGGTGCCATAAGTAGTTAAAGCGGGCGTTAAATACTACCTACACACACACACACACACACACACACACGTGTATTGTGCACATGGAACAACAAGCGAGTGCGACTTCTTACAGCGAAATTCGAAGGACTTTTAGTTTTGAGTTTTCACCATCGATGAACACAATGTAATTGATGTGTTATTTATGGCCGATCTTTATCTGTTACGGTTCTCAGCATCCCGTTCTTTACTAGGTGTGAGAGACTGTTTAATTTTGTTCATAGACCTCTTTATCAGGCTTGAGGTTCTTTAACTGCTGTGGTTCTCAGCATCCCATTCTATACAGGATGTGAGAGACTGTTTAATTTTGTTCAGAGGCCTCTTTATCAGGCTTGAGGTTCTTTAACTGCTGTGGTTCTCACCGTCCCATTCTATGCTGGGTGTGAAAGATCACTTAATTTTGTTTAGAGGCCGCACTATCGGGCTTCAGGTTCTTTTAATGCTGTGGTTCTCAATGTCCCATTCTATAATGGGTGTGAAAGACCATTTAATATTGGTAAGAGGCCTCTCTATCAGGATTGAGGTTCTTTAACTGCTGTGGTTCTCATTGTCACAATCTATACTGGGTGTGAAAGACTACTTAATTTTGCTCAAAGGCCTCTCTATCAGGTTTGAGGTTCTTTAACTACCGTGGTTCTCAGTGCTTCATTCTATACTGGGTGTGAAAGACCACATAATTTTACTCAGAGGCGTCTCTATCAGGCTTGAGGTTCTTTAACTGCTGTGGTTCTCATTGTCCCAATCTATACTTGGTGTGAAAGACCACTTAATTTTGCTCAAAGGCCTCTCTATCAGGCTTGAGGTTCTTTAACTGCTGTGGTTCTCATTGTCCCATTCTATACTGGGTGTGAAATACCACTTAATTCTGTTCAGAGGCATCTCTATTAGGCTTGAGGTTCTTTAACTGCTGTGGTTCTAACAGTCCCATTCTATTCTATACTGGGTGTGAAAGACCACTTACTTTTGTTCAGAGGCCTCTTTATTAGGCTTGAGGTTCTTTAACTGTTGTGGTTCACAGTGCCTCATTCTATATTGGGTGTGAAAGACCACTTAATTTTGCTCAAAGGCCTCTCTATCAGGTTTCAGGTTATTTAACTGCTGTGGTTCTCAGTGCCTCATTCTATACTGGGTGTAAAAGACCTCTTAATTTTGTTCCGAGACCTCTCTATCAGGCTTGAGGTTCTTTAACTGCTGTGGTTCTCAGTGTCCCATTCTATACTGGGTGTGAAAGATCACTTAATTTTGTCAGAGGCCTCCCTATGAGGCTTGAAGTTCTTAAACTGCTGTGGTTCTCAGCGTCATGTTCTACACTGGATGTAAATGGCCAATTAATTTTGTTCAGAAGTCTCTTTATCAGGCTTGAGGTTCTTTAACTACTGTGGTTCTGAGCGTGCCGTTCTATACTGGGTGTGAAAGACCACTTAATTTTGTACAGAGGCCTCGCTATCAGGCTTGAGGTTCTTAAACTGCTGTGGTTCTCAGCGATGCGTTCTACACTGGATGTGAATGGCCACTTAATTTTGTTCAGAGGTCTCATTATCAGGCTTGAGGTTCTTTAACTACTGTGGTTCCCAGCGTGTCATTCTATACTGGGTGTGAAAGATCACTTTATTTTGTTCAGAGGCCACTGTATCAGGCTTGAGGTTCTTAAACTGCTGTGGTTCTCAGCGTCCCGCTCTACACTGGATGTGAATGGCCACTTAATTTTGTTCAGAGGTCTCTTTATCAGGCTTGAGGTCCTTTAACTACTGTGGTTCTCAGCCTGCCGTTCTACACTGGATGTGAAAGATCACTTAATTTTGTTCAGAGACCTGTCTATCAGGCTTGAGGTTCTTTAACTGATGTGGTTCTGAGCGTGCCGTTCTATACTGGGTGTGAAAGATCAATTAATTTTGTTCAGAGACCACTCTATCAGGCTCGAGGTTCTTTAACTGCTGTGGTTCTCAGTGTCCCACTCTAAATGGGGAGTGAAAGATAGTTTAATTTTGACCAGAGGCCTCTGAATCAAGCATGAGGTTGTTAAACTGCTGTGGTTGACAGCGTCGCGTTCTACACTTGATGTGAATATCCACTTAATTTTGTTCAGAGATCTCTATATCAGGCTTGAGGTTCTTTAAAAAATGTGGTTCTCAGCGTTCATCCTATACTGGGTGTGAAAAATCCCTTCATTTTTTTCAGAGGCCACTCTATCAGGCTTGAGGTTCTTAAACAGCTGTGGTTCTCAACGTCCCGTTCTACACTGGATGCGAATGGCCACTTAATTTTGTTCAGAGGTCTCTTTATCAGGCTTGAGGTTCTTTAACTACTGTGGTTCTCAGCGTGTCGTTGTACACTGGATGTCAGAGATCACTTAATTTTGTTAAGAGATCTGTTTATCAGGCTTGAGGTTCTTTAACTGCTGTGGTTCTCAGCGTCCCATTTTATACTGGGTGTTAAAGATCACTTAAATTTGTTCAGAGGTCTCTTAATCAGGCTTGAGGTTCTTTAACTTCTTTGGTTGTCAGCGTGCCTTCCTACACTGGATGTGAATGGCCACTTAATTTTGTTCAGCGGTCTCTGTATCAGGCTTGAGGTTCTTTAACTGCTGTGGTTCTCAGTGTCTCATTCTATACTGGGTGTGAATGATCACTTAATTTTGTTCACAGGCCTCTCTATCAGGCTTGGGGTTCATTAGTTGCTGTGGTTCTCAGTGTCCCATTCTATACTGGGTGTGAATGATCACTTAATTTTGTTCAGAGGCCACTCTATCAGGCTTGAGGTTCTTAAACTGCTGTGGTTCTCAACGTCCCGTTCTGAACTGGATGTGAATGGCCACTTAATTTAGTTCAGGGTCTCTTTATCAGGCTTGAGGTTCTTTAACTACTGTGTTTCTCAGAGTTCCATTCTATCTGGGTGTGAAAGATCACTTAATTTTGTTCAGAGGTCTCTTTATCAGGCTTGAGGTTCTTTAACTATTGTGGTTCTCAGCGTGCCGTCCTACAGTGGTTGTGAATGTCCACTTAATTTTGTTCAGAGGTATCTTTATCAGGCTTGACGTTCTTTAACTACTGTGGTTCTCAGTGTCCCATTCTATTCTGGGTGTGAAGGATCACATAATTTTGTTCCGAGGCCTCTCTATCAGGCTTGAGGTCCTTTAACTGCTGTGGTTCTCAGTGTCCCATTCTATTCTGGGTGTGAAAGATCACATAATTTTGTTCAGAGGTGTCTTTATCAGGCTTGAGGTTCTTTAACTACTGTGTTTCTCAGGGTTCCATTATATCTGGGTGTGAAAGATCACTTAATTTTGTTCAGGGGTCTCCTTATCAGGCTTGAGGTTCTTTAACTACTGTGGTTCTCAGTGTCCCATTCTATTCTGGGTGTGAAGGATCACATAATTTTGTTCCGAGACCTCTCTATCAGGCTTGAGGTCCTTTAACTGCTGTGGTTCTCAGTGTCCCATTCTATTCTGGGTGTGAAAGATCACATAATTTTGTTCAGAGGTGTCTTTATCAGGCTTGAGGTTCTTTAACTACTGTGTTTCTCAGGGTTCCATTCTATCTGGGTGTGAAAGATCACTTAATTTTGTTCAGAGGTCCCCTTATCAGGCTTGAGGTTCTTTAACTATTGTGGTTCTCAGCGTGCCATCCTACATAGGTTGTGAATGGCCACTTAATTTTGTTCAGAGGTATCTTTATCAGGCTTGAAGTTCTTTAACTACTGTGGTTCTCAGCGTGCCATTCTATACTGGATGTGAATGGCCACTTAATTTTGTTCAGAAGTCTCTTTATCAGGCTTGAGGTGCTATAACTACTGTGGTTCTCAGCGTGCCATTCTATACTGGGTGTGAATGGCCACTTAATTTTGTTCGAATGTCTCTTTATCAGGCTTGAGGTTCTTTAACTACTAACGTTCTCAGCGTCCCATGCTATCCGGGTGTGAAAGATCCCTTAATTTTGTTCAGAGGTCTCTTAATTAGGCTTGAGGTTCTCTAACTTCTTTGGTTCTCAGCATGCCGATCTACACTGGATGTGAATGGCCACATAATTTTCTTCAGAGCTCTCTTTATCAGGATTGAGGTTCTTTAACTACTATGGTTCTCAGCGTGCCTCTCTACACTGGATGTAAATGGCCACTTACTTTTGTTCAGAGGATTCTTTATCAGGCTTGAGGTACTTTGTCTGCTTTGGTTCTCAGCGTCCCATTCTATACTGGGTGCGAAAGGTCACTTAATTTTGTTCAGAGACCTCTCTATCAGGCTTGAGGTTCTTTAACTGCTGTGGTTCTCAGTATCCCATTCTATACTGGGTGTGAAAGATCACTTAATTTTGTTCAGAGACCTTTCTATCAGGCTTGAAGTTCTTTAGCTGATGTGGTTCTCAGCGTCCCATTCTATACTGGGAGTGAAGGATCACTTAATTTTGTTCAGGGACCTCTCTATCAGGCTTGCAGTTCTTTAACTGCTGTGGTTCTCAGCTTCCCATTAGAAATATTTTATATTCTAATAAATAAATATAAAATAATTAATATTTCCCAAATTAAATTTGTTTATTAAAAAACTTGAAATCCTTAAAAACAATAAACATTTTATTGACCGTTTATTAAAAAGTGATCTATAAATTTATTTATTATAAGTGATTGAATTATTGGGTGTGAAGGATCACTTAGTTTTGTTCAGAGACCTCTCTATCAGGCTTGAGGATCTTTAACTGCTGTGGTTCTCAGTGTCAATTTCTATACTGGGTATGAAAGATCACTTAATTTTGTTCAGAGGCCTCTCTATCACGCTTGAGGTTCTTTAGTTGCTTTGGTTCTCATTGTCCCAATCTATACTGGGTGTGAATGATCACTTAATCTTGTTCAGAGGTCTCTCTATTAGACTTGAGGTTCTTAAACTGCTGTGGTTCTCAGCGTCCTGCTCTACACTGGATGTGAATGGCCACTTAATTTTGTTAAGAGGTCTCTTTATCAGGGTTGAGGTTCTTTAACTTCTTTGGTTCTCAGCGTGCCGTTCTATACTGGATGTGAATGGCCACATAATTTTGTTCAGAGGTCTCTTTATCAGGCTTGAGGTTCTTTAACTACTGTGGTTTTCAGCGCGCCGTTCTACACTGGATGTGAATGGCCACTTAATTTTTTTCAGAGGTCTCTTTACAGGCTTGAGGTCCTTTAAATACTATGGTTCTCAGCGTGATGTTCTACACTGGATGTGAATGGCCACGCTATTTTGTTCAGAGGTCTCTTTATCAGGCTTGAGGTACTTTAACTGCTTTGGTTCTCAGCGTCCCATTCTATACTGGGTGTGAAAGATCACGTAATTTTGTTCAGAGACCTTTCTATCAGGCTTGAAGCTCGTTAGCTGATGTGGTTCTCAGCGTCCCATTCTATACTGGGAGTGAAGGATCACTTGATTTTGTTCAGGGACCTCTCTATCAGGCTTGAGGCTCTTTATCTGCTGTGGTTCTTAGCTTTCCATTAGAAATATTTTATATTCTAATAAATAAATAAAAAATAATTAATATTTCCCAAATTAATTTCGTTTATAAAAAAAATAGATATCCATAAAAACGATAAACATTTTATTGATCGTCAATTACACAGCGATCTATAAATTTATTTATTTTAAGTAATAGAATTATTGGGTGTGAAGGATCACTTAATTTTGTTCAGAGACCTCTCTATCAGGCTTGAGGTCCTTTAACTGGTGTGGTTCTCCGTGTCCCATTCTATACTGGGTGTGAAAGATCACTTAATTTTGTTCAGAGGCCTCTCTATCAGGCTTGAGGTTCTTTAGTTGCTTTGGTTCTCATTGTCCCAATCTATACTGGGTGTGAATGATCACTTAATCTTGTTCAGAGGCCTCTCTATTAGGCTTGGGGTTCTTAAACTGCTGTGGTTCTCAGCGTCACGTTCTACACCGGACGTGAATGGCCACTTAATTTTGTTCTGAGGTCTCTTAATCAGGATTGAGGTTCTTTAACTACTGTGGTTCTCAGCGTGCCATTCTATACTGGGTGTGAAAGATCACCTGATTTTGTTCAGAGGTCTCTTTATCTGGCTTGAGGTTCTTTAGCTACTGTGTTTCTCAGCGTGCCGTTCTACATTGGATGTGAAAGATCACTTAATTTTGTTCAGATACCACTCTATCAGGATTCAGGTTATTTAACTGCTGTGGTTCTCAGTGACCCATTCTGTACTGGGTGTGAAAGATCAATTAATTTTCTTCAGAGACCTCTCTATCAGGCTTGAGGTTCTTTAACTGATGTGGTTCTCAGCTTCCCATTCTATACTGGGAGTGAAGGATTACTTAATTTTGTTCAGGGACCTCTCTATCAGGCTTGAGGTTCTTTAACTGCTGTGGTTCTCAGCGTGCCGTTCTATACTGGGTATGAAAGACCACTTAATTTTGTTCAGAGGCCTCTCTATCAGGCTTGAGGTTCTTAAACTGCCGTGGTTCTCAGCGTCACGTTCAACACTGGATGTGAATGGCCACTTAATTTTGTTCAGAGGTCTCTTTATCAGGCTTGAGGTTCTTTAACTACTGTGATTCTCAGCTTCCCATTCTATACTGGGTGTGAAAGATCACATAATTTTGTTCAGAGACCTCTCTATCAGGCTTGAGGTTCTTTAACTGCTGTGGTTCTCAGTGTCGCATTCTATACTAGGTGTGAAAGATCACTTAATTTTGTTCCGAGACCTCTCTATCAGGCTTGAGGTTCTTTATCTGCTGTGGTTCTCAACGTGCCGTTCTCTACTGGGTGTGAAAGACCACTTAATTTTTTTCAGAGGCCTCTCTAAGAGGCTTGAGGTTCTTTAATTGCTGTGGTTCTCAGCTTCCCATTCTATACTGGGTGTGAATGATCACTTAATTTTGTTCAGAGGTCTCTTTATCAGGCTCAAGATTCTTTAACTACTGTGGTTCTCAACGTGCTTATCTACACTGGATGTGAAAGAACACTTAATTTTGTTCAGAGGTCTCTTTATTAGGCTTGAGGTTCTTTAACTACTGTGGTTCTCAGCGTGCCGTTCTAAACTGGATCTGAATGGCCACTTAATTTTTTTCAGAGGTCTCTTTATCAGAATTGAGGTTCTTTAACTGCTGTGGTTCTCTGCGTCCCATTCTATACTGGGTGTAAAAGACCACAATTTTGTTCAGAGGTATCTTTATCAGGCCTGAGGTTCTTTAACTGCTGTGCTTCTCAGCTTCCTATATTATACTGGGTGTGAAAGATCACTTAATTAATTTTGTTCTGAGACCTCTTTATAAGGCTTGAGGTTCTTTAACTGCTATGGTTCTCAGTGTCCCATTCTATACTGGGTTTGAAAGATCACTTAATTTTGTCCAGAGACCTCTCTATCAGGCTTGAGGTTCTTTAACTGCTGTGGTTCTCAGGGTGCCGTTCTATACTGGGTGTGAAAGACCACTGAATTTTGTTCAGAGGCCTCTCTATTAGGCTTGAGGTTCTTTAACTACTGTGGTTCTCAGTGCCTCATTCTATACTGGGTGTGAAAGACCACTTAGTTTTACTCAAAGGCCTCTCTATCAGGCTTGAGGTTCTTGAACTGCTGTGGTTCTCAGCGCACCGTTTTATACCGGGTGTGAAAGACCTCTTAGTTTTGTTTAGAGGCCTCTCTGTCAGGCTTGAGGTTCTTTAACTACTGTGGTTCTTGGTGTCCCATTCTATACTGGGTGTGAAAGATCACTAAATTTTGTACATAGAGCTCTCTATCAGGCATGAGGTTCTTTAGCTGATGTGGTTCTCAGTGCCTCATTCTATTCTGGGTGTGAAAGACCACTTAGTTTTACTCAAAGGCCTCTCTATCAGGCTTGAGGTTCTTTAACTGCTATGGTTCTCAGTGTCCCATTGTATACTGGGTGTGAAAGATCACTTAATTTTGTTCCGAGACCTCTCTATCAGGCTTGAGGTTCTTTAGCTGATGTGGTTCTTAGCGTCCCATTCTATACTGGGAGTGAAAGATCACTTAATTTTGTCCAGAGACCTCTCTATCAGGCTTGAGGTTCTTTAACTGATGTGGTTCTCAGCTTCCCATTCTATACTGGGAGTGAAAGATTACTTAATTTTGTTCAGGGACCTCTCTATCAGGCTTGAGGATCTTTAACTACTGTGGTTCTCAGCGTGCCGTTCTATACTGGGTATGAAAGACCACTTAATTTTGTTCAAAGGCCTCTCTATCAGGCTTGAGGTTCTTAAACTGCCGTGGTTCTCAGCGTCGCGTTCTACACTGGATGTGAATGGCCACTTAATTTTGCTCAGAGGTCTCTTTTACAGGCTTGAGGTTCTTTAGCTACTGTGGTTCTCAGCTTCCCATTGTATACTGGGTGTGAAAGATCACATAATTTTGTTCAGAGACCTCTCTATCAGGCTTGAGGTTCTTTAACCGCTGTGGTTCTCAGTGTCCCATTCTATACTGGGTGTGAAAGATCACTTAATTTTGTTCTGAGACCTCTCTATCAGGCTTGAGGTTCTTTAACTGCTGTGGTTCTCAGCGTGCAGTTCTATACTGGGTGTTTTTTTTTTTTTGGTAGTGTTTTACGCCCGCTTTAACTACTAATGGCACCGCAGGCGGTTATACTGGGTGTGAAAGACCACTTAATTTTGTTCAGAGGCCTTTCTATTAGGCTTGAGGTTCTTTAACTGCTGTGGTTCTCAGCTTCCCATTCTATACTGGGTGTGATTGATCACTTAATTTTGTTAAGAGGTCTCTTTATCAGGCTCAAGGTTCTTTAACTACTGTGGTTCTCAACGTGCTTATCTACACTGGATGTGAGAGAACACTCAATTTTGTTCAGAGGTCTCTTTATCAGGCTTTAGGTTCTTTAACTGCTGTGGTTCTCTGCGTCCCATTCTATACTGGATGTGAAAGACCACAATTTTGTTCAGAGGTCTCTTTATCAGGCTTGAGGTTCTTTAACTGCTGTGGTTCTCAGCTTCCTATTGTATACTGGGTGTGAAAGATCACTTAATTTTGTTCCGAGACCTGTCAATCATGCTTGAGGTTCTTTAACTGCTGTGGTTTGTAGTGTCCCATTCTATACTGGGTGTGAAAGATCACTTAATTTTGTCCAGAGACCTCTCTATCAGGCTTAGGTTCTTTAACTGCTGTGGTTCTCAGCGTGCCGTTCTATACTGGGTGCGAAAGACCACTTAATTTTGTTCAGAGGCCTCTCTATTAGGCTTGAGGTTCTTTAACTGCTGTGGTTCTCAGTGCCTCATTCTATACTGGGTGTGAAAGACTACTTAATTTTGCTCAAAGGCCTCTCTATCAGGTTTGAGGTTCTTTTACTGCTGTGGTTCTCAGTGCCTCATTCTATTCTGGGTGTGAAAGACCACTTAATTTTGTTCGAAGGTCTCTTTATCAGGCTTTAGGTTCTTTAACTACTAAGGCTCTCAGCGTCCCATTCTATCTGGGTGCGAAAGATCCCTTAATTTTGTTCATAGGTCTCTTTATCAGGCATGAGGTACTTTAGCTACTGTGGTTCTCAGCGTGCCGATCTACCCTGGATGTGAATGGCAACATAATGTTTTTCAGAGGTCTCTTTATCAGGCTTGAGGTTCTTTAACTAGTTTGGTTCTCAGTGTCCCATTCTATACTGGGTGTTAAAGGTCACTTAATTTTGTTCAGAGGTCTCTATATTAGGCTTGAGGTTCTTTAACTTCTTTGGTTCTCAGCGTGCCGTTCTACACTGGATGTGAATGGCCACATAATTTTGTTCAGAGGTCTCTTTATCAGGCTTGAGGTTCTTTAACTACTGTTGTTCTCTGCGCGCAGTTCTACACTGGATGTGAAAGAACACTTAATTTTCTTCAGAGGTCTCTTTATCAGGACTGAGGTTCTTTAACTACTGTGGTTCTCAGCGTGCCGTTCTACACTGGATGTGAATGGCCACTTAATTTTTTTCAGAGGTCTCTTTATCAGGCTTGAGGTCCTTTAACTACTATGGTTCTCAGCGTGATGTTCTACACTGGATGTGAGTGGCCACGCTATTTTGTTAAGAGGTCTCTTTGTCAGGCTTGAGGTACTTTAACTGCTTTGGTTCTCAGCGTCCCATTCTATACTGGGTGTGAAAGGTCACTTAATTTTTTTCAGAGACCTCTCTATCAGGCTTGAGGTTCTTTAAGTGCTGTGGTTCTCAGTATCCCATTCTATACTGGGTGTGATAGATCACTTAATTTTGCTCAAAGGCCTTTCTATCAGGTTTGAGGTTCTTTAACTGCTGTGGTTCTCAGTGCCTCATTCTATACTGGGTGCGAAAGACCACTTAGTTTTACTCAAAGGCCTCTCCATCAGGCTTGAGGTTCTTGAACTGCTGTGGTTCTCAGCGCATCGTTTTATACTGGGTGTGAAAGACCTCTTAGTTTTGTTTAGAGGCCTCTCTGTCAGGCTTGAGGTTCTTTAACTACTGTGGTTCTCAGTGCCTCATTCTATACTGGGTATGAAAGATCACTAAATTTTGTACAGAGAGCTCTCTGTCAGGCTTGAGGTTCTTTAACTACTGTGGTTCTCAGTGCCTCATTCTATACTGGGTATGAAAGATCACTAAATTTTGTACAGAGAGCTCTCTATCAGGCATGAGGTTCTTTAACTGCTGTGGTTCTCAGCGTCCCATTAGAAATATTTTATATTCTTATAATTAAATAAAAAATAATTAATATTTCCCGAATTAAATTCGTTTATTAAAAAATTAGATATCCTTAAAAACAATAAACATTTTATTGACTGTCTATTACATATCAATCTATAAATTTATTTATTATAAGTGATAGAATTATTGGGTATGAAGGATCGATTAACTTTGTTCAGATACCTCTGTATCAGGCTTGAGGTTCTTTAAAAGCTGTGGTTCTCAGTGTCCCATTCTATACTGGGTGTGAAATATCACTTAATTTAGTTCAGAGGCCCCTCAATCTGGCTTGAGGTTCTTAAACTGCTGTGGTTCTCAGCGTCCTGTTCTACGCTGGATGTGAAGGAACACTTTATTTTGTTCAGATGTCTCTTTATTAGGCTTCAGGTTCTTAAACTGCTGTGGTTCTCAGCGTCCCGTTCTACACTGGATGTGAAATAACACTTAATTTTATTCAGAGGCGTCTCTATCAGCCTTGAGGTTCTTGAACTGCTGTGGTTCTCAGCGTCCCGTTCTATACTGGATGTGAATGGCCACTTAATTTTGTTCTGAGGTCTCTTTATTAGGCTTGAGGTTTTTAAACTGCTGTGGTTCTCAGCGTCCCGTTCTACAGTGGATGTGAATGGCCACTTAATTTTGTTCAGAGGTTTCTTTATCAGGCTTGAGGTTCTTTAACCTCTGTGGTTCTCAGCGTCCCGTTCTACACTGGATGTGAAATAACACTTAATTTTGTTCAGAGGCCTCTCTATCAGCCTTGAGGTTCTTGAACTGCTGTGGTTCTCAGCGTCGCGTTCTACACTGGATGTGAATGGCCACTTAATTTTGCTCAGAGGTCTCTTTTACAGGCTTGAGGTTCTTTAGCTACTGTGGTTCTCAGCTTCCCATTGTATACTGGGTGTGAAAGATCACATAATTTTGTTCAGAGACCTCTCTATCAGGCTTGAGGTTCTTTAACCGCTGTGGTTCTCAGTGTCCCATTCTATACTGGGTGTGAAAGATCACTTAATTTTGTTCTGAGACCTCTCTATCAGGCTTGAGGTTCTTTAACTGCTGTGGTTCTCAGCGTGCAGTTCTATACTGGGTGTTTTTTTTTTTTTGGTAGTGTTTTACGCCCGCTTTAACTACTAATGGCACCGCAGGCGGTTATACTGGGTGTGAAAGACCACTTAATTTTGTTCAGAGGCCTTTCTATTAGGCTTGAGGTTCTTTAACTGCTGTGGTTCTCAGCTTCCCATTCTATACTGGGTGTGATTGATCACTTAATTTTGTTAAGAGGTCTCTTTATCAGGCTCAAGGTTCTTTAACTACTGTGGTTCTCAACGTGCTTATCTACACTGGATGTGAGAGAACACTCAATTTTGTTCAGAGGTCTCTTTATCAGGCTTTAGGTTCTTTAACTGCTGTGGTTCTCTGCGTCCCATTCTATACTGGATGTGAAAGACCACAATTTTGTTCAGAGGTCTCTTTATCAGGCTTGAGGTTCTTTAACTGCTGTGGTTCTCAGCTTCCTATTGTATACTGGGTGTGAAAGATCACTTAATTTTGTTCCGAGACCTGTCAATCATGCTTGAGGTTCTTTAACTGCTGTGGTTTGTAGTGTCCCATTCTATACTGGGTGTGAAAGATCACTTAATTTTGTCCAGAGACCTCTCTATCAGGCTTAGGTTCTTTAACTGCTGTGGTTCTCAGCGTGCCGTTCTATACTGGGTGCGAAAGACCACTTAATTTTGTTCAGAGGCCTCTCTATTAGGCTTGAGGTTCTTTAACTGCTGTGGTTCTCAGTGCCTCATTCTATACTGGGTGTGAAAGACTACTTAATTTTGCTCAAAGGCCTCTCTATCAGGTTTGAGGTTCTTTTACTGCTGTGGTTCTCAGTGCCTCATTCTATTCTGGGTGTGAAAGACCACTTAATTTTGTTCGAAGGTCTCTTTATCAGGCTTTAGGTTCTTTAACTACTAAGGCTCTCAGCGTCCCATTCTATCTGGGTGCGAAAGATCCCTTAATTTTGTTCATAGGTCTCTTTATCAGGCATGAGGTACTTTAGCTACTGTGGTTCTCAGCGTGCCGATCTACCCTGGATGTGAATGGCAACATAATGTTTTTCAGAGGTCTCTTTATCAGGCTTGAGGTTCTTTAACTAGTTTGGTTCTCAGTGTCCCATTCTATACTGGGTGTTAAAGGTCACTTAATTTTGTTCAGAGGTCTCTATATTAGGCTTGAGGTTCTTTAACTTCTTTGGTTCTCAGCGTGCCGTTCTACACTGGATGTGAATGGCCACATAATTTTGTTCAGAGGTCTCTTTATCAGGCTTGAGGTTCTTTAACTACTGTTGTTCTCTGCGCGCAGTTCTACACTGGATGTGAAAGAACACTTAATTTTCTTCAGAGGTCTCTTTATCAGGACTGAGGTTCTTTAACTACTGTGGTTCTCAGCGTGCCGTTCTACACTGGATGTGAATGGCCACTTAATTTTTTTCAGAGGTCTCTTTATCAGGCTTGAGGTCCTTTAACTACTATGGTTCTCAGCGTGATGTTCTACACTGGATGTGAGTGGCCACGCTATTTTGTTAAGAGGTCTCTTTGTCAGGCTTGAGGTACTTTAACTGCTTTGGTTCTCAGCGTCCCATTCTATACTGGGTGTGAAAGGTCACTTAATTTTTTTCAGAGACCTCTCTATCAGGCTTGAGGTTCTTTAAGTGCTGTGGTTCTCAGTATCCCATTCTATACTGGGTGTGATAGATCACTTAATTTTGCTCAAAGGCCTTTCTATCAGGTTTGAGGTTCTTTAACTGCTGTGGTTCTCAGTGCCTCATTCTATACTGGGTGCGAAAGACCACTTAGTTTTACTCAAAGGCCTCTCCATCAGGCTTGAGGTTCTTGAACTGCTGTGGTTCTCAGCGCATCGTTTTATACTGGGTGTGAAAGACCTCTTAGTTTTGTTTAGAGGCCTCTCTGTCAGGCTTGAGGTTCTTTAACTACTGTGGTTCTCAGTGCCTCATTCTATACTGGGTATGAAAGATCACTAAATTTTGTACAGAGAGCTCTCTGTCAGGCTTGAGGTTCTTTAACTACTGTGGTTCTCAGTGCCTCATTCTATACTGGGTATGAAAGATCACTAAATTTTGTACAGAGAGCTCTCTATCAGGCATGAGGTTCTTTAACTGCTGTGGTTCTCAGCGTCCCATTAGAAATATTTTATATTCTTATAATTAAATAAAAAATAATTAATATTTCCCGAATTAAATTCGTTTATTAAAAAATTAGATATCCTTAAAAACAATAAACATTTTATTGACTGTCTATTACATATCAATCTATAAATTTATTTATTATAAGTGATAGAATTATTGGGTATGAAGGATCGATTAACTTTGTTCAGATACCTCTGTATCAGGCTTGAGGTTCTTTAAAAGCTGTGGTTCTCAGTGTCCCATTCTATACTGGGTGTGAAATATCACTTAATTTAGTTCAGAGGCCCCTCAATCTGGCTTGAGGTTCTTAAACTGCTGTGGTTCTCAGCGTCCTGTTCTACGCTGGATGTGAAGGAACACTTTATTTTGTTCAGATGTCTCTTTATTAGGCTTCAGGTTCTTAAACTGCTGTGGTTCTCAGCGTCCCGTTCTACACTGGATGTGAAATAACACTTAATTTTATTCAGAGGCGTCTCTATCAGCCTTGAGGTTCTTGAACTGCTGTGGTTCTCAGCGTCCCGTTCTATACTGGATGTGAATGGCCACTTAATTTTGTTCTGAGGTCTCTTTATTAGGCTTGAGGTTTTTAAACTGCTGTGGTTCTCAGCGTCCCGTTCTACAGTGGATGTGAATGGCCACTTAATTTTGTTCAGAGGTTTCTTTATCAGGCTTGAGGTTCTTTAACCTCTGTGGTTCTCAGCGTCCCGTTCTACACTGGATGTGAAATAACACTTAATTTTGTTCAGAGGCCTCTCTATCAGCCTTGAGGTTCTTGAACTGCTGTGGTTCTCAGCGTCCCGTTCTACACTGGATGTGAATGGCCACTTAATTTTGTTCAGAGGTCTCTTTATCAGGCTTGAGGTTCTTTAACTGCTGTGGTTCTCAGCGTGCCGTTCTATACTGTGTGTGTAATTCTTTAACTCATCATCTAGCGGTGAAATTTTTTAATTTCCGCCATTTTTAAAGGACTTGCAAAGGATTTAAATGGCATGTGTGCTGTCATTAACACGTCCCCTTTTCTGTTTGGCTACTCTGATGTTTCATGTTTGCCTAATTTGATTATTTTTCGCGTTTTTTTTTTTTTTTTGCACTTTCTATCCAAATACGGTTCAATTCTTGTGTACGATTGCTTTGTACTGCTATCTTGTGACACGTCAGTGAACTATCATTACGTATTCAGTATAAAATCCCTAAATGTGTAAAGAAATTCAAACACATGCCCAATTAAATGTTTTTCAGCATTCTGTTAGTCTTCTCAGATGTAATATGGTACAAAATACTTCATTGTGAACATAACTATTTTATTAATATGCAACAAATTTATATATATATATATATATATATATATATATATATATATATATATATATATATATATATTTGCAAGTATATTATTATTTTTACTACCTTACTGTGTTTACATCTTACTGTAATAGTGGCTTACTTAGCAGTACATGTGCATCTGTTTATAGTATAAATTTGCTTGGAAATATAAATTGTGTGCGTGTAACGTGTGATATTAAGTGTGTAGAACTTTGTGTATATATATTACGCTGTAAAATGCATGCTACATCTTCCCGTTGGAGAAAGCCTTTAGGCAGAAATGCTAAAAAGAAGGAAGCTGCTAGGAAACGTGGTCTTGCTAGGTGGAAAGAATCCAATGTACAGAAGTCTTCACATACAATAATGGATTGTCTGTTACAGGTATTGTGAAGGCTGTAAATATTAGTAAAACTGAAGAAAAGTTTGCAAGGTTTACTGAGCTGTGAGCAAGTAATGTAAATAGTAGTGCAGATGCCAGTATAAATATTGTAAATTTTGCAAATGAAACTATAGATAATGTATCTAGTAGTGTAGGTGTAAATAGTGAATATATTTTAGTTCTTTCAAATGCTTTGAACCAGCTCATGAGCAAAGTGCAGTGTGGAGAATGTGGCAAAACTTCACTTACATTGCAACTGAGAGAAAAGCTTGGCTTTTCTGTTAAATTAGTTTTGAAGTGCACTGAATGTGGGTTCATTCCAGGGAAAGCTTATTCTAGCCCTAGAGTAGAACTCAGATCTAAAAGACCTCCATTTGAGGTGAATAGAAAGGTTGTTGATGCCTTTCTGGGTTTGGGTGTGGGCCATAGTGGATTAGAAAAGTTTTGCTGTGTAGTAGGCATATCTGGTATGGATTCTAGGACATTCACTAGACACATGAAAACACTGGCTGATCATAGCAAAAAGCTAAAGGAAAATGTTTTACATCAGTCAAGGGAAATTGTCAGAAGAGCACACAAATCTTTAAATAGTGATTCAGGTTTAGATGAAAATGCTGTAATTGTTGTTGCTATAACTTTTGATGGATCCTGGCACAAATGTGGGTTTACTTCTAATCACAATATTGGAATTGTCATAGATATTATGACTGGATTGGTGCTAGACTATACTGTAGTTTCCAAGTCATGTCTAATGTGTAAAGTCACATCTTCAGAATTAGGAGATAATACACCTGAATTCCATGCTTGGCTAGAGGGGCACAAATCTAGTGGTGAGTGCAATAAAAATTATGAAGGCTCATCCACAGCAATGGAGGTTTTTGCAGCAGACATACTGTGGAAGCGGTCTGTTTTAGAGTGCATGTTGCGCTATACAACTGTGCTGTCAGATGGTGATTCCAAAACATTTAACCATTTAATAAATGAAAATGTATATGGCAGCACAGTTGAACTAAAGAAAGAAGAATGTGTCAACCATGTTGCAAAAAGAATGGCCACTGGACTGCGACAAATGGTGGAAACCTGGAAGAAGAAGGGAGGAAAGCTAGGAGGGCGAGGAGCTGGGACACTTACCACTGCCACAATTACAAAGTTAACAAATTACTACAGACAAGCAATAGTGAACAACATTCCTAGTATTCCCAAAATGAAGCAAGCCATATATGCAACCCTCAGTCACTATGTGTCAACAGATGCAAAACCTCAGCATGGTAAGTGTCCTCAAGGTCTCACATCATAGTGTTTTTATAATAGAAGCATCCCTGAAGGGACACCACCTAAAAGTCACACCAAAATGCCAGTGAAACTAACAGAACAGATAGTCTGCAAAATAATGCCAGTGTACCAGAGATTAGCATGTGATGGACGCTTATCCCGATGTGTGCGTGGGGCTACACAAAATCAAAATGAGTCATTGCATTCATTGATCTGGAGAAAATGCCCCAAAATTACTTTTGTATCACGCTTTCCGATAGAAATTGCAGCAGCTAATGCAATTTCAGAATTTAATATGGGATGTTCCTCAACAGAAGAATTGAAATCTGCTATGAACACCAGCACAATCTCAACAGTAGAGGAAAAACTTCTGAAGAGTCGAGTTTATGACAGTGCACGAGCATCATCACAGAGGAAGAAAGCAGCTCGCCACAAGGGGAAAGTTTTGAAATTGAGGAGAGAGACTACCAAACAAAAGAGGGAGGGTGTAACATATACAGCAGGGCAATTTTAGGACAAAAAGGTAACCTGAATCTAAAATTTGATGCATGTTTGTAGAAAAATTGATTTTTCTCAACTTTACATTTTTTGATACACTATCTGCTCCATGAGCATTAGTTTTTGTGATATTGCTCTAGAACTTTTCCAGAATGTCTAGCATATATGTGACTCCAACTTCATTCTTTGTTTTCTAAATCAATAAATAAGTTCAGCTTAAAAAAATTATATACAAAAAAAAAAAAAGTTAAAAAAATGGTTTTTAATGTTTATCAATACAAAAAAATTATTTACTTAAAAGCAATTGTGTTTTATTTTTAACAGAGACTGAAAGTGTTTGCACAGCAACTACAGTCTGGAAAATAATAAAAGTATTGTCATATCTTAATTTTTGTTGCGTATGGAGTAATGAATATTAAGTTATTTTTGCATAGTGAATAAATTAAATAATTCCTGCTAAACTATACAAAATATAATGCTAAAACTTTGTGTGGTAGTTTATCATATAAACACTTTTAAGTGTACAGAGTATAAGTTTAATAGCTATAGAAATGTAGAAAATTAAAATTTCAGTCCCAGGGTCCCTTAAATACTGTGGTTCTCAGTGCCCAGTTCTATACTGAGTGTGAAAGACTTTAGTTTTGTTCAGAGGCTTCTTTATCAGGCTTGAGGTTCTTTAACTGCTGTGGTTCTCAGCGTCCCGTTCTATACTGGGTGTGAAAGACTAGTTTTTTTCAGAGGCCTCTTTATCAGGCTTGAGGTTCTTCTACATGCTGTCACGGGTCCAGCGACTTTACTTCCCTTGAGAAGGAAGCAATGCTAAGGATTTTAACACCTAAAAAAATCCATTGTTCTCCACCAGGTGTGAATCCGGGATCTTGGGAACCAAAACTAGCATGTTATCCCTGGATTTTTTGTGACACCCCGGAAACCAATCAACAAGAAAACAATACGTTACTTCCGGTGAATGTCCTTCAAAGCGTGCCGGGTGCTAGCATGTCTGCCTCACATTCAACAGATCGTGAGTTCCAATCTCATTAAGTTAACTGGATAAAGATTTTCCCTTATACTGAGAAGACGCACTGCGCGATGTGACCAACCAGGTTAAAGGACGCTAAGTTACAAAACACAGTGATGCTACCACGGTCATTGGAGGGAAATCCCTAAAGCAGGAAAACGTTGACAAATATATAATTTATGGCTGAACACGGGTACATTCTGAACCACTGTCGAAGCTACAACTATCAGGGAACAGATGCAACATAGCAAATTTCAACAACAAAGAATATGCCTGAAATAGTTGATGTCAGTTATTTATGTAAGTTGTGTTTCAAATAGTTTATTATTTATGTAAACATTTCAAAAACTCATTCTGAATGAAGAAGTCTTCGCAAAATAGGCCAAGAGTGTGACAGACAGGTTTCCTCACCCTTTCTAAACCTTTACTTCTGCCAGCATTGAGGAAACTGATTGCCTAGTTTGGTGCGTAGGCAAGTGTGAAACAATATGATGTGTTCCATTCACATGACTTTCCTTACTTATTCTGCAAAATCTACCCTTAGTCTTCTAGTTCATGCTGATCGAGATAAACATTAAGAAAAATTGTCTTATTACTTGCTTCCTTATAAGTACAAGCGAAATAAGCGATAACAAATATTGTAAAGGCTGCCACTATGTCATCATATTGACATTTTGTTCTCTTTGCATGACTAGGAGTAACTGAACAGAAAAACGAATGGCGAGTTACCGTTTCAGAAAAGCTGTATTGAAAATGTTACTCAAATAACCAGTAATATCAAAAAAAAAAAAAAAAAAAAAAATTAGCTCAACAACTGTACATTAGAAACAAGTCATGTATAATTACCTAAAAGAATGAAGAGGTCTTCAGAGGTTATTCCCAGAAAATTCAAGATATACATTTCGTTTGTCATGTAAATATATTTAATGTATTGCATTTAAATCAAAATTGTTAGAGCCAGTTGTGAGAAAATTGACAATTTCCCAAAATTTTGATTATGAAGCGTAGTTTGGAGTGGGAGAATTTCTAGAAAAGTATTGCGACCTTAAATGTCAAGTTGTTGCGCTCTTCATAAACTTTCCAAAACACTTTTCTTTATTCAGCTCGAGCTTTATTTTTGGGCGTTCTTTAACTACAAGGGCTCCTAGCGTCTGGCGTCAAACAGACCTTAATGTTTTGCTAATATAATGTGGTTAGAGACGCTGCTAGGTCAGTGTGAAAACCGACTCACACACGTAAACAAGGCATTACCGGCGTTAAGTTTACACGACTCTTAATGCAAATAAACATCACAAGCGAAAGTGAAACTTGTTTATGCGCTGACCTACTTCTGGTTTTCAAACGGAGAGAGCCACCTAGCTAACGAGTGTTTGCCGCTGTACCGTTGCCAGCATATGCATTTTATGTTGTGGAAAAACGTAAAATATCTCCGAAAAAAAAAATATCGTTGAAACAATTGTAAGAAACAAAATAATTTTGAAGGACTTAAAACTTTGGTGGCGCTGATTATTAATGATTTCTTCTCGGTAAGTGTTGGATTCAACGACGTTTCCTGTTGGCATTATCAGGGAAGTTGCTGTTGCGTGATATTTATACCTGGAGGGGAAGGCTGAAGGGCAGCCTCGCGCACTGTCATTGGTCGGCGCTGGCCAATGGCAGTTGAGCAGGATGGGGCAGTCGGTTATGAATAATAGGTAGCCATGGTTTGCTTATTTGCAGACTTTCGTCTTTGTTGAAATTATTTTGCTTGTTTTTATGTATATTGCTTTTTTTTATCAGTGTGTCAGGATACCCGATAGATTTTTCTACTATTTTGGTGGATGATGTTATGGCCAGTATCGTATGTTGTGTCACCGCGGCCCAACCTTATGCGCTAGTCTATGTAAATGTTTTCAGTTTCGTGAAGTGCAGAGGCCCAGGTTGTCTTTGACCGAGCCTAGATTTGTTTTGAGTTTTACAGGGGGGCTTAAAAACTGTTCTGATGACAGTATTCTTGCAATTTTGTGGGACACGTACAGAATAATGTCTGCGTTTGGTTTGTGGTGGAGTTTCCATGTTGATATCTCGCTTGGTATACTGGTTCTGTCTAAAGACTTTTCGCAGTTGCAGGAAGGTTATGTTTGTCAGAGATGTTATTGCTCGGTGGAAAGCACTGCGTGTTTCTGTGCGGGGTGAGGTACAGGTCGGTGTGCGTGCCCTGGGTGGCCATCTTGTAAGTTGAGAAACGGTAAACAGTTGTTCTATTTCAATTGTGAACTTGATGTTGGGATGGATACTGTTGAAGTAGTTCAGGAAGGCCAAAATACAAATGTGTCATCTACTAGCGGAGGAAGTGTGCTGGCGCAAGAGGCGCAATTTTAACGCCAGGTGTTCAAACTGTTGCATATAAAAGTTGGGTATGGCCTGTTTGTTGAGAGTAACGGTTGTTGAACAGAAAGTAGGTTGAGGTTAGTGTGTGCTGCTGCTGCTGCTGATGTTCTCGACCTAAATGATTCTCAGGTTTCCTTAACGCCCACTTTGACTCCACATCAAACTGACCAAAACATTTGATGAACTTGTTTTGATTTCTTGTAGAACTTTTGGGATGAGTTTTTGACATGGTGAGTGCAGGAAGCAATCAGGGACTGTGTTCAGTTCAGTCAAGTGTTTGCTGAACCAATGGGCCCAAGGGGTACGCCATGTTGGTGTATTTTGGGTAATCCGTAGCTCCCTGGTGGAGTGGAGCAGTGAGGGGTAACTTTCTTCACTGGCAGGCCGCTGGACAATATACATAAAAACAAACAAGAATAGTTTTAACAAAGATGAAGCTCTGCAAATAAGCAAAACATGGCTACCTATAATACATAACGGCTTGCCCCATCCTCCCTAGCCCTCATTGGATAGCGCCGACCAATGACAGCGCGCGAGGCGGTCCTTCAGCCTTCCCCTCCAGGTATAAATTCCGCCACCAGAGCAATTTGCCTGATGATGGCAACAGAGTACATTGTTTAGAGTTTGGAAATTAATCCAACACTTACCTGGCTTGACATCCCGAGAAGAAACTATTAACATAATTGTGTACAAAATAATGAGATTGTAACATCATTAAGTTAACGTACCACTAAGAAACGGTTGTACTCACATGGTTGAGGATCGCGTTCTTCATATCGTCAAGCCAAGTGTCGTTCCCAGTGCAGAAGAAGCCGTGTATTATACAGAAGAGGTTACACTCACATGACTGAGGATCGCGTTCTTCCTATCCTCAAGCCACGTGTCGTTCCCAGACGAGAAGAAACCGTGGATTATAGAGAAGAGGTACTCACATGGTTGAGGATCGCGTTCTTCATATCGTCAAGGCACGTATCGTTCCCAGTCGAGAAGAAGCCGTGGATTATACAGAAGAGGTTACACTCACATGACTGAGGATCGCGTTCTTCATATCGTCAAGCCACGTGTCGATCCCACTCGACAAGAAGCCGTGGATAATAAAGAAGAGGTACTCACATGGTTGAGGATCGCGTTCTTCATATCGTCAAGCCACGTGTCGTTTCCAGACGAGAAGAAGCCGTGGATTATACAGAAGAGGTACTCACATGATTGAGGATCGCGTTCTTCATATCGTCAAGGCACGTGTCGTTTCCAGACGAGAAGAAACCGTGGATTATACAGAAGAGGTACTCACATGATTGAGGATCGCGTTCTTCATATCGTCAAGGCACATATCGTTCCCAGTCGAGAAGAAGCCGTGGATTATACAGAAGAGGTACTCACATGATTGAGGATCGCATTCTTCATATCGTCAAGGCACATATCGTTCCCAGACGAGAAGAAACCGTGGATTATAGAGAAGAGGTTACACTCACATGACTGAGGATCGCGTTCTTCCTATCCTCAAGCCACGTGTCGTTCCCAGTGCAGAAGAAGCCGTGTATTATACAGAAGAGGTTACACTCACATGACTGAGGATCGCGTTCTTCATATCGTCAAGCCACGTATCGTTCCCAGTGGAGGAGAAGCCGTGGATTATACAGAAGAGGTTACACTCACATGATTGAGGATCACGTTCTTCCTATCCTCAAGCCACGTGTCGTTCCCAGACGAGAAGAAACCGTGGATTATACAGAAGAGGTTACACTCACATGACTGAGGATCACGTTCTTCCTATCCTCAAGCCACGTGTCGTTCCCAGACGAGAAGAAACCGTGGATTATAGAGAAGAGGTACTCACATGGTTGTGGATCGCGTTCTTCCTATCCTCAAGCCACTGTCGTTCCCAGACGAGAAGAAACCGTGGATTATAGAGAAGAGGTACTCACATGGTTGAGGATCGCGTTCTTCATATCGTCAAGGCACGTATCGTTCCCAGTCGAGAAGAAGCCGTGGATTATACAGAAGAGGTTACACTCACATGACTGAGGATCACGTTCTTCCTATCCTCAAGCCACGTGTCGTTCCCAGACGAGAAGAAACCGTGGATAATAAAGAAGAGGTACTCACATGGTTGAGAATCGCGTTCTTCATATCGTCAAGCCACGTGTCGTTTCCAGACGAGAAGAAACCGTGGATTATAAAGAAGGTTTTCTTGTTACCATCATAGTGAGACTTCCTCATGTCGACTTGGGGCCAAGTCCTCATGTGATGGCGCTTTGTCGGCCTTCTCCTGCCACAAACAGAATATCGTGCATTCATATGACTTCCTCTACTTAGTCTACTACAAAGTTTTATTATAACAGCTTGTTCTTGTATTCATTTAAAAAGTGACAAGACTACATTCAGAAATTACATGAGGATAAAAATGTGGATTTATCCCATTTTGAACATATTCAACAACTAAATGAAAAGTGTATTGGCTATAATCATGTTTTTTGTGGTTTAACGTCCTTTAACCTAGTTGTTTATATCGGACGATGAATGAACTTGGTGAAATGATGTTCAAATGATCTCGGGGTCCATGGAGCTTAACGTTAGTCGACATTCGTCTTCTCAGTATAAGGGAACACCCCGAAAAAATCTTATCCGAGTAACTCACCCTAAGCGAGGTTCGAACTCACGACCTGTTGAATATGAGGCAGACACGCTACCACCACACCACCCATGCGGGCATGAAATGTTTTGGTTTTCATTGATCTGGAGATAGCACATGATACAGTACCTGCAAGTGGAGCAAATGAAAATAATTTAACTTAAACAATCTGATGTATTCCATTCACATACCTTTCTCTATCTGTTCTGCAAATAAACTATTCGTACATAAGCTTGTTGTTTCATCTACTTTATGATAACCTGTTAGCAGAAAGTGTGTTATTACTCGCTTTCTTGTAAGTAGAATAAGGGAGTACACTAGGCTTGTGACATTACATGGGCGAGTACACTTGCAGGGACAGCGCTAAACCAAGCTACGACTTCTTTGGAAATGGGCGGAGCTACATCGCAGGTGTGCAGTCCCGGATACTCCTGGGCTGGTAGCGAGAGCACAAACGAATACGTTTCATTCGAGTACGTGTTCTGGAACACAACTATCACTCATCAGCTTGTATTAGTATACAAGTTCTCGTTCTCGAAAACATTCAGTTCCAATGATGGACGACGACAGTTAGGTGCTACTATTTTCTGCATGCGCAGCAAGTATTGGAGATAAACAACAGAGTATTGCTGTGTTAATTGTAATCTTGGATCGTCGACTCCAAAACAGTTCACTGCATTGCGCGAGCTTCATTGTTTTGCTCTCTATATACACACCGCTACCTCATTGGCTTCCACTTCACATGTGCTGGGATCCATTGGAAAACAATAGTTGTAATAGATCATTGATATCTTGTTGAATGGGTTTTTAGTTTCTCTATACGTACTATGTGCATAGTGTACAGAGAAGGTATTGTATTGTACTCAAAAATTCGATACCGAGATTTCACCGGAAATATATGTTTTGAGACCAACCGAATCCAAAGAAAGCATTTCTAGAAACATGTCCGTATGTGTGTGTCTGTGGGCAACTTAGCTCAAAAACGAAAATTCCGTTTAAAACCAAACTCGATACTTGGGTTTGGTATCTTCCAAGGTTGCGACACAAAGATTTTCAAGAAAATCATCCGACCCCCAACTACCCTTTACATGGAAATTTTTTCGAAAATTTTGATTTTCTAAAAAATGGCTCTAACGATTTTGATTAAATGTCGTATATTAAAGACATTTACCTGACAAATAATATGTATGTCTTGAATTTTCTGGGAATATCCTCTGAAGATTACTTTACTCTGGATGAATTTTACGGAATTTTGCATTACTGCTGAACCGTAAGAGATGGACAAAAAACTTGCCACACAAAAAATGTAGAGCACGTTAAAACACCACATTTATGTTATATAATTTTTTTCGTGGAGTTGATCGTTTTTTAGATATTCCATGTTTTTGGTTTCAGCTTTAAAAAACGTATACTTCTCTCAAACAGGAGAAAACAAAGGAACTTCAGTGACGTTTGACTATCACTTTAACCTATGGTGCTCCCTTATTTCACTTCTACTTACAAGGAAGCTAATTTTTTCTCGATTAGCATGAAGTAGATAGAAGCCTAAGCTTTTTAATAATAATTTGTTACAGAGAAAGTGATATAAATGGAAGACAGATAGGTGGGATGGCAGTCTGTATGGTCAATGATACTTGCCCACAGGGGCAAGATGTGAGAGTATTGCAGCACCTGCTCCTTTATCATCTGTAAGAGAGAGATTGTGAAGCGATACAATGTTTAATGCTTTCTTTACTGAGTCTTTGTTTCAACACAGAAATGTTACTTTCTCTACACAAGTATTCTACTCCACCCAAATTTCGATGTCGAGATTTCACCTGAAATATATGTTTTGGGGGCCCCTGAATCCGAAAAGCATTTTTAGAAAAAACTTTGTGTGTGACTGTGGACAACATTGCTGAAAAGCGAAATGACCGTAAAATACCACACTTGGTATTTAGATATGGTATCTTCCAAGAATGCGACACGAAGATTTTCAAGAAACCCCCCCCCCCAGCACAAACCACCCTTAACATGGAAACATTTTCGAAAATGTTATTTTTTTTTTAAAAATGGCTCTGACGATTTTGATTAAAATCCCGTATATTAAAACTATTTAAATCGCAAATAAAGTGTATATCTTGAATTTTCTGGAAATAGTATCTGACTACTTTATTCTGGATGAATTTTGCTTAACTAGTAAACCGTAAGAGATAGGCAAAAACTTGCTACACAAAAAATGGATCTCGTCAAAGCACACCATTTATATCCTTTACGTTTTTGTTGTGGAAATAACCGTTTCCAAGACATTCCTTTTTATTGGTTTCAATTGTGAAGTTCTTATACTTTTCTCAGACAAGAAGTGTCCGTTATTCTTTTGCTCTACTTCTGGCCAAGCAAAGAACTGGCAATGACATAACGACAGCTTTTAAAATATTTCACTATCACTTTAGTATAGCACATTCCTTTAGTTGCCTTCTACTTATAAGGAACTAAGTAATAAGAACATTCTGCCAATGCTTATCTCGATTAGCATTGTGTAGAAAGAGGAGCAGCTAGAGAAATTCATATGAGTGTAACAGATCACAATTTTTAAGATATATTTTTTAAGCACGTACGCACTTAATTTTAATGTTATAGTGTTTACCTGTACTATAGACATTGCCAATGATAAATGATGTAAAACATAAACCGAATTACTGACGAGTCGGGATGTTTATTTTGAGACAACATACTCCTGCGCTCTTCCAGACAACTGCACAAGCTACACCAGCGCCATCTCAACTCAATTAGGTGCACCTGCACTTGTCCGAGATTATTAAATCAGGTAAAGGCCCTGAGTGGCCGGTACCCAGGAAAAAAGACAATTGTAATCAGAAATGTTGGAACATCGGATAAAGAATACGGACAATCCTTATTGGCTGGTATTGATAGATACGCATGAAATGTTCACAAAAGAATAAGAATCACAAGAGATGTAAAATAAAACCATTTGTTTAAGGTGCCAACTCGTTACACTGTGCAAACCTCCGTCAAGGAGTTAAAGGATCCTATAAAGAGATTTCAGACGAAAGTGAAGTTTGAGAACAGGTACAAATCAGGGAAGAATAAACTCTGCATTAAAAATGATAAATAAAAATGCTGACATTTGTTAAAGAAAAAGAAGTCCCGGGGAACCATGCAGTCGAATACTGGTAACACTGGCGGGAATAAACATCAAGTGATTGCCGGGTGAGGTAAGTGCTTATTACCTTTCGTGCGCGACAAATGTAAGGTAGCTCGCATTCGGCCAGGAGTAGCAGGACTTAAAGTAATCGTGCCTTCGGTAGCTTTTCGCTTTTGTACAATTATTGTGTTGCTTGTATGCCATAAAATTTGGCCGTCCATCTCCCGATCACGTACTGTTCACTTGGCTCACAGTCGCACTTTTGTGGATGTCAAATAAAATCTCATTAACAATTATCACAATAAACACAAAACATAACGTATCTCAGGAGATTTTGGACAACGGTAACCTTGTATAGTTTGAGTTTCAAAAGTTTTGTTGTTTTCCATGCTGAAACTTTCAAAATGTCAGTTTCTTGTGCAAGGCGTCTAACAGATTTTTTAGGTGGCCATTGTAATCTTTCTCCCAACTTGTCTGCTCTATAAGCACACGCCTGTTTTCCTTGACAAACTGATATCTGTCCCTGAATTTGTTTACAAACAAATCAACAGCCTCTCGTGTTTCAAATTGCCTAATACGATGATGTACTTCTGGAAATAATGTTACAGCATCACTAAAAGGCTGTAAAAATGCAACCTTATTAGGAACATGAATATAGTCTAATACTTTCCTATTCATTTGTGAACTGCACCACAACACAAACGACAGAGCGCCACGGCCAAGCTGTGAAACAAAGGTAGTGTATAACAAGTAACAGATGTTAACTTACAAAATGTATAACAGGCTAAAGTGATAGTCAAGGCTTTTAGCATTGTCGTTGAAATAAAAAAGCTGAACGCGAAATAAATTGTGTTGAAATGAGATCTACACTTTTTGTCTGTCTGTTGCCACTTACAAAAGTTATCCAGAATAAAGAGCCATGGTTTCATGTAATTATAGTAAATGTTAAGATAATATTGAATGAGCGAGGTTCCTGCTGACAAGCAAATGCTCGCCACTCGTAAAACACAAGGCTTCTCTGTGTAATGTCTGAGACGGCAAGATCACTTCTACCAGACTGCCGACATGCCAATTGTGGCTGTGCAGGTTCTAGTAAGTTTCAGATGTGACTGTACCATTGACCAACTCAGTGTAATGTCTCAAACGGCAAGAAAACTTCTACCAGACTGCCAACATGACAATTGTGGCTGTGCAGGTTCTAGTTCAGTTTCAGATGTGACTGTAACATTGACCAACTCTGTGTAATGTCTGAGACAGCAAGCGTCAGATCACCTCTACCAGACTGCCGACATGAGATTTGTGGCCGTGCAGGTTCTAGTTCAGTTTCAGATGTGACTGTACCATTGACCACCTCTTTGTAATGTCTGAGACCGCAAGATCACTTCTACCAGACTGCCGACATGACAATTGTGGCTGTGCAAGTTCTAATTCAGTTTTAGATGTGACTGTACCATGTCCAACTCTGTGTGATGTCTGAAACAGCGAGTGTCAGTACACTTCTACCAGACTGTCAACATGCCAATTGTGGCTGTGCAGGCTGTTGTCAGTTTTAGATGTGACTGTACTATTGACCAACTCTGTGTAATGTCTGAGACGGCGAGATCACTTCTACCAGACTGCCGACATGACAATTGTGGCTGTGCATGTTCTAGTTCAGTTTCAGATGTGACTGTACCATTGACAGACTCTGTGTAATGTCTAAGATGGCAAGATCACTTCTACCAGACTGCCGACATGATAATTGTGGCAGTGCAAGTTCTAGTCAGTTTCAGATGTTACTGTACCATTGACCAACTCTGTGTAATGTCTGAGACGACATGATCACTTCTACCAGACTGCCGACATGATAATTGTGGCAGTGCAAGTTCTAGTCAGTTTCAGATGTTACTGTACCATTGACCAACTCTGTGTAATGTCTGAGACGACATGATCACTTCTACCAGACTGCCGACATGATAATTGTGGCAGTGCAAGTTCTAGTCAGTTTCAGATGTTACTGTACCATTGACCAACTCTGTGTATTGTCTGAGACGTCAAGATCACTTCTACCAGACTGCCGACATGCCAATTGTGGCTGTGCAGGTTCTTCTTCAGTTTCAGATGTGACTGTACCATTGACCAACTCTTTGTAATGTCTGAGACGGCGAGATCACTTCTACCAGACTGCCGACATGATAATTGTGGCAGTGCAAGTTCTAGTCAGTTTCAGATGTTACTGTACCATTGACCAACTCTGTGTAATGTCTGAGACGGCGAGATCACTTCTACCAGACTGCCGACATGCCAATTGTGGCTGTGCAGGTTCTACTTCAGTTTCAGATGTGACTGTACCATTGACCAACTCTTTGTAATGTCTGAGACGGCGAGATGACTTCTACCAGACTGCCGACATGCCAATTGTGGCTGTGCAGGTTCTACTTCAGTTTTAGATGTGACTGTACCATTGTCCAAATCTGTGTAATGTCTGAGAGAGCAAGATCACTTCTACCAGACTGCCGACATGACAATTGTGGCTGTGCAGGTTCAAATTCAGTTTTATATGTGACTGTACCATTGTCCAAATCCGTGTAATGTCTGAGACAGCAAGATCACTTCTACCAGACTGCCGACATGACAATTGTGGCTGTGCAGGTTCTAATTCAGTTTTATATGTGACTGTACCATTGTCCAAATCTGTGTAATGTCTGAGACAGCAAGATCACTTCTACCAGACTGCCGACATGACAATTGTGGCTGTGCAGGTTCAAGTTCAGTTTTATATGTGACTGTACCATGTCCAACTCTGTGTAATGTCTGAGACGGCAAGTGTCAGATCACTTCTACCAGACTACCGACATGACAATTGTGGCTGTGCAGGTTCTAGTTCAGTTTTAGATGTGACTGTACCATTGACCAACTCTGTGTAATGACTGAGACAGCAAGATCACTTCTACCAGACTGCCGACGTGACAATTGTGGCTGTGCAGGTTCTAGTTCAATTTCAGATGTGACTGATCCATTGACCAACTCTGTAATGTCTTAGACAGCAAGTGTCAGATCACTTCTACCAGACTGCCGACATGACAATTGTGGCTGTGCAGGTTCTAGTTCAGTCAGATGTGACTGTACCATTGACCAACTCTGTGTGATGTCTGAGACAGCAAGCGTCAGATCACCTCTACCAGACTGCCGACATGACAATTGTGGCTGTGCAGGTTCTAGTTCAGTCAGATGTGACTGTACCATTGACCAACTCTGTGTGATGTCTGAGACGGCGAGATCACTTCTACCAGACTGCCGACATGACAATTGTGGCTGTGCAGGTTCTAGTTCAGTTTCTGATGTGACTGTACCATTGACTAACTCTGTGTAATGTCTGAGACGGCAAGATTACTTTTACCAGACTGCCGACATGCCAATTGTGGCTGTGCAGGTTCCACTTCAGTTTCAGATGTGACTGTATTCCATTGACCAACTCTGTGTAATGTCTGAGACGGCGAGATCACTTCTACCAGACTGCCGACATGACAATTGTGGCTGTGCAGGTTCTAGTTCAGTTTCTGATGTGACTGTACCATTGACCAACTCTGTGTAATGTCTGAGACAGCAAGTGTCAGATCACTTCTACCAGACTGCCGACATGACAATTGTGATTGTTCAGGTTCTAGTTCAGTTTCTGATGTGACTGTACCATTGATCAACTCTGTGTAATGTCTGAGACAGCAAGTGTCAGATCACTTCTACCAGACTGCCGACATGACAATTGTGATTGTTCAGGTTCTAGTTCAGTTTCAGATGTGACTGTACCATTGACCAACTCTGTGTAATGTCTGAGACGGCAAGATCACTTCTACCAAACTGCCGACATGACAATTGTGGCTGTGTAGTCCTAGTTCAGTTTTAGATGTGACTGTACCATTGTCCAACTCTGTGTAATGTCTGAGACAGCAAGTGTCAGATCACTTCTACCAGACTGCCGACATGCCAATTGTGGCTGTGCAGGTTCTATCTCAGTTTCAGATGTGACTGTACCATTGACCAACTCCGTGTAATGTCTGAGACTACGAGATCACTTCTACCAGACTGCCGAATTGACATTGTGGCTGTGCAGGTTCTAATTCAGTTTTATATGTGACTGTACCATTGTCCTACTCTGTGTAATGTCTGAGACGGCAAGATCACTTCTACCAGACTGGCGACATGACAATTGTGGCTGTGCAGGTTCTAGATCAGTTTTATATGTGACTGGGCCATGGCCAACTCTGTGTAATGTCTGAGACGGCAAGTGTCAGTTCACTTCTACCAGACTGCCGACATGACAATTGTGGCTGTGCAGGTTCTAGTCAGTTTCAGATGTGACTGGACCATAGTCCAACTCTGTGTGATGTCTGAGACAGCGAGTGTCAGATCACTTCTACCAGACTGCCGACATGACAATTGTGGCTGTGCAGGTTCTAGTCAGTTTCAGATGTGACTGTATCATTGTCCAACTCTGTGTGATGTCTGAGACAGCGAGTGTCAGATAACTTCTACCACACTGCCGACATGCCAATTGTGGCTGTGCAGGTTCTAGTTCAGTTTTAGATGTGACTGTATCATAGTCCAACTCTGTGTGAGGTTGAGACAGCAAGTGTCAGATCACTTCTACCAGACTGCCGACATGACAACTGTGGCTGTGCAGGTTCTAGTTCAGTTTCAGATGTGACTGTACCATTGATCAACTCTGTGTAATGTCTGAGACGGCAAGATCACTTCTACCAGACTGCCGACATGACAATTGTGGCTGTGCAGGTTCTAGTTCAGTTTCAGATGTGACTGTACCATTGATCAACTCTGTGTAATGTCTGAGACGGCAAGATCACTTCTACCAGACTGCCGACATGACAATTGTGGCTGTGCAGGTTCTAGTGCAATTTCAGATGTGACTGTACCATTGACCAACTCTGTGTAATGTCTGAGACAGCAAATGTCAGATCCCTTCTACCAGACTGCCGACATGACAATTGTGGCTGTGCAGGTTCTCGTCAGTTTCAGATGTGACTGTACCATTGACCAGTTCTGTGAAATGTCTGAGACGGTAAGATCACTTCTACCAGACTGCCGACAAGACAATTGTGGCTGTGCAGGTTCTAGTTCAGTTTCAGATGTGACTGTACCATTGACCAATTCCGTGTAATGCCTGAGACAGCAAGTGTCATATCAGTTCTACCAGACTGCCGACATGCCAATTGGGCTGTGCACGTTCTAGTTCAGTTTCAGATGTGACTGTACCATTGACCAACTCTGGTTGATGTCTGAGACAGCGAGTGTCAGATCACCTCCACCAGACTGCCGACATGCCAATTGTGAATGTGCAGGCTCTAGTCATTTTTAGATGTGACTGTACCATTGACCAACTCTGCGTAATGTCTGAGACAGGGATTGTCAGATCACTTCTACCACACTGCCGACATGACAATTGTGGCTGTGCGGGTTCTAGTTCAGTTTCAGATGTGACTGTTCCATTGCCAACTCTGTGTAATGTCTGAGACGGCAAGATCACTTCTACCAGACTGCCGACATGACAATTGTGGCTGTGCAGGTTCTAGTTCAGTTTCAGATGTGACTGTACCATTGACCAACACTGTGTAATGTCTGAGACAGCAAGTGTCAAATAACTTCTACCAGACTGCCGACATGCCAATTGTGGCTGTGCAGCTTCTAGTTCGGTTTTAGATGTGACTGGACCATAGTCCAACTCTGTGTGATGTCTGAGACAGCGAGTGTCAGATCACTTCTACCAGACTGCCGACATGCCAATTGTGGCTGTGCAGGTTCTAGTCAGTTTTAGATGTGACTGTAGCATTGTCCAACTCTGTGTAATGTCTGAGACGGCAAGATCACTTCTACCAGACTGCCGACATGACAATTGTGGCTGTGTTCGTCAGTTTTAGATGTGACTGTACCATAGACCAACTCTGTGTGATGTCCGAGACAGCAAGTGTCAGATCACTTCTACAAGACTGCCGACATGACAATTGTGGCTGTGCAGGTTCTAGTTCAGTTTTATATGTGACTGTACCATGTCCAACTCTGTGTAATGTCTGAGACGGCAAGTGTCAGATCACTTCTACCAGACTGCCGACATGACAATTGTGGCTGTGCAGGTTCTAGTTCAGTTTCAGATGTGACTGTGCCATTGACCAACTCTGTATAATGTCTGAGACGGCAAGATCACTTCTACCAGACTGCCGACATGACAATTGTGGCTGTGTTAGTCAGTTTTAGATGTGACTGTACCATTGACCAACTCTGTGTAATGTCTGAGACGGCAAGATCACTTCTACCAGACTGCCGACATGACAATTGTGGCTGTGCAGTTTCTAGTTCAGTTTCAGATGTGACTGTACCCTAGTCCAACTGTGTGTGATGTCTGAGACAGCGAGTGTCAGATCACTTCTACCAGACTGCCGACATGACAATTGTGGCTGTGCAGTTTCTAGTTCAGTTTCAGATGTGACTGTACCATTGTCCAACTCTGTGTAATGTTTGAGACAGCAAGTGTCAGATAACTTCTACTAGACTGCCGACATGACAACTGTGGCTGTGCAGGTTCTAGTCAGTTTTATATGCGACTGTACCATTGTCCAACTCTGTGTAATATCAGAGACAGCAAGTGTCAGATAACTTCTACCAGACTGCCGACATGACAACTGTGGCTGTGCAGGTTCTAGTCAGTTTTATATGCGACTGTACCATTGTCCAACTCTGTGTAATATCAGAGACAGCAAGTGTCAGATAACTTCTACCAGACTGCCGACATGCCAATTGTGGCTGTGTTAGTCAGTTTTAGATTTGACTGTACCATTGACTAACATGGCTGTCCATGCACAACGAACGCAACATTGAGCAGAACAACCGAGTTCCAGAAAGTCCATTTTTATCTCCTATTTCAGAGCAGTTCATTTACATACATCTAAGTTAACGTGGCGTAACCTCGAAAGCTGTCTCCAATAGGAAAGAGCGTTGGTGTAAAACTGAACTAGTTGCCAGTTGAACAGTAACATTCCTACTCAAGGCATCTATGGGTTGAGGAATTTTCCCTTAAATGTTAACAAATTAATTTTACTTAAAATTAAAGATAGTGCATTATTGCTTTAATTTGTTAGCATGAGAAAGACTGAAGTCGCATCATTGTTGCCATTAAACAAGTTTAAAGTAGACAAATTAAATGTCACAACTCGTCACTTTTGAAATTCAGGAAGTTAATCATTCAGTTTTCTCAGACTGTTAAGAACCTTCCGCTTCAGAAGAATATAGTTCAACATACGAGACAAAAAATGCAGATAAAGAAGGCATTTTAGAGCAAGCAGTGGAACAGGTTACATGGAGCAACGCTGTACTGAGACAGGCAGTTGTCAGCAGGATGTCAGTTATAACTCTAAACTGAGTCAGGGTGTTCATGTTGTGAAACGACAATCCCATTGATCTTAATGTGAAGGTTACCTGGTGTAGAGGTAGAAGCGGGTTTGTATGACGTCAGGATGCGCTGGCAAGGGGACGGGGCGCAGGGGCCCACTCCAGGGGGGAGCCTCAGAGAAACAGCCAAGTTCTTCATAACAGATGGACTCTTCTGAAACACAAACACAACCTAGTGATCACCTGGATAACTAAACTCCACCCTTCTGTTTACACTCTACATCGCTCTGTTCTGCAAACAAACTTTTCTTTCTCTGTATTTGATGGTAATCGAGATGACGTCCTCTTATAGGTAGAAGGGAATACAGTGAGTCAAATCTTTTAAAACCCGACCGCTATGCAGTAAAACAAAACAGATATGAAATAGATCAGGACTTGTCGTTTAAAGTACTATTTTAAAATTAAAACTAGTAACAGGAAATATCTCTGAAATCACTAGCTAACAATTCAGAATGTACATTTTATTTGCACATAAAATATACGATATTTTAATTTCCAAATGGTTAGAGTAATTTTTGAGAAAATCGAAAAACTCTAAAAATGTTGTATGCAAAGAGTAGCTTTGGGTGGGAAGTTCGTGTCGAGGTCACTAAACCTAAATACCAAGTTTGGTATTTAGAGGACGTTTCGTTTTTGAGCTATGCTGTCCACAAGCACGGACCTTTTTATTTTTTCTAGTAAGTGTAGCTACAGAAGGTATTGTATTTCACCCAAAAATTCTATGTCGCGCGTGTGTTTGTGGACACCATAGCTGAAAAATGTTGTATTTACCCAAGGATAGGACACGGAGATTTTGAAGAAAATTCCATCACCCCAAACTATCCTTCACATGAATTTCTTTTGGAAAATGTTGTTCTTCTCAAAACATTTTAATGGTTTTGATTAAAATGCACTATATTTTTGTATTACAGTTAAACCGTGAGATAGACAATACACAAAACAATGTAGAACCCGTTAAAACACATAATTTATGTCATAAACGTTTTTTAGGTAGAGCTAAGAGTTTCTGAGATATTCTTTGTTATTGGTTTCAGTTTCAAAGTCCTTTTTTCTCATACCGAAACTGACATTTTATTTCGTCTCAGTTGTTTTACTGCAGGCCATGCAAAGGGAACTGAACATCAATTGTGAATGGACCACATATTATCTGACTTGCTATGTTTATGTAGGAGTGTTAGGAATATTGCGCGACTAAACTCACTAATGTCCGCGGGTTCGATCCCAGGTGAATGCCGGCTGGGTTTTATTTTGTTGTTTGATTCCATTGGTTTCCTGCAGGCGATGGTGCTCGGTGCGGTGTAGCAGGATTAATATATACTGATTGCGTGCATGAATTCGTTGCCGGGATAAGGACCGGGGCTGGCGGGGCCCAGGTTCCTCAACCCTCCCTCCCGTACAATAGCGACCTGCCAACCCGCTCGGTGCTTACCAGTTGACATGTCGCTATTTAGTTGTTTCTCTATGTACAACGAAATGTCTGAAATACTTGTACAGTCAAAAACCCTATCGTGTGTTTTAAAGACACCAACATTTACCACGTATGTAGATATTGTACAGAGAAACAAAACTCACATACTAAAACTGCTATAGTCATACTAACCTCAGCTCGCGGTAAATATTAAAACCAATGGTTTCGCCTACAGAAACAGATAAACATATAAACAAAACTCACATACTCGTCCACCAACTGCTGCAGTCACACTGACCTAAGCTCACGCTAAATTTGAAAACCATCGGTTTCGCCTACAGAAACAGATAAACAAAACTCACATACTCGTCTACCAACTGCTATAGCCACACTAACCTAAGCTCGCACTAAATTTGAAAAGCAGCTGTTTCGCCTACAGAAACAGATAAACAAAACTCACATACTCGTCCACCAACTGCTAAGTCACAGTAACGTAAGTTCGCGCTAAATTTGAAAACTACTGGTTTCGCCTACAGAAACAAATAAACAAAACAAAACTCACATCCTCGTCCAACAACTGCCACAGTCACACTGACCTAAGCTCGCGATAAATTTGAAAACTTGCGGTTTCGCCTACAGAAACAGTTAACAAAACTCACGTACTCGTCAACCAACTGCTATAGTCACACTGACCTAAGCTCGCGCTAAATTTGAAAACCAGTGGTTTCGCCTACAGAAACAGATAAACAAAAAAAAATCTCACATTGTCCTCTACCAACTGCTATAGTCACACTAAGCTAGCGCTAAATTTGAAAACCACTGGTTTCGCCTACAGAAACTTATAAACAAAATTCACATACTCCAACTGCTAGGCTCGCGGTAAATTTGAAAACCCGAGGTTTCGCATACAGAAACAAATACACAAGTCTCACATACTCCTCCAACAACTGCTATAGTCACACTAACCTAAGCTCGCGGTAAATTTGAAAACCAGTGGTTTCGGCTACAGAAACATATAAACAAAGCTCACATACTCGTCCACCAACTGCTATAGTCACACTGACCTAAGCCCGCGCTAAATTTGAAAACCAGCTGTTACGCATACCGAAACGGATAAACCAAACTCACATACTCCTCCACCAACTGCTATAGTCACACTAACCTAAGCTTGCACTAAATTTGAAAACCAGCGGTTTCGCCTACAGAAACCGATAAACCAAACTGACATACTCCTCTACCAACTGCTACAGTCACATTAACCTAAGCTTGCACTAAATTAGAAAACCAGGGGTTTCGGCTACAGAAACAGATAATCAAAACTCACATACTCCTCCACCAACAGCTATAGTCACACTAACCTAATCTCGCGGTAAATTTGAAAACCAGTGGTTTTGCCTACAGAAACAGATAAACATATAAACATAACCCACATACTCGTCCACCAACTGCTATAGTTACACTGACCTAAGCTCGCGCTAAATTTGAAGACCAGTGGTTTCGCCTACAGAAACAGATAAACATATAAACATAATTCAAATATTCGTCCAACAACTGCTATAGTTACACTGACCTAAGCTCGCGCTATATATGAAAAGCAGCGGTATGATATACAGAAACAGTTAAACAGAACTCACATACTCGTCATCCAACTGCTGTAGTCACTCTGACCTAAGCTCGCGGTAAATTTTAAAAACCAGTGGTTTCTCCTACAGAAACAAATAAACAAAACTCACATACTCGTCCACCAACTGCTATAGTCACACTGACCTAAGCACGCGCTAAATTTGAAAACCAGCGGTTTCGCATACCGAAACAGATAAACCAAACTCACATACTCCTCCAACAACTGCTATAGTCGCACTAACCTAAGCTCTCGCTAAATTTGAAAACCTGCGGTTTCGCCTACAGAAATAGATAAACAAAACTCACATACTCGTACACCAACTGCTATAGTCACACTAACCTAAGCTCGTGCTAAAATTGAAAACCAGCGGTTTCACCTACAGAAACATATAAACCAAACTCACATACTCCACCACCAACTGCTATAGTCACACTAACCGAAGCTCGCGTTAATTTGAGAATCAGTGGTTTTGCCTACAGAAACAGATAAACATATAAACATAACTCACATACTCGTCCACCAACTGCTATAGTCACACTCACCTAAGCTCGCGGTAAATTTGAAAACCAGTGGTTTCGCATACAGAAACAGATAAACCAAACTCACATACTCGTCCACAAACTGCTATAGTCACACTCACCTAAGTTCGCGCTAAATTTGAAAACCAGCGGCTTGGCATACCGAAACAGATAAACCAAACTCACATACTCCTCCACCGACAGCTATAGTCACACTAACTTAAGCTCGCGCTAAATTTGAAAACCAGCGGTTTCGCCTGCAGAAACAGATAAACAAAACTCACATACTTAAACTGCTATAGTCACACTAACCTAAGCTCGTGCTAAAATTGAAAACCAGCGGTTTCACCTACAGAAACATATAAACCAAACTCACATACTCCACCACCAACTGCTATAGTCACACTAACCGAAGCTCGCGTTAATTTGAGAATCAGTGGTTTTGCCTACAGAAACAGATAAACATATAAACATAACTCACATACTCGTCCACCAACTGCTATAGTCACACTGACCTATGCTTGCGCTAAATTTGAAAACCAGCGGTTTCGCCTACAGATGCGGATAAACAAAACACAACTCACATACTCCTCCAACAACTGCTATACTCAAACTCACCTAAGCTCGCGCTAAATTTGAAAACCACTGGTTTCGCCTATAGAAATATTAAAACAAAACAAAACTCACATACTCCTCTACTAACTGCTACAGTCACACTAACACAAACCCGCGCTTAATTTGAAAACCAGTGGTTTCGCCTTAAGAAACAAATAAACAAACCTCACATACTCCTCCACCAACTGCTATAGTACACAAAACTATGCTTGAATAAATTTGAAAACCGCTTGTTTCGCCTACAGCAACAGATTAACCAAACTCACATACTCCACATCCAACTGCTATAGTCACAATAACCTAAGCTCGCGATATATTTGAAAACCATTGGTTTCGCCTACAGAAACACTTAGACAAAACCTATAAACTCCTCTACCAACTGCTATAGTCACATTAACCAAAGCTCGCGCTAAATTTGAAAATCACTGGTTTCGCCTACAGAAACAGATAAACAAAACTCATGTACTCGTCCACCAACTGCTATAGTCACATTAACCTAAGCTCGCGATATATTTGAAAACCAGTGGTTTCGCCTACAGAATCACTTAGACAAAACCCGTAAACTCCTCTACCAACTGCTATAGTCACATTAACCTAAGCTCGCGATGTATTTGAAAACCAGTGGTTTCGCCTACAGAAATACTTAGACAAAACCCATAAACTCCTCTACCAACTGCTATAGTCACATTAACCTAAGCTCGCGCTAAATTTGAAAACCACGGTTTCGCCTACAGAAACAGATAAACAAAACTCATGTACCCGTCCACCAACTGCTATAGTCACAGCAACCGAAGCTCGCGTTAAATTTGTAAAATCAGGGGTTTTGAATACAGAAACAGATAAACATATAAACATAACTCACATACTCGTCCACCAACTGCTATAGTCACACTGACCTAAGCTCGCGCTAAATTTGAAAACCGGCGGTTTCGCCTACAGAAACACATAAAGAAAACTCACATACTTGTCCAACTGCTATAGTCACACTGACCTAAGCTAGCGCTAAATTTGAAAACCAGCAGTTTCGCCTACAGAAGCGGATAAACAAAACTCAACTCACATACTCCTCCAACAACTGCTATAGTCAAACTTACCTAAGCTGGCGCTAAATTTGAAAACCAGTGGTTTCGCCTACAGAAATAGATAACCAAAACTCACATACTCCAACTGCTGTAGTCAGACTAACATAAGCTCGCGCTAAATTTGAAAACCACTGGTTTCGCCTATAGAAACATATAAACAAAACAAAACTCACATACTCCTCTACTAACTGCTACAGTCACACTAACACAAACCCGCGCTAAATTTGAAAACCAGTGGTTTCGTCTTAAGAAACAAATAAGTAAAACTCACATACTCCTCCACCAACTGCTATAGTACACTAAACTATGCTTGCGCTAAATTTGAAAACCGCTTGTGTCGCCTAAAGAAACAGATAAACCAAACTTTCATACTCCTCATCCAACTGCTATAGTCACACTAACCTAAGCTCGCGATATATTCGAAAACCAGTGGTTTCACCTACAGAAACACTTAGACAAAACCCATAAACTCCTCTACCAACTGCTATAGTCACACTAACCTAAGCTCGCGATATATTTGAAAACCAGTGGTTTCGCCTACAGAAACACTTAGACAAAACCCATAAACTCCTCTACCAACTGCTATAGTCACATTAACCTAAGCTCGCGCTAAATTTGAAAACCACTGGTTTCGCCTACAGAAACAGATAAACAAAACTCGTATACTCGTCCACCAACTGCTATAGTCACACTGACCTATGCTCGCGCTAAATTTGAAAACCAGCGGTTTCGCCTACAGAAGCGGATAAACAAAACACAACTCACATACTCCTCCAAAAACTGCCATAGTCAAACTTACCTAAGCTGGCGCTAAATTTGAAAACCAGTGGTTTCGCCTGCAGTAACAGATAAACAAAACTCACATACTTAAACTGCTATAGTCACACTGACCTATGCTCGCGCTAAATTTGAAAACCAGCGGTTTCGCCTACAGAAGCGGATAAACAAAACACAACTCACATACTCCTCCAAAAACTGCCATAGTCAAACTTACCTAAGCTGGCGCTAAATTTCAAAACCAGTGGTTTCGCCTACAGAAATAGATAACCAAAACTCACATACTCCAACTGCTGTAGTCAGACTAACATAAGCTCGCGCTAAATTTGAAAACCACTGGTTTCGCCTATAGAAACATATAAACAAAACAAAACTCACATACTCCTCTACTAACTGCTACAGTCACACTAACACAAACCCGCGCTAAATTTGAAAACCAGTGGTTTCGCCTTAAGAAACAAATAAACAAACCTCACATACTCCTCCACCAACTGCTATAGTACACAAAACTATGCTTGAATAAATTTGAAAACCGCTTGTTTCGCCTACAGCAACAGATTAACCAAACTCACATACTCCACATCCAACTGCTATAGTCACAATAACCTAAGCTCGCGATATATTTGAAAACCATTGGTTTCGCCTACAGAAACACTTAGACAAAACCTATAAACTCCTCTACCAACTGCTATAGTCACATTAACCAAAGCTCGCGCTAAATTTGAAAATCACTGGTTTCGCCTACAGAAACAGATAAACAAAACTCATGTACTCGTCCACCAACTGCTATAGTCACATTAACCTAAGCTCGCGATATATTTGAAAACCAGTGGTTTCGCCTACAGAAATACTTAGACAAAACCCATAAACTCCTCTACCAACTGCTATAGTCACATTAATCTAAGCTCGCGCTAAATTTGAAAACCACGGTTTCGCCTACAGAAACAGATAAACAAAACTCATGTACCCGTCCACCAACTGCTATAGTCACAGCAACCGAAGCTCGCGTTAAATTTGTAAAATCAGGGGTTTTGAATACAGAAACAGATAAACATATAAACATAACTCACATACTCGTCCACCAACTGCTATAGTCACACTGACCTAAGCTCGCGCTAAAGTTGAAAACCGGCGGTTTCGCCTACAGAAACACATAAAGAAAACTCACATACTTGTCCAACTGCTATAGTCACACTGACCTAAGCTAGCGCTAAATTTGAAAACCAGCAGTTTCGCCTACAGAAGCGGATAAACAAAACTCAACTCACATACTCCTCCAACAACTGCTATAGTCAAACTTACCTAAGCTGGCGCTAAATTTGAAAACCAGTGGTTTCGCCTACAGAAATAGATAACCAAAACTCACATACTCCAACTGCTGTAGTCAGACTAACATAAGCTCGCGCTAAATTTGAAAACCACTGGTTTCGCCTATAGAAACATATAAACAAAACAAAACTCACATACTCCTCTACTAACTGCTACAGTCACACTAACACAAACCCGCGCTAAATTTGAAAACCAGTGGTTTCGTCTTAAGAAACAAATAAGTAAAACTCACATACTCCTCCACCAACTGCTATAGTACACTAAACTATGCTTGCGCTAAATTTGAAAACCGCTTGTGTCGCCTAAAGAAACAGATAAACCAAACTTTCATACTCCTCATCCAACTGCTATAGTCACACTAACCTAAGCTCGCGATATATTCGAAAACCAGTGGTTTCACCTACAGAAACACTTAGACAAAACCCATAAACTCCTCTACCAACTGCTATAGTCACACTAACCTAAGCTCGCGATATATTTGAAAACCAGTGGTTTCGCCTACAGAAACACTTAGACAAAACCCATAAACTCCTCTACCAACTGCTATAGTCACATTAACCTAAGCTCGCGCTAAATTTGAAAACCACTGGTTTCGCCTACAGAAACAGATAAACAAAACTCGTATACTCGTCCACCAACTGCTATAGTCACACTGACCTATGCTCGCGCTAAATTTGAAAACCAGCGGTTTCGCCTACAGAAGCGGATAAACAAAACACAACTCACATACTCCTCCAAAAACTGCCATAGTCAAACTTACCTAAGCTGGCGCTAAATTTGAAAACCAGTAGTTTCGCCTACAGAAATAGATAACCAAAACTCACATACTCCAACTGCTGTAGTCAGACTAACATAAGCTCGCGCTAAATTTGAAAACCACTGGTTTCGCCTATAGAAACATATAAACAAAACAAAACTCACATACTCCTCTACTAACTGCTACAGTCACACTAACACAAACCCGCGCTAAATTTGAAAACCAGTGGTTTCGCCTTAAGAAACAAATAAACAAACCTCACATACTCCTCCACCAACTGCTATAGTACACAAAACTATGCTTGAATAAATTTGAAAACCGCTTGTTTCGCCTACAGCAACAGATAAACCAAACTTTCATACTCCTCATCCAACTGCTATAGTCACATTAACCTAAGCTCGCGCTAAATTTGAAAACCAGCGATATCGCTTACAGAAACAGATAAACAAAACAAAACCAATATGCTCCTCTACCAACTGCTACAGTTAAACTAGCCTAAGCTCGCGCTAAATTTGAAAACCAGCGGTTTCGCCTCAGAAAGAGATAAACGAAACTCACATCCTCCTCCACCAACTGCTATAGTCACACTAACCTAAGCTCGCGCTAAATTTGAAAACCAGTGGTTTCGCCTGCAGGAACAGATAAACAAAACTCACATACTCGTCCACCAACTGCTATAGTCACACTAACCTAAGCTCGCGCTAAATTTGAAAAACCAGCGGTTTCGCATACCGAAACAGATAAACCAAAGTCACATACTCGTCCACCAACTGCTATAGTCACACTGACCTAAGCTCGGCCAAATTTGAAAACCAGTGGTTTCGCATACCGAAACAGATAAACCAAACTCACATACTCGTCCACCAACTGCTATAGTCACACTAACCTAAGCTCGCACTAAATTAGAAAACCAGCGGTTTCGCCTGCAGTAACAGATAAACAAAACTCACATACTTAAACTGCTATAGTCACACTAACCTAAGCTCGCGCTAAATTTGAAAACCAGAGGTTTCGCCTGCAGTTACCAATAAACAAAACTCACATACTTAAACTGCTATAGTCACACTAACCTAAGCTCGTACTAAATTTGAAAACCAGCGGTTTCACCTACAGAAACATATAAACCAAACTCACATACTCCATCACCAACTGCTATAGTCACACTAACCGAAGCTCGCGTTAAATTTGAAAATCAGTGGTTTTGCCTACAGAAACAGATAAACATATAAACATAACTCACATACTCGTCCACCAACTGCTATAGTCACACTGACCTAAGCTCGCGCTAAATTTGAAATCCGGCGGTTTTGCCTACAGAAACACATAAAGAAAGCTCACATACTCGTACACCAAGTGCTATAGTCACACTGACCTATGCTCGCGCTAAATTTGAAAACCATCGGTTTCGCCTACACAAGCGGATAAACAAAACACAACTCACATACTCCTCCAACTACTGCTATAGTCAAACTCACCTAAGCTCGCGCTAAATTTCAAAACCAGTGGTTTCGCCTACAGAAATAGATAACAAAAACTCACATACTCCAACTGCTGTAGTCAGACTAACATAAGCTCGCGCTAAATTTGAAAACCACTGGTTTCGCCTATAGAAACATATAAACAAAACAAAACTCACATACTCCACCAACTGCTATGATCACACTAACATAAGCTCGCGCTAAATTTGAAAACCACTGGTTTCGCCTACAGAAACAGATAAACCAAACTCACATACTCCACCACCAACTGCTATAGTCACACTAACATAAGCTCGCGCTAAATTTGAAAACCACTGGTTTCGCCTACAGAAACGGATAAACCAAACTCACATACTCCTCCACCACTGCTATAGTCACAGTAACCTAAGCTCGCGCTAAATTTGAAAACCAGCGGTTTCGTACAAAAACAGATAAACAAAACAGAACTCACATACTCCACCACCAACTGCTATAGTCACACTAACATAAGCTCGCGCTAAATTTGAAAACCACTGGTTTCGCCTACAGAAACAGATAAACCAAACTCACATACTCCTCCACCACTGCTATAGTCACAGTAACCTAAGATCGCGCTAAATTTGAAAACCAGCGGTTTCGTACAAAAACAGATAAACAAAACAGAACTCACATACTCCTCCACCAACTGCTTTAGTCACACTAACATAAGCTCGCGCTAAATTTGAAAACCAGCGGTTTCGTACAAAAACAGATAAACAAAACAGAACTCACATACTCCTCCACCAACTGCTTTAGTCACACTAACCGGTGGTTTACTCCACTGGTTCTCACGACCGGTAATCCTCGCAAGTGCGACATATGACGTTCTTGTTTACCAAAAGTTACAGTCTCTCGCTAGCAACGAAACGAAGCTTTTTCATTAGAAATCGAGTATTTCAGCGTATACCTACACATGATAAAAAAATTAATTATTATTCATATACTACTCGTTTATGTATAATTATTTGGTAAATACTCGTCATATACGGAAAATACCTTCGGTTCTAGCATGCACACGAATTCATCCTTAATAAAAAGAACAAGTTCGTCCGACAAATAAAACCTTTGAAATCGTCATCAGAAATACAAGGTTAATGAATCACACTTACTTTTATTCAATTTTTAGAGGGGCCCAAGTTCTCCATAATTACCTTACATCCCACCCAAAAATTCCACACCTTCAAAGTTCTGGTTGCCTAAAAATCTGATGTGTTCCATTCACCCTGCACACTCTGCAACAAACTATTGTTAAAAACATTGTTCTTCTATCTACTTCGAGACAAACATTATCAGGAATTGTGTTTTTACTTGCTTCCTTGTAAGCAGAGGGCAATTCACTAGGATAAAGTGATAGCCAGATGTTTTGAGGTGACGTTGCATCACCAGAGATACAATTCTTTCCCTATGAGATAGTACAACTATTTTCGAGCTGAAAATATCTGTGTTTTAACGAAATGTGTACCTAGCAGCCAGAGAAGGATTTGAATTCCTCACAAAAGCTCGATAATTGAATGCAAATACCCTCAAACATTTTTAAAAGGCGAATGTTTCTGTGTGAACAACAAATCAGTTAAATAACAAAGTTTCCAGGATGCAACACGAACACCTTCCATTGAATGCTTTTCAATTTTCTCCAAACCTGTCTAAAGATTGTGACGTTTAAAAAGTTTTCCTGTAAAATGAAATGTATACGCTACTTGAATTTCCTCTTCTTTCCGGCAATCCGTAAGACAGACATAGAGACAAAAAAAAAAAAAAAAAAAAAAAAAAAACTTTGTAACCAAAAACTGTACATCTCGTAAAAACCCACAATTTATCTCATCAAGAATTGTGCCTTGTTATTGGTTTGAATTTTAAAATAACCTTCTCTCAAACAGATAGTCGTTATTATTTCATATCTCTTTTATATTACTCCTGGCCATACAAAGAGAACTGAATTACAATTGTTCACAAAGCAACCACTTTTTAAAACATTTTACTATGCCTGGCGTGCTCCCTTATTTTCCTCTTACTTACAAGTAACCAAGTAATAACACAATTTCTACTAATGTTTACCTTGATTATTATTATGCAGATATAAGAATAAGATTTTGTAAGAACAGTTTGTTACAGAATAAGTAGAGAAAGTGATGTGAATGGAAAACATTGGCTAGCTTATAATACTATAGTATAAGTGTGGACAGGCGAGTGTAATTCAGGATGATTGTTATTCTTAGAGAATAGATAGAGAAAGTGATGTGAACGGAAAACATTGGCTAGCTTATAATACTATGGTATAAGTGTGGCCAGGCTAGTGTAATTCAGGATGATTGTTATTCTTAGAGAATAGATAGAGAAAGTAATGTGAACGGAAAACATTAGCTAGCTTATAATACTATAGTATAAGTGTGGCCAGGCGAGTGTAATTCAGTATGATTGTTATTCTTAGAGAATAGATAGAGAAAGTAATGTGAACGGAAAACATTAGCTAGCTTATAATACTATAGTATAAGTGTGGCCAGGCGAGTGTAATTCAGGATGATTGTTATTCTTAGAGAATAGATAGAGAAAGTAATGTGAACGGAAAACATTAGCTAGCTTATAATACTATGGTATGTGTGGACAGGCGAGTGTAATTCAGGATGATTGTTATTCTTAGAGAATAGATAGAGAAAGTAATGTGAACGGAAAACATTAGCTAGCTTATAATACTATGGTATGTGTGGACAGGCGAGTGTAATTCAGGATGATTGTTATTCTTAGAGAATAGATAGAGAAAGTAATGTGAACGGAAAACATTAGCTAGCTTATAATACTATGGTATAAGTGTGGCCAGGCGAGTGTAATTCAGGATGATTGTTATTCTTAGAGAATAGATAGAGAAAGTAATGTGAACGGAAAACATTAGCTAGCTTATAATACTATGGTATAAGTTTGGCCAGGCGAGTGTATTTCAATTTGAGGCAGGGCCAAACGTCCGCTACAAGACTAACATGAAACTATTGGCTTTCATTATAAACACATACGCTTCTCTAAAATGTTCCACTACAAGACCAACATGAAGTTATTAGCTTTCTTTATAAAAAGTCACGCTTCTCTTAATGGTTCCACTACAAGACTAACATGAAACTATTAGCTTTCATTATAAACACTCACGCTTCTCTAAAAGGTTCCACTACAGGACTAACATGAAGCTATAGGCTTTCTTTATAAACACTCACGCTTCTCTAAAATGTTCCACTACAAGACCAACATGAAGTTATTAGCTTTCTTTATAAAAAGTCACGCTTCTCTTAATGGTTCCACTACAAGACTAACATGAAACTATTAGCTTTCATTATAAACACTCACGCTTCTCTAAAAGGTTCCACTACAGGACTAACATGAAGCTATAGGCTTTCTTTATAAACACTCACGCTTCTCTAAAATGTTCCACTACAAGACCAACATGAAGTTATTAGCTTTCTTTATAAAAAGTCACGCTTCTCTTAATGGTTCCACTACAAGACTAACATGAAACTATTAGCTTTCATTATAAACACTCACGCTTCTCTAAAAGGTTCCACTACAGGACTAACATGAAGCTATAGGCTTTCTTTATAAACACTCACGCTTCTCTAAAATGTTCCACTACAAGACCAACATGAAGTTATTAGCTTTCTTTATAAAAAGTCACGCTTCTCTTAATGGTTCCACTACAAGACTAACACGAAACTATTAGCTTTCATTATAAACACTCACGCTTCTCTAAAAGGTTCCACTACAGGACTAACATGAAGCTATAGGCTCTCTTTATAAACACTAAGGCTTCTATAAAATGTTCCACTACAAGACTAAGATGAAGCTCTTGGCTTCCTTTATAAACACTCACGCTCCTCTAAAATGTTCCACTAAAAGACAAACATGTAGCTATTAGCTCTCTTTATAAACACTCACGCTTCTCTAAAAGGTTCCACTACAGGACTAACATGAATCTATTGGCTATCTTTATAAACACTCACGCTTCTATAAAATGTTCCACTACAGGACTAACATGAAGCTAATAGCTTTCTTTATAAACACTCACCTTCTATAAAATGTTCAACTACAGGACTAACATGAATCTATTGGCTATCTTTAAAAACACTCACGCTTCTATAAAATGTTCCACTACATGACTAACATGAAGCTAATAGCTTTCTTTATAAACACTCACGCTTCTATAAAATGTTCCACTACAGGACTAACATGAAGCTAGTGGCATTCTTCATAAACACTCGCGCTTCCCTAAAATGTTTCACTACAAGACGAACATGAATCTATTAGCTCTCTTTATAAACACTCACCTTCTATAAAATGTTCCACTACAGGACTAACATGAAGCTATTATCTCTCTTTATAAACACTCACGCTTCTATAAAATGTTCCACTACAGGACTAACCTGAAGCTATTAGCTATCTTTATAAACACTCACGCTTCTATAAAATGTTCTACTACAAGACTAACATGAAGCTAGTGGCATTCTTCATAAACACTCGCGCTTCCCTAAAATGTTTCACTACAAGACGAACATGAAGCTATTGGCTTCCTTTATAAACACTCACGCTTCTATAAAATGTTCCACTTCAAGACTAAGATGAAGCCATTAGCTTTCTTTATAAACACTCAGGTTTCTATAAAATGTTCCACTACAAGACTAATGTGACGCTGTTGGGTCTCTTTATAAACACTCACGCTTCGTTAAAATGTTCCATTACAAGACTAATGTGACGCTGTTGGGTCTCTTTATAAACACTCACGCTTCGCTAAAATGTTCCATTACAAGACTAATGTGACGCTGTTGGGTCTCTTTATAAACACTCACGCTTCGTTAAAATGTTCCATTACAAGACTAATGTGACGCTGTTGGGTCTCTTTATAAACACTCACGCTTCGCTAAAATGTTCCATTACAAGACTAATATGACGCTGTTGGGTCTCTTTATAAACACACACGCTTCGCTAAAATGTTCCACTACAAGACTAATATGAGGCTCTTGGCTTCCTTTATAAACGCTCACGCTTGTATAAAATGTTTCACTACAAGACTAATATGAAGACATTAGCTTCCTTTATAAACACTAACGCTTCTATAAAGTGTGCCACTACAAGACTAATATGAGGCTATTAGCTTCCCTTATAAACACTCACGGTTCTATAAAATGTTCCACTACATAACTAACATGACGCAATTAGCTTTCTGTTTAAACACTCGCGTTTCTATAAAATGTTCCACTACAAGACTAACATGTAGCTATTAGCTCTCCTCATAAACATACACGCTTCTCTAAAATGTTCCACTACAGGACTAACATGAAGTTATTGGCTCTCTTTATAAACACTCACGCTTCTATAAAATGCTCCACTACAAGTCTAAGATGAAGCTCTTGGCTTCCTTTATAAACACTCACGCTTCTCTAAAATGTTCCACTACAAGACCAACATGTAGCTATTAGCTCTCTTTATAAACACTCACGCTTCTCTAAAAGGTTCCACTACAGGACTAACATGAAGCTATTACCTTCCTTTATAAACACTCACGCTTCTATAAAATGTTCCAATACAAGACTAACAGGAGGCTATTAGATTCCTTCAAAAACACTCACGCTTCTATAAAATGTTCCACTACAAGATTAAGATGATGCTATTAGCTTTCTTTATAAACACTCAGGCTTCTATAAATTGTTCCACTACAAGACTAACATGACGCTATTGGCTCTCTTTATAAACACTCACGCTTCTCTAAAATGTTTTACTACAAGACTAACATGAAGCTATTGGCTCTCTTTATAAACACTCACGCTTCTCTAAAATGTTCCACTACAGGACTAACATGAAGCTATTAGCTTTCTTTATAAACACTCACACTTCGCTAAAATGTTCCACTACAAGACTAACATGAAGCTACTCGCTTCCTTTATAAACACTCGCGTTTCTATAAAATGTTCCACTACAAGACTAAGATGAAGCTATTAGCTTTCTTTATAAACACTCACGCTTCTATAAAATCTTTACACTACAAGACTAACATGTAGCTATTAGCTCTGTTTATAAACACTCACGCTTCTATAAAATGGTCCACTACAAGACTAACATGAAACTCCATGCTTCTTTCATAAACACTCGCACTTCTATAAAATGTTTCACTACAAGACTGACATGAAGCTATTGGCTTCCTTTATAAACACACACGCTTCTATAAAATGTTCCACTACCAGATTAACATGAAGCTCTTGGCTTCCTTTATAAACACTCACGCTTCTATAAAATGTTCCACTACAAGACTAACATGTAGCTATTGGCTCTCTTTATAAACACTCACGCTTCTATAAAATGTTCCACTACAAGACTAACATGAAGCTATTAGCTCTCTTTATAAACACTCACGTTTCTATAAAATGTTCCACTACAAGCCTAAAATGAAACTATTGGCTCTCTTTATAAACACCCACGCTTCCCTAAAAGGTTCCACTACAAGACTAACATGACGCTATTAGCTTCCTTTATAAACATTCACGCTTCTCTCAAATGTTCCACTACAGGACTAACATGAAGCTATTAGCTTTCTTTATAAACACCCACGCTTCTATAAAATGTTACACTACAAGATTAACATGAAGCTATTGGCTCTCTTTATAAACACTAACGCTTCTATAAAATGTTCCGCTACAAGACTAACGTGAAGCTATTATCCTCCTTTAGGAACACTCACGCTTCGGTAAAATGTTCCACTACAAGACTAACATGAGGCTATTAGCTTTCTTTATAAACACTCACGCTTTTCTAAAATGTTCCACTACAAGACTAAAATGAAACTATTGGCTCTCTTTATAAACACCCACGCTTCCCTAAAAGGTTCCACTACAAGACTAACATGACGCTATTAGCTTCGTTTATAAACATTCACGCTTCTCTAAAATGTTCCACTACGGGACTAACATGAAGCTATTAGCTTTCTTTATAAACACTCGCGCTTCTATAAAATGTTCCACTACAAGACTAAGATGAAGCTATTAGCTTTCTTTATAAACACTGGCGCTTCTATAAAATGTTCAACTACAAGACTAACATGAAGCGCTTGGCTTCCCTTATAAACACTCACGATTCTATAAAATGTTCCACCACAAGACTAACATGAATTTCTTGGCTTCCTTTATAAACACTCAAGCTTCTATAAAATGTTCCACTACAAGACTAACATGAAGCTCTTGGCTTCCTTTATAAACACTCACGATTCTATAAAATGTTCCACTCCAAGACTAAGATGAAACTCTTGGCTTCCTTCATAAACACTCACGCTTCTGTAAAATGTTCCACAACAAGACTAACATGTAGCTATTAGGTCTCATTATAAACACTCACGCTTCTCTAAAAGGTTGTACTACAGGACTATCCTGAAGCTATTGGCTCTCTTTATAAACACTCGCGCTTCTATAAAATGTTCCACTACAAGACTAACATGAAGCTATTGGCTTTCTTTATAAACTCTGGTGGTTCTCTAAAATGTTCCACTACAATACTGACATGAAGCTTTTCCTTTCTTTATAGACAGTCGCGCCTCTATAAAATGTTCCACTACAAGACTAACATGAAACTATTAGCTCACTTTATAAACACTCACGCTTCTATAAATTATGATACTACAAGAATAACATGAAGCTATTGGCTTTCTTTATAAACACTCGCGCTTCCCTAAAATGTTGTACTACAAGACTAACATGAAACTATTGGCTTCGTTTATAAACACTCACGCTTCTATAAAATGTTCCACTACAAAACTAAGAAGAAGCTATTAGTTTTCTTTGTAAACACTCACGCGTCGCTAAAGTGTTCCAATACAAGACTAACATGAAGCTATTAGCTTTCTTTATAAACACTCACGCTTCTATAAAATGTTCCACTACAAGACTAACATGAAACTATCAGCTTCCTTTATAAACACTCACGCTTCTATAAAATGTTCCACTACAAGACCAACATGAAGCTATTGGCTTCCTTTATAAACACTCAGGCTTCTATAAAATGTTCCACTACAAGACTAACATGTAGCTATTAGCACTCTTTATAAACACTCACGCTTCTATAAAATGTTCCACTACAAGAGTAACATGAAGCTATTGGCTTCCTTTATAAACACTCACGCTTCTATAAAATGTTGCACTACAAGACTCACGTGTAGCTATTGACACTCTTTATAAACACTCACACTCTTCTATAAAATGTTCCACTACAAGACTAACGTGAAGCTATTGGCTCTCCTTGTAAAAGCTCACGCTTCTATAAAATGTTCCACTACAAGACTAACATGTAGCTATTATCTTCCTTTATAAACACTCACGCTTCTCTAAATTGTTCCACTACATGACTAACATGAAGCTATTAGCTTTCTTTATAAACACTCACGCTTCTCTAAAATGTTCCACTACAAGACTAATATGAAGTTATTCGCTTTCTTTATAAACTCTCGCGCTTCTATAAAATGTTCCACTACAAGACTAACATGTAGCTATTAGCTCTCTTTATAAATACTGGCGCTTCTCTAAAAGGTTCCACTACAGGACTAACATGTAGCTATTATCTCTCTTTATAAACACTCACGCTTCTCTAAATGGTTCCACTACAGGAATAACATGAAGCTATTGGCTCTCTTTATAAACACTCACGCTTCTCTAAATGGTTCCACTACAGGACTAACATGAAGTTATTGGCTCTCTTTATAAACACTCACGCTTCTTCTCGGGGGCCGCGCCGTGGCCGAGTGGTCAGACCACTCGACTCTCACCTAGACGGTCGGGGTTCGATCCCATGCGACCGCATGTGAGATTTGTGGTGGACAAAACGGCGCTGGGGCGGGTTTTCTCCGGGTACTCCGGTTTCCCCCGCCATCGCATTCCACCGGTGCTCCATCATCATTCATGGATCATCAGTGTCACCGCCTGCGGTGCCATTAGTAGTTAAAGCGGGCGTTAAACACTACCAAAAAAAAAAAAAAAAAAAAAAAAAAAAAAAAAAAAAAAAAAAAAAAAAAACTCACGCTTCTCTAAATGGTTCCACTACAGGATTAACATGAAGCTATTGGCTCTCTTTATAAACACTCACGCTTCTTTAAAATGTTCCACTACAAGACTAACATGAAGCTATTAGCTTTCTTTATAAACACTCGCGCTTCTATAAAACGTTCGACTACAAGACTAACATTAGCTATTAGCTCTCTTTATAAATACTGGCGCTTCTCTAAAATGTTCCACTACAAGACTAACATGTAGCTATTATCTCTCTTTATAAACACTCACGCTTCTATAAAATCTTCCACTACAAGACTAAATTGAAGCTCTTGGCTTTCTTTATAAACACTCACGCTTCTATAAAATGTTCCACTACAAGAGTAAAATGCAGCTCTTGGCTTTCTTTATTTATCACTCACGCTTCTATAAGATGTTTCACTACAAGCCTAACAGAAGCTATTAGCTCTCTTTATAAACACTCACGCTTCTCTAAAAGGTGCCACTTCGTAACTTAGTGGCATACCGTGAAATAAAAAAAGTCTGATGTCTTACATTAACATGACTTTCTCTACATCTCTGTAGCAAATTATTGTTAAAAAGCTTATGCTTCTATCTACTTCTTGCTAATTGAGAAAACATTAGCAGAAAAAGTCTTGTTGCTTGCTTCCTTGTAAGTGGAAGCGAAATAAGGGAGTACCACAGGTTAAAGTGATGGTCAAAAGGCGGTTGTTATGTTACTGAAGTTCCATTGTGTGTATGGATACGAGTTGTCAAATTCCTGTATGAGAAAAATATAACTTTTTCAAAGCTGTAACAAAAGACAAGGAATATCCCAAAAACGATCAACTCAACGAGAACAACGTGTATAACATAAGTTGTGTGTTTTAACGTGATCTACATTTTGTGTCAGCAATTGTCTATCTCTTGCGGTTTAGCAGGTATTCAAAATTGCCTAAAAGTCATGTAGATTAAAGTAGTCTTCAGAGGATATTCCCAGAAAATTCAAAATATATCTTTTATTTGTTAGGTAAATAATTTTAATATGTGATATTTTAATCACAATCTTTAGAGTAATTTTTCTAAAAATAGTTTCTAAAAATGTTCCATTTAAAGGGTAATTGGGAGTGGGGGGATTTTCTTGAAAAACTTCGTGTTGTATCCTTGGAAGACACCTAACTTAAATACCAAGTTTGGTATTGAACGGTCTTTTCATTTTTGAGCTATGCTGTCCACAGACACACAAACGTACACACACACAGTCAGTCAGACTGACAGACACTCACACGGACCTTTTTTCCAAAAATACTTTTTTTTGGAGTCAGGGGGGCCCAAAACACATATTTCCGGTGAAATCTCGGTGTTGAACTTTTGGGTACAATGCATATCTTCTGTATACACTATGTACATAGTACGTGTAGAGAAAGTGTGACACAAATCGTGTATTTTAACGAGATGTACATTTTTTGTATACCAAGTTTTTATCTATTTCATAAAGTTTACTTGTGAAAACTACAAGAAATTTCATCCAGAATAAAGAGGTCTTGAGAGGTTGTTCCCAGAAAATTCACATTTTATTGTTGAGTAAATATCTTAAATATGCATTTTTTATTCAAAATCGCTAGACTCACTTTGGGGGAAATCAAAATTATCGACTTTTTTCCATGTAAAGGGTAGTTTGAGGTGGGGGAATTTTAATCAAAATGGCGCATCTTTGGAAGATATTAAACTTAAATGCTAAGTTTGGTATTTTACAGACTTTTGAGTTTTCGTGTTCATAGGCACACGACCTTTTTTCTAAAAATGCTTTTTTGGATACAGGGGATTCGAAAACGTATATTTGCCGTGAAATCTGTGTATTGAATTTTTGAGTACAATACAATACCTTCTGTATACACCATGTACATAGTACGTGTAGAGAAAGTAGAAAAGGGAATAAAAGAGTAACGAAAAGACTGGAATGCTGTTTGAAGAGTAACATACAACACTGGTCAGTTTTCATTGAAACAAAATGATCATATTTAAGCAATGCTGCAGTCTCACTAACAACAAGGTGACCAAGTCGAGCTCTTTGAAATCTTCTTCTCGATTTACTGATTTCTTTATACTTGACACTCGTAGCATTTAAAGTATATACACGAATGCTTTTCTCCGCCGGAACGTTATAATGCAACCGCGGCGTGCTACTGTAATTTATGAAATAAAATGTGTAGCTCCATGTCCGGCACAAACACGAGCATCTTCCAGACGATTTGTCTTCCGAAAATTATCAACACACAGTTACATTACCTTTCTCAACGTCATTGCTATGTGGTACACATGTTCCACCGCTAAACATCTGGTCATTGCTATGTGGTACACATGTTCCACCGCTAAACATCTGGTCATTGTTATGTGGTACACATGCTCCACCGCTAAACATCTGGTCATTGCTATGTGGTACACATGTTCCACCGCTAAACATCTGGTCATTGTTATGTGGTACACATGCTCCACCGCTAAACATCTGGTCATTGCTATGTGGTACACATGTTCCACCGCTAAACATCTGGTCATTGCTATGTGGTACACATGCTCCACCGCTAAACATCTGGTCATTGCTATGTGGTACACATGTTCCACCGCTAAACATCTGGTCATTGCTATGTGGTACACATGTTCCACCGCTAAACATCTGGTCATTGTTATGTGGTACACATGCTCCACCGCTAAACATCTGGTCATTGCTATGTGGTACACATGTTCCACCGCTAAACATCTGGTCATTGCTATGTGGTACACATGCTCCACCGCTAAACATCTGGTCATTGCTATGTGGTACACATGTTCCACCGCTAAATATCTGGTCTTCATGGCCGGCAAATCCAAAAAGTCATGTACGGTGTCCAAAGTGAAACGCCCGTTCTTATATCAACATTTATTTTCCCATAACGATTGATGAACGGTCTTTATCGTACACACTGTTATGTTCTTCCTTGATTACTCGTAAATTCTGTGTCATTTCCTCACTGAAGACTCGTTCATTGCATTATCAATATACACCTGTAACATTCGATTGGCCGAACATTTAGCGGCGGAAGAGTATAATATGTGTACCACGTGACAATAGAGTAAGGTAGTGTAACTTTGTGTTGTAACTTTCTGGATGTGTTGAATGCAGCGAGACTATCAAGGCATGATCTCGTTGATCACGAGAACTTGTGAAAGTGACTCACTCACTGCCATTAAAACAGGAAACTACACGCGTCATCATCTTCCTACACGGAACTAACATTTTGGGCATTCAAAAAAACGAACATTTAGCGGCGGAAGAGTACAACATGTGTACCACGTGACAATAGAGTAAGGTAGTGTAACTTTCTGTTGATAACTTTCTGGATGTGTTGAATGCAGCGAGACTATCAAGGCATGATCTCGTTGATCACGAGAATTTGTGAAAGTGACTCACTCACTGCCATTAAAACGGGAAACTACACGCGTCATCATCTTCCTACACGGAACTAACATTCACATTTACTGGACTGAGAACGTATTGTATTCCACCCATACTGAGCTTTCACCGGAAATATGTTTTGATCTCCCCCCAGTCCAAAAAAAGCATTTTTAGGAAAAGGTCCGTCTGCGGACAGTATAGCTCAAAAAGGAAAAGTGGGTGTATTTATGTTTAGTAACTTCCAAAGATACGACACCAAGATTTTCAAGAAAATCTCTCACACGGAAATACCGTATATTAAAGATATTCATATGGAAAATAAAATGTATATATTGAGTTTTCTGGGAATAGCCTCTAAAGACCTCATTATTCTCGATGCATTTTTCTCAATTCTGCATAACTAGTAAAGTGTAAGAGATAGATAAAAACATACTCGACAAAAAATGTAGATCTCATTAAAACAGACAATTTACGTCATATTTGTTACAGAGTTGCCCTTTTACAGATATTCCTTGTTATTGGCTTCAATTTTAAACTACTCAAAACTGTTGGTTTCATCTCTCTTTTATTTTTCTGGAAATGCAAAGCGAACGGACCTCTAATTGTTCACATGTCGATTGGCTATCACTTTAGCCTGGTATATTCCCTTCTCCTTGTAAGGAACTAAGCAGTAATTGTGTTTAGCATATTGTATATAGAAGCATAAGCATTTGTAGCAAAGTTCGTTACAGGCTATGTAGAGAAACTCGTGTGAGTGTAACACATCAGCATATGTCCGACACAAGACTACCCTTTACATGGACTATAAATATAGCTCCAAGGATTTGATTAAAGGTAGCTAGATCACAAATAAAGTAACTAGTAAACCGTGACTTACTACTCAAAAATAGATCTCTTTAAACACATTTGCAGAGTTAACTGTTTTCGAGATTATTAGTTTCAGTCATTTAAACTTTTCTCAAAAGCGAAGACATCTTTCTTTTCTTTTTCCGTTTGTTTATTCCTGGAAAACAAAGAGGCTTTCAAAGGAAGAGACTATCGCTTTAGCCTGTTCATTTTCTTATTTCCCTTGTACTTACAAGGCAGCAAGTGATAAGACAATTTCTGATAATGTTTATCTCGATTAGCATGAAGTAGGTAGAAGAATAAGCTTTTGTGAGAACAGTATTTTGCAGCACAGGTGGAGAATGCCATGTGAATGTAAAACATCAGTATTTTATATTAATCACTAATTATTGTAGAAATGTTATTTTTATGTTGTTTAAAATAAGGGATTTTTCAAAATTATTAACTTATTTCTTAAAATTGCAGATGGATATAGATATATATAGAAAAATCTGATGGTTCCATTCACATGACTTTCTCTATCTCTCTGTAACAAAGTATTGTTAATAAGCTTATCTTTTATTTATTTCATGTTAATCGAGGAAAATTAGCAGAAATAGTCTTATTCCTTGCTTTATTGTAAATACAAGCGAAATAAGGGAGTACCATAGGTTAAAGTGAAAGCCAAAATCTGGTTGCTATGTGACTGATGTTCCTTTGTTTGTGTGGACAGGAGTTGACAAATTCCTGTAAGAGAAAAGTATGTTTTTCAAAGCTGAAACCAAGAAAAAGGAATATATCAAAAACGATCAAATCCACGAAAAAAATGTATATAACATAAATTGTGTGTTTTAACGTGCTCTACATGTTTTGTATGCTAAGTTTTTGTCCATCTCTTACGGTTTAGTACTTATGCAAATTTCATTCAGAATAAAGTAGTCTTCAAAGGCTATTCCCAGAAAATTCAAAATATACATTTTATTTGTCAGATAAATAACTTTAATATATGATATTTTAATCAAAATCGTTAAAGCAAATCTTTAGAAAATCAAAATTTTCTAAAAAAGTTCCATGTAAAGGGTAGTTTGGGATGGGGGGATTTTTCTCAAAATCTTCGTGTCGCATCCAAGTTTGGTATTTTACCGACTTTTCGTTTTCGAGCTATCGTGTTCACAGACACACGGGGACACACACACACACACACACACACACACACACACCTTTTTGTGAAAACTCTTTTTTTAGATAAAGGGGACTCTAAAACATATATTTCCGGTGAAATCTCGGTATCGAATTTTTTGGTGTAGTGCAATACTTTCTCTAGTACATAGTGCGTATAGAGAAAGTAAGAATGTCATGCGCTCCATTCACATGACTTCCTCTACATTTGTGTACCAAATTACTATTAATAAGCTTCTTGTTCTACTTTATGATAAACATTAACAGAAATTGTCTTATTACTTGCTTCCTTGTAAGTAGAAGATAAAGTGATAGTCAACATTTTTAAAATGTGGTTGCCGTGTGGTTCAAATCCATTTATTTGCATTACTAGGAGTTGACCGATGTGAAAAGTTTTAAATATTTTAAAGCATAGCTACGAATATCTCAAAAACTGTCAACTGCAAGAAAAAAATATGTATGATATAAATTGCGTATTTCAACTAGATCCATCTCTCACGGGTTACTAGTTATCCAGAATAAAGATGGCTATTGCCAGAAAACTCAAGATAGTAAAGTTTGGTATTATAGCGACTTTATCCACTATAGTAGGTACTCACGTAGCGCCGAAGAAGCGACGGTAAACCAGCAGGTCAGGGCTGCCAACAGCCAATTGTTGGGTAAGGTCATACCTGCACACACATCGGCTAACTAGCTTCTCCCGCCAGCGCGTCTGCCTCTTTCCTTTTTTTATACGTCTGTCTATCAGGGGAAAACACAAACAAATGAAAGTTACTTCTCCTTTAGCTCGTTCTGCTTCACCTTGATGATCAGCCTAGATAATACACTAGATACTTTTTACTTTCTCTACACTAGGTATTATTGTATTCCACCCAAAAAGTTACCGGAAGTATATCTTTTGGGTACGTCTGAATAAAAAAAAAAAATGTCCGCGCGCGCATAGCACGACAGCATGGCTCAAAAACGAAAATACCGTTAAATATTTAAGTTGAGTATTTCCCAAGGATGAAACACGAAGATATTTAAGAGAATCCGCCACCCCCAACTACCCCTTACATGGAAAATATTTCAAAAATTTTGCTTTCTGCAAAAATGGCTCTAACACTTTTGATTAAAATCTCTCATATTTAAATTATTCACATCACAAACAAAATGTATATCTTGAATTTCCTGGGAATATCCTCTCAACACCTCTTTATTCTAGATGACTTTTATTGAATAAATGGTAAACGGTAAGAGATAGAACAAAACTTACATTACGATGAAACACACACTTTATGTCATATACACTTTTTCGTGGACTTGACCGTTTTCGAGATATTTCCCGTCATTGATTTTAGCTCTCATACGGGAACTTTTCAACTCATGGCCACGCAAAGAAACGGATTTCAATCACATGGCAACCAAATTTTAAAACATTTCACTATCATTTTATCTTAGTGTATTCCCTTCTACTTACAAGGAAATAAGTAATAAGACAATTTCTGTTAATGTTTATCTCAATTATGATGTTGTAGATAGAAAAATAACCTTTTTAACAATAATTTGTCACAGAGATGTAGAGAAAGTCATGTGAATGGAACACATACACTGAGTCCAATATCAAATATAATGAATTATTACTCTCACAAAACAGACAGGAAACGCCGTATATATATATATTGTAGCTTAACGTACTTCTATCTGGTTGGTCATATCGGACGTAGAATGAAATTGGTGAAATGATACTCAAATGATCTCGGGGTCCATGTAGCTTAAAGTACTTTAACCAGGTTGGTCATATCGGACGATGAATGAAATTGGTGAATGACACTTAAATGATCTCTAGGTCCATGAAGCTCAAAGTACTTTAACCTGGTTGGTCATATCAGACGATGAATGAAATTCGTGAAATGATACTCAAATAATCTCAGGGTCCATGGAGCTTAAAATACTTTAACCTGGTTGGTCATATCAGACGATGAATGAAATTGGTGAAATGATACTCAAATAATCTCGGGGTCCATGAAGCTTAATGTACTTTAACCTGGTTGGTCATATCGGACGATGAATGAAATTGGTGAAATGATACTGAAATGATCTCAGCGTCCATGAAGCTTAAAGTACTTTAACCTGGTTGGACATATCGGACGATGAATGAAATTGGTGATATGATACTCAAATAATCTCAGGGTCCATGGAGCTTAAAGTACTTTAACCTGGTTGGTCATATCGGACGATGAATGAAATTGATGAAATGATACTCAAATGATCTCGGGGTCCATGAAGCTTAAAGTACTTTAACCTGGTTGGTCATATCAGACGATGAATGAAATTGGTGAAATGATACTCAAATGATCTCGGGGTCCATGGAGCTTAAAGTACTTTAATCTGGTTGGTCATTTCGGACAATGAATGAAATTGGTGAAATGATACTCAAATGATCTCGGGGTCCATGAAACTTAAAGTACTTTAACCTGGTTGGTCGATTCGGACGATGAATGAAATTGGTGAAATGATACTCAAATGATCGCGGGGTCCATGAAGCTTAAAGTACTTGAACCAGGTTGGTCATATCGGACGATGAATGAAATTGGTGAAATGATACTCAAATGATCTCGGGGTCCATGGAGCTTAAAGTGCTTAACCTGGTTGGTCATATGGGACGATGAATGAAATCGGTGAAATGATACTCAAATTATCTCGGGGTCCATGGAGCTTAAAGTACTTTAATCTGGTTGGTCATATCGGACGATGTATGAAATTGGAAAAATGGTACTCAAATGATCTCGAGGTCTATGGAGCTTAAAGTACTTTAACCTGGATGGTCATGTTGGACGATGAATGAAATTGATGAAATGATACTCAAATGATCTCGGGGTTCATGAAGCTTAAAGTACTTTAACCTGGTTGGTCATATCGGACGATGAATGAAATTGGTGAAATGATACTCAAATGATCTCGGGGTCCATGAAGCTTAAAGTGCTTTAACCTGGTTGGTCATATCGGACGATGAATTAAATTGGTGAAATGTTACTCGAATGATCTCGGGGTCCATGAAGCTTAACGCACTTCTATCTGGTTGGTCATATCGGACGTAGAATGAAATTGGTGAAATGAAACTCAAATGATCTCGGGGTCCATGGAGCTTAAAGTACTTTAAACTGGTTGGTCATATCGGACGATGAATGAAATTGGTGAAATGATACTCAAATGATCTCGGGGTCCATGAAGCTTAAAGTACTTTAACCTGGTTGGTCATATCGGACGATGAATGAAATTGGTGAAATGTTACTCAAATGATCTCGAGGTCTATGGAGCTTAAAGTACTTTAATCTGGTTGGTCATATCGGACGTAGAATGAAATTGGTGAAAGGATACTCAAATGATCTCGGGGTCCATGGAGCTTAAGGTACTTTAACCTGGTTGGTGATATCGGACGTAGAATGAAATTGGTGAAATGATACTCAAATGATCTCGGTGTCCATGGAGGTTAAAGTACTTTAAACTGGTTGTTCACATCAGACGATGAATGAAATTGATAAAATGATACTCAAATGATCTCGGGGTCCATGAAGTTTTAAGTACTTTAACCTGGTTCGTCATGTTGGACGATGAATGAAATTGATAAAATGATACTCAAATGATCTCGGGGTCCATGAAGCTTAAAGTACTTTAACCAGGGTGGTCATGTCGGAGGATGAATGAAATTGGTGAAATGATACTCAAATAATTTCGGGGTCCATGAAGCTTAAAGTACTTTAGCCTGGTTGGTCATATCAGACGATGAATGAAATTCGTGAAATGATACTCAAATAATCTCAGGGTCCATGGAGCTTAAAATACTTTAACCTGGTTGGTCATATCAGACGATGAATGAAATTGGTAAAATGATATTCAAATAATCTCGGGGTCCATGAAGCTTAATGTACTTTAACCTGGTTGGTCATATCGGACGATGAATGAAATTGGTGAAATGATACTGAAATTATCTCAGCGTCCATGAACCTTAAAGTACTTTAACCTGGTTGGTCATATCAGACGATGAATGGAATTGGTGAAATGATACTCAAATGATCTCGGGATCCATGAAGGTTAAAGGACTTTAACCTGGTTGGTCATATCGGACGATGAATGAAATTGCTGAAATGTTACTCAAATGATCTCGGGGTCCATGAGCCTTAAAGTACTTTAATCTGTTTGGGCATATCAGACGATGAATGAAATTGGTGATATGTTACTCAAATAATCTCGGGGTCCATGAAGCTTAAACTACTTTAACCTGGTTGGTCATATCAGACGATGAATGAAATTGATGAAATGATACTCAAATGATCTCGGGGTCAATGGAGCTTAAAGTACTTTAACCTGGTTGGTCATATCAGACGATGAATGAAATTTGTGAAATGATACTCAAATATTCTCGGGGTCCATGAAGCTTAAAGTACTTTAACCAGGTTGGTCATATCGGACGATGAATAAAATTGGTCAAATGTTACTCAAATGATCTCGGGATCCATGAAGTTTAAAGTACTCTAACCTGGTTGGTCATATGGGACGATGAATGAAATTGGTAAAATGATACTCATATAATCTCTGGGTCCATGGAGCTTAAAGAACTTTAACCTGGTTGGTCATATCGGACGATGAATAAAATTGGTGAAATGTTACTCAAATAATCTCGGGGTCCATGGAGCTTAAAGTACTTTAAACTGGTTGGTCATATCAGAAGATGAATGAAATTAATGAAATGATACTCAAATGATCTCGGGGTCCATGGAGCTTAAAGTACACTAACCAGGTTGGTCATATCAGACTATGAATGAAATTGGTGAAATGATACTCAAATGATCTCGGGGTCCATGGAGCTTAAAGTACTTTAACCTGGTTGGTCATATCAGATGATGAATGAAATTGGTGAAATGTTACTCAAATGATCTCGGGGTCCATGAAGCTTAAAGTACTTTAACCTGGTTGGTCATATCAGAAGATGAATGAAATTGGTGAATTGATACTCAAATAATCTCAGGGTCCATGGAGCTTAAAATACTTTAACCTGGTTGGTCATATCGGACAATGAATGAAATTGATGAAATGATACTCAAATGATCTCGGGGTCCATGGAGCTTAAAGTACTTTAACCTGGTCGGTCATATCAGACGATGAATGAAATTGGTGAAATGATATACAAATGATCTCGGGGTCCATGAAGCTTAAAGTACTTTAACCTGGTTGGTCATATCGGACGATGAATGAATTTTGGTGAAGTGATACTCAAATGATCTCGGGGTCCATGGAGCTTAAAGTACTTTAATCTGGTTGGTCATATCAGTCGATGAATGAAATTTGTAAATTATACTCAAATGATCTCGCGGTCCATGAAGCTCAATGTACTTTAACCTGGTTGGTTATATCGGACGATGAATGAAATTGGTGAAATGATACTGAAATGATCTCAGCGTCCATGAAGCTTAAAGTACTTTAACCTGGTTGGGCATATCGGACGATGAATGAAATTGGTGATATGATACTCAAATAATCTCAGGGTACATGGAGCGTAAAGTACTTTAACCTGGTTGGTCATATCGGACGATGAATGAAATTGATGAAATGATACTCAAATGATCTCGGGGTCCATGAAGCTTAAAGTACTTTAACCTGGTTGGTCATATCAGACGATGAATAAAATTGGTGAAATGATACTCAAATGATCTTGGGGTCCCTGGAGCTTAAAGTACTTTAATCTGGTTGGTCATATCAGACAATGAATGAAATTGGTGAAATGATACTCAAATGATCTCGGGGTCCATGAAGCTTAAAGTACTTTAACCTGGTTGGTCATATCGGACGATGAATGAAATCGGTGAAATGATACTAAATGATCGCGGGGTCCATGAAGCTTAAAGTACTTTAACCAGGTTGGTCATATCGGACGATCAATGAAATTGGTGAAATGATACTCAAATGATCTCGGGATCCATGGAGCTTAAAGTGCTTTAACCTGGTTGGTCATTTGGGACGATGAATGAATTTGATGAAATGATACTCAAATGAACTCGGGGTCCATGGAGCTTAAAGTACTTTAATCTGGTTGATCATATCGGACGATGAATGAAATTGGTGAAATGGTACTCAAATGATCTCGGGGTCAATGGAGCTTAAAGTATTTTAACCTGGTTGGTCATATCGGACGTAGAATGACACTAGTGAAATGATACTCAAATGATCTCGGGGTCCATGGAGCCTAAAGTACTTTAAACTGGTTGGTCACATTAGACAGTGAATGAAATTGATAAAATAATACTCAAATGTTCTCGGGGTCCATGAAGCCCAAAGTACTTTAACCTGGTTGGTCATATCGGACGATGAATGAAATTGGTGAAATGATACTCAAATGATCTCGGGGTCCATGAAGCTTAAAGTGCTTTAACCTGGTTGGTCATATCGGACGATGAATGAAATTGATGAAATGATACTCAAATGATCTCGGGGTTCATGAAGCTTAAAGTACTTTAACCTGGTTGGTCATATCGGACGATGAAAGAAATTGGTGAAATGATACTCAAATGATCTAGGGGGTCCATGAAGCTTAAAGTGCTTTAACCTGGTTGGTCATATCGGACAATGAATTAAATTGGTGAAATGTTACTCGAATGATCTCGGGGTCCATGAAGCTTAACGCACTTCTATCTGGTTGGTCATATCGGACGTAGAATGAAATTGGTGAAATGAAACTCAAATGATCTCGGGGTCCATGGAGCTTAAAGTACTTTAAACTGGTTGGTCATATCGGACGATGAATGAAATTGGTGAAATGATACTCAAATGATCTCGGGGTCCATGAAGCTTAAAGTACTTTAACCTGGTTGGTCATATCGGACGATGAATGAAATTGGTGAAATGTTACTCAAATGATCTCGGGGTCCATGAAGCTTAAAGTATTTTAACCTGGTTGGTCATATCGGACGATAAATGAAATTGGTGAAATGATATTCAATTAATCTCGGGGTCCATGGAGCTTAAAGTACTTTAATCTGATTGGTCATATCGGACAATGAATGAAATTGGTGAAATGATACTCAAATGATCTCGGGGTCCATGGAGCTTAAAGTGCCTTAACCTGGTTGGTCATATGGGACGATGATTGAAATTGGTGAAATGATACTCAAATGATCTCGAGGTCTATGGAGCTTAAAGTACTTTAATCTGGTTGGTCATATCGGACGTAGAATGAAATTGGTGAAAGGATACTCAAATGATCTCGGGGTCCATGGAGCTTAAGGTACTTTAACCTGGTTGGTGATATCGGACGTAGAATGAAATTGGTGAAATGATACTCAAATGATCTCGGAGTCCATGGAGGTTAAAGTACTTTAAACTGGTTGTTCACATCAGACGATGAATGAAATTGATAAAATGATACTCAAATAATCTCGGGGTCCATGAAGTTTTAAGTACTTTAACCTGGTTGGTCATGTCGGACGATGAATGAAATTGATAAAATGATACTCAAATGATCTCGGGGTCCATGAAGCTTAAAGTACTTTAACCAGGGTGGTCATGTCGGAGGATGAATGAAATTGGTGAAATGATACTCAAATAATTTCGGGGTCCATGAAGCTTAAAGTACTTTCGCCTGGTTGGTCATATCAGACGATGAATGAAATTCGTGAAATGATACTCAAATAATCTCAGGGTCCATGGAGCTTAAAATACTTTAACCTGGTTGGTCATATCAGACGATGAATGAAATTGGTAAAATGATATTCAAATAATCTCGGGGTCCATGAAGCTTAATGTACTTTAACCTGGTTGGTCATATCGGACGATGAATGAAATTGGTGAAATGATACTGAAATTATCTCAGCGTCCATGAAGCTTAAAGTACTTTAACCTGGTTGGTCATATCAGACGATGAATGAAATTGGTGAAATGATACTCAAATGATCTCGGGATCCATGAAGGTTAAAGGACTTTAACCTGGTTGGTCATGTCGGACGATGAATGAAATTGCTGAAATGTTACTCAAATGATCTCGGGGTCCATGAGCCTTAAAGTACTTTAATCTGTTTGGGCATATCAGACGATGAATGAAATTGGTGATATGTTACTCAAATAATCTCTGGGTCCATGAAGCTTAAACTACTTTAACCTGGTTGGTCATATCAGACGATGAATGAAATTGATGAAATGATACTCAAATGATCTCGGGGTCAATTTAGCTTAAAGTACTTTAACCTGGTTGGTCATATCAGACGATGAATGAAATTTGTGAAATGATACTCAAATATTCTCGGGGTCCATGAAGCTTAAAGTACTTTAACCAGGTTGGTCATATCGGACGATGAATGAAATTGGTGAAATGTTACTCAAATGATCTCGGGATCCATGAAGTTTAAAGTACTCTAACCTGGTTGGTCATATGGGACGATGAATGAAATTGGTAAAATGATACTCATATAATCTCAGGGTCCATGGAGCTTAAAGTACTTTAACCTGGTTGGTCATATCGGACGATGAATAAAATTGGTGAAAATTTACTCAAATAATCTCGGGGTCCATGGAGCTTAAAGTACTTTAAACTGGTTGGTCATATCAGAAGATGAATGAAATTGATGAAATGATACTCAAATGATCTCGGGGTCCATGGACCTTAAAGTACACTAACCTGGTTGGTCATATCAGACTATGAATGAAATTGGTGAAATGATACTCAAATGATCTCGGGGTCCATGGAGCTTAAAGTACTTTAACCTGGTTGGTCATATCAGATGATGAATGAACTTGGTGAAATGTTACTCAAATGATCTCGGGGTCCATGAAGCTTAAAGTACTTTAACCTGGTTGGTCATATCAGAAGATGAATGAAATTGGTGAATTGATACTCAAATAATCTCAGGGTCCATGGAGCTTAAAATACTTTAACCTGGTTGGTCATATCGGACAATGAATGAAATTGATGAAATGATACTCAAATGATCTCGGGGTTCATGGAGCTTAAAGTACTTTAACCTGGTCGGTCATATCAGACGATGAATGAAATTGGTGAAATGATATACAAATGATCTCGGGGTCCATGAAGCTTAAAGTACTTTAACCTGGTTGGTCATATCGGACGATGAATGAAATTGGTGAAATGTTACTCAATTAATCTCGGGGTCCATGAAGCTTAAAGTACTTTAACCTGGTTGGTCATATCAGACGATGAATGAATTTTGGTGAAATGATACTCAAATGATCTCGGGGTCCATGGAGCTTAAAGTACTTTAATCTGGTTGGTCATATTAGACGATGAATAAAATTTGTAAATTATACTCAAATGATCTCGCGGTCCATGAAGCTTAATGTACTTTAACCTGGTTGGTTATATCGGACGATGAATAAAATTGGTGAAATGATACTGAAATGACCTCAGCGTCCATGAAGCTTAAAGTACTTTAACCTGGTTGGGCATATCGGACGATGAATGAAATTGGCGATATGATACTCAAATAATCTCAGGGTACATGGAGCTTAAAGTACTTTAACCTGGTTGGTCATATCGGACGATGAATGAAATTGATGAAATGATACTCAAATGATCTCGGGGTCCATGAAGCTTAAAGTACTTTAACCTGATTGGTCATATCAGACGATGAATAAAATTGGTGAAATGATACTCAAATGATCTTGGGGTCCATGGAGCTTAAAGTACTTTAATCTGGTTGGTCATATCGGACAATGAATGAAATTGGTGAAATGATACTCAAATGATCTCGGGGTCCATGAAGCTTAAAGTACTTTAACCTGGTTGGTCATATCGGACGATGAATGAAATCGGTGAAATGATACTCAAATGATCGCGGGGTCCATGAAGCTTAAAGTACTTTAACCAGGTTGGTCATATCGGACGATGAATGAAATTGGTGAAATGATACTCAAATGATCTCGGGGTCCATGGAGCTTAAAGTGCTTTAACCTGGTTGGTCATTTGGGACGATGAATGAAATTGGTCAAATGATACTGAAATGAACTCGGGGTCCATGGATCTTAAAGTACTTTAATCTGGTTGGTCATATCGGACGATGAATGAAATTGGTGAAATGGTACTCAAATGATCTCGGGGTCAATGGAGCTTAAAGTATTTTAACCTGGTTGGTCATATCGGACGTAGAATGAAACTAGTGAAATGATACTCAAATGATCTCGGGGTCCATGGAGCCTAAAGTACTTTAAACTGGTTGGTCATATCGGACGTAGAATGAACATGGTGAAATGATACACAAATGATCTGGGGGTCCATGGAGCTTAAAGTACTTTAACCTGGTTGGTCATATCGGACGTAGAATGAAATTGGTGAAATGATACTCAAATGATCTCGGGGTCCATGGAGCTTAAAGTACTTTAAACTGGTTGGTCACATCAGACAGTGAATGAAATTGATAAAATAATACTCAAATGATCTCGGGGTCCATGAAGCTTAAATTACTTTAACCTGGTTGGTCATATCGGACGATGAATGAAATTGGTGAAATGATACTCAAATGATCTCGGGGTCCATGAAGCTTAAAGTGCTTTAACCTGGTTGGTCATATCGGACGATGAATTAAATTGGTGAAATGTTACTCGAATGATCTCGAGGTCCATGAAGCCTAACGTACTTCTATCTGGTTGGTCATATCGGACGTAGAATGAAATTGGTGAAATGAAACTCAAATGATCTCGGGGTCCATGGAGCTTAAAGTACTTTAAACTGGTTGGTCATATCGGACGATGAATGAAATTGGTGAAATGATAGTCAAATGATCTCGGGGTCCATGAAGCTTAAAGTACTTTAACCTGGTTGGTCATATCGGACGATGAATGAAATTGGTGAAATGTTACTCAAATGATCTCGGGGTCCATGAAGCTTAAAGTACTTTAACCTGGTTGGTCATATCGGACGATGAATGAAATTGGTGAAATGATACTCAAATAATCTCGGGGTCCATGGAGCTTAAAGTACTTTAACCTGGTTGGTCATATCGGATAATGAATGAAATTGGTGAAATGATACTCAAATGATCTCGGGGTCCAAGGAGTTTAAAGTGCCTTAACCTGGTTGGTCATATGGGACGATGATTGAAATAGGTGAAATGATACTCAAATGATCTCGAGGTCATGGAGCTTAAAGTACTTTAATCTGGTTGGTCATATCGGACGATGAATGGAATTGGTGAAATGGTACTCAAATGATCTCGGGGTAAATGGAGCTTAAAGTACTTTAAACTGGTTGGTCTAATCGGACGTAGAATGAAATTGATGAAATGATACTCAAATGATCTCGGGGTCCATGGAGCTCAAGGTACTTTAACCTGGTAGGTGATATCGGACGTAGAATGAAATTGGTGAAATGATACTCAAATGATCTCGGGGTCCATGGAGTTTAAAGTACTTTAAACTTGTTGTTCACATCAGACGATGAATGAAATTGATAAAATGATACTCAAATGATCTCGGGGTCCATGAAGTTTTAAGTACTTTAACCTGGTTGGTCATGTCGGACGAAGATTGAAATTGATAAAATGATACTCAAATGATCTCGGGGTCATGAAGCTTAAAGTACTTTAACCAGGGTGGTCATGTCGGACGATGAATGAAATTGGTGAAATGTTACTCAAATAATCTCGGGGTCCATGAAGCTTAAAGTACTTTAACCTGGTTGCTCATATCAGACTATGAGTGAAATTCGTGAAATGATACCCAAATAATCTCAGGGTCCATGGAGCTTAAAATACTTTAACCTGGTTGGTCATATCAGACGATGAATGAAATTGGTAAAATGATACTCAAATGATCTCGGGGTCCATGAAGCTTAAAGTACTTTAACCTGGTTGGTCATATCGGACGATGAATGAAATTGGTGAAATGTTACTCAAATGATCTCGGGGTCCATGAAGCTTAAAGTATTTTAACCTGGTTGGTCATATCGGACGATAAATGAAATTGGTGAAATGATATTCAATTAATCTCGGGGTCCATGGAGCTTAAAGTACTTTAACCTGATTGGTCATATCGGACAATGAATGAAATTGGTGAAATGATACTCAAATGATCTCGGGGTCCATGGAGCTTAAAGTGCCTTAACCTGGTTGGTCATATGGGACGATGATTGAAATTGGTGAAATGATACTCAAATGATCTCGAGGTCTATGGAGCTTAAAGTACTTTAATCTGGTTGGTCATATCGGACGTAGAATGAAATTGGTGAAAGGATACTCAAATGATCTCGGGGTCCATGGAGCTTAAGGTACTTTAACCTGGTTGGTGATATCGGACGTAGAATGAAATTGGTGAAATGATACTCAAATGATCTCGGGGTCCATGGAGGTTAAAGTACTTTAAACTGGTTGTTCACATCAGACGATGAATGAAATTGATAAAATGATACTCAAATGATCTCGGGGTCATGAAGCTTAAAGTACTTTAACCAGGGTGGTCATGTCGGACGATGAATGAAATTGGTGAAATGTTACTCAAATAATCTCGGGGTCCATGAAGCTTAAAGTACTTTAACCTGGTTGCTCATATCAGACTATGAGTGAAATTCGTGAAATGATACCCAAATAATCTCAGGGTCCATGGAGCTTAAAATACTTTAACCTGGTTGGTCATATCAGACGATGAATGAAATTGGTAAAATGATACTCAAATGATCTCGGGGTCCATGAAGCTTAAAGTACTTTAACCTGGTTGGTCATATCGGACGATGAATGAAATTGGTGAAATGTTACTCAAATGATCTCGGGGTCCATGAAGCTTAAAGTATTTTAACCTGGTTGGTCATATCGGACGATAAATGAAATTGGTGAAATGATATTCAATTAATCTCGGGGTCCATGGAGCTTAAAGTACTTTAACCTGATTGGTCATATCGGACAATGAATGAAATTGGTGAAATGATACTCAAATGATCTCGGGGTCCATGGAGCTTAAAGTGCCTTAACCTGGTTGGTCATATGGGACGATGATTGAAATTGGTGAAATGATACTCAAATGATCTCGAGGTCTATGGAGCTTAAAGTACTTTAATCTGGTTGGTCATATCGGACGTAGAATGAAATTGGTGAAAGGATACTCAAATGATCTCGGGGTCCATGGAGCTTAAGGTACTTTAACCTGGTTGGTGATATCGGACGTAGAATGAAATTGGTGAAATGATACTCAAATGATCTCGGGGTCCATGGAGGTTAAAGTACTTTAAACTGGTTGTTCACATCAGACGATGAATGAAATTGATAAAATGATACTCAAATGATCTCGGGGTCCATGAAGTTTTAAGTACTTTAACCTGGTTGGTCATGTCGGACGATGAATGAAATTGATAAAATGATACTCAAATGATCTCGGGGTCCATGAAGCTTAAAGTACTTTAACCAGGGTGGTCATGTCGGAGGATGAATGAAATTGGTGAAATGATACTCAAATAATTTCGGGGTCCATGAAGCTTAAAGTACTTTCGCCTGGTTGGTCATATCAGACGATGAATGAAATTCGTGAAATGATACTCAAATAATCTCAGGGTCCATGGAGCTTAAAATACTTTAACCTGGTTGGTCATATCAGACGATGAATGAAATTGGTAAAATGATATTCAAATAATCTCGGGGTCCATGAAGCTTAATGTACTTTAACCTGGTTGGTCATATCGGACGATGAATGAAATTGGTGAAATGATACTGAAATTATCTCAGCGTCCATGAAGCTTAAAGTACTTTAACCTGGTTGGTCATATCAGACGATGAATGAAATTGGTGAAATGATACTCAAATGATCTCGGGATCCATGAAGGTTAAAGGACTTTAACCTGGTTGGTCATATCGGACGATGAATGAAATTGCTGAAATGTTACTCAAATGATCTCGGGGTCCATGAGCCTTAAAGTACTTTAATCTGTTTGGGCATATCAGACGATGAATGAAATTGGTGATATGTTACTCAAATAATCTCGGGGTCCATGAAGCTTAAACTACTTTAACCTGGTTGGTCATATCAGACGATGAATGAAATTGATGAAATGATACTCAAATGATCTCTGGGTCAATGGAGCTTAAAGTACTTTAACCTGGTTGGTCATATCAGACGATGAATGAAATTTGTGAAATGATACTCAAATATTCTCGGGGTCCATGAAGCTTAAAGTACTTTTACCAGGTTGGTCATATCGGACGATGAATGAAATTGGTGAAATGTTACTCAAATGATCTCGGGATCCATGAAGTTTAAAGTACTCTAACCTGGTTGGTCATATGGGACGATGAATGAAATTGGTAAAATGATACTCATATAATTTCAGGGTCCATGGAGCTTAAAGTGCTTTAACCTGGTTGGTCATATCGGACAATGAATGAAATTGATGAAATGATACTCAAATGATCTCGGGGTTCATGGAGCTTAAAGTACTTTAAACTGGTTGGTCATATCAGAAGATGAATGAAATTGATGAAATGATACTCAAATGATCTCGGGGTCCATGGACCTTAAAGTACACTAACCTGGTTGGTCATATCAGACTATGAATGAAATTGGTGAAATGATACTCAAATGATCTCGGGGTCCATGGAGCTTAAAGTACTTTAACCTGATTGGTCATATCAGATGATGAATGAACTTGGTGAAATGTTACTCAAATGATCTCGGGGTCCATGAAGCTTAAAGTACTTTAACCTGGTTGGTCATATCAGAAGATGAATGAAATTGGTGAATTGATACTCAAATAATCTCAGGGTCCATGGAGCTTAAAATACTTTAACCTGGTTGGTCATATCGGACAATGAATGAAATTGATGAAATGATACTCAAATGATCTCGGGGTTCATGGAGCTTAAAGTACTTTAACCTGGTCGGTCATATCAGACGATGAATGAAATTGGTGAAATGATATACAAATGATCTCGGGGTCCATGAAGCTTAAAGTACTTTAACCTGGTTGGTCATATCGGACGATGAATGAAATTGGTGAAATGTTACTCAATTAATCTCGGGGTCCATGAAGCTTAAAGTACTTTAACCTGGTTGGTCATATCAGACGATGAATGAATTTTGGTGAAATGATACTCAAATGATCTCGGGGTCCATGGAGCTTAAAGTACTTTAATCTGGTTGGTCATATTAGACGATGAATAAAATTTGTAAATTATACTCAAATGATCTCGCGGTCCATGAAGCTTAATGTACTTTAACCTGGTTGGTTATATCGGACGATGAATAAAATTGGTGAAATGATACTGAAATGACCTCAGCGTCCATGAAGCTTAAAGTACTTTAACCTGGTTGGGCATATCGGACGATGAATGAAATTGGCGATATGATACTCAAATAATCTCAGGGTACATGGAGCTTAAAGTACTTTAACCTGGTTGGTCATATCGGACGATGAATGAAATTGATGAAATGATACTCAAATGATCTCGGGGTCCATGAAGCTTAAAGTACTTTAACCTGATTGGTCATATCAGACGATGAATAAAATTGGTGAAATGATACTCAAATGATCTTGGGGTCCATGGAGCTTAAAGTACTTTAATCTGGTTGGTCATATCGGACAATGAATGAAATTGGTGAAATGATACTCAAATGATCTCGGGGTCCATGAAGCTTAAAGTACTTTAACCTGGTTGGTCATATCGGACGATGAATGAAATCGGTGAAATGATACTCAAATGATCGCGGGGTCCATGAAGCTTAAAGTACTTTAACCAGGTTGGTCATATCGGACGATGAATGAAATTGGTGAAATGATACTCAAATGATCTCGGGGTCCATGGAGCTTAAAGTGCTTTAACCTGGTTGGTCATTTGGGACGATGAATGAAATTGGTCAAATGATACTGAAATGAACTCGGGGTCCATGGATCTTAAAGTACTTTAATCTGGTTGGTCATATCGGACGATGAATGAAATTGGTGAAATGGTACTCAAATGATCTCGGGGTCAATGGAGCTTAAAGTATTTTAACCTGGTTGGTCATATCGGACGTAGAATGAAACTAGTGAAATGATACTCAAATGATCTCGGGGTCCATGGAGCCTAAAGTACTTTAAACTGGTTGGTCATATCGGACGTAGAATGAACATGGTGAAATGATACACAAATGATCTCGGGGTCCATGGAGCTTAAAGTACTTTAACCTGGTTGGTCATATCGGACGTAGAATGAAATTGGTGAAATGATACTCAAATGATCTCGGGGTCCATGGAGCTTAAAGTACTTTAAACTGGTTGGTCACATCAGACAGTGAATGAAATTGATAAAATAATACTCAAATGATCTCGGGGTCCATGAAGCTTAAATTACTTTAACCTGGTTGGTCATATCGGACGATGAATGAAATTGGTGAAATGATACTCAAATGATCTCGGGGTCCATGAAGCTTAAAGTGCTTTAACCTGGTTGGTCATATCGGACGATGAATTAAATTGGTGAAATGTTACTCGAATGATCTCGAGGTCCATGAAGCCTAACGTACTTCTATCTGGTTGGTCATATCGGACGTAGAATGAAATTGGTGAAATGAAACTCAAATGATCTCGGGGTCCATGGAGCTTAAAGTACTTTAAACTGGTTGGTCATATCGGACGATGAATGAAATTGGTGAAATGATAGTCAAATGATCTCGGGGTCCATGAAGCTTAAAGTACTTTAACCTGGTTGGTCATATCGGACGATGAATGAAATTGGTGAAATGTTACTCAAATGATCTCGGGGTCCATGAAGCTTAAAGTACTTTAACCTGGTTGGTCATATCGGACGATGAATGAAATTGGTGAAATGATACTCAAATAATCTCGGGGTCCATGGAGCTTAAAGTACTTTAACCTGGTTGGTCATATCGGATAATGAATGAAATTGGTGAAATGATACTCAAATGATCTCGGGGTCCAAGGAGTTTAAAGTGCCTTAACCTGGTTGGTCATATGGGACGATGATTGAAATAGGTGAAATGATACTCAAATGATCTCGAGGTCATGGAGCTTAAAGTACTTTAATCTGGTTGGTCATATCGGACGATGAATGGAATTGGTGAAATGGTACTCAAATGATCTCGGGGTAAATGGAGCTTAAAGTACTTTAAACTGGTTGGTCTAATCGGACGTAGAATGAAATTGATGAAATGATACTCAAATGATCTCGGGGTCCATGGAGCTCAAGGTACTTTAACCTGGTAGGTGATATCGGACGTAGAATGAAATTGGTGAAATGATACTCAAATGATCTCGGGGTCCATGGAGTTTAAAGTACTTTAAACTTGTTGTTCACATCAGACGATGAATGAAATTGATAAAATGATACTCAAATGATCTCGGGGTCCATGAAGTTTTAAGTACTTTAACCTGGTTGGTCATGTCGGACGATGATTGAAATTGATAAAATGATACTCAAATGATCTCGGGGTCATGAAGCTTAAAGTACTTTAACCAGGGTGGTCATGTCGGACGATGAATGAAATTGGTGAAATGTTACTCAAATAATCTCGGGGTCCATGAAGCTTAAAGTACTTTAACCTGGTTGCTCATATCAGACTATGAGTGAAATTCGTGAAATGATACCCAAATAATCTCAGGGTCCATGGAGCTTAAAATACTTTAACCTGGTTGGTCATATCAGACGATGAATGAAATTGGTAAAATGATACTCAAATGATCTCGGGGTCCATGAAGCTTAAAGTACTTTAACCTGGTTGGTCATATCGGACGATGAATGAAATTGGTGAAATGTTACTCAAATGATCTCGGGGTCCATGAAGCTTAAAGTATTTTAACCTGGTTGGTCATATCGGACGATAAATGAAATTGGTGAAATGATATTCAATTAATCTCGGGGTCCATGGAGCTTAAAGTACTTTAACCTGATTGGTCATATCGGACAATGAATGAAATTGGTGAAATGATACTCAAATGATCTCGGGGTCCATGGAGCTTAAAGTGCCTTAACCTGGTTGGTCATATGGGACGATGATTGAAATTGGTGAAATGATACTCAAATGATCTCGAGGTCTATGGAGCTTAAAGTACTTTAATCTGGTTGGTCATATCGGACGTAGAATGAAATTGGTGAAAGGATACTCAAATGATCTCGGGGTCCATGGAGCTTAAGGTACTTTAACCTGGTTGGTGATATCGGACGTAGAATGAAATTGGTGAAATGATACTCAAATGATCTCGGGGTCCATGGAGGTTAAAGTACTTTAAACTGGTTGTTCACATCAGACGATGAATGAAATTGATAAAATGATACTCAAATGATCTCGGGGTCCATGAAGTTTTAAGTACTTTAACCTGGTTGGTCATGTCGGACGATGAATGAAATTGATAAAATGATACTCAAATGATCTCGGGGTCCATGAAGCTTAAAGTACTTTAACCAGGGTGGTCATGTCGGAGGATGAATGAAATTGGTGAAATGATACTCAAATAATTTCGGGGTCCATGAAGCTTAAAGTACTTTCGCCTGGTTGGTCATATCAGACGATGAATGAAATTCGTGAAATGATACTCAAATAATCTCAGGGTCCATGGAGCTTAAAATACTTTAACCTGGTTGGTCATATCAGACGATGAATGAAATTGGTAAAATGATATTCAAATAATCTCGGGGTCCATGAAGCTTAATGTACTTTAACCTGGTTGGTCATATCGGACGATGAATGAAATTGGTGAAATGATACTGAAATTATCTCAGCGTCCATGAAGCTTAAAGTACTTTAACCTGGTTGGTCATATCAGACGATGAATGAAATTGGTGAAATGATACTCAAATGATCTCGGGATCCATGAAGGTTAAAGGACTTTAACCTGGTTGGTCATATCGGACGATGAATGAAATTGCTGAAATGTTACTCAAATGATCTCGGGGTCCATGAGCCTTAAAGTACTTTAATCTGTTTGGGCATATCAGACGATGAATGAAATTGGTGATATGTTACTCAAATAATCTCGGGGTCCATGAAGCTTAAACTACTTTAACCTGGTTGGTCATATCAGACGATGAATGAAATTGATGAAATGATACTCAAATGATCTCTGGGTCAATGGAGCTTAAAGTACTTTAACCTGGTTGGTCATATCAGACGATGAATGAAATTTGTGAAATGATACTCAAATATTCTCGGGGTCCATGAAGCTTAAAGTACTTTTACCAGGTTGGTCATATCGGACGATGAATGAAATTGGTGAAATGTTACTCAAATGATCTCGGGATCCATGAAGTTTAAAGTACTCTAACCTGGTTGGTCATATGGGACGATGAATGAAATTGGTAAAATGATACTCATATAATTTCAGGGTCCATGGAGCTTAAAGTGCTTTAACCTGGTTGGTCATATCGGACAATGAATGAAATTGATGAAATGATACTCAAATGATCTCGGGGTTCATGGAGCTTAAAGTACTTTAAACTGGTTGGTCATATCAGAAGATGAATGAAATTGATGAAATGATACTCAAATGATCTCGGGGTCCATGGACCTTAAAGTACACTAACCTGGTTGGTCATATCAGACTATGAATGAAATTGGTGAAATGATACTCAAATGATCTCGGGGTCCATGGAGCTTAAAGTACTTTAACCTGGTTGGTCATATCAGATGATGAATGAACTTGGTGAAATGTTACTCAAATGATCTCGGGGTCCATGAAGCTTAAAGTACTTTAACCTGGTTGGTCATATCAGAAGATGAATGAAATTGGTGAATTGATACTCAAATAATCTCAGGGTCCATGGAGCTTAAAATACTTTAACCTGGTTGGTCATATCGGACAATGAATGAAATTGATGAAATGATACTCAAATGATCTCGGGGTTCATGGAGCTTAAAGTACTTTAACCTGGTCGGTCATATCAGACGATGAATGAAATTGGTGAAATGATATACAAATGATCTCGGGGTCCATGAAGCTTAAAGTACTTTAACCTGGTTGGTCATATCGGACGATGAATGAAATTGGTGAAATGTTACTCAATTAATCTCGGGGTCCATGAAGCTTAAAGTACTTTAACCTGGTTGGTCATATCAGACGATGAATGAATTTTGGTGAAATGATACTCAAATGATCTCGGGGTCCATGGAGCTTAAAGTACTTTAATCTGGTTGGTCATATTAGACGATGAATAAAATTTGTAAATTATACTCAAATGATCTCGCGGTCCATGAAGCTTAATGTACTTTAACCTGGTTGGTTATATCGGACGATGAATAAAATTGGTGAAATGATACTGAAATGACCTCAGCGTCCATGAAGCTTAAAGTACTTTAACCTGGTTGGGCATATCGGACGATGAATGAAATTGGCGATATGATACTCAAATAATCTCAGGGTACATGGAGCTTAAAGTACTTTAACCTGGTTGGTCATATCGGACGATGAATGAAATTGATGAAATGATACTCAAATGATCTCGGGGTCCATGAAGCTTAAAGTACTTTAACCTGATTGGTCATATCAGACGATGAATAAAATTGGTGAAATGATACTCAAATGATCTTGGGGTCCATGGAGCTTAAAGTACTTTAATCTGGTTGGTCATATCGGACAATGAATGAAATTGGTGAAATGATACTCAAATGATCTCGGGGTCCATGAAGCTTAAAGTACTTTAACCTGGTTGGTCATATCGGACGATGAATGAAATCGGTGAAATGATACTCAAATGATCGCGGGGTCCATGAAGCTTAAAGTACTTTAACCAGGTTGGTCATATCGGACGATGAATGAAATTGGTGAAATGATACTCAAATGATCTCGGGGTCCATGGAGCTTAAAGTGCTTTAACCTGGTTGGTCATTTGGGACGATGAATGAAATTGGTCAAATGATACTGAAATGAACTCGGGGTCCATGGATCTTAAAGTACTTTAATCTGGTTGGTCATATCGGACGATGAATGAAATTGGTGAAATGGTACTCAAATGATCTCGGGGTCAATGGAGCTTAAAGTATTTTAACCTGGTTGGTCATATCGGACGTAGAATGAAACTAGTGAAATGATACTCAAATGATCTCGGGGTCCATGGAGCCTAAAGTACTTTAAACTGGTTGGTCATATCGGACGTAGAATGAACATGGTGAAATGATACACAAATGATCTCGGGGTCCATGGAGCTTAAAGTACTTTAACCTGGTTGGTCATATCGGACGTAGAATGAAATTGGTGAAATGATACTCAAATGATCTCGGGGTCCATGGAGCTTAAAGTACTTTAAACTGGTTGGTCACATCAGACAGTGAATGAAATTGATAAAATAATACTCAAATGATCTCGGGGTCCATGAAGCTTAAATTACTTTAACCTGGTTGGTCATATCGGACGATGAATGAAATTGGTGAAATGATACTCAAATGATCTCGGGGTCCATGAAGCTTAAAGTGCTTTAACCTGGTTGGTCATATCGGACGATGAATTAAATTGGTGAAATGTTACTCGAATGATCTCGAGGTCCATGAAGCCTAACGTACTTCTATCTGGTTGGTCATATCGGACGTAGAATGAAATTGGTGAAATGAAACTCAAATGATCTCGGGGTCCATGGAGCTTAAAGTACTTTAAACTGGTTGGTCATATCGGACGATGAATGAAATTGGTGAAATGATAGTCAAATAATCTCGGGGTCCATGAAGCTTAAAGTACTTTAACCTGGTTGGTCATATCGGACGATGAATGAAATTGGTGAAATGTTACTCAAATGATCTCGGGGTCCATGAAGCTTAAAGTACTTTAACCTGGTTGGTCATATCGGACGATGAATGAAATTGGTGAAATGATACTCAAATAATCTCGGGGTCCATGGAGCTTAAAGTACTTTAACCTGGTTGGTCATATCGGATAATGAATGAAATTGGTGAAATGATACTCAAATGATCTCGGGGTCCAAGGAGTTTAAAGTGCCTTAACCTGGTTGGTCATATGGGACGATGATTGAAATAGGTGAAATGATACTCAAATGATCTCGAGGTCATGGAGCTTAAAGTACTTTAATCTGGTTGGTCATATCGGACGATGAATGGAATTGGTGAAATGGTACTCAAATGATCTCGGGGTAAATGGAGCTTAAAGTACTTTAAACTGGTTGGTCTAATCGGACGTAGAATGAAATTGATGAAATGATACTCAAATGATCTCGGGGTCCATGGAGCTCAAGGTACTTTAACCTGGTAGGTGATATCGGACGTAGAATGAAATTGGTGAAATGATACTCAAATGATCTCGGGGTCCATGGAGTTTAAAGTACTTTAAACTTGTTGTTCACATCAGACGATGAATGAAATTGATAAAATGATACTCAAATGATCTCGGGGTCCATGAAGTTTTAAGTACTTTAACCTGGTTGGTCATGTCGGACGATGATTGAAAATGATAAAATGATACTCAAATGATCTCGGGGTCATGAAGCTTAAAGTACTTTAACCAGGGTGGTCATGTCGGACGATGAATGAAATTGGTGAAATGTTACTCAAATAATCTCGGGGTCCATGAAGCTTAAAGTACTTTAACCTGGTTGCTCATATCAGACTATGAGTGAAATTCGTGAAATGATACCCAAATAATCTCAGGGTCCATGGAGCTTAAAATACTTTAACCTGGTTGGTCATATCAGACGATGAATGAAATTGGTAAAATGATACTCAAATGATCTCGGGGTCCATGAAGCTTAAAGTACTTTAACCTGGTTGGTCATATCGGACGATGAATGAAATTGGTGAAATGTTACTCAAATGATCTCGGGGTCCATGAAGCTTAAAGTATTTTAACCTGGTTGGTCATATCGGACGATAAATGAAATTGGTGAAATGATATTCAATTAATCTCGGGGTCCATGGAGCTTAAAGTACTTTAACCTGATTGGTCATATCGGACAATGAATGAAATTGGTGAAATGATACTCAAATGATCTCGGGGTCCATGGAGCTTAAAGTGCCTTAACCTGGTTGGTCATATGGGACGATGATTGAAATTGGTGAAATGATACTCAAATGATCTCGAGGTCTATGGAGCTTAAAGTACTTTAATCTGGTTGGTCATATCGGACGTAGAATGAAATTGGTGAAAGGATACTCAAATGATCTCGGGGTCCATGGAGCTTAAGGTACTTTAACCTGGTTGGTGATATCGGACGTAGAATGAAATTGGTGAAATGATACTCAAATGATCTCGGGGTCCATGGAGGTTAAAGTACTTTAAACTGGTTGTTCACATCAGACGATGAATGAAATTGATAAAATGATACTCAAATGATCTCGGGGTCCATGAAGTTTTAAGTACTTTAACCTGGGTCGTCATGTCGGACGATGAATGAAATTGATAAAATGATACTCAAATGATCTCGGGGTCCATGAAGCTTAAAGTACTTTAACCAGGGTGGTCATGTCGGAGGATGAATGAAATTGGTGAAATGATACTCAAATAATTTCGGGGTCCATGAAGCTTAAAGTACTTTCGCCTGGTTGGTCATATCAGACGATGAATGAAATTCGTGAAATGATACTCAAATAATCTCAGGGTCCATGGAGCTTAAAATACTTTAACCTGGTTGGTCATATCAGACGATGAATGAAATTGGTAAAATGATATTCAAATAATCTCGGGGTCCATGAGGCTTAATGTACTTTAACCTGGTTGGTCATATCGGACGATGAATGAAATTGGTGAAATGATACTGAAATTATCTCAGCGTCCATGAAGCTTAAAGTACTTTAACCTGGTTGGTCATATCAGACGATGAATGAAATTGGTGAAATGATACTCAAATGATCTCGGGATCCATGAAGGTTAAAGGACTTTAACCTGGTTGGTCATATCGGACGATGAATGAAATTGCTGAAATGTTACTCAAATGATCTCGGGGTCCATGAGCCTTAAAGTACTTTAATCTGTTTGGGCATATCAGACGATGAATGAAATTGGTGATATGTTACTCAAATAATCTCGGGGTCCATGAAGCTTAAACTACTTTAACCTGGTTGGTCATATCAGACGATGAATGAAATTGATGAAATGATACTCAAATGATCTCTGGGTCAATGGAGCTTAAAGTACTTTAACCTGGTTGGTCATATCAGACGATGAATGAAATTTGTGAAATGATACTCAAATATTCTCGGGGTCCATGAAGCTTAAAGTACTTTTACCAGGTTGGTCATATCGGACGATGAATGAAATTGGTGAAATGTTACTCAAATGATCTCGGGATCCATGAAGTTTAAAGTACTCTAACCTGGTTGGTCATATGGGACGATGAATGAAATTGGTAAAATGATACTCATATAATTTCAGGGTCCATGGAGCTTAAAGTGCTTTAACCTGGTTGGTCATATCGGACAATGAATGAAATTGATGAAATGATACTCAAATGATCTCGGGGTTCATGGAGCTTAAAGTACTTTAAACTGGTTGGTCATATCAGAAGATGAATGAAATTGATGAAATGATACTCAAATGATCTCGGGGTCCATGGACCTTAAAGTACACTAACCTGGTTGGTCATATCAGACTATGAATGAAATTGGTGAAATGATACTCAAATGATCTCGGGGTCCATGGAGCTTAAAGTACTTTAACCTGGTTGGTCATATCAGATGATGAATGAACTTGGTGAAATGTTACTCAAATGATCTCGGGGTCCATGAAGCTTAAAGTACTTTAACCTGGTTGGTCATATCAGAAGATGAATGAAATTGGTGAATTGATACTCAAATAATCTCAGGGTCCATGGAGCTTAAAATACTTTAACCTGGTTGGTCATATCGGACAATGAATGAAATTGATGAAATGATACTCAAATGATCTCGGGGTCCATGGAGCTTAAAGTACTTTAACCTGGTCGGTCATATCAGACGATGAATGAAATTGGTGAAATGATATACAAATGATCTCGGGGTCCATGAAGCTTAAAGTACTTTAACCTGGTTGGTCATATCGGACGATGAATGAAATTGGTGAAATGTTACTCAATTAATCTCGGGGTCCATGAAGCTTAAAGTACTTTAACCTGGTTGGTCATATCAGACGATGAATGAATTTTGGTGAAATGATACTCAAATAATCTCGGGGTCCATGGAGCTTAAAGTACTTTAATCTGGTTGGTCATATCAGACGATGAATAAAATTTGTAAATTATACTCAAATGATCTCGCGGTCCATGAAGCTTAATGTACTTTAACCTGGTTGGTTATATCGGACGATGAATAAAATTGGTGAAATGATACTGAAATGACCTCAGCGTCCATGAAGCTTAAAGTACTTTCACCTGGTTGGGCATATCGGACGATGAATGAAATTGGCGATATGATACTCAAATAATCTCAGGGTACATGGAGCTTAAAGTACTTTAACCTGGTTGGTCATATCGGACGATGAATGAAATTGATGAAATGATACTCAAATGATCTCGGGGTCCATGAAGCTTAAAGTACTTTAACCTGATTGGTCATATCAGACGATGAATAAAATTGGTGAAATGATACTCAAATGATCTTGGGGTCCATGGAGCTTAAAGTACTTTAATCTGGTTGGTCATATCGGACAATGAATGAAATTGGTGAAATGATACTAAAATGATCTCGGGGTCCATGAAGCTTAAAGTACTTTAACCTGGTTGGTCATATCGGACGATGAATGAAATCGGTGAAATGATACTCAAATGATCGCGGGGTCCATGAAGCTTAAAGTACTTTAACCATGTTTTTCATATCGGACGATGAATGAAATTGGTGAAATGATACTCAAATGATCTCGGGGTCAATGGAGCTTAAAGTGCTTTAACCTGGTTGGTCATTTGGGACGATGAATGAAATTGGTCAAATGATACTGAAATGAACTCGGGGTCCATGGATCTTAAAGTACTTTAATCTGGTTGGTCATATCGGACGATGAATGAAATTGGTGAAATGGTACTCAAATGATCTCGGGGTCAATGGAGCTTAAAGTATTTTAACCTGGTTGGTCATATCGGACGTAGAATGAAACTAGTGAAATGATACTCAAATGATCTCGGGGTCCATGGAGCCTAAAGTACTTTAAACTGGTTGGTCATATCGGACGTAGAATGAACATGGTGAAATGATACACAAATGATCTCGGGGTCCATGGAGCTTAAAGTACTTTAACCTGGTTGGTCATATCGGACGTAGAATGAAATTGGTGAAATGATACTCAAATGATCTCGGGGTCCATGGAGCTTAAAGTACTTTAAACTGGTTGGTCACATCAGACAGTGAATGAAATTGATAAAATAATACTCAAATGATCTCGGGGTCCATGAAGCTTAAATTACTTTAACCTGGTTGGTCATATCGGACGATGAATGAAATTGGTGAAATGATACTCAAATGATCTCGGGGTCCATGAAGCTTAAAGTGCTTTAACCTGGTTGGTCATATCGGACGATGAATTAAATTGGTGAAATGTTACTCGAATGATCTCGGGGTCCATGAAGCCTAACGTACTTCTATCTGGTTGGTCATATCGGACGTAGAATGAAATTGGTGAAATGAAACTCAAATGATCTCGGGGTCCATGGAGCTTAAAGTACTTTAAACTGGTTGGTCATATCGGACGATGAATGAAATTGGTGAAATGATACTCAAATGATCTCGGGGTCCATGAAGCTTAAAGTACTTTAACCTGGTTGGTCATATCGGACGATGAATGAAATTGGTGAAATGTTACTCAAATGATCTCGGGGTCCATGGAGCTTAAAGTACTTTAACCTGGTTGGTCATATCGGATAATGAATGAAATTGGTGAAATGATACTCAAATGATCTCGGGGTCCAAGGAATTTAAAGTGCCTTAACCTGGTTGGTCATATGGGACGATGATTGAAATAGGTGAAATGATACTCAAATGATCTCGAGGTCATGGAGCTTAAAGTACTTTAATCTGGTTGGTCATATCGGACGATGAATGGAATTGGTGAAATGGTACTCAAATGATCTCGGGGTAAATGGAGCTTAAAGTACTTTAAACTGGTTGGTCATATCGGACGTAGAATGAAATTGATGAAATGATACTCAAATGATCTCGGGGTCCATGGAGCTTAAGGTACTTTAACCTGGTAGGTGATATCGGACGTAGAATGAAATTGGTGAAATGATACTCAAATGATCTCGGGGTCCATGGAGTTTAAAGTACTTTAAACTGGTTGTTCACATCAGACGATGAATGAAATTGATAAAATGATACTCAAATGATCTCGGGGTCCATGAAGTTTTAAGTACTTTAACCTGGTTGGTCATGTCGGACGATGATTGAAATTGATAAAATGATACTCAAATGATCTCGGGGTCATGAAGCTTAAAGTACTTTAACCAGGGTGGTCATGTCGGACGATGAATGAAATTGGTGAAATGTTACTCAAATAATCTCGGGGTCCATGAAGCTTAAAGTACTTTAACCTGGTTGCTCATATCAGACTATGAGTGAAATTCGTGAAATGATACCCAAATAATCTCAGGGTCCATGGAGCTTAAAATAATTTAACCTGGTTGGTCATATCAGACGATGAATGAAATTGGTAAAATGATACTCAAATAATCTCGGGGACCATGAAGCTTAAAGTACTTTAACTTGGTTGGTCATATCGGACGATGAATGAAATTGGTGAAATGATACTGAAATTATCTCAGCGTCCATGAAGCTTAAAGTACCTTAACCTGGTTTGTCATATCGGACGATGAATGAAATTGGTGAAATGTTACTCAAATGATCTGGGGTCCATGAGGCTTAAAGTACTTTAATCTGTTTGGGCATATCAGACGATGAATGAAATTGGTGATATGATACTCAAAAATCTCAGGTCCATGGAGCTTAAAGTACTTTAACTTGGTTGGTCATATCAGACATTGAAAGAAATTGGTGAAATGTTACTCAAATAATCTCGGGGTCCATGGAGCTTAAAGTACTTTAACCTGGTTGGTCACATCAGACGATGAATGAAATTGGTGAAATGTTACTCAAATGATCTCGGGGTCCATGAAGCTTAAAGTACTTTAACCTGGTTGGTCATATCAGACGATGAATGAAATTGGTGAAATGATACTCAAATAATCTCAGGGTCCATGGAGCTTAAAATACTTTAACCTGGTTGGTCATATGGAACACTGAATGAAATTGATGAAATGATACTCAAATGAAATCGGGGTCCATGAAGCTTAAAGTACTTTAACCTGGTCGGTCATATCAGACGATGAATGAAATTGGTGACATGTTACTCAAATAATCTCGGGGTCCATGAAGCTTAAAGTACTTTAACCTGGTTGGTCATATCAGACGATGAATGAAATTGGTGAAATGATACTCAAATGATCTCGGGGTCAATGGAGCTTATAGTACTTTAACCTGGTTGGTCATATCAGACGATGAATGAAATTTGTGAAATGATACTCAAATATTCTCGGGGTCCATGAAACTTAAAGTACTTTAACCAGGTTGGTCATATCGGACGATGAATGAAATTGGTGAAATGTTACTCAAATGATCTCGGGATCCATGAAGTTTAAAGTACTCTAACCTGGTTGGTCATATGGGACGATGAATGAAATTGGTGAAATGATACTCAAATAATCTCAGGGTCCATGGAGCTTAAAGTACTTTAACCTGGTTGGTCATATCGGACGATGAATGAAATTGGTGAAATGTTACTCAAATAATCTCGGGGTCGATGGAGCTTAAAGTACTTTAACCTGGTTGGTCATATCAGACGATGAATGAAATTGGTGAAATGATACTCAAATGATCTCGGGGTCCATGGAGCTTAAAGTACTTTAACCTGGTTGGTCATATCAGACAATGACTGAAATTGATGAAATGATACTCAAATGATCTCGGGGTCCATGGAGCTTAAAGTACTTTAACCTGGTCGGTCATATCAGACGATGAATGAAATTGATGAAATGATACTCAAATGATCTCGGGGTCCATGGAGCTTAAAGTACTTTAACCTGGGCGGTCATATCAGACGATGAATGAAATTTGTGAAATGATACTCAAATATTCTCGGGGTCCATGAAGCTTAAAGTACTTTAACCAGGTTGGTCATATCGGACGATGAATGAAATTGGTGAAATGTCACTCAAATGATCTCGGGATCCATGAAGTTTAAAGTCTTCTAACCTGGTTGGTCATACGGGACGATGAATGAAATTAGTGAAATGATACTAAAATAATCTCAGGGTCCATGGAGCTTAAAGTACTTTAACCTGGTTGGTCATATCGGACGATGAATGAAATTGGTGAAATGTTACTCAAATAATCTCGGGGTCCATGGAGCTTAAAGTACTTTAACCTGGTTGGTCATATCAGACGATGAATGAAATTGGTGAAATGATACTCAAATGATCTCGGGGTCCATGGAGCTTAAAGTACTTTAACCTGGTTCGTCATATCAGACGATGAATGAAATTGGTGAAATGATACTCAAATGATCTCGGGGTCCATGGAGCTTAAAGTACTTTAACCTGGTTGGTCATATCAGACGATGAATGAAATTGGTGAAATGTTACTCAAATGATCTCGGGGTCCATGAAGCTTGAAGTACTTTAACCTGGTTGGTCATATCAGACGATGAATGAAATTGGTGAAATGATACTCAAATAATCTCGGGGTCCATGGAGCTTAAAGTACTTTAACCTGGTTGGTCATATCGGATAATGAATGAAATTGGTGAAATGATACTCAAATGATCTCGGGGTCCAAGGAATTTAAAGTGCCTTAACCTGGTTGGTCATATGGGACGATGATTGAAATAGGTGAAATGATACTCAAATGATCTCGAGGTCATGGAGCTTAAAGTACTTTAATCTGGTTGGTCATATCGGACGATGAATGGAATTGGTGAAATGGTACTCAAATGATCTCGGGGTAAATGGAGCTTAAAGTACTTTAAACTGGTTGGTCATATCGGACGTAGAATGAAATTGATGAAATGATACTCAAATGATCTCGGGGTCCATGGAGCTTAAGGTACTTTAACCTGGTAGGTGATATCGGACGTAGAATGAAATTGGTGAAATGATACTCAAATGATCTCGGGGTCCATGGAGTTTAAAGTACTTTAAACTGGTTGTTCACATCAGACGATGAATGAAATTGATAAAATGATACTCAAATGATCTCGGGGTCCATGAAGTTTTAAGTACTTTAACCTGGTTGGTCATGTCGGACGATGATTGAAATTGATAAAATGATACTCAAATGATCTCGGGGTCATGAAGCTTAAAGTACTTTAACCAAGGTGGTCATGTCGGACGATGAATGAAATTGGTGAAATGTTACTCAAATAATCTCGGGGTCCATGAAGCTTAAAGTACTTTAACCTGGTTGCTCATATCAGACTATGAGTGAAATTCGTGAAATGATACCCAAATAATCTCAGGGTCCATGGAGCTTAAAATAATTTAACCTGGTTGGTCATATCAGACGATGAATGAAATTGGTAAAATGATACTCAAATAATCTCGGGGACCATGAAGCTTAAAGTACTTTAACTTGGTTGGTCATATCGGACGATGAATGAAATTGGTGAAATGATACTGAAATTATCTCAGCGTCCATGAAGCTTAAAGTACCTTAACCTGGTTTGTCATATCGGACGATGAATGAAATTGGTGAAATGTTACTCAAATGATCTCGGGTCCATGAGGCTTAAAGTACTTTAATCTGTTTGGGCATATCAGACGATGAATGAAATTGGTGATATGATACTCAAAAATCTCAGGTCCATGGAGCTTAAAGTACTTTAACTTGGTTGGTCATATCAGACATTGAAAGAAATTGGTGAAATGTTACTCAAATAATCTCGGGGTCCATGGAGCTTAAAGTACTTTAACCTGGTTGGTCACATCAGACGATGAATGAAATTGGTGAAATGTTACTCAAATGATCTCGGGGTCCATGAAGCTTAAAGTACTTTAACCTGGTTGGTCATATCAGACGATGAATGAAATTGGTGAAATGATACTCAAATAATCTCAGGGTCCATGGAGCTTAAAATACTTTAACCTGGTTGGTCATATGGAACACTGAATGAAATTGATGAAATGATACTCAAATGAAATCGGGGTCCATGAAGCTTAAAGTACTTTAACCTGGTCGGTCATATCAGACGATGAATGAAATTGGTGACATGTTACTCAAATAATCTCGGGGTCCATGAAGCTTAAAGTACTTTAACCTGGTTGGTCATATCAGACGATGAATGAAATTGGTGAAATGATACTCAAATGATCTCGGGGTCAATGGAGCTTATAGTACTTTAACCTGGTTGGTCATATCAGACGATGAATGAAATTTGTGAAATGATACTCAAATATTCTCGGGGTCCATGAAACTTAAAGTACTTTAACCAGGTTGGTCATATCGGACGATGAATGAAATTGGTGAAATGTTACTCAAATGATCTCGGGATCCATGAAGTTTAAAGTACTCTAACCTGGTTGGTCATATGGGACGATGAATGAAATTGGTGAAATGATACTCAAATAATCTCAGGGTCCATGGAGCTTAAAGTACTTTAACCTGGTTGGTCATATCGGACGATGAATGAAATTGGTGAAATGTTACTCAAATAATCTCGGGGTCGATGGAGCTTAAAGTACTTTAACCTGGTTGGTCATATCAGACGATGAATGAAATTGGTGAAATGATACTCAAATGATCTCGGGGTCCATGGAGCTTAAAGTACTTTAACCTGGTTGGTCATATCAGACAATGACTGAAATTGATGAAATGATACTCAAATGATCTCGGGGTCCATGGAGCTTAAAGTACTTTAACCTGGTCGGTCATATCAGACGATGAATGAAATTGATGAAATGATACTCAAATGATCTCGGGGTCCATGGAGCTTAAAGTACTTTAACCTGGGCGGTCATATCAGACGATGAATGAAATTTGTGAAATGATACTCAAATATTCTCGGGGTCCATGAAGCTTAAAGTACTTTAACCAGGTTGGTCATATCGGACGATGAATGAAATTGGTGAAATGTCACTCAAATGATCTCGGGATCCATGAAGTTTAAAGTCTTCTAACCTGGTTGGTCATACGGGACGATGAATGAAATTAGTGAAATGATACTAAAATAATCTCAGGGTCCATGGAGCTTAAAGTACTTTAACCTGGTTGGTCATATCGGACGATGAATGAAATTGGTGAAATGTTACTCAAATAATCTCGGGGTCCATGGAGCTTAAAGTACTTTAACCTGGTTGGTCATATCAGACGATGAATGAAATTGGTGAAATGATACTCAAATGATCTCGGGGTCCATGGAGCTTAAAGTACTTTAACCTGGTTCGTCATATCAGACGATGAATGAAATTGGTGAAATGATACTCAAATGATCTCGGGGTCCATGGAGCTTAAAGTACTTTAACCTGGTTGGTCATATCAGACGATGAATGAAATTGGTGAAATGTTACTCAAATGATCTCGGGGTCCATGAAGCTTAAAGTACTTTAACCTGGTTGGTCATATCAGACGATGAATGAAATTGGTGAAATGATACTCAAATGATCTCGGGGTCCATGAAGCTTAAAGTGCTTTAACCTGGTTGGTCATATCGGACGATGAATTAAATTGGTGAAATGTTACTCGAATGATCTCGGGGTCCATGAAGCCTAACGTACTTCTATCTGGTTGGTCATATCGGACGTAGAATGAAATTGGTGAAATGAAACTCAAATGATCTCGGGGTCCATGGAGCTTAAAGTACTTTAAACTGGTTGGTCATATCGGATAATGAATGAAATTGGTGAAATGATACTCAAATGATCTCGGGGTCCATGGAGCTTAAAGTGCTTTAACCTGGTTGGTCATTTGGGACGATGAATGAAATTGGTCAAATGATACTGAAATGAACTCGGGGTCCATGGATCTTAAAGTACTTTAATCTGGTTGGTCATATCGGACGATGAATGAAATTGGTGAAATGGTACTCAAATGATCTCGGGGTCAATGGAGCTTAAAGTATTTTAACCTGGTTGGTCATATCGGACGTAGAATGAAACTAGTGAAATGATACTCAAATGATCTCGGGGTCCATGGAGCCTAAAGTACTTTAAACTGGTTGGTCATATCGGACGTAGAATGAACATGGTGAAATGATACACAAATGATCTCGGGGTCCATGGAGCTTAAAGTACTTTAACCTGGTTGGTCATATCGGACGTAGAATGAAATTGGTGAAATGATACTCAAATGATCTCGGGGTCCATGGAGCTTAAAGTACTTTAAACTGGTTGGTCACATCAGACAGTGAATGAAATTGATAAAATAATACTCAAATGATCTCGGGGTCCATGAAGCTTAAATTACTTTAACCTGGTTGGTCATATCGGACGATGAATGAAATTGGTGAAATGATACTCAAATGATCTCGGGGTCCATGAAGCTTAAAGTGCTTTAACCTGGTTGGTCATATCGGACGATGAATTAAATTGGTGAAATGTTACTCGAATGATCTCGAGGTCCATGAAGCCTAACGTACTTCTATCTGGTTGGTCATATCGGACGTAGAATGAAATTGGTGAAATGAAACTCAAATGATCTCGGGGTCCATGGAGCTTAAAGTACTTTAAACTGGTTGGTCATATCGGACGATGAATGAAATTGGTGAAATGATAGTCAAATGATCTCGGGGTCCATGAAGCTTAAAGTACTTTAACCTGGTTGGTCATATCGGACGATGAATGAAATTGGTGAAATGTTACTCAAATGATCTCGGGGTCCATGAAGCTTAAAGTACTTTAACCTGGTTGGTCATATCGGACGATGAATGAAATTGGTGAAATGATACTCAAATAATCTCGGGGTCCATGGAGCTTAAAGTACTTTAACCTGGTTGGTCATATCGGATAATGAATGAAATTGGTGAAATGATACTCAAATGATCTCGGGGTCCAAGGAGTTTAAAGTGCCTTAACCTGGTTGGTCATATGGGACGATGATTGAAATAGGTGAAATGATACTCAAATGATCTCGAGGTCATGGAGCTTAAAGTACTTTAATCTGGTTGGTCATATCGGACGATGAATGGAATTGGTGAAATGGTACTCAAATGATCTCGGGGTAAATGGAGCTTAAAGTACTTTAAACTGGTTGGTCTAATCGGACGTAGAATGAAATTGATGAAATGATACTCAAATGATCTCGGGGTCCATGGAGCTCAAGGTACTTTAACCTGGTAGGTGATATCGGACGTAGAATGAAATTGGTGAAATGATACTCAAATGATCTCGGGGTCCATGGAGTTTAAAGTACTTTAAACTTGTTGTTCACATCAGACGATGAATGAAATTGATAAAATGATACTCAAATGATCTCGGGGTCCATGAAGTTTTAAGTACTTTAACCTGGTTGGTCATGTCGGACGATGATTGAAATTGATAAAATGATACTCAAATGATCTCGGGGTCATGAAGCTTAAAGTACTTTAACCAGGGTGGTCATGTCGGACGATGAATGAAATTGGTGAAATGTTACTCAAATAATCTCGGGGTCCATGAAGCTTAAAGTACTTTAACCTGGTTGCTCATATCAGACTATGAGTGAAATTCGTGAAATGATACCCAAATAATCTCAGGGTCCATGGAGCTTAAAATACTTTAACCTGGTTGGTCATATCAGACGATGAATGAAATTGGTAAAATGATACTCAAATGATCTCGGGGTCCATGAAGCTTAAAGTACTTTAACCTGGTTGGTCATATCGGACGATGAATGAAATTGGTGAAATGTTACTCAAATGATCTCGGGGTCCATGAAGCTTAAAGTATTTTAACCTGGTTGGTCATATCGGACGATAAATGAAATTGGTGAAATGATATTCAATTAATCTCGGGGTCCATGGAGCTTAAAGTACTTTAACCTGATTGGTCATATCGGACAATGAATGAAATTGGTGAAATGATACTCAAATGATCTCGGGGTCCATGGAGCTTAAAGTGCCTTAACCTGGTTGGTCATATGGGACGATGATTGAAATTGGTGAAATGATACTCAAATGATCTCGAGGTCTATGGAGCTTAAAGTACTTTAATCTGGTTGGTCATATCGGACGTAGAATGAAATTGGTGAAAGGATACTCAAATGATCTCGGGGTCCATGGAGCTTAAGGTACTTTAACCTGGTTGGTGATATCGGACGTAGAATGAAATTGGTGAAATGATACTCAAATGATCTCGGGGTCCATGGAGGTTAAAGTACTTTAAACTGGTTGTTCACATCAGACGATGAATGAAATTGATAAAATGATACTCAAATGATCTCGGGGTCCATGAAGTTTTAAGTACTTTAACCTGGTTGGTCATGTCGGACGATGAATGAAATTGATAAAATGATACTCAAATGATCTCGGGGTCCATGAAGCTTAAAGTACTTTAACCAGGGTGGTCATGTCGGAGGATGAATGAAATTGGTGAAATGATACTCAAATAATTTCGGGGTCCATGAAGCTTAAAGTACTTTCGCCTGGTTGGTCATATCAGACGATGAATGAAATTCGTGAAAAGATACTCAAATAATCTCAGGGTCCATGGAGCTTAAAATACTTTAACCTGGTTGGTCATATCAGACGATGAATGAAATTGGTAAAATGATATTCAAATAATCTCGGGGTCCATGAAGCTTAATGTACTTTAACCTGGTTGGTCATATCGGACGATGAATGAAATTGGTGAAATGATACTGAAATTATCTCAGCGTCCATGAAGCTTAAAGTACTTTAACCTGGTTGGTCATATCAGACGATGAATGAAATTGGTGAAATGATACTCAAATGATCTCGGGATCCATGAAGGTTAAAGGACTTTAACCTGGTTGGTCATATCGGACGATGAATGAAATTGCTGAAATGTTACTCAAATGATCTCGGGGTCCATGAGCCTTAAAGTACTTTAATCTGTTTGGGCATATCAGACGATGAATGAAATTGGTGTTTTGTTACTCAAATAATCTCGGGGTCCATGAAGCTTAAACTACTTTAACCTGGTTGGTCATATCAGACGATGAATGAAATTGATGAAATGATACTCAAATGATCTCTGGGTCAATGGAGCTTAAAGTACTTTAACCTGGTTGGTCATATCAGACGATGAATGAAATTTGTGAAATGATACTCAAATATTCTCGGGGTCCATGAAGCTTAAAGTACTTTTACCAGGTTGGTCATATCGGACGATGAATGAAATTGGTGAAATGTTACTCAAATGATCTCGGGATCCATGAAGTTTAAAGTACTCTAACCTGGTTGGTCATATGGGACGATGAATGAAATTGGTAAAATGATACTCATATAATTTCAGGGTCCATGGAGCTTAAAGTGCTTTAACCTGGTTGGTCATATCGGACAATGAATGAAATTGATGAAATGATACTCAAATGATCTCGGGGTTCATGGAGCTTAAAGTACTTTAAACTGGTTGGTCATATCAGAAGATGAATGAAATTGATGAAATGATACTCAAATGATCTCGGGGTCCATGGACCTTAAAGTACACTAACCTGGTTGGTCATATCAGACTATGAATGAAATTGGTGAAATGATACTCAAATGATCTCGGGGTCCATGGAGCTTAAAGTACTTTAACCTGGTTGGTCATATCAGATGATGAATGAACTTGGTGAAATGTTACTCAAATGATCTCGGGGTCCATGAAGCTTAAAGTACTTTAACCTGGTTGGTCATATCAGAAGATGAATGAAATTGGTGAATTGATACTCAAATAATCTCAGGGTCCATGGAGCTTAAAATACTTTAACCTGGTTGGTCATATCGGACAATGAATGAAATTGATGAAATGATACTCAAATGATCTCGGGGTCCATGGAGCTTAAAGTACTTTAACCTGGTCGGTCATATCAGACGATGAATGAAATTGGTGAAATGATATACAAATGATCTCGGGGTCCATGAAGCTTAAAGTACTTTAACCTGGTTGGTCATATCGGACGATGAATGAAATTGGTGAAATGTTACTCAATTAATCTCGGGGTCCATGAAGCTTAAAGTACTTTAACCTGGTTGGTCATATCAGACGATGAATGAATTTTGGTGAAATGATACTCAAATAATCTCGGGGTCCATGGAGCTTAAAGTACTTTAATCTGGTTGGTCATATCAGACGATGAATAAAATTTGTAAATTATACTCAAATGATCTCGCGGTCCATGAAGCTTAATGTACTTTAACCTGGTTGGTTATATCGGACGATGAATAAAATTGGTGAAATGATACTGAAATGACCTCAGCGTCCATGAAGCTTAAAGTACTTTCACCTGGTTGGGCATATCGGACGATGAATGAAATTGGCGATATGATACTCAAATAATCTCAGGGTACATGGAGCTTAAAGTACTTTAACCTGGTTGGTCATATCGGACGATGAATGAAATTGATGAAATGATACTCAAATGATCTCGGGGTCCATGAAGCTTAAAGTACTTTAACCTGATTGGTCATATCAGACGATGAATAAAATTGGTGAAATGATACTCAAATGATCTTGGGGTCCATGGAGCTTAAAGTACTTTAATCTGGTTGGTCATATCGGACAATGAATGAAATTGGTGAAATGATACTAAAATGATCTCGGGGTCCATGAAGCTTAAAGTACTTTAACCTGGTTGGTCATATCGGACGATGAATGAAATCGGTGAAATGATACTCAAATGATCGCGGGGTCCATGAAGCTTAAAGTACTTTAACCAGGTTTTTCATATCGGACGATGAATGAAATTGGTGAAATGATACTCAAATGATCTCGGGGTCAATGGAGCTTAAAGTGCTTTAACCTGGTTGGTCATTTGGGACGATGAATGAAATTGGTCAAATGATACTGAAATGAACTCGGGGTCCATGGATCTTAAAGTACTTTAATCTGGTTGGTCATATCGGACGATGAATGAAATTGGTGAAATGGTACTCAAATGATCTCGGGGTCAATGGAGCTTAAAGTATTTTAACCTGGTTGGTCATATCGGACGTAGAATGAAACTAGTGAAATGATACTCAAATGATCTCGGGGTCCATGGAGCCTAAAGTACTTTAAACTGGTTGGTCATATCGGACGTAGAATGAACATGGTGAAATGATACACAAATGATCTCGGGGTCCATGGAGCTTAAAGTACTTTAACCTGGTTGGTCATATCGGACGTAGAATGAAATTGGTGAAATGATACTCAAATGATCTCGGGGTCCATGGAGCTTAAAGTACTTTAAACTGGTTGGTCACATCAGACAGTGAATGAAATTGATAAAATAATACTCAAATGATCTCGGGGTCCATGAAGCTTAAATTACTTTAACCTGGTTGGTCATATCGGACGATGAATGAAATTGGTGAAATGATACTCAAATGATCTCGGGGTCCATGAAGCTTAAAGTGCTTTAACCTGGTTGGTCATATCGGACAATGAATTAAATTGGTGAAATGTTACTCGAATGATCTCGGGGTCCATGAAGCCTAACGTACTTCTATCTGGTTGGTCATATCGGACGTAGAATGAAATTGGTGAAATGAAACTCAAATGATCTCGGGGTCCATGGAGCTTAAAGTACTTTAAACTGGTTGGTCATATCGGACGATGAATGAAATTGGTGAAATGATACTCAAATGATCTCGGGGTCCATGAAGCTTAAAGTACTTTAACCTGGTTGGTCATATCGGACGATGAATGAAATTGGTGAAATGTTACTCAAATGATCTCGGGGTCCATGAAGCTTAAAGTACTTTAACCTGGTTGGTCATATCGGACGATGAATGAAATTGGTGAAATGATACTCAAATAATCTCGGGGTCCATGGAGCTTAAAGTACTTTAACCTGGTTGGTCATATCGGATAATGAATGAAATTGGTGAAATGATACTCAAATGATCTCGGGGTCCAAGGAATTTAAAGTGCCTTAACCTGGTTGGTCATATGGGACGATGATTGAAATAGGTGAAATGATACTCAAATGATCTCGAGGTCATGGAGCTTAAAGTACTTTAATCTGGTTGGTCATATCGGACGATGAATGGAATTGGTGAAATGGTACTCAAATGATCTCGGGGTAAATGGAGCTTAAAGTACTTTAAACTGGTTGGTCATATCGGACGTAGAATGAAATTGATGAAATGATACTCAAATGATCTCGGGGTCCATGGAGCTTAAGGTACTTTAACCTGGTAGGTGATATCGGACGTAGAATGAAATTGGTGAAATGATACTCAAATGATCTCGGGGTCCATGGAGTTTAAAGTACTTTAAACTGGTTGTTCACATCAGACGATGAATGAAATTGATAAAATGATACTCAAATGATCTCGGGGTCCATGAAGTTTTAAGTACTTTAACCTGGTTGGTCATGTCGGACGATGATTGAAATTGATAAAATGATACTCAAATGATCTCGGGGTCATGAAGCTTAAAGTACTTTAACCAGGGTGGTCATGTCGGACGATGAATGAAATTGGTGAAATGTTACTCAAATAATCTCGGGGTCCATGAAGCTTAAAGTACTTTAACCTGGTTGCTCATATCAGACTATGAGTGAAATTCGTGAAATGATACCCAAATAATCTCAGGGTCCATGGAGCTTAAAATAATTTAACCTGGTTGGTCATATCAGACGATGAATGAAATTGGTAAAATGATACTCAAATAATCTCGGGGACCATGAAGCTTAAAGTACTTTAACTTGGTTGGTCATATCGGACGATGAATGAAATTGGTGAAATGATACTGAAATTATCTCAGCGTCCATGAAGCTTAAAGTACCTTAACCTGGTTTGTCATATCGGACGATGAATGAAATTGGTGAAATGTTACTCAAATGATCTCGGGTCCATGAGGCTTAAAGTACTTTAATCTGTTTGGGCATATCAGACGATGAATGAAATTGGTGATATGATACTCAAAAATCTCAGGTCCATGGAGCTTAAAGTACTTTAACTTGGTTGGTCATATCAGACATTGAAAGAAATTGGTGAAATGTTACTCAAATAATCTCGGGGTCCATGGAGCTTAAAGTACTTTAACCTGGTTGGTCACATCAGACGATGAATGAAATTGGTGAAATGTTACTCAAATGATCTCGGGGTCCATGAAGCTTAAAGTACTTTAACCTGGTTGGTCATATCAGACGATGAATGAAATTGGTGAAATGATACTCAAATAATCTCAGGGTCCATGGAGCTTAAAATACTTTAACCTGGTTGGTCATATGGAACACTGAATGAAATTGATGAAATGATACTCAAATGAAATCGGGGTCCATGAAGCTTAAAGTACTTTAACCTGGTCGGTCATATCAGACGATGAATGAAATTGGTGACATGTTACTCAAATAATCTCGGGGTCCATGAAGCTTAAAGTACTTTAACCTGGTTGGTCATATCAGACGATGAATGAAATTGGTGAAATGATACTCAAATGATCTCGGGGTCAATGGAGCTTATAGTACTTTAACCTGGTTGGTCATATCAGACGATGAATGAAATTTGTGAAATGATACTCAAATATTCTCGGGGTCCATGAAACTTAAAGTACTTTAACCAGGTTGGTCATATCGGACGATGAATGAAATTGGTGAAATGTTACTCAAATGATCTCGGGATCCATGAAGTTTAAAGTACTCTAACCTGGTTGGTCATATGGGACGATGAATGAAATTGGTGAAATGATACTCAAATAATCTCAGGGTCCATGGAGCTTAAAGTACTTTAACCTGGTTGGTCATATCGGACGATGAATGAAATTGGTGAAATGTTACTCAAATAATCTCGGGGTCGATGGAGCTTAAAGTACTTTAACCTGGTTGGTCATATCAGACGATGAATGAAATTGGTGAAATGATACTCAAATGATCTCGGGGTCCATGGAGCTTAAAGTACTTTAACCTGGTTGGTCATATCAGACAATGACTGAAATTGATGAAATGATACTCAAATGATCTCGGGGTCCATGGAGCTTAAAGTACTTTAACCTGGTCGGTCATATCAGACGATGAATGAAATTGATGAAATGATACTCAAATGATCTCGGGGTCCATGGAGCTTAAAGTACTTTAACCTGGGCGGTCATATCAGACGATGAATGAAATTTGTGAAATGATACTCAAATATTCTCGGGGTCCATGAAGCTTAAAGTACTTTAACCAGGTTGGTCATATCGGACGATGAATGAAATTGGTGAAATGTCACTCAAATGATCTCGGGATCCATGAAGTTTAAAGTCTTCTAACCTGTTTGGTCATACGGGACGATGAATGAAATTAGTGAAATGATACTAAAATAATCTCAGGGTCCATGGAGCTTAAAGTACTTTAACCTGGTTGGTCATATCGGACGATGAATGAAATTGGTGAAATGTTACTCAAATAATCTCGGGGTCCATGGAGCTTAAAGTACTTTAACCTGGTTGGTCATATCAGACGATGAATGAAATTGGTGAAATGATACTCAAATGATCTCGGGGTCCATGGAGCTTAAAGTACTTTAACCTGGTTCGTCATATCAGACGATGAATGAAATTGGTGAAATGATACTCAAATGATCTCGGGGTCCATGGAGCTTAAAGTACTTTAACCTGGTTGGTCATATCAGACGATGAATGAAATTGGTGAAATGTTACTCAAATGATCTCGGGGTCCATGAAGCTTAAAGTACTTTAACCTGGTTGGTCATATCAGACGATGAATGAAATTGGTGAAATGATACTCAAATGATCTCGGGGTCCATGAAGCTTAAAGTGCTTTAACCTGGTTGGTCATATCGGACGATGAATTAAATTGGTGAAATGTTACTCGAATGATCTCGGGGTCCATGAAGCCTAACGTACTTCTATCTGGTTGGTCATATCGGACGTAGAATGAAATTGGTGAAATGAAACTCAAATGATCTCGGGGTCCATGGAGCTTAAAGTACTTTAAACTGGTTGGTCATATCGGATAATGAATGAAATTGGTGAAATGATACTCAAATGATCTCGGGGTCCAAGGAATTTAAAGTGCCTTAACCTGGTTGGTCATATGGGACGATGATTGAAATAGGTGAAATGATACTCAAATGATCTCGAGGTCATGGAGCTTAAAGTACTTTAATCTGGTTGGTCATATCGGACGATGAATGGAATTGGTGAAATGGTACTCAAATGATCTCGGGGTAAATGGAGCTTAAAGTACTTTAAACTGGTTGGTCATATCGGACGTAGAATGAAATTGATGAAATGATACTCAAGTGATCTCGGGGTCCATGGAGCTTAAGGTACTTTAACCTGGTAGGTGATATCGGACGTAGAATGAAATTGGTGAAATGATACTCAAATGATCTCGGGGTCCATGGAGTTTAAAGTACTTTAAACTGGTTGTTCACATCAGACGATGAATGAAATTGATAAAATGATACTCAAATGATCTCGGGGTCCATGAAGTTTTAAGTACTTTAACCTGGTTGGTCATGTCGGACGATGATTGAAATTGATAAAATGATACTCAAATGATCTCGGGGTCATGAAGCTTAAAGTACTTTAACCAGGGTGGTCATGTCGGACGATGAATGAAATTGGTGAAATGTTACTCAAATAATCTCGGGGTCCATGAAGCTTAAAGTACTTTAACCTGGTTGCTCATATCAGACTATGAGTGAAATTCGTGAAATGATACCCAAATAATCTCAGGGTCCATGGAGCTTAAAATAATTTAACCTGGTTGGTCATATCAGACGATGAATGAAATTGGTAAAATGATACTCAAATAATCTCGGGGACCATGAAGCTTAAAGTACTTTAACTTGGTTGGTCATATCGGACGATGAATGAAATTGGTGAAATGATACTGAAATTATCTCAGCGTCCATGAAGCTTAAAGTACTTTAACCTGGTTGGTCATATCGGACGATGAATGAAATTGGTGAAATGTTACTCAAATGATCTCGGGTCCATGAGGCTTAAAGTACTTTAATCTGTTTGGGCATATCAGACGATGAATGAAATTGGTGATATGATACTCAAAAATCTCAGGTCCATGGAGCTTAAAGTACTTTAACTTGGTTGGTCATATCAGACATTGAAAGAAATTGGTGAAATGTTACTCAAATAATCTCGGGGTCCATGGAGCTTAAAGTACTTTAACCTGGTTGGTCACATCAGACGATGAATGAAATTGGTGAAATGTTACTCAAATGATCTCGGGGTCCATGAAGCTTAAAGTACTTTAACCTGGTTGGTCATATCAGACGATGAATGAAATTGGTGAAATGATACTCAAATAATCTCAGGGTCCATGGAGCTTAAAATACTTTAACCTGGTTGGTCATATGGGACACTGAATGAAATTGATGAAATGATACTCAAATGAAATCGGGGTCCATGAAGCTTAAAGTACTTTAACCTGGTCGGTCATATCAGACGATGAATGAAATTGGTGACATGTTACTCAAATAATCTCGGGGTCCATGAAGCTTAAAGTACTTTAACCTGGTTGGTCATATCAGACGATGAATGAAATTGGTGAAATGATACTCAAATGATCTCCGGGTCAATGGAGCTTATAGTACTTTAACCTGGTTGGTCATATCAGACGATGAATGAAATTTGTGAAATGATACTCAAATATTCTCGGGGTCCATGAAACTTAAAGTACTTTAACCAGGTTGGTCATATCGGACGATGAATGAAATTGGTGAAATGTTACTCAAATGATCTCGGGATCCATGAAGTTTAAAGTACTCTAACCTGGTTGGTCATATGGGACGATGAATGAAATTGGTGAAATGATACTCAAATAATCTCAGGGTCCATGGAGCTTAAAGTACTTTAACCTGGTTGGTCATATCGGACGATGAATGAAATTGGTGAAATGTTACTCAAATAATCTCGGGGTCGATGGAGCTTAAAGTACTTTAACCTGGTTGGTCATATCAGACGATGAATGAAATTGGTGAAATGATACTCAAATGATCTCGGGGTCCATGGAGCTTAAAGTACTTTAACCTGGTTGGTCATATCAGACAATGACTGAAATTGATGAAATGATACTCAAATGATCTCGGGGTCCATGGAGCTTAAAGTACTTTAACCTGGTCGGTCATATCAGACGATGAATGAAATTGATGAAATGATACTCAAATGATCTCGGGGTCCATGGAGCTTAAAGTACTTTAACCTGGGCGGTCATATCAGACGATGAATGAAATTTGTGAAATGATACTCAAATATTCTCGGGGTCCATGAAGCTTAAAGTACTTTAACCAGGTTGGTCATATCGGACGATGAATGAAATTGGTGAAATGTCACTCAAATGATCTCGGGATCCATGAAGTTTAAAGTCTTCTAACCTGGTTGGTCATACGGGACGATGAATGAAATTAGTGAAATGATACTAAAATAATCTCAGGGTCCATGGAGCTTAAAGTACTTTAACCTGGTTGGTCATATCGGACGATGAATGAAATTGGTGAAATGTTACTCAAATAATCTCGGGGTCCATGGAGCTTAAAGTACTTTAACCTGGTTGGTCATATCAGACGATGAATGAAATTGGTGAAATGATACTCAAATGATCTCGGGGTCCATGGAGCTTAAAGTACTTTAACCTGGTTCGTCATATCAGACGATGAATGAAATTGGTGAAATGATACTCAAATGATCTCGGGGTCCATGGAGCTTAAAGTACTTTAACCTGGTTGGTCATATCAGACGATGAATGAAATTGGTGAAATGTTACTCAAATGATCTCGGGGTCCATGAAGCTTAAAGTACTTTAACCTGGTTGGTCATATCAGACGATGAATGAAATTGGTGAAATGATACTCAAATAATCTCAGGGTCCATGGAGCTTAAAATACTTTAACCTGGTTGGTCATATCGGACAATGAATGAAATTGATGAAATGATACTCAAATGATCTCGGGGTCCATGGAGCTTAAAGTACTTTAACCTGGTCGGTCATATCAGACGATGAATGAAATTGGTGAAATGATACACAAATGATCTCGGGGTCCATGAAGCTTAAAGTACTTTAACCTTGTTGGTCATATCGGACGATGAATGAAATTGGTGAAATGTTACTCAAATAATCTCGGGGTCCATGAAGCTTAAAGTACTCTTACCTGGTTGGTCATATCAGACGATGAATGAAATTGGTGAAATGATACTCAATTGATCTCGGGGTCAATGGAGCTTAAAGTACTTTAACCTGGTTGGTCATATCAGACGATGAATGACATTTGTAAATTATACTCAAATATTCTCGGGGTCCATGAAGCTTAAAGTACTTTAACCAGGTTGGTCATATCGGACGATGAATGAAATTGGTGAAATGTTACTCAAATGATCTCGGGATACATGAAGCTTAAAGTACTCTAACTTGGTTGGTCATATGGGACGATGAATGAAATTGGTGAAATGATACTCAAATAATCTCAGTATCCATGGAGCTTAAAGTACTTTAATCTGGTTGGTCATATCGGACGATGAATGGAATTGGTGAAATGGTACTCAAATGATCTCGGGGTCAATGGAGCTTAAAGTACTTTAACCTGGTTGGTCATATCGGACGTAGAATGAAATTGGTGAAAGGATACTCATATGATCTCGGGGTCCATGGAGCTTAAAGTACTTTAAACTGGTTGGTCATATCGGACGTAGAATGAAATTGATGAAATGATACTCAAATGATCTCGGGGTCCATGGAGCTTGAGGTACTTTAACCTGGTTGGTGATATCGGACGTAGAATGAAATTGGTGAAATGATACTCAAATGATCTCGGGGTCCATGGAGTTTAAAGTACTTTAAACTGGTTGTTCACATCAGACGATGAATGAAATTGGTGAAATGTTACTCAAATGATCTCGGGGTCCATGGAGCTTAAAGTACTTTAACCTGGTTGGTCATATCGGACGATGAATGAAATTGGTGAAATGTTACTCAAATAATCTCGGGGTCCATGGAGCTTAAAGTTACTCGACATTCGTCTTTTCAGGACAAGGGAAAACACCGAAAAGAAAACTTTATCCAGGTAAGTCACCCTAAACGAGATTCGAATTCACGACCTTTTGAATGTGAAGCAGACACGCTACTCAGGCGGACGGGGTATTTTATTTATTGTGTTGATGGCGTGAATTGTAATGATCGCGCAATTATTAGATTTGTCAAAGTTTGAGCTGGTCTATGTAACATGAGAGTAATAAAACTTATTTTGACACTGGATGCAATATAAAATGAAGAATATACTTATATACATAATATATTTGCCAAAGTTGGGACAAAGTAACCTATGGTAAAACCTTCAAACCTAACATTATACTATAATCGGCTGATAAGTGCCACAGATAGGAGACTAGCTTTTACCCATAGTTACAGGTCAATAACTTGTTTAGTTTTCCAATGACAACAAGACAACTTTAGAGTTTTCATGAAAATGGAGCATTTGGTAAAACAAACACTGAATAAATACTTCTATTTGAAAGGCTTAACGCCTAAGGAAATCAAGGAGGAAATGGACAGTACATTGAAAGACTATGCCCCTTCGTATTCAATGATTAAAAGCTGGGCTGCACAGTTTAAAATGGGACGTACGAGCACTATTGATGAGCCTCGCTCTGGACGCCCTGTAGAAGTGACACCTCCAGAGATGATTGAAAAAATTCATCGTTTAGTACTGGAAGACCGCAGATTAAAATTGTTTGAGAAAGCAGAGGCTGTAAACATATCAAAAGAACGTGCAGGTAATATTTTAAATAATGTTTTGGGCTTTCATAAGGTCTGTGCAAGATGGGTGCCGCGTTTGTTGACACCTGATCCAACTTTGCTCAGACAACTGTTTCTGTTAAGAATTTGGAGCTCTACCGTAAAAATCCCAGTGAATTTTTAGGACGGTTTATTACCATGGATGAAACTTGGATACATCAATACACTCCAGAAAGTAAATCACAGTCAAAACAGTGAATTGCGCCAGGTGAACCAACTCCAAAAAATTTTGTCAGCTATCAAGGTGTTTTCAGGGACGCACAGCGAATTATTTTTATTGATTACTTGGAAAAGGGTAAAAGTATCGTTGGTGACTACTACGCAAGCTTACTGCAACGTTTGTGTGATGAGGTGAAAAGAAAAATATCTCATTTGGCAAAAAAAAAAAAAAAAAAAAAAAAAAAAAAAAATCTTGTTTCATCACAACAATGCTCCGGCCCATCGTTCAGACATTGCAATGGGAAAAAATGTGTGAATTAAAGTAGGAATTGGTTGAACATCCACCCTATTCGCCAGATCTAGCACCTGTACCCAAACCTCATGAGGAACATTTCACAGCAACGAGGAGGTCATTGATGCGGTAAACAGCTATTTTGATAAATCACACTTCAGAGATGGTTTAATTAAAGTAGAACACTAATATGACAAATCTGATGTGTTCCATTCACATGACTTTCTCTACATTTCTGTAACAAATTATTGTTAAAAAGCTTATACTTCTATTTATTTCATGCTAATCGAGAAAAAATTAGCAGAAATAGTCTTGTTGCTAGCTTTCTTGTAAGTAGAAGCGAAATAAGGGAGTACCATAAGTTAAAGTGATAGTCAAAAGCTGGTTGCTATGTGACTGAGTTCTTCTGTTTCTATGTAGACGGATTGACAAATTCTTATATGAGAAAAATAAGTTTTTCAAAGCTGAAACCAAAAATAAGGAATAACTAAAATAAGACCAACTCCACGAAATATATAAATAAATATATATATATATATATATATATATATATATATATATATATATATATATATATAACAAATTGTGTGTTTTAGCGTGCTCTACATTTTTTGTGTGGTAAGCTTTTGTCCATCTCTTACGGTTTAGCAGTTATGCAAACTTTTTAAATTCATCCAGAATAAAGTAGTCTTCGGAGACTCTTCCTAGAAAATTCAAGATATACATTTTATTTGTCAGGTAAATATCTTTAAAATATGATATTTTAATGAAAATCGTTAGAGCCAATTTTAAGCAAATAAAATTTCGAAAAATGTTCCATGTAAGGGGTAGTTGGGGGTGGGGGCATGTTTTTTTTAAATCTTCGTGTCGCATCCTTGGAAGATACGAAACTTAAATAAAAAAATCTTTTCGATTTTGAGCTATGCTGTCCACACAAAGGACACACACACACACACACTCAGAGGCATACAGACACACACACACACGCGCGCGCGCGCGCGCGAGCGCACACACACACACACATACACAGACCTTTTTGTAAAAATGCTTTTTTTGTATTCTGGGGTCCTAAACGATGTATTTCCGGTGAAATCTCGGTATTGAATTTTTGGGTGGAATACAATACTTGCTCTATACACTATGTGCATAGTACGTGTAGAGAAATTAAACATGTATTAGTGTTTCTGGATGTTATTTTGACAAAATACTTCTTTTTTGAATGCTGTTTTCATGGAGAGGCCCGGAACTTATCAGCCGACCCTCGTACTAATACTTCCTGCATATAACTTATCATATAACAATGACCTGGAATGTAATATTCAAATTTGGAACGTAATTTAACAAAAGGATTTGATATGCTCCATTCACATGACTTTCTCTACATCGCTGTAACAACTTATTGTTAAAAAGCTTATTCTTCTATCTACTTCACGTTAATCGAGATAAACATTAACAGAAATCGTCTTATTACTTGCTTCCTTGTAACTAGAATAATAATAAAAAACTACTTACCACTGTAGTTACCATTGGGGTTGTCATCTCAAAATAATTTGAGAGAACCATGTGGCTTACAGGGAAATGTGCGAGTCGGTTGAGAAATTCATTGCTATGCCGGCATTTTGCCATGGTAGCTCAGAGGTAGAAAAACCGGCTAGAAACCGTGAGATCCGTGGTTCAAATCCCGGCTACGACGTTGAATTTTTCAGTCTGACTCTACCTATCTAACTCCTGTCCTACACACGGCTAGAGACCGTGAGATCCGTGGCACAAATCCCGGCTATGACATTGAATTTTTCAGTCTGACTCTACCTATCCAACTCCTGTCCTACACACGGCTAGAGACCGGCAGATCCGTGGATCAAATCCCGGCTATGACATTGAATTTTTCAGTCTGACTCTACCTATCCAACTCCTCTCCTACACACGGGTAGAGACCGGCAGATCCGTGATTCAAATCCCGGCTATGACATTGAATTTTTCAGTCTGACTCTACCTATCCAACTCCTGTCCTACACACGGCTAGAGACCGGCAGATCCGTGGTTCAAATCCCGGCTATGACATTGAATTTTTCAATCTGACTCTACCTATCCAACTCCTGTCCTACACACGGCTAGAGACCGTGAGATCCGTGGTTCAAATCACGGCTATGACATTGAATTTTTCAGTCTGACTCCACCTATCCAACTCCTGTCCTACACACGGCTAGAGACCGTGAGATCCGTGGTTCAAATCCCGGCTATGACATTGAATTTTTCGGGCTCACTCTATCTATCCAAATCCTGTCCTACACACGGCTAGAGACCGGCAGATCCATGGTTCAAATCCCGGCTATGACATTGAATTTTTCAGTCTCACTCTATCTATCCAACTCTTGTTCTACACACGGCTAGACTGGGAGATCCGTGGTTCAAATCCCGGCTATGACATTGAATTTTTCAGTCTCACTCTATCTAACTCCTGCCCTACACATGGCTAGACTGGGAGATCTGTGGTTCAAATCCCGGCTATGACATTGAATTTTTCAGTCTCACTCTATCTAACTATTGTCCTACACATGGCTAGAGACCAGGAGTTCCGTGGTTCAAATCCCGGCTATGACATTGAATTTTTCAGTCTCACTCTATCTAACTATTGTCCTACACACGGCTAGAGACCAGGAGTTCCGTGGTTCAAATCCCGGCTATGACTTTGAATTTTTCAGTCTCACTCTATCCAACTCCTGTCCTACACACGGCTAGACTGGGAGATCTGTGGTTCAAATCCCGGCTATGACTTTGAATTTTTCAGTCTCACTCTATCTAACTCCTGTCCTACACATGACTAGACTGGGAGATCTGTGGTTCAAATCCCGGCTATAACATTGAATTTTTCAGTCTCATTCTATCTAACTATTGTTCTAAACACGGCTAGAGACCAGGAGTTCCGTGGTTCAAATCCCGGCTATGACTTTGAATTTTTCAGTCTGTCTCTACGTATCCAACTCCTGTTCTACACACGACTAGAGACCGGGAGATCCGTGGTTCAAATCATGGCTATGACATTGAGTTTTTCAGTCTGACTCTACGTATCCAACTCCTGTTCTACACACGGCTAGAGACCGGGAGATCCGTGGTTCAAATCATGGCTATGACATTGAGTTTTTCAGTCTGACTCTACCTATCTAACTCCTGTCCTACACACGGCTAGGGACCGAGAGGTCCGAGGTTCAAATCATGGCTATGACATTGAATTTTTCAGTCTGACTCTACCTATCTAACTCCTGTCCTACACACGGATTAGACCGGGAGATGCGTGGTTCAAGTCCCGGCTATGTCATTGAATTTTTCAGTCTGACTCTACCTATCCAACTCCTGTCCGACACACGGCTAGAGACCGTGAGATCCGTGGTTCAAATCCCGGCTATGACATTGAATTTTTCAGTCTCACTCTATCTAACTCCTGTCCTAGACATGACTAGACTGGGAGATCTGTGGTTCAAATCCCGGCTATGACATTGCGTTTTTCAGTCTCACTCTATCTAACTATTGTCCTACACACGGCTAGAGACCAGGAGTTCCGTGGTTCGAATCCCGGCTATGACTTTGAATTTTTCAGTCTGTCTCTACGTATCCAACTCCTGTTCTACACACGGCTAGAGACCAGGAGATCCGTGGTTCAAATCATGGCTATGACATTGAGTTTTTCAGTCTGACTCTACCTATCCAACTCCTGTCCTACACACGGCTAGAGACCGGGAGATCCGTGGTTCAAATCATGGCTATGACATTGAATTTTTCAGTCTCACTCTATCTAACTATTGTCCTACACATGGCTAGAGACCAGGAGTTCCGTGGTTCAAATCCCGGCAATGACATTGAATTTTTCAGTCTCACTCTAACTATTGTCCTACACATGGCTAGAGACCAGGAGTTCCGTGGTTCAAATCCCGGCTATGACTTTGAATTTTTCAGTCTGACTCTACCTATCCAACTCCTGTCCTACACACGGCTAGAGACCGGCAGATCCGTGGTTCAAATCCCGGCTATGACATTGAATTTTTCAGTCTGACTCTACCTATCCAACTCCTGTCCTACACACGGCTAGAGACCGGCAGATCCGTGGTTCAAATCCCGGCTATGACATTGAATTTTTCAATCTGACTCTACCTATCCAACTCCTGTCCTACACACGGCTAGAGACCGTGAGATCCGTGGTTCAAATCACGGCTATGACATTGAATTTTTCAGTCTGACTCCACCTATCCAACTCCTGTCCTACACACGGCTAGAGACCGTGAGATCCGTGGTTCAAATCCCGGCTATGACATTGAATTTTTCGGTCTCACTCTATCTATCCAACTCCTGTCCTACACACGGCTAGAGACTGGCAGATCCATGGTTCAAATCCCGGCTATGACATTGAATTTTTCAGTCTCACTCTATCTATCCAACTCTTGTTCTACACACGGCTAGACTGGGAGATCCGTGGTTCAAATCCCGGCTATGACATTGAATTTTTCAGTCTCACTCTATCTAACTCCTGCCCTACACATGGCTAGTCTGCGAGATCCGTGGTTCAAATCCCGGTTATGACATTGAGTTTTTCAGTCTGACTCTACCTATCCAACTCCTCTCCTACACACGGCTAGAGACCGGGAGATCCGTGGTTCAAATCCCGGCTATGACATTGAATGTTTCAGTCTGACTCTACCTATCCAACTCCTGTCCTACACACGGCTAGAGACTAGGAGATCCGTGGTTCAAATCATGGCTATGACATTGAATGTGTCAGTCTGACTCTACGTATCCAACTCCTGTACTACACACGGCTAGAGACCAGGAGATCCATGGTTCAAATCCCAGCTATGACATTGAGTTTTTCAGTCTGACTCTACCTATCCAACTCCTAATCTATACACGGCTAGAGACCGGGAGATCCGTGGTTCAAATCATGGCTATGACATTGAGTTTTTCAGTCTGACTCTACCTATCCAACTCTTAATCTATACACGGCTAGAGACCGGGAGATCCATGGTTCAAATCATGGCTATGACATTGAATTTTTCAGTCTGACTCTACCTATCCAACTCCTAAACTATACACGGCTAGAGACCGGGAGATCCGTGGTTCAAATCATGGCTATGACATTGAGATTTTCAGTCTGACTCTACCTATCCAACTCCTCTCCTACACACGGCTAGAGATCGGGAGATCCGTGGTTCAAATCCTGGCTATGACATTGAATGTTTCAGTCTGACTCTACCTATCCAACTCCTGTTCTACACACGGCTAGAGACCAGGAGATCTGTGGTTCAAATCATGGCTATGACATTGAATATGTCAGTCTGACTCTACGTATCCAACTCCTGTCCTACACACGGCTAGAGACCAGGAGATCCATGGTTCAAATCCCAGCTATGACATTGAGTTTTTCAGTCTGACTCTACCTATCCAACTCCTAACCTACACACGGCTAGAGACCGGGAGATCCGTGGTTCAAATCATGGCTATGACATTGAGTTTTTCAGTCTGACTCTACCTATCCAACTCCTAACCTACACACGGCTAGAGACCGGGAGATCCGTGGTTCAAATCATGGCTATGACATTGAATGTGTCAGTCTGACTCTACGTATCCAACTCCTGTCCTACACACGGCTAAGGAGACCGTGAGATCCGTGGTTCAAATCCCGGCTATGACATTGAATTTTTCGGGCTCACTCTATCTATCCAAATCCTGTCCTACACACGGCTAGAGACCGGCAGATCCATGGTTCAAATCCCGGCTATGACATTGAATTTTTCAGTCTCACTCTATCTATCCAACTCTTGTTCTACACACGGCTAGACTGGGAGATCCGTGGTTCAAATCCCGGCTATGACATTGAATTTTTCAGTCTCACTCTATCTAACTCCTGCCCTACACATGGCTAGACTGGGAGATCTGTGGTTCAAATCCCGGCTATGACATTGAATTTTTCAGTCTCACTCTATCTAACTATTGTCCTACACATGGCTAGAGACCAGGAGTTCCGTGGTTCAAATCCCGGCTATGACATTGAATTTTTCAGTCTCACTCTATCTAACTATTGTCCTACACACGGCTAGAGACCAGGAGTTCCGTGGTTCAAATCCCGGCTATGACTTTGAATTTTTCAGTCTCACTCTATCCAACTCCTGTCCTACACACGGCTAGACTGGGAGATCTGTGGTTCAAATCCCGGCTATGACTTTGAATTTTTCAGTCTCACTCTATCTAACTCCTGTCCTACACATGACTAGACTGGGAGATCTGTGGTTCAAATCCCGGCTATAACATTGAATTTTTCAGTCTCATTCTATCTAACTATTGTTCTAAACACGGCTAGAGACCAGGAGTTCCGTGGTTCAAATCCCGGCTATGACTTTGAATTTTTCAGTCTGTCTCTACGTATCCAACTCCTGTTCTACACACGACTAGAGACCGGGAGATCCGTGGTTCAAATCATGGCTATGACATTGAGTTTTTCAGTCTGACTCTACGTATCCAACTCCTGTTCTACACACGGCTAGAGACCGGGAGATCCGTGGTTCAAATCATGGCTATGACATTGAGTTTTTCAGTCTGACTCTACCTATCTAACTCCTGTCCTACACACGGCTAGGGACCGAGAGGTCCGAGGTTCAAATCATGGCTATGACATTGAATTTTTCAGTCTGACTCTACCTATCTAACTCCTGTCCTACACACGGATTAGACCGGGAGATGCGTGGTTCAAGTCCCGGCTATGTCATTGAATTTTTCAGTCTGACTCTACCTATCCAACTCCTGTCCGACACACGGCTAGAGACCGTGAGATCCGTGGTTCAAATCCCGGCTATGACATTGAATTTTTCAGTCTCACTCTATCTAACTCCTGTCCTAGACATGACTAGACTGGGAGATCTGTGGTTCAAATCCCGGCTATGACATTGCGTTTTTCAGTCTCACTCTATCTAACTATTGTCCTACACACGGCTAGAGATCAGGAGTTCCGTGGTTCGAATCCCGGCTATGACTTTGAATTTTTCAGTCTGTCTCTACGTATCCAACTCCTGTTCTACACACGGCTAGAGACCAGGAGATCCGTGGTTCAAATCATGGCTATGACATTGAGTTTTTCAGTCTGACTCTACCTATCCAACTCCTGTCCTACACACGGCTAGAGACCGGGAGATCCGTGGTTCAAATCATGGCTATGACATTGAATTTTTCAGTCTCACTCTATCTAACTATTGTCCTACACATGGCTAGAGACCAGGAGTTCCGTGGTTCAAATCCCGGCAATGACATTGAATTTTTCAGTCTCACTCTAACTATTGTCCTACACATGGCTAGAGACCAGGAGTTCCGTGGTTCAAATCCCGGCTATGACTTTGAATTTTTCAGTCTGACTCTACCTATCCAACTCCTGTCCTACACACGGCTAGAGACCGGCAGATCCGTGGTTCAAATCCCGGCTATGACATTGAATTTTTCAGTCTGACTCTACCTATCCAACTCCTGTCCTACACACGGCTAGAGACCGGCAGATCCGTGGTTCAAATCCCGGCTATGACATTGAATTTTTCAATCTGACTCTACCTATCCAACTCCTGTCCTACACACGGCTAGAGACCGTGAGATCCGTGGTTCAAATCACGGCTATGACATTGAATTTTTCAGTCTGACTCCACCTATCCAACTCCTGTCCTACACACGGCTAGAGACCGTGAGATCCGTGGTTCAAATCCCGGCTATGACATTGAATTTTTCGGTCTCACTCTATCTATCCAACTCCTGTCCTACACACGGCTAGAGACTGGCAGATCCATGGTTCAAATCCCGGCTATGACATTGAATTTTTCAGTCTCACTCTATCTATCCAACTCTTGTTCTACACACGGCTAGACTGGGAGATCCGTTGTTCAAATCCCGGCTATGACATTGAATTTTTCAGTCTCACTCTATCTAACTCCTGCCCTACACATGGCTAGTCTGCGAGATCCGTGGTTCAAATCCCGGTTATGACATTGAGTTTTTCAGTCTGACTCTACCTATCCAACTCCTCTCCTACACACGGCTAGAGACCGGGAGATCCGTGGTTCAAATCCCGGCTATGACATTGAATGTTTCAGTCTGACTCTACCTATCCAACTCCTGTCCTACACACGGCTAGAGACTAGGAGATCCGTGGTTCAAATCATGGCTATGACATTGAATGTGTCAGTCTGACTCTACGTATCCAACTCCTGTACTACACACGGCTAGAGACCAGGAGATCCATGGTTCAAATCCCAGCTATGACATTGAGTTTTTCAGTCTGACTCTACCTATCCAACTCCTAATCTATACACGGCTAGAGACCGGGAGATCCGTGGTTCAAATCATGGCTATGACATTGAGTTTTTCAGTCTGACTCTACCTATCCAACTCTTAATCTATACACGGCTAGAGACCGGGAGATCCATGGTTCAAATCATGGCTATGACATTGAATTTTTCAGTCTGACTCTACCTATTCAACTCCTAAACTATACACGGCTAGAGACCGGGAGATCCGTGGTTCAAATCATGGCTATGACATTGAGATTTTCAGTCTGACTCTACCTATCCAACTCCTCTCCTACACACGGCTAGAGATCGGGAGATCCGTGGTTCAAATCCTGGCTATGACATTGAATGTTTCAGTCTGACTCTACCTATCCAACTCCTGTTCTACACACGGCTAGAGACCAGGAGATCTGTGGTTCAAATCATGGCTATGACATTGAATATGTCAGTCTGACTCTACGTATCCAACTCCTGTCCTACACACGGCTAGAGACCAGGAGATCCATGGTTCAAATCCCAGCTATGACATTGAGTTTTTCAGTCTGACTCTACCTATCCAACTCCTAACCTACACACGGCTAGAGACCGGGAGATCCGTGGTTCAAATCATGGCTATGACATTGAGTTTTTCAGTCTGACTCTACCTATCCAACTCCTAACCTACACACGGCTAGAGACCGGGAGATCCGTGGTTCAAATCATGGCTATGACATTGAGTTTTTCAGTCTGACTCTACCTATCCAACTCCTAACCTACACACGGCTAGAGACCGGGAGATCCGTGGTTCAAATCATGGCTATGACATTGAGTTTTTCAGTCTGACTCTACCTATCCAACTCCTAATCTATACACGGCTAGAGACCGGGAGTTACATGGTTCAAATCATGGCTATGACATTGAATTTTTCAGTCTGACTCTACCTATCCAACTCCTAACCTATACACGGCTAGAGACCGGGAGATCCGTGGTTCAAATCATGGCTATGACATTGAGATTTTCAGTCTGACTCTACCTATCCAACTCCTCTCCTACACACGGCTAGAGATCGGGAGATCCGTGGTTCAAATCCGGGCTATGACATTGAATGTTTCAGTCTGACTCTACCTATCCAACTCCTGTTCTACACACGGCTAGAGACCAGGAGATCTGTGGTTCAAATCATGGCTATGACATTGAATGTGTCACTCTGACTCTACGTATCCATCTCCTGTCTTACACACGGCTAGAGACCGTGAGATCCGTGGTTCAAATCCCGGCTATGACATTGAATTTTTCAGTCTGACTCTACCTATCCAACTCCTGTCCTACACACGGCTAGAGACCGGCAGATCCGTGGTTCAAATCCCGGCTATGACATTGAATTTTTCAATCTGACTCTACCTATCCAACTCCTGTCCTACACACGGCTAGAGACCGTGAGATCCGTGGTTCAAATCACGGCTATGACATTGAATTTTTCAGTCTGACTCCACCTATCCAACTCCTGTACTACACACGGCTAGAGACCGTGAGATCCGTGGTTCAAATCCCGGCTATGACATTGAATTTTTCGGGCTCACTCTATCTATCCAAATCCTGTCCTACACACGGCTAGAGACCGGCAGATCCATGGTTCAAATCCCGGCTATGACATTGAATTTTTCAGTCTCACTCTATCTATCCAACTCTTGTTCTACACACGGCTAGACTGGGAGATCCGTGGTTCAAATCCCGGCTATGACATTGAATTTTTCAGTCTCACTCTATCTAACTCCTGCCCTACACATGGCTAGACTGGGAGATCTGTGGTTCAAATCCCGGCTATGACATTGAATTTTTCAGTCTCACTCTATCTAACTATTGTCCTACACATGGCTAGAGACCAGGAGTTCCGTGGTTCAAATCCCGGCTATGACATTGAATTTTTCAGTCTCACTCTATCTAACTATTGTCCTACACACGGCTAGAGACCAGGAGTTCCGTGGTTCAAATCCCGGCTATGACTTTGAATTTTTCAGTCTCACTCTATCCAACTCCTGTCCTACACACGGCTAGACTGGGAGATCTGTGGTTCAAATCCCGGCTATGACTTTGAATTTTTCAGTCTCACTCTATCTAACTCCTGTCCTACACATGACTAGACTGGGAGATCTGTGGTTCAAATCCCGGCTATAACATTGAATTTTTCAGTCTCATTCTATCTAACTATTGTTCTAAACACGGCTAGAGACCAGGAGTTCCGTGGTTCAAATCCCGGCTATGACTTTGAATTTTTCAGTCTGTCTCTACGTATCCAACTCCTGTTCTACACACGACTAGAGACCGGGAGATCCGTGGTTCAAATCATGGCTATGACATTGAGTTTTTCAGTCTGACTCTACGTATCCAACTCCTGTTCTACACACGGCTAGAGACCGGGAGATCCGTGGTTCAAATCATGGCTATGACATTGAGTTTTTCAGTCTGACTCTACCTATCTAACTCCTGTCCTACACACGGCTAGGGACCGAGAGGTCCGAGGTTCAAATCCCGGCTATGACATTGAATTTTTCAGTCTGACTCTACCTATCTAACTCCTGTCCTACACACGGATTAGACCGGGAGATGCGTGGTTCAAGTCCCGGCTATGTCATTGAATTTTTCAGTCTGACTCTACCTATCCAACTCCTGTCCGACACACGGCTAGAGACCGTGAGATCCGTGGTTCAAATCCCGGCTATGACATTGAATTTTTCAGTCTCACTCTATCTAACTCCTGTCCTAGACATGACTAGACTGGGAGATCTGTGGTTCAAATCCCGGCTATGACATTGCGTTTTTCAGTCTCACTCTATCTAACTATTGTCCTACACACGGCTAGAGACCAGGAGTTCCGTAGTTCGAATCCCGGCTATGACTTTGAATTTTTCAGTCTGTCTCTACGTATCCAACTCCTGTTCTACACACGGCTAGAGACCAGGAGATCCGTGGTTCAAATCATGGCTATGACATTGAGTTTTTCAGTCTGACTCTACCTATCCAACTCCTGTCCTACACACGGCTAGAGACCGGGAGATCCGTGGTTCAAATCATGGCTATGACATTGAATTTTTCAGTCTCACTCTATCTAACTATTGTCCTACACATGGCTAGAGACCAGGAGTTCCGTGGTTCAAATCCCGGCAATGACATTGAATTTTTCAGTCTCACTCTAACTATTGTCCTACACATGGCTAGAGACCAGGAGTTCCGTGGTTCAAATCCCGGCTATGACTTTGAATTTTTCAGTCTGACTCTACCTATCCAACTCCTGTCCTACACACGGCTAGAGACCGGCAGATCCGTGGTTCAAATCCCGGCTATGACATTGAATTTTTCAGTCTGACTCTACCTATCCAACTCCTGTCCTACACACGGCTAGAGACCGGCAGATCCGTGGTTCAAATCCCGGCTATGACATTGAATTTTTCAATCTGACTCTACCTATCCAACTCCTGTCCTACACACGGCTAGAGACCGTGAGATCCGTGGTTCAAATCACGGCTATGACATTGAATTTTTCAGTCTGACTCCACCTATCCAACTCCTGTCCTACACACGGCTAGAGACCGTGAGATCCGTGGTTCAAATCCCGGCTATGACATTGAATTTTTCGGTCTCACTCTATCTATCCAACTCCTGTCCTACACACGGCTAGAGACTGGCAGATCCATGGTTCAAATCCCGGCTATGACATTGAATTTTTCAGTCTCACTCTATCTATCCAACTCTTGTTCTACACACGGCTAGACTGGGAGATCCGTGGTTCAAATCCCGGCTATGACATTGAATTTTTCAGTCTCACTCTATCTAACTCCTGCCCTACACATGGCTAGTCTGCGAGATCCGTGGTTCAAATCCCGGTTATGACATTGAGTTTTTCAGTCTGACTCTACCTATCCAACTCCTCTCCTACACACGGCTAGAGACCGGGAGATCCGTGGTTCAAATCCCGGCTATGACATTGAATGTTTCAGTCTGACTCTACCTATCCAACTCCTGTCCTACACACGGCTAGAGACTAGGAGATCCGTGGTTCAAATCATGGCTATGACATTGAATGTGTCAGTCTGACTCTACGTATCCAACTCCTGTACTACACACGGCAAGAGACCAGGAGATCCATGGTTCAAATCCCAGCTATGACGTTGAGTTTTCAGTCTGACTCTACCTATCCAACTCCTAACCTACACACGGCTAGAGACCAGGAGATCCATGGTTCAAATCATGGCTATGACATTGAGTTTTTCAGTCTGACTCTACCTATCCAACTCCTAATCTATACACGGCTAGAGACCGGGAGATCCGTGGTTCAAATCATGGCTATGACATTGAGTTTTTCAGTCTGACTCTACCTATCCAACTCTTAATCTATACACGGCTAGAGACCGGGAGATCCATGGTTCAAATCATGGCTATGACATTGAGATTTTCAGTCTGACTCTACCTATCCAACTCCTCTCCTACACACGGCTAGAGATCGGGAGATCCGTGGTTCAAATCCTGGCTATGACATTGAATGTTTCAGTCTGACTCTACCTATCCAACTCCTGTTCTACACACGGCTAGAGACCAGGAGATCTGTGGTTCAAATCATGGCTATGACATTGAATGTGTCAGTCTGACTCTACGTATCCAACTCCTGTCCTACACACGGCTAGAGACCAGGAGATCCATGGTTCAAATCCCAGCTATGACATTGAGTTTTTCAGTCTGACTCTACCTATCCAACTCCTAACCTACACACGGCTAGAGACCGGGAGATCCGTGGTTCAAATCATGGCTATGACATTGAGTTTTTCAGTCTGACTCTACCTATCCAAATCCTAACCTACACACGGCTAGAGACCGGGAGATCCATGGTTCAAATCATGGCTATGACACTGAGTTTTTCAGTCTGACTCTACGTACCCAACTCCTAATCTACACACGGCTAGAGACCAGGAGATCCATGGTTCAAATCATGGCTATGACGTTGAGTTTTTCAGTCTGACTCTACCTATCCAACTCCTAATCTATACACGGCTAGAGACCGGGAGTTCCATGGTTCAAATCATGGCTATGACATTGAATTTTTCAGTCTGACTCTACCTATCCAACTCCTAACCTATACACGGCTAGAGACCGGGAGATCCGTGGTTCAAATCATGGCTATGACATTGAGATTTTCAGTCTGACTCTACCTATCCAACTCCTCTCCTACACACGGCTAGAGATCGGGAGATCCGTGGTTCAAATCCGGGCTATGACATTGAATGTTTCAGTCTGACTCTACCTATCCAACTCCTGTTCTACACACGGCTAGAGACCAGGAGATCTGTGGTTCAAATCATGGCTATGACATTGAATGTGTCAGTCTGACTCTACGTATCCAACTCCTGTCCTACACACGGCTAGAGACCGTGAGATCCGTGGTTCAAATCCCGGCTATGACATTGAATTTTTCGGGCTCACTCTATCTATCCAAATCCTGTCCTACACACGGCTAGAGACCGGCAGATCCATGGTTCAAATCCCGGCTATGACATTGAATTTTTCAGTCTCACTCTATCTATCCAACTCTTGTTCTACACACGGCTAGACTGGGAGATCCGTGGTTCAAATCCCGGCTATGACATTGAATTTTTCAGTCTCACTCTATCTAACTCCTGCCCTACACATGGCTAGACTGGGAGATCTGTGGTTCAAATCCCGGCTATGACATTGAATTTTTCAGTCTCACTCTATCTAACTATTGTCCTACACATGGCTAGAGACCAGGAGTTCCGTGGTTCAAATCCCGGCTATGACATTGAATTTTTCAGTCTCACTCTATCTAACTATTGTCCTACACACGGCTAGAGACCAGGAGTTCCGTGGTTCAAATCTCGGCTATGACTTTGAATTTTTCAGTCTCACTCTATCCAACTCCTGTCCTACACACGGCTAGACTGGGAGATCTGTGGTTCAAATCCCGGCTATGACTTTGAATTTTTCAGTCTCACTCTATCTAACTCCTGTCCTACACATGACTAGACTGGGAGATCTGTGGTTCAAATCCCGGCTATAACATTGAATTTTTCAGTCTCATTCTATCTAACTATTGTTCTAAACACGGCTAGAGACCAGGAGTTCCGTGGTTCAAATCCCGGCTATGACTTTGAATTTTTCAGTCTGTCTCTACGTATCCAACTCCTGTTCTACACACGACTAGAGACCGGGAGATCCGTGGTTCAAATCATGGCTATGACATTGAGTTTTTCAGTCTGACTCTACGTATCCAACTCCTGTTCTACACACGGCTAGAGACCGGGAGATCCGTGGTTCAAATCATGGCTATGACATTGAGTTTTTCAGTCTGACTCTACCTATCTAACTCCTGTCCTACACACGGCTAGGGACCGAGAGGTCCGAGGTTCAAATCCCGGCTATGACATTGAATTTTTCAGGCTGACTCTACCTATCTAACTCCTGTCCTACACACGGATTAGACCGGGAGATGCGTGGTTCAAGTCCCGGCTATGTCATTGAATTTTTCAGTCTGACTCTACCTATCCAACTCCTGTCCGACACACGGCTAGAGACCGTGAGATCCGTGGTTCAAATCCCGGCTATGACATTGAATTTTTCAGTCTCACTCTATCTAACTCCTGTCCTACACATGACTAGACTGGGAGATCTGTGGTTCAAATCCCGGCTATGACATTGCGTTTTTCAGTCTCACTCTATCTAACTATTGTCCTACACACGGCTAGAGACCAGGAGTTCCGTGGTTCGAATCCCGGCTATGACTTTGAATTTTTCAGTCTGTCTCTACGTATCCAACTCCTGTTCTACACACGGCTAGAGACCAGGAGATCCGTGGTTCAAATCATGGCTATGACATTGAGTTTTTCAGTCTGACTCTACCTATCCAACTCCTGTCCTACACACGGCTAGAGACCGGGAGATCCGTGGTTCAAATCATGGCTATGACATTGAATTTTTCAGTCTCACTCTATCTAACTATTGTCCTACACATGGCTAGAGACCGGAGTTCCGTGGTTCAAATCCCGGCAATGACATTGAATTTTTCAGTCTCACTCTAACTATTGTCCTACACATGGCTAGAGACCAGGAGTTCCGTGGTTCAAATCCCGGCTATGACTTTGAATTTTTCAGTCTGACTCTACCTATCCAACTCCTGTCCTACACACGGCTAGAGACCGGCAGATCCGTGGTTCAAATCCCGGCTATGACATTGAATTTTTCAGTATGACTCTACCTATCCAACTCCTGTCCTACTCACGGCTAGAGACCGGCAGATCCGTGGTTCAAATCCCGGCTATGACATTGAATTTTTCAATCTGACTCTACCTATCCAACTCCTGTCCTACACACGGCTAGAGACCGTGAGATCCGTGGTTCAAATCACGGCTATGACATTGAATTTTTCAGTCTGACTCCACCTATCCAACTCCTGTCCTACACACGGCTAGAGACCGTGAGATCCGTGGTTCAAATCCCGGCTATGACATTGAATTTTTCGGTCTCACTCTATCTATCCAACTCCTGTCCTACACACGGCTAGAGACTGGCAGATCCATGGTTCAAATCCCGGCTATGACATTGAATTTTTCAGTCTCACTCTATCTATCCAACTCTTGTTCTACACACGGCTAGACTGGGAGATCCGTGGTTCAAATCCCGGCTATGACATTGAATTTTTCAGTCTCACTCTCTCTAACTCCTGCCCTACACATGGCTAGTCTGCGAGATCCGTGGTTCAAATCCCGGTTATGACATTGAGTTTTTCAGTCTGACTCTACCTATCCAACTCCTCTCCTACACACGGCTAGAGACCGGGAGATCCGTGGTTCAAATCCCGGCTATGACATTGAATGTTTCAGTCTGACTCTACCTATCCAACTCCTGTCCTACATACGGCTAGAGACTAGGAGATCCGTGGTTCAAATCATGGCTATGACATTGAATGTGTCAGTCTGACTCTACGTATCCAACTCCTGTACTACACACGGCTAGAGACCAGGAGATCCATGGTTAAATCCCAGCTATGACATTGAGTTTTTCAGTCTGACTCTACCTATCCAACTCCTAACCTACACACGGCTAGAGACCAGGAGATTCATGGTTCAAATCATGGCTATGACATTGAGTTTTTCAGTCTGACTCTACCTATCCAACTCCTAATCTATACACGGCTAGAGACCGGGAGATCCGTGGTTCAAATCATGGCTATGACATTGAGTTTTTCAGTCTGACTCTAACTATCCAACTCTTAATCTATACACGGCTAGAGACCGGGAGATCCATGGTTCAAATCATGGCTATGACATTGAATTTTTCAGTCTGACTCTACATATCCAACTCCTAACCTATACACGGCTAGAGACCGGGAGATCCGTGGTTCAAATCATGGCTATGACATTGAGATTTTCAGTCTGACTCTACCTATCCAACTCCTCTCCTACACACGGCTAGAGATCGGGAGATCCGTGGTTCAAATCCTGGCTATGACATTGAATGTTTCAGTCTGACTCTACCTATCCAACTCCTGTTCTACACACGGCTAGAGACCAGGAGATCTGTGGTTCAAATCATGGCTATGACATTGAATGTGTCAGTCTGACTCTACGTATCCAACTCCTGTCCTACACACGGCTAGAGACCAGGAGATCCATGGTTCAAATCCCAGCTATGACATTGAGTTTTTCAGTCTGACTCTACCTATCCAACTCCTAACCTACACACGGCTAGAGACCGGGAGATCCGTGGTTCAAATCATGGCTATGACATTGAGTTTTTCAGTCTGACTCTACATATCCAACTCCTAACCTACACACGGCTAGAGACCGGGAGATCCATGGTTTAAATCATGGCTATGACACTGAGTTTTTCAGTCTGACTCTACGTACCCAACTCCAAATCTACACACGGCTAGAGACCAGGAGATCCATGGTTCAAATCATGGCTATGACATTGAGTTTTTCAGTCTGACTCTACCTATCCAACTCCTAATCTATACACGGCTAGAGACCGGGAGTTCCATGGTTCAAATCATGGCTATGACATTGAATTTTTCAGTCTGACTCTACCTATCCAACTCCTAACCTATACACGGCTAGATACCGGGAGATCCGTGGTTCAAATCATGGCTGTGACATTGAGATTTTCAGTCTGACTCTACCTATCCAACTCCTCTCCTACACACGGCTAGAGATCGGGAGATCCGTGGTTCAAATCCGGGTTATGACATTGAATGTTTCAGTCTGACTCTACCTATCCAACTCCTGTTCTACACACGGCTAGAGACCAGGAGATCTGTGGTTCTAATCATGGCTATGACATTGAATGTGTCAGTCTGACTCTACGTATCCAACTCCTGTCCTACACACGGCTAGAGACCGTGAGATCCGTGGTTCAAATCCCGGCTATGACATTGAATTTTTCGGGCTCACTCTATCTATCCAAATCCTGTCCTACACACGGCTAGAGACCGGCAGATCCATGGTTCAAATCACGGCTATGACATTGAATTTTTCAGTCTCACTCTATCTATCCAACTCTTGTTCTACACACGGCTAGACTGGGAGATCCGTGGTTCAAATCCCGGCTATGACATTGAATTTTTCAGTCTCACTCTATCTAACTCCTGCCCTACACATGGCTAGACTGGGAGATCTGTGGTTCAAATCCCGGCTATGACATTGAATTTTTCAGTCTCACTCTATCTAACTATTGTCCTACACATGGCTAGAGACCAGGAGTTCCGTGGTTCAAATCCCGGCTATGACATTGAATTTTTCAGTCTCACTCTATCTAACTATTGTCCTACACACGGCTAGAGACCAGGAGTTCCGTGGTTCAAATCCCGGCTATGACTTTGAATTTTTCAGTCTCACTCTATCCAACTCCTGTCCTACACACGGCTAGACTGGGAGATCTGTGGTTCAAATCCCGGCTATGACTTTGAATTTTTCAGTCTCACTCTATCTAACTCCTGTCCTACACATGACTAGACTGGGAGATCTGTGGTTCAAATCCCGGCTATAACATTGAATTTTTCAGTCTCATTCTATCTAACTATTGTTCTAAACACGGCTAGAGACCAGGAGTTCCGTGGTTCAAATCCCGGCTATGACTTTGAATTTTTCAGTCTGTCTCTACGTATCCAACTCCTGTTCTACACACGACTAGAGACCGGGAGATCCGTGGTTCAAATCATGGCTATGACATTGAGTTTTTCAGTCTGACTCTACGTATCCAACTCCTGTTCTACACACGGCTAGAGACCGGGAGATCCGTGGTTCAAATCATGGCTATGTCATTGAATTTTTCAGTCTGACTCTACCTATCCAACTCCTGTCCGACACACGGCTAGAGACCGTGAGATCCGTGGTTCAAATCCCGGCTATGACATTGAATTTTTCAGTCTCACTCTATCTAACTCCTGTCCTACACATGACTAGACTGGGAGATCTGTGGTTCAAATCCCGGCTATGACATTGCGTTTTTCAGTCTCACTCTATCTAACTATTGTCCTACACACGGCTAGAGACCAGGAGTTCCGTGGTTCGAATCCCGGCTATGACTTTGAATTTTTCAGTCTGTCTCTACGTATCCAACTCCTGTTCTACACACGGCTAGAGACCAGGAGATCCGTGGTTCAAATCATGGCTATGACATTGAGTTTTTCAGTCTGACTCTACCTATACAACTCCTGTCCTACACACGGCTAGAGACCGGGAGATCCGTGGTTCAAATCATGGCTATGACATTGAATTTTTCAGTCTCACTCTATCTAACTATTGTCCTACACATGGCTAGAGACCAGGAGTTCCGTGGTTCAAATCCCGGCAATGACATTGAATTTTTCAGTCTCACTCTAACTCTTGTCCTACACATGGCTAGAGACCAGGAGTTCCGTGGTTCAAATCCCGGCTATGACTTTGAATTTTTCAGTCTGACTCTACCTATCCAACTCCTGTCCTACACACGGCTAGAGACCGGCAGATCCGTGGTTCAAATCCCGGCTATGACATTGAATTTTTCAGTCTGACTCTACCTATCCAACTCCTGTCCTACACACGGCTAGAGACCGACAGATCCGTGGTTCAAATCCCGGCTATGACATTGAATTTTTCAATCTGACTCTACCTATCCAACTCCTGTCCTACACACGGCTAGAGACCGTGAGATCCGTGGTTCAAATCACGGCTATGACATTGAATTTTTCAGTCTGACTCCACCTATCCAACTCCTGTCCTACACACGGCTAGAGACCGTGAGATCCGTGGTTCAAATCCCGGCTATGACATTGAATTTTTCGGTCTCACTCTATCTATCCAACTCCTGTCCTACACACGGCTAGAGACTAGGAGATCCGTGGTTCAAATCATGGCTATGACATTGAATGTGTCAGTCTGACTCTACGTATCCAACTCCTGTACTACACACGGCTAGAGACCAGGAGATCCATGGTTCAAATCCCAGCTATGACATTGAGTTTTTCAGTCTGACTCTACCTATCCAACTCCTAACCTACACACGGCTAGAGACCAGGAGATCCATGGTTCAAATCATGGCTATGACATTGAGTTTTTCAGTCTGACTCTACCTATCCAACTCCTAATCTATACACGGCTAGAGACCGGGAGATCCGTGGTTCAAATCATGGCTATGACATTGAGTTTTTCAGTCTGACTCTACCTATCCAACTCTTAATCTATACACGGCTAGAGACCGGGAGATCCATGGTTCAAATCAAGGCTATGACATTGAATTTTTCAGTCTGACTCTACCTATCCAACTCCTAACCTATACACGGCTAGAGACCGGGAGATCCGTGGTTCAAATCATGGCTATGACATTGAGATTTTCAGTCTGACTCTACCTATCCAACTCCTCTCCTACACACGGCTAGAGATCGGGAGATCCGTGGTTCAAATCCTGGCTATGACATTGAATGTTTCAGTCTGACTCTACCTATCCAACTCCTGTTCTACACACGGCTAGAGACCAGGAGATCTGTGGTTCAAATCATGGCTATGACATTGAATGTGTCAGTCTGACTCTACGTATCCAACTCCTGTCCTACACACGGCTAGAGACCAGGAGATCCATGGTTCAAATCCCAGCTATGACATTGAGTTTTTCAGTCTGACTCTACCTATCCAACTCCTAACCTACACACGGCTAGAGACCGGGAGGTCCGTGGTTCAAATCATGGCTATGACATTGAGTTTTTCAGTCTGACTCTACCTATCCAACTCCTAACCTACACACGGCTAGAGACCGGGAGATCCATGGTTCAAATCATGGCTATGACACTGAGTTTTTCAGTCTGACTCTACGTACCCAACTCCTAATCTACACACGGCTAGAGACCAGGAGATCCATGGTTCAAATCATGGCTATGACATTGAGTTTTTCAGTCTGACTCTACCTATCCAACTCCTAACCTATACACGGCTAGAGACCGGGAGTTCCATGGTTCAAATCATGGCTATGACATTGAATTTTTCAGTCTGACTCTACCTATCCAACTCCTAATCTATACACGGCTAGAGACCGGGAGTTCCATGGTTCAAATCATGGCTATGACATTGAATTTTTCAGTCTGACTCTACCTATCCAACTCCTAACCTATACACGGCTAGAGACCGGGAGATCCGTGGTTCAAATCATGGCTATGACATTGAGATTTTCAGTCTGACTCTACCTATCCAACTCCTCTCCTACACACGGCTAGAGATCGGGAGATCCGTGGTTCAAATCCGGGCTATGACATTGAATGTTTCAGTCTGACTCTACCTATCCAACTCCTGTTCTACACACGGCTAGAGACCAGGAGATCTGTGGTTCTAATCATGGCTATGACATTGAATGTGTCAGTCTGACTCTACGTATCCAACTCCTGTCCTACACACGGCTAGAGACCGTGAGATCCGTGGTTCAAATCCCGACTATGACATTGAATTTTTCGGGCTCACTCTATCTATCCAAATCCTGTCCTACACACGGCTAGAGACCGGCAGATCCATGGTTCAAATCCCGGCTATGACATTGAATTTTTCAGTCTCACTCTATCTATCCAACTCTTGTTCTACACACGGCTAGACTGGGAGATCCGTGGTTCAAATCCCGGCTATGACATTGAATTTTTCAGTCTCACTCTATCTAACTCCTGCCCTACACATGGCTAGACTGGGAGATCTGTGGTTCAAATCCCGGCTATGACATTGAATTTTTCGGTCTCACTCTATCTAACTATTGTCCTACACATGGCTAGAGACCAGGAGTTCCGTGGTTCAAATCCCGGCTATGACATTGAATTTTTCAGTCTCACTCTATCTAACTATTGTCCTACACACGGCTAGAGACCAGGAGTTCCGTGGTTCAAATCCCGGCTATGACTTTGAATATTTCAGTCTCACTCTATCCAACTCCTGTCCTACACACGGCTAGACTGGGAGATCTGTGGTTCAAATCTCGGCTATGACTTTGAATTTTTCAGTCTCACTCTATCTAACTCCTGTCCTACACATGACTAGACTGGTAGATCTGTGGTTCAAATCCCGGCTATAACATTGAATTTTTCAGTCTCATTCTATCTAACTATTGTTCTAAACACGGCTAGAGACCAGGAGTTCCGTGGTTCAAATCCCGGCTATGACTTTGAATTTTTCAGTCTGTCTCTACGTATCCAACTCCTGTTCTACACACGACTAGAGACCGGGAGATCCGTGGTTCAAATCATGGCTATGACATTGAGTTTTTCAGTCTGACTCTACGTATCCAACTCCTGTTCTACACACGGCTAGAGACCGGGAGATCCGTGGTTCAAATCATGGCTATGACATTGAGTTTTTCAGTCTGACTCTACCTATCTAACTCCTGTCCTACACACGGCTAGGGACCAAGAGGTCCGAGGTTCAAATCCCGGCTATGACATTGAATTTTTCAGTCTGACTCTACCTATCTAACTCCTGTTCTACACACGGATTAGACCGGGAGATGCGTGGTTCAAGTCCCGGCTATGTCATTGAATTTTTCAGTCTGACTCTACCTATCCAACTCCTGTCCGACACACGGCTAGAGACCGTGAGATCCGTGGTTCAAATCCCGGCTATGACATTGAATTTTTCAGTCTCACTCTATCTAACTCCTGTCCTAGACATGACTAGACTGGGAGATCTGTGGTTCAAATCCCGGCTATGACATTGCGTTTTTCAGTCTCACTCTATCTAACTATTGTCCTACACACGGCTAGAGACCAGGAGTTCCGTGGTTCGAATCCCGGCTATGACTTTGAATTTTTCAGTCTGTCTCTACGTATCCAACTCCTGTTCTACACACGGCTAGAGACCAGGAGATCCGTGGTTCAAATCATGGCTATGACATTGAGTTTTTCAGTCTGACTCTACCTATCCAACTCCTGTCCTACACACGGCTAGAGACCGGGAGATCCGTGGTTCAAATCATGGCTATGACATTGAATTTTTCAGTCTCACTCTATCTAACTATTGTCCTACACATGGCTAGAGACCAGGAGTTCCGTGGTTCAAATGCCGGCTATGACTTTGAATTTTTCAGTCTGACTCTACCTATCCAACTCCTGTCCTACACACGGCTAGAGACCGGCAGATCCGTGGTTCAAATCCCGGCTATGACATTGAATTTTTCAGTCTGACTCTACCTATCCAACTCCTGTCCTACACACGGCTAGAGACCGGCAGATCCGTGGTTCAAATCCCGGCTATGACATTGAATTTTTCAATCTGACTCTACCTATCCAACTCCTGTCCTACACACGGCTAGAGACCGTGAGATCCGTGGTTCAAATCACGGCTATGACATTGAATTTTTCAGTCTGACTCCACCTATCCAACTCCTGTCCTACACACGGCTAGAGACCGTGAGATCCGTGGTTCAAATCCCGGCTATGACATTGAATTTTTCGGTCTCACTCTATCTGTCCAACTCCTGTCCTACACACGGCTAGAGACTGGCAGATCCATGGTTCAAATCCCGGCTATGACATTGAATTTTTCTGTCTCACTCTATCTATCCAACTCTTGTTCTACACACGGCTAGACTGGGAGATCCGTGGTTCAAATCCCGGCTATGACATTGAATTTTTCAGTCTCACTCTATCTAACTCCTGCCCTACACATGGCTAGTCTGCGAGATCCGTGGTTCAAATCCCGGTTATGACATTGAGTTTTTCAGTCTGACTCTACCTATCCAACTCCTCTCCTACACACGGCTAGAGACCGGGAGATCCGTGGTTCAAATCCCGGCTATGACATTGAATGTTTCAGTCTGACTCTACCTATCCAACTCCTGTCCTACACACGGCTAGAGACTAGGAGATCCGTGGTTCAAATCATGGCTATGACATTGAATGTGTCAGTCTGACTCTACGTATCCAACTCCTGTACTACACACGGCTAGAGACCAGGAGATCCATGGTTCAAATCCCAGCTATGACATTGAGTTTTTCAGTCTGACTCTACCTATCCAACTCCTAACCTACACACGGCTAGAGACCAGGAGATCCATGGTTCAAATCATGGCTATGACATTGAGTTTTTCAGTCTGACTCTACCTATCCAACTCCTAATCTATACACGGCTAGAGACCGGGAGATCCGTGGTTCAAATCATGGCTATGACATTGAGTTTTTCAGTCTGACTCTACCTATCCAACTCTTAATCTATACACGGCTAGAGACCGGGAGATCCATGGTTCAAATCATGGCTATGACATTGAATTTTTCAGTCTGACTCTACCTATCCAACTCCTAACCTATACACGGCTAGAGACCGGGAGATCCGTGGTTCAAATCATGGCTATGACATTGAGATTTTCAGTCTGACTCTACCTATCCAACTCCTCTCCTACACACGGCTAGAGATCGGGAGATCCGTGGTTCAAATCCTGGCTATGACATTGAATGTTTCAGTCTGACTCTACCTATCCAACTCCTGTTCTACACACGGCTAGAGACCAGGAGATCTGTGGTTCTAATCATGGCTATGACATTGAATGTGTCAGTCTGACTCTACGTATCCAACTCCTGTCCTACACACGGCTAGAGACCAGGAGATCGATGGTTCAAATCCCAGCTATGACATTGAGTTTTTCAGTCTGACTCTACCTATCCAACTCCTAACCTACACACGGCTAGAGACCGGGAGATCCATGGTTCAAATCATGGCTATGACACTGAGTTTTTCAGTCTGACTCTACGTACCCAACTCCTAATCTACACACGGCTAGAGACCGGGAGATCCATGGTTCAAATCATGGCTATGACATTGAGTTTTTCAGTCTGACTCTACCTATCCAACTCCTAATCTACACACGGCTAGAGACCGGGAGTTCCATGGTTCAAATCATGGCTATGACATTGAGTTTTTCAGTCTGACTCTACCTATCCAACTCCTAACCTATACACGGCTTGTGCGAAGAAAACAATTATTAAAGACTACTTGTTTGCGGAAGAGATAGAGAAGGGAATGGGAGCGGTACAGAGCACTCCTGTTATATAAACAGATACAATATGAAATGGCATGAACACGTTCCGCTCTGTTTTATATAACAATATTTCTTGTCCAGCCAAGTGATAAACAGTACCAACACTTTCCCTCTTACAATCACATCACATTCTACAAAACCTTACTCTTCTATACACTTACTAAACGTTTTTACTAATTCTTGTATTTTTACTTTCTCTACACGTACTATGTACAGTGTATAGAGAACGTATTGCATTCCACCAAAAAATCCAATACCGAGAAATCACCGGAAATACATGTTTTAAGGCTCCCTGAATGGAAAAATAGCATTTTCGGAAAAAAGATCCGTGTGTGTGTCTGTGGACAGCATAGCTCAAAAACGATAAGGCCGTTAAATATCAAACTTTTTATTTAAGTTTGGTATCTTCCAAGGATGCGACACGAAGATTTTCAAGAAAATCCTCCACCCCAAACTACTCTTTATATGGACCTTTTTTTCGTAAATTTTGATGTTATCAAAAATGGCTCTAACGATTTTGATTAAAATTTCGTATATTAAAGATATTTACCTGACAAATAAAATGTATATCTTGAATTTTTGGGAATAGCCTCTGAAGACTACTTTATTCTGGATGAATTTTATGAACTTTCCAGTAGCTTTTAAACCGTAAGAGATAGACAAAAACTTAGCACACAAAAAATATAGAGCACGTTAAAATACACAATTTAGGTTATATAAATGTTTTTCGTAGAGTTTATCGTTTTTTTTTAAATATTCCTTGTTATTGGTTTCAGGTTTGAAATACTTATACTTTTCTCAGACAGGAATTTGTAAACTGCTATCGTTACAAAGAAAGGAAGTTCAGTCACATAGCAACCAGCTTTTGACTATCACTTTAACCTATGGTACCCTCTCATTTCCCTTCTACTTACAAGGAAGCAAGTAATAGGCTATTTTTCTCAATTAACATGAAGTAAATAGAAGCATTAGCTTTTTAACAATAATTTGTCGCAGAGATGTAGAGAAAGTCATGTGAATGGATCACATCAGATTTGAGCTATACTCGAATGTTTTACAAGCTGGTTACCAGTGGTATCTTGGTCTTCCGGGAAGACCGCGTCTTGGCTTGAAATGTTGCCGACGTTTCGCCTCACTATGTGGGGCTTCCTCAGGGCGTGTGCTCTCATCACGACAGTGCTGTCGTGCCGAAATCGTAAGTTATGAAGGTTTTCGTGTAAATGGGCAGGGACGCTGCGTGGCGTCCTTGGAAGATGGACTACTTCAATTTCGGCATTTAACGTACGTCAGTTATATTGGTCAGACACCTTTTTGGATTCAGGGATATCAAAACACGTATTATTATCGGTGAAATATCGATACAGAATCTTTGGGTAGAACCCAATTTCATCTCTAGACAAAGTTAAAATAAATATCTTATGTTGTCCATTCTCATGACTTTCTCTACAACAAATGCTTTTTAAAAAGCTTATCGTTCTATTTACTTCATGCTAATTGGGAAAAAATTAGCAGAAATAGTCTTATTACTTGCTTCCTTGTAAGTAGAAGTGAAATAAGGGATCAAAATAGGATAAAGTGATAGTCAAAAGCTGGTTGCTATGTGACTGAAGTTCCTTTGTTTATATGGACAGCAGTTGACAAATTCCTGTATGAGAATAGCATATGTTTTTTAAAGCTGAAACCAAAAACAAAGAATATTTAAAAAACAATAAACTCCACGAAAAAATGTATAAAGCATAAAGTGTCTGTTTTATCGTGCCCTAAATTTTCTGTTTAGTTTTTGTGTATGTCTTAAGAATTGTCAGTTATGCAAAATTCCGCAAAATTCATCCAAAATAAAGAGGTCTTCATATGCTATTCCCAGAACATTTAACATATACATTTTATTGTTGGGTAAATATGTTTAATATAGGATATTATAATCAAAATCATTAGAGTCATTTTTGAGAAAAAGTTCCATGTAAAGGGTAGGTGGGGGAATTTTCTTGAAAATCATCGCATTCTTGGAAGATACTGAACTTAAATACCAAGTTTGGTATTCAACAGACTTTTGTTTTTTGAGCTATACTGCCCAGACACACACACACACACACACACACGGGCATTTTTCTTTATTTTTGTATTAAACATATCAACACATATATTTGCGGTGAAATCTCGGTATTGTATTTTTGGGTGGAGTGCAATACCTTCTCTATACACTACGTGTAGAGAAAGTGAAAAGAAAAGAAAAGGAGAAGGAAGAACATGGAAGAAGCAGGTGGATGTTTTCTAATTGTCTTATTACTTGCTTCCTTGTAAGTTGAAGGGAATACACTAGGATAAAGTGATAGTCAAATGTTTAAAAAGCTGGTTGCTATGTCATAAAAATCTGTTTCTTGGAGTGGCCAGAAGTTGATAAATTCCCGGATCAGAAAAGTTGACTATTTTAAAACTGAAACCAATAACAAGGAATATCTTAAGCTACACGAAAAAAAAAATATATAACATAAATTGTGTGTTTCAATAGATCTACGTTTTTTTTTTTTTTCTGTAGTAAGCTTTTCTTGTGTCTTACGGTTTACCAGTTACGCAACATTCAGAAAAATTCATCCAGAATGAAGAGGTCTTCAGAGGCTGTTCTCATAAAATTCAGATATACATTTTATTTGAGAAAAAAATTGAAATGGCGTGTTGTTTATGGACGCTCTTTAACTGCTGTGGTTCTCAGCGTCCCGTTCTAAATTGGGTGTGAAATACCGCTTAATTTTGCTCAGAGGCCTCTGCATCAGACTTGAAGTTCTTTTACGTGCCGTAAATCTACGACACGGGACCAACGGCTTTACTTCCCTTCCGAAGGAAGCCACGCTAAGAATTTTTACACCCGAAAAAATCCATCGTCCTCTGCCGGGTTTGAACCCGCGACCTTGGGTATATGAAGTTAGCATGGTAACCATTACACCACGGAGGGCGACTTTTATTTGGAATGGACATATATTTAATATATGGGATTTTAATCAAAATCGTTACAGCCATTTTTGAGAAATTTTTCCATATAAAGGATAGTTTGCGGTGGGGGGAATTTTCTTGAAAATCTTGTGTTGCATCCTTGGTAGTTACTAAACATTAATTTCGTTTTGAGTTAAGCTGCACATACACACACACACACACACACACACACACACACACACAGGGAACATTTTCTAAAATGCTTTCTTTTGTATTCAGGAGGTCCCAAAACATATATTTGTGGTGAAATCTCGGTATTGAACTTTCGGGTACAGTACAATACCTTCTCTATACACTATGTACATAGTACGTGAAGAGAAAGTAAAAACTGTAAAAGTGTTCTTCTCTATACACTATGTACATAGTACGTGCAGAGAAAGTAAAAACTGTAAAAGTGTTCTTCTCTATACACTATGTACATAGTACGTGCAGAGAAAGTAAAAACTGTAAAAGTGTTCTTCTCTATACACTATGTACATAGTACGTGAAGAGAAAGTAAAAACTGTAAAAGTGTTCTTCTCTATACACTATGTACATAGTACGTGAAGAGAAAGTAAAAACTGTAAAAGTGTTCTTCTCTATACACTATGTACATAGTACGTGAAGAGAAAGTAAAAACTGTAAAAGTGTTCTTCTCTATACACTATGTACATAGTACGTGCAGAGAAAGTAAAAACTGTAAAAGTGTTCTTCTCTATACACTATGTACATAGTACGTGTAGAGAAAGTAAAAACTGTAAAAGTGTTCTTCTCTATACACTATGTACATAGTACGTGAAGAGAAAGTAAAAACTGTAAAAGTGTTCTTCTCTATACACTATGTACATAGTACGTGCAGAGAAAGTAAAAACTGTAAAAGTGTTCTTCTCTATACACTATGTACATAGTACGTGCAGAGAAAGTAAAAACTGTAAAAGTGTTCTTCTCTATACACTATGTACATAGTACGTGAAGAGAAAGTAAAAACTGTAAAAGTGTTCTTCTCTATACACTATGTACATAGTACGTGCAGAGAAAGTAAAAACTGTAAAAGTGTTCTTCTCTATACACTATGTACATAGTACGTGTAGAGAAAGTAAAAACTGTAAAAGTGTTCTTCTCTATACACTATGTACATAGTACGTGAAGAGAAAGTAAAAACTGTAAAAGTGTTCTTCTCTATACACTATGTACATAGTACGTGCAGAGAAAGTAAAAACTGTAAAAGTGTTCTTCTCTATACACTATGTACATAGTACGTGTAGAGAAAGTAAAAACTGTAAAAGTTTACTTCTCTATACACTATGTACATAGTACGTGTAGAGAAGGTAAAAACTGTAAAAGTTTACTTCTCTATACACTATGTACATAGTACGTGTAGAGAAAGTAAAAACTGTAAAAGTTTACTTCTCTATACACTATGTACATAGTACGTGTAGAGAAGGTAAAAACTGTAAAAGTTTACTTCTCTATACACTATGTACATAGTACGTGTAGAGAAGGTAAAAACTGTAAAACTTTACTGCTCTATACACTATGTACATAGTACGTGTAGAGAAAGTAAAAACTGTAAAAGTGTTCTTCTCTATACACTTTGTACATAGTACGTGTAGAGAAAGTAAAAACTGTAAAAGTTTACTTCTCTATACACTATGTACATAGTACGTGTAGAGAAGGTAAAAACTGTAAAAGTTTACTTCTCTATACACTATGTACATAGTACGTGTAGAGAAAGTAAAATCTGTAAAAGTGTTCTTCTCTATACACTATGTACATAGTACGTGTAGAGAAAGTAAAAACTGTAAAAGTTTACTTCTCTATACACTATGTACATAGTACGTGTAGAGAAAGTAGAAACTGTAAAAGTGTTCTTCTCTATACACTATGTAAATAGTACGTGTAGAGAAAGTAAAAACTGTAAAAGTGTTCTGTATACACTATGTGCATAGTACGTGTAGAGAAGGTAAAAACAGTAAAAGTTTACTTCTCTATACACTATGTATATAGTACGTGTAGAGAAGGTAAAAACTGTAAAAGTTTACTTCTCTATACACTATGTACATAGTACGTGTAGAGAAAGTAAAACTGTAAAAGTTTTCTTAAATGTTTGAATGTCATATTCATATATTTCTGCTCAAGTCGTTTGTCAAATCTTTTCTTGTTTCTTTCTTTCTCTACCACGTATACATGCTATCGATTAGTCTGTCTGTCTGTCTGTCTATCCATTCTCACACAACACTTGCAATTTCCTAGCAACTCAGCAGGTAAACTTCCCACATTCATACAATAAAACGTATTTAGTAATATTCATCATCACGTGATAAAGGTATTTAAGAGGTGATGCAATCGTCAGGCGGAGTTGCTGCCAATACTCGGCTGGCTGGGGTCAAGGCTGCTCTACAATAAACTTGTCACTATACTTGGTAAATGTCAGCATTCACATTAAAGGCAAGGTCACGAGCTTCTGACACAATCCCACATGACTTTCTCTGTCTCTTCTGCAAGCAAATTAGTCTAATAAAAGCTTATTCTTCTAATTACTTCTTGATAATCGTGAAACAATTATCAGAAATAGTCTTAATTCTTGCTTCCTTGTAAGTAGAAGGGAAATAACGGAGTAGCAAAGGTTAAAGTGATAGTCAAAAGCTGGTTGCTATATGACTGAAGTTCCTTTGTTTGTATGGACACGAGTTGGCAAATTCCTAAATGTTTTCAAAAGCTGAAACCAATAACAAGGAATATCTTAAAAACGATCAACTCCGCGAAAAAACTATATTGGATAAATTGTGGGTTTTAATGTGCTCTACATTTTTTTGTGTGGTAAGTTTTTGTCTACCTCTTACAATTTAGCAGTTATGCAAAAGTCCGTAAAATTCATCCAGAATAAAGTAATCGTCAGAGTTTATTCCCAGAAAATTCAAGATATACATTTTATTTGTCGGGTAAATATCTGTAATATACGATATTTTAATCAAAATAGTTACAGCTATTTTTGAGAAAATAAAAATTTTTAAAAAAGTTTCATGTAAAGGGTAGTTTGCTGTTGGTGGATTTTTCTGAGAATCTTCGTTTGTATCCCTGAAAGATAACCTTATATATCAAGTGTGGTATTTTACCGATTTTTCTTTTTTGAGTTATCGTATTCACAGACACACGGACACACGTACCTTTTTCTGGAAAATACTTTTTTTTTTTTTTTTTTTTTTTTTTTTTTGATTCAGAGGACCCTAAAACATATGTTCCAGTGAAATCTCGGTATGGAATTTTTGGGTGGAATACAGTACGTTTTCTATCCATTATGTACATACGGGCTAGAGAAAATAAATATGTTGAGGATTTCACTGTGTATTGGCACAGCATAGCCGCGCCAAGTGAGGTCTTGCTCGCCAACTTCATGTATTGGCACAGCATAGCCGCGCCAAGTGAGGTCTTGCTCGCCAACTTTACGTATTGGCACAGCATAGCCGCGCCAAGTGAGGTCTTGCTCGCCAACTTCACGTATTGGTACACCATAACCGCGCCAAGTGAGGTCTCGCTCACCAACTTCACGTATTGGCTCAGCATAGCCGCGACAAGTGAGGTCTTGCTCGCCCACTTCATGTATTGGATACAGCATAGCCGCGCCAAGTGAGGTCTTGCTCGCCAACTTCACGTATTGGCACAGCATAGCCGCGCCAAGTGAGGTCTTGCTCGCCAACTTCATGTATTGGAAACAGCATAGCCGCACCAAGTGAGGTCTTGCTCGCCAATTTCACGTATTGGCACAGCATAGCCGCGCCAAGTGAGGTCTCGCTCGCCAACTTCACGTATTGGCACACCATAGCCGCGCCAAGTGAGGTCTTGCTCGCCAACTTCACGTATTGGCACAGCATAGCCGCGCCAAGTGAGGTCTCGCTTGCCAACTTCACGTATTGGCACAGCATAGCCGCGCCAAGTGAGGTCTCGCTCGCCAACTTCACGTATTGGCACAGCATAGCCGCGCCAAGTGAGGTCTCGCTCGCCAACTTCACGTATTGGCACAGCATAGCCGCGCCAAGTGAGGTCTTGCTCGCCCACTTAACGTATTGGCACAGCATAGCCACGCCAAGTGAGGTCTTGCTCGCCCACTTAACGTATTGGCACAGCATAGCCACGCCAAGTGAGGTCTTGCTCGCCCACTTCACGTATTGGCACAGCATAGCCGCGCCAAGTGAAGTCTCGCTCGCCCACTTAACGTATTGGCACAGCATAGCCGCGCCAAGTGAGGTCTCGCTCGCCCACTAAACGTATTGGCACAGCATAGCCGCGCCAAGTGAGGTGTTGCTCGCCAACTTCATATATCGGTTACAGTGTCGGCGATGATATCTCCGGTTCCCGGTGGGGTCCCTGTACCACAGGAATTGTTGTTGATTCCTCCTCAGGTGTACGATTGTTGCAAATCTTGACGAGACTGTGACTTCGCGTCCCATGCATATTGACAAGTAGATACCTAACAAAACATTCATATATTTTTGTCGGAGTCGACAAAATAAGAACTGCGAGAAATGAATTTTCGATCAATGAGAAACACTACAGTGAATTGTGTACCCATGTTTACAGTCTGGAAACTAAGCTTGCACCGACTGAATGATAATTATTATTATTATATTATTATTGCCGAACTTATAGTATAAAAGTGTCGCGTTTCGTCAGTTTAAGGAACCGCACACGCACGCACACAGCTCCTTTCTAAAATGATTATTTTTATTGAGGGGGTCGCGAAAGAATATTTCCGGTGACATATATGTCATTTTTGAGTGGGATGCTGTAGATGTAAGTTAATACCGTTCCAAGGATTTACCTGAGTATTGTTGACTCACTTTCTATTGTAAAGAGGTCACGTTCGTGGGCTTCTGGAGCAAGGAGTTCGTGTTAAAGCTTCACTTGTACAAACAGCCAAGCCCTTAGAAAATCAACAAATTCCACTTGTTTTTAGTAACCGTCGTCTCTTACTAGATGGCAGTTAAAGTTTCAGCTATATCCATCACGTGATTTTATTGCCATAGGCGATTGAATCAATAATCTTGTGCTTCTTTAGAAAGATAGAAGAAAAAAAAACGAATTTCGTGCGGTGATGAAAAACTTATATTTAAGATATTTATCACCGAAAGAGATAAAAGTCAAGTTGGATGAAATTCATGGCACATCTGCTCCTGCGTTTGTAACAATTTACAATTGGATAAATGAATTTAAACGTGGCCGTACATCCACAAATGATGAACATCGTCCAGTAGAAGCGACTTCCTCCGAAATGATTGACAAAATCCAGGATATGGTTTTGAGTGATCGACGAAATAGTAGAGACCACAGGCATATCACAAGGTACAGTGTTCTCAATTTTGTACCAAAAATTAGACTGATAAAGGTCTCGGCAAGATGGGTGCCCCGTTTGTTCTCATTGGAGAATAAACGTAATCGTGTGATAGATGCCGAAGGTGCTTTGGCACTTTTTCCGTCGCAATCCTGACGAGTGTTTGCGTCAATATAAAACTTGGATACACTACTACTCTCCAGACACAAAAGTACGGTCGAGACAGTGGAGTTTAAAGGCTCCGAAGAAGGCAAAGCGGTGAAACCTACAGACAAGGTGATGGCCTCGGTTTTTTTGGGATGCACGTGGAATCATCTATATTGATTACTTGCAGAAAGGAGGAACGATAAATGGAGAGTATTATGCATCGGTTGAACGGACAAATCAAGAAAAATATTCTCTTCGATCAAGACAACGCAAGGATGCTCCCCGGTACAGTTTCGATGGTGAATTACTACAACATCCACCATATTCACCAGATTTGGCCCCCAGTGACTTTTCTTTCTCTTATTTCGAAATTTGAAAAAGTGGCTCAGCAGAAAACGATTGACATCTAACGAAGAGGTCATCTTCCAGACAGATGCATATTTTGAGGACCTTCCGAACTCCTACTTTTGGATGGCTTGAAACAGTTGGAGAAACGCTGGGAAAAGTGTATCGAGCTAAAAGTAGATTATGTTGAAAAAAATATACCAAAAATAATTTGTTTTCTACCTTTTGCTAAGGACTTATCGAATGCCCCTCATACCATATACATAATAGACAAAAAGGTATTGTATTCTAGCCAGAAGTTTAAAACCGAGATTTCACTGGATTTACATACTTCAGGTAGGTACATCAGGGTCTTTCAAAATTACATATTTTATCAAAAATGGCTAATCATTATTATTAAAATGTATATATTGAAGATATTTATATGACAAATAAAATGTAAAGTAAGCGGACAATCCATTTAAAATACTTTTTTCTTTTGGGTGCGGAGTTGACTATTGCCGAGAAATTAATTGTTTTGCCTTTGCATTTTTGATACTGTATGTCTTTCTCAAATGTCTTTCTTTTTTCCATCCTGCTCACGCGAATAGAATGAAATTGTAATTGCATCCTATAGCAGACAGCTTTTAAAACAGTTGACTCTCACTTTACCCTAGTGTATTCCCTTTGACTTACAAGGAAGCAAGTAATAAGACAATTTCTGTTAATGTTTATCTTGATTAGCATGAAGTAGATAGAAGAATACATTTTACTAAGAACATTTTGTTAAAGAATAGGTAGAGAAAGTAGTATGAATGTGGGCACGCTGCACCCTGCTACATAAAACACATCGCTACGTACAAGGACATCACAACATTATCCCATGTAATTATATCGTCTTTAGCAATATTTCTAGGAAACACTAATTGCATCTTCGTCACACATACGACCTTGCTCGTGTCTGTATGTGCTAAGTTCTGCTCTTTTATCTCTTTATTCCAAAAATACAAATGTCATTCATCGTCCGATATCACAGAGTGAAACAAAAATCTCTTGGTATTGCTGATTCATGGATTTCTTTTCCAGCTCATTACAAAGAATGGTCACCGTATAGCACTTGTTTCAGCTCGAATACGTGAACAGGTCCAGCAACATTTCAAGAGAAAACTCAGGAAAACTATCAGACTGATCAACTTGGGTACTATGGAATTATTCGATGGTCGCCTATCGTTTAATCGATTGTTATTCAAATATTCGGTTTTAAAGTGCAACTGCTTTTTAAGTAACTTTGATCAATGAAGCAACGCGGTTATGATCCTAATGCTAGACCAATTCCAGAGAGTGTTATAAATGTTTTATTTCCGAAATTAGAGTGATATTCATAACACTAATGATGCTACAAATCAACTATCAAGCAATAAATATAACTATGTCCTTGGTCAAAGAGAATTTGTTCTAAAAACATTAACATTGGTAATCGTGTCGGAAAAAGCACCATTTTGTGGAGGATGTACCAATCACAGAGGTAGGAGTAGCAATTGTTGGATTGGTGAATTAAAACCAAAACGTTAATTTCGAATCTTCTTAAGGCACACAAAGATAACGTAGTGCTTTATGTTTCGTAAACAGCCACAAAGACTATTATACCTCCCACATGTTTGTGTATCACAACCTAAATATCATTTAACCGAATTCAGGACCTAGTATAGCAAATACAAAATAACAACTAATTATTAAACAAAGACTTCTTCATATTGCGAGGAAATAATCTCTGGCTCATTCATTTTAACCTCAAATCAAATGGATATGAAATAATAATACGATATAATCTAGATACCATAACCTCAAATTATTAAACCATAACCGCATATAATTCTGAAACAGGTATATAACCTTAAAAGGTAACTTTATTTCTTTATGTAGCTTTACCTTGAAAATCTGTGTTCCATTAACATGACTTTCTTTACATATTCGTTACAAATTAAAGTTAAAAAGCTTATTCTTTTATCTACTTCATGCTAATCGAGATAAATTTAACAGAAATTGTCTTATTACTTGCTTTCTTGTAAGTAGAAGAGAAATAAGAGAATACACTAGGCTAAAACGATAGTGAAATGTTCTAAAAGCTGGTTGCTATGTGATTGAAATCCCTTAGTTTGTATGGCTCGGAGTTCACAAATTCCCATATGAGAAAAGTATAAGTATTTTAAATCTCAAACCTAGCATGTTTTGTGTAGTAAGTTTTTGTATATCTGTTACGGTTTACCTACCAGTAATGCAAAATTCATCCAAAATAAAGAGGTCCTCAGAGGCTATTTCCATAAAATTTAAGATATACATTTTATTTGCTATATAAATATATTTAATATCCGATATTTTAATCAAAGTCATTAGACCCATTTTTTAGAAAAACATTTTCCAATGTTTTGCCTCTAAAGGGTAGTTTGGAGTGGGGATATATGTGTGTGCAGTAAATCGTTTCACGTTTCCTACCAATATAACATATTATCTGTTGTGATACGTTCACACGAGTTTTCTACCAACGACAACTTCACACATATCTTACAGATACTTTTCTCATACAGGAACTTGTCAACTCCAGGCCACGCTAAGAAACGGATTTCAATCACAAAGCAACCGCATTTTAAAACATTTGATTGTCGGTTTATCCTAACGTATTCCCTTATTTCCCTTCTATTTACTAGGAAGCAAGTAATAAGACCACTTCTGCTAATGTTTATCTCGATTGATTAGCATGATGTAGGTAAAAGAGTAATTTTTGCAAGAAAAATCTGTTTGCAGAACAGGCAGGGAAAGTTATGTGAGGAGGATAGGGAATGATTTGAACTAGAGAAAAATCCCAGCCAGGAATCGAACCCGGGACCCCTTACATAGCAGACAAGTGGTGTAGCGACCGAGCTACGTTTCTAATAACAGCATGAAATTTTAAAGTGTCAGTTGTTAAACACTTGACTATCGCTATACGCTTTGCATCCACAACGAAAAGTGTGTTGTAGATGTTTTAGGAAAAAGGCTTGTTTACTGCAACAGAAATGAAGTAGGTAAATAGGAACATAAACGTTCTTTAGAACGTTCTGGAGAAAGTAATCTAAATGTACATTTACTGCTGAAAACGAAATTACAGACGCGTTTCTTATAACCTTAAAAAATACGCTATACGTTTATGTACATTTATATTAAGACATTATATTGTAGTTAACATTGAGTGAGGTTACCTCAGTGCAGCTGTGTGTATTTCCTTGCCTGGGATGTCATTGAGGTAAACTGTTGGCGCCGACAAGAATTGCAAGCGACTTTCACTGAATGTGGTTGCGAGGTGACATAACCTAGGCTACTGCACTTCACAGCTGATCACGCCAAAGAGAAACGTGATTATGTATATCCAGAACGTGTACACTAACAGAAAAAAATCGGATGTGTACCATTCACATGACTTTCTCCATATCCCTGCAACAAATAATTCTTTAAAAGCTTATACTTCTATTTACTTTATGCTAATCAGAAAAAATTAGCAGAAATAGTCTTATTACTCGCTTCCTTGTAAGTAGAAGCGAAATAAGGGACAGCCGTAGGTTAAAGTGATAGTCAAAAGCTGGTTGCTATGTCAATGAAGTTCCTTTGTTTATATGGATAGGAGTTGACAAGTTCCTGTATGAGAAAAGTATACGTTTTTCATAGCGGAAACCAAAAATAAGGAATGTCACAAAAACGACGAACTCCACGAAAAAAATGTATATAACATAAATTGTGTGTTTTAAAGTGCTCTACATTTTTTATGTAGTAAGTTTTTGTCCATCTCTTACGGTTTAGCAGTCATTCAAAATTTAGTAAAATTCATCCAGAACAAACTACTCTTCAGAGGCTATTCCCAGAAAATTCAAGATATACATTTCATTTGTCAGGTAAATATGTTTAATATCCGAAATTTTAATCAAAATCGTTAGAGCCATTTTTGAGAAAATCAAACTTTTCGAAAAAAGTTCCATGTAAAGGGTAGTTGGGGGTGGGGGGATTTTTCTCAAAATCTTCGTGTCGCATCCCTGGAAGATACTAAACTTAAATACCAAGTTTGGTATTTTACCGACTTTTCGTTTTTGAGTTATCGTGTTCACAGACACACGGACACACACACACACACACACGGACCTTTTTGTGAAAATGCTTTTTTTGGATATTGGGGACCCTAAAACATATATTTCCGGTGAAATCTCGGTATCGAATTTTTGGTGGAGTGCAATACTTTCTCTATACACTATGTACATTGTGCGTATGGAGAAAGTAAAAAAAGCTGCTGTATTCCATTCCTGACCATCTCTTATCATACCTCGTAGTAATCGAGATAAACATTAACAGAAATGACTGTATTGTTTTTTTCTAAGAAGTGAAACAATACAATACACTAATCAACAGCGATAGTGAAGTCTTTTAGATCACTACGCAAAACAATTGAAATTCGCTTCGCTTTGCACTTTTTTTTAAACAGTACCGGAGTCTGGTCAGGACTCCGGCGCTGTATCCCCTGTTTACACCCCCCCCCCATAAATTTACTGTATGATTACTGGTTTTACTGTTCCTTTACACAAACATATACACATTGCACAAACATATAACACCCATGCCCAAGGCGGGACTCGAACCCACGCACTTTGAGCGCATGATCTCACACGCTTGAAACCAAGATCGCGATCAGCTGACTACGGTATAAGCTTTAGCGTGGGACTTTTTCTTGAAGTTCCATCAACTTTAAGACAATGCACGTGGGGAATACACACAAATAACACTTCAAGACAGCATCTTTTATTACATAAACTTATCACTTGTGCTCTGCAATTACAAATGTCATAAATAGAAAGGAAATGAGGTTAGCTGTTTCTGGAATAATGTTAGGGAGAAGTAGGAGCCTACGTATAAAATCTGATGTGTTACACTCACATGACTTTCTCTAGCTACTCCACAAACCAATTTCTTACACAAAATCATTCTGTTTTCAACACCATGCTAATCGAGATAAACATTAGCAGACTTTTATTACTTAGTTCCTTATAAGTAGACTGGAACTAAGGGAATGCACTAGGCTAAAGTGATAGTCAAATGTTTTAAAAAGCTGTCGTTATGCGATTGTCATTGCAAATCGTTTCTTCGCTTGGCCAGGAGTAGAACAAAAGAAAAACGGACACTTCCTATCTGAAAAAAGTGTAAGTACTTAACAACTGAAACTAATAAAAAGGAATACCTCGAAAACGGTAAGCTTCACAAAAAAAAAAAAAAAAAAAAAAATGTATCTGACATAACTTGTGTATTTTAACAAGAACTACATGTTTTGTAAGTAAATTTTTATCTCTCTTACGGTTTACAAGTTATACTAAATTAAGCAAAATTCGTCCAGAATAAACAGGTCTTTAGAAGCTATTTCCAGAAAATTCAAGATATACATTTTATTTTGTGATAGAAATGGCTTTAATATGTGGAATTTTAATCATAATCGTTAGAGCCATTTTTAAGAAAAACAAAGTTTTCGAAAATTTTTCCTCGTAAAGGGTATTAGAGGTGGGGGATTTTCTTGAAAATCTTCGTGTCGCATCCTTGAAAGATGCCAAACTTAAATACCAATTTGGTGTTTAACGATCTCTTCGTTTTTGAGCTATGCTGCCCACAGGCATACACACACACACACACACACACACACACACACACACACAGATAGACACATGCTTGGACATTTTTCTAAAAATGCTTTTTGATTTAAGGGTGTCTCAAAACATGTATTTCCGGTGAAATCTCGGTATTGAATTTTTGGGTGCAATACAATATGTACCTTCTCTATACACTATGTACATAGCTTAGTACGTGTATAGAAAGTTTATTTAGAGTTTTGTACATTATTATGTTACATGTAAGAGACAATGACAATCCTTAATAACAAGATCAAATTTTAAGTTACCATCACTATGAAGCATATCCAGGTATATTTCCACAGCAAATAGCAGGCACACTAATATGGTTAAACACTAACAGTCTGTTCATATAGTTAAATTCTTCACTACACAACCTGTCGTTCACCTTATAAGGTCACTTTTAAACATAAAATGCACTCTCTATATTACTGAGGTATTAATTGGAACTCTTACATTGTCGATACGAAAATTCAGTAATTTTATTTTAACATGTTCCATTATAGCTCCTATGGGAGATGTCTACCTTAGTCATGTGACTTTGGTTTCAACTGTTAGCAAGTTGGGCCATGCGCTCTCATGCTCGAAGCAATACCTCCTAGATAGGTAAGGCCTCACAACACCACTGTGACGTCACGTACAAGAGGCGGTCGCTTGCTTAGCATTGAGATGCACTTCGTCAATATAAATACTGGTTTGTGTGCGCAAAACACATGAACAAATAATATTTTACTCATCTTAATATATAGAAGTTAGTGTATGTATTTGTATGTATGAATTAATCTATGTACAGGGTTACTACAAAAGAAATAGACAACTTAAACTGCCTGTAAAACAAAAACTATTAGAGATAGCAACCTAATTATTTTGGAGGTACGTTGAGAAACTCTCAAAGTTTTGTTTGTTACTATTGGTAACGCTGTAGTGTTTTGTTTGTTGTTGCAGAAGCTGAAATGGCGGAAAATCCTGTGGAAAAGGCATATTGCGTGTTGGAATTTGCCAGAGCGCAATCAGCAACTGTTGTCCAACGACATTTTAGAACACGTTACCACAAAACGCCACCGACTAGACAGTCAATCTACGACTGGTATAGAAAATTCGAGACAGCGGGATGTTTGTGCAAAGGGAAGAGCTCGGGAAGACCAAGAGTTTCGGAAGAAAACGTTGAACGTGTTCGTTCTGCCTACATAAGAAGCCCACAGAAATCGACATCTAGGGCAAGCATGCAATTACAAATTCCACAGCAAACTGTATGGAAAATCTTGCGGAAGCGACTGCACATGATGCCTTACAGATTACAGATGTTGCAGTTTCTGAGTGAAGAAGATAAGGTCATACGGCGTGACTTTTGCATCGACATGTTGCGACATGATGAAGACGATGCTGGTTTTTGTGAGCGCATTTCATTTTTGTGGTAACGTGTTCTAAAATGTCGTTGGACAACAGTTGCTGATTACGTTCTAGCAAATTCCAACACGCAATATGCCTTTTCCACAGGATTTTCCGCCATTTCAGTTTCTGCAACAAGAAACAAAACACTACAGCGTTACCAATAGTAACAAACAAAACTTTGAGATGTTTTCAACATACCCCTAAAATAGTTAGGTTGCTATCTCTAATAGTTTTTGTTTTACAGGCAGTTGAAGTTGTCTATTTCTTTTGTAGTAACCCTGTATATGTACGTATTAATTCATGCATATGAATGTATGTATTTGTAATAGAATTCTACGATTTTGCTCCGATTTCGACCAAACTTGGCACGGATAATTTTTGACATAAGGCGAAAAATGCTGTATAGTTTATAATTCATATTCTGTTCTATATTTTACCCACATGACTTTCTCTGCACATTCTCCAGCACACTATGATAACACGGATTTGTTCTTCATGTTAATCCAGATATCCATTCATACAAATCGAGCAGATTTAACCCTTAGTTATTCGAGATTAAAACTCCATATTCCGTTTGATGTTACAAAACTTTCTCTAACGACTATGATAAGGATTATTCTTCATTCTAATTGAGATATCCATTTACAACATTCCAACCTTAGTTTCCACCTGGCTCACAATTCGACATTACATTCACAGAACTTTCTTTACATCTTTTCCAACACACTTATTCTTCACGTTAATCGAGGTATCAATGTAAACACGTTCAACAGAATTGACCCTTAGTTATTGCCTATCTTAGAATTAGATATTCGTTAGATGTTACGTTCACAGGGATTTCTCTACACATTCTCCAGCACAGTATGCTAGTTTAATATAAATAGCATATTTTATTGAACATTAGAGACCAAAATAGACCTGCGAATTTCCTAAAGATTGATTTAAAGATGGAATAGCTGTTCATTAATAGTATACCTACTTTTGGGCAAGTGTAACTTAAAACCTTGATGTAGGTATACATCGTCAAACCATGAATAACACTGGCGATTCTGGCTATTTAAATTGAATACATAAAAAAGGAAAGTAGTTAAATAGGATCCCATGTAAGCTTATAATGGTTGCATTTATCTCTTACTAAAATTACAATAAAATTTAATAAGCAAAAGCCTATACAAAATGGCATTTAAAAGCATTATGCATGCCGTAAAAAACGTATTTAAAATACTTCATTTACACTGTTATCTTTTTTTTTTTTTTTTTTTTTTGTTGCGATTGTTTTATCATTAAGCTACGTCCATAAAGCTTAATGTATGTCTGCATGTTCCTGCATACTTATAACTATGCCCGTCATTCATATTCCTTAGAAAAACATAAAACACTATACCGACATAAAAATACCTCCTGTGGGGGAACGGACAGAAAAAATTGTTTGGAAAGAGGATTTGGGGGACTTTACGTAGAATATATGTATTCTTTTATGCTCAAAAATTATAATATAGTTAACAAAGAAACTTTCTTCAATGTAAATCCATGTGGAGAAACAAAGGAAAAAGAATGCTGCACAGTCAGTATATTTTTGGCTAGTACAGAAACCCATTTACAGCAGTGAAATATTGGCGCACACAAACGAGAGATGATTTCCAGTGACAGGGACATGACATGCCTCTGCTGGATTTGAAAGACAGCTGGGTAAATAAAATATTCTTTTTAACTTAAATGCAGCAAAACACATTAGTTATATATTTTATAAATTAGGAAAGAATAGAGAATTTATTTATACCAAAAACAAAAACTGCCAGATTTGATCATCTACTCAGTTCCCTTAAAGTAAAATAAGTTCCCTTATGGCTTACTAAATTAACAGGTTAAGCTTTATCACCACCTACAGGTTTTTCTAAGACTGTGAAGTAGCTTAATAACCTCAGTGATTTGCTAAATTCAACATGTATTTTTCTTTTGCAAAATTAATTTCCTAATGGCTGCTAAATCTAATAGGTTAGATTTTATTACCATCTACAGATTTCCTAAGGTTATGGTAGCTTAATAGCCTTGGTGATTTGCTAAATTCAACATGTTTATTTTGTTTGTAAAATTATTTCCCTTATGGCTTGCTAAAACTAACAGGTTAGGTTATATCATCACCTTCAGGATTTTCTAAGGTTATGGTAGCATAATATCTTCAGTGATTGGATAAATTTAACATGCTTTTTTAATTACTTCTCTAATGCCTTACTAAATCTAACATGTTAGATTTTATCATTGCCTGCACTGCAGTAAGATTAAGGTATAATTACTTTCCTTACGGCTTGTTAAATGTTTAAGGTTATATAAGTGGAGCTAAGGTTATGGCAGCATTACCTCCCCAATGGACTCAATTGATAAATCTGAAGAGGTTAGGTATAATTATTGCTCGGTATTGCTATAGTTTGCTTTTAATCTACAATTCTACAGTGATATTGAATATCAATTGCAACTGCATCTAAGGTTTTTTAGCATTACACTACCAATGATTTCCTGAACTAAATACAGAAGAGGTTAGGTTAACTACCTTCCGGTAATTGTGTTGCTCTAAACATTGTGATTATTATTATTACCAACAATAGTCACGTTTTATTGTTATTTAATTATTCCTATATCTTGGTTCCACCGCTTAAACTACCACTAAAGATATTTAGGTATTAGTTTTTTCACTTTTACACACGTAACATTGTATTTCTAATTTTTAAAAACATATCTTGTTTATTTTTGGACTTTAAGTTTCAATAAAGTATGCAATTTACATTAAAATATACCAAAAGTATTCGTTTGCTTAAATTTTTTACAATTTCTATTGTTTCACTAGCTATTAGACAGGTGGCGTCTAAATTGTTCATAGTTGATGTTCATGTTGCAAAATTCAGAATTACCAATATTTGAAAATTACTTATCACTAGTCATTAAAAGGTTGTGGAGCCATCATTGGTGGTTTGTTATTAGATCACTAAAGTCGCTTTATAATTGATTTTAAGGCATGAGTTGTCTTTTTTTACATCATGACGATGATTTGCAACGTTTTTACAAAAAATACCGCGATATTCCAACCTGTCGATTCTAAAAGTGATTCTGTGTTTTTAGAGTTTTGAATCCATTATTGTTGTGTAAATGCGTGATTTTCGTGTAACTTATTTTCAGTAGTTTTCAGTAGTATCACCAAAACATACGAACAAAGCGAGCATACGCTGTAATAGGTTTAGGTTAGTGTGTAAAGAAACTGATTTTCTTGTACTTTGATTTCAATAATTTCCACTGGTTTAACCAAAGTATGCGAGCGAAGCGAGCGTGCGCTGTGTTAGATTTAGGTTAGTATGTGTGTAAATATACTGATTTCTTTGTACTTTGGTTTTAATAATTGTCACTGGTGTCACCAAAGCATGCGAGCGGAGCGAGCATACGCTGTCTTAGGTTTAGGCCAGTGTATTAAATAAACCACTTAGCTTTCGTCTATTTTGGTTTTAACCATTTCGATTGCTCCAACCAAAGCATGCGAGCGAAGGAAGCATTAGGTGTATTAGGTTTAGATTAGTGTGTATCAATAAACTGACTTTCTTGTACTTTGGTTTTAATAATTTCCACCAGTTTCACCAACTGAGCCTTAGCACTCCATTGTTAATGAGGAGTGTTGGTGACTTTTGAACTTCATTTTTTTTTTTTTCTCTTTCTTGTTTGGTGACTCTACGTTGGTATCATACACATTTCATTGTTTCTAGACCATAAATACTTACTTCCCGCCTAGCAACAGCTGTTAAATCTTCCCCCACCTTGATAATTTTCGTGAATTTTGCTATTTAAGAAAGAGTATTTACAGGGTGGAAACGGTGGGATATTCCAATTCTAAATGAAAACATATTAGCTCCTTGATGCTCTGAAGTGGATTATGAGGTTAGTTTCAATTCTTAAATATATATTTATATGATGGTGCTCTCGTTAAGCTTTACCCTGCTGGCATGTGAATAGCAGTATTAATCTGCAATGGTTTTCTAAAGGCAAAAGGTTAGGTTTACATGCTATAATGTGGATTCGTATTCACTTATTACTATTTGCAAAATTCTTGCATTTCTAATAATTAATATGTTAAATATGTAGTAATTAATCTTACCACAGAATAATTCATAACTTTATAGCTTTCCCTTGGAATGGCATGCAGTCATTTCTGTCGCATAACCTATAGTTTCGGAAACTTGAACACATGAATTTTATTGTCCAGATCATAATTTCCCTTGCAGTTAGGCACACAACACTTAAGCACCATTATTACACTAAATAATGCACCTAAACAATCATATACAATTAGCAAGAATTCTAAAAGAATACTCTTAACAATCCTTCAAACGAACTTCGCAAAATGATAGTTCGCCTCCAGGTAATGACGTCACAGGAAGCGGTAAAGGCAGTTGTTAGGCCTTCCAGTATCTAGAGGATGTTGGTGCGATACAAAGATTTCGAAGAAAATCCCTCCACCTCAAACTACACTTTATATGGAAAAAAAATTTCGAAAATTTAAATTTTCTCAAAAATAGCATAAACGATTTTGATTAAAGTACTATATATTAAAGACATTTACATGACAAATAAAATGTATAACTTGAATTTCCTGGGAATAGCCTCTGAGGACCTCTTTATTCTGGATGAATTTTCCATAACTGGTAAACCGTAGAAGATAGACGAAAACGTACACAAAATGTTAGACGTTGTTAAAACTCTCAGTTTATGTCATTCTTGATATGTTGGTTTCAGTTTAAAAACACTTAAACTGCTGGCAATGCAAAGAAATGGCAACCAGCTTTTAAAACATTCTTCTCAACATTTGTTTGATAAAATGGTATTAATTGGAAACATTGCCTGCGCGCCCCAGGTTGGTAACCCTGGTCTAGATGAGTGAGACTACATTCATATGACTTTCTCTACCTGTGCTGCATTCTTACAAAAGCTTAGTCTTATATCTACTTCATGGTAATTATTTTTATTATTTCCTTTTACAAGTTAAAGTGATAGTCAACACTTTTAAAAACAGGTCGCTATGTGATGGTATTGACATTCTGTTGGCCAGGATGATAAAATATGAATAACGATTTTGAGAAAAGTTTAAGTTGGAAAATTTAAGGTAACATCTCGAAAAGCTTAGTTGCGTAACAAAAATGTATATCACATACATTATGCGTTTTAATGAGACATATACATTTTTTGTGTAGCAAATTTTCGTCTATCTGTTACGGTTTATCAAGCCCGGCTCGGTAGTGTGGGGGTAGCGTATCTGTATCACTTCAGGAGGTCCCGAGCTCAAATCTCGCTTAGGGTGAGTTACGTGGATAAGGTTATTTTTATCCTGAGAAGACGAATGTCGAGTAACTTTAAGCTTTTATATTAATTTATTTATATCCCCGAGATCATTTCATTCATCGTCCGATATGACGTTAACAACACAAGAGTATTCAACATATACATTTTATACGGTATTTTTATCAAAGTTGTTTCACAGTTTTTCACAAAATCATCATTTTAGAAAATTATTCCATGTAAAGGGCAGTTTGATTTCTGGGGGGGGGGGAATTTCCTGGAAGACGCTGAACTTAAACATCAAATTTGGTATTTAACAGACTTTTGGCTTTTCAGTTTTGCTGTTTAGAGACACAGGATTCAGGGCAACCTAAAATGTGTATTTCTAGCGAAATCTTAGTGGTGTGCAACATCTTCTCTACTATATACAATGTAAAGAATAAACATTTGCACATTTCGAGACTATAAGTCGAAACTTTCAGATATCCCACTGAATTTGGTGATAAACTTGCAGCTAAATAAATGAAGAAGGAAAGGCGTATTTCTAAGAATGTGGAATGTGTTTAGTCAGACGCCAGGATTTCACAAATGAGTTTTCATCATGTGATGAGTGTGCTTTATCCCGTACTTGTTGTAACATGGCTATTACTAGTGTTGACACAGAGGAACCGTTTTGTCAATATTGACACGCCCACGGCCCCAACCAACTTGACAGCATTCCTACCAACTCATAATCTGCTATAATAACATTCAAGACAGCAGAAAAACAAAGAAGGGCCAACAATGGAGTTTTATTTTTGAAGTTCACCGTTACCATGGCTACAGTTTTGTTGAATACAGCATTAGCAATGTTATCCATACTGCTATAAGAATGTCTTTATCACTAAATGATACAATACATCTGCTATTATGAAAGTAAGAGGAGATTTCTTGAAGCTTTGGGAAAATTTAGAAATCTTCAGCAATGTAAGAACAGGCTCGTAAAGTTTGAACGAAAGTGGCCACCAGATCTCAATCCGAGTCAGCTTTCCTGAAACATGATACCTCGCAAGAAATTGCTAAACATCATCTGCATGGAGTCGCAGAAGCAATGGTGTGCACTCCGAATGTTTTATAGAACTCCATTGTTTGCGCAGTATGTGACTTCTTTTGTTTTTTCCCTATCTGAAACATTACATTACGGATTTCATCCGCATTCCGGAATTCATTCAAATGACATCAGCTTTTAAACTATTTGACTATCACTTTAACCTATGCTACTCCCTTATTTCCCTTCTACTTACAAGGAAGCAAGCAATAAGACTATTTCTGGTAATCGATTAGCATGAAGTAGATGGAAGAATAAACATTTAAAGAATAATTTAAGACATTCCTAAAACGGGTTTACTACAAAGGGATGGTTTTCTTTATTCACTTTCCTCTCCTATAAAGGAATTGCAAACAATTAAAAAAATATCTTATTCCTCACACCTTCTATGCCGAGGCGGATTTCATTCAAAATACAGGTAATAAACATGAATATTCTAAGAATACATGCGCACGACTAGATTTTTGAAAACAGACATGCGAAATTGACATTTAAAAATTGATATCAGAGTTAATGCTTGTAAGTAAATGTATAAATAACAAATAAATGTAATACATCGTAAAGCTAGATGGACTACCGTAATGTAAAATCTTGTTTATGTAACGGTAATAATGACATTTATCATCATTTACGATTGTATAAACATACTTTTGAGCATTTATAAACTGAGCTGAGACGTTGCTCACTTATTTAAAACTACTATGAATATATATTTAAAACGAATATTGTGAATTACGTGTAGTGAAATGCGAAGCTGAAGTAGAACAGTTCCTGATTTATGTAATCTGTGACTGTTGAGTAACACTACCAGCCTAACCACATTCTTTGCATAATGCCTTTCTGCTCGCATATCAGACCGTTTCAAGCTTCTTGTACTATTATTTGCCCACAGAAAACTTTTTGTAGAACATAATTAACCGTTTTAACAAAAAAGATGCAGAGAACATAACATATCTATAGTATTATATTTCCCCTAGGTATAAGTAATAAGACCATTTTTGAGGAATATCGGTTACCCTGAAACAAAAAGTACGCTCTTTATATGTCACATTCAAATCAATTTCTATATTCTTTATCGTTTACTATGCTAAATAAACTATTTTTTTTAACTTAGATAACTTTATGTTACATTATGTACAATACAATTGTGCTGGTACAATATACATATGTGTAAATACACAAGAAACGTGTTTTGAGCTATGACTGCCCCCAAGCATAAACAATAATATAATTTACAATTAGATGTCAATGAAATCTGTGTGTCTCTTTTTAATGTTCGTAGATGTCGAGGTGGTGGAAGTTGAGCTGGAATGCAGTTGAGCAGATTATTGGGGTGGTTTTCTATTCTGCGGAAAAGACTGGAGCTCAGTCTTGCATCAACTGTTGGTATGTTTAAATCTTTATGCGGCCGTACCATGGTGCATCCGCGATGAGTCGAAGTGCTCGATTCTGGATTGTTTAACTCGTTTTATCTGGGAGTTTGATGCACATCCCCATACACCCATATAGATCTAATCAATGACAAGCATATTATTCTTTTCAAGTGAAGTGGCAAGGGAGAAGATCCTTTGATTAAGTGTTTAACTTTATACAATCTGTAACGAAGGTTTCGAATTAGTTTATTTATTTGCACCTTCCAGGTTAATTTTGTGTCCAAATGTATGCCAAGATATCTCACTGAATCATTATGCATGACTTCCACGCCTTGTAGAGTAATATTATTGTGCTGAAGTTTCTTTCTGTGTGTGAAGACCCCAACATTTTATTTTTGAGGATTCATTTTTACTTTCCATTCATCTACTAAGGTTAAAACCTGCTGTATTTTGGTTGCTGGTGTTGGATAAATGCTTATGTGAAGGATGGCAATGCCATCTGCAAATTGTGCAGTCGTTAAGCTGTCCTCTTTTGGAAAGTCAGAAATATATATTAGGTAGAGAAAAGGCCCAAGTACACTTCCCTATGGGACTCCTATTTTAACACATCCAGCTAGCGAAAATGTGTTCATATATTTTACAATAAATTACCTGTTTGATAGATATGATTGAATTATTCCGAAAACTGTGTCGGAAACTAGTGCCTTTATCTTAAACAAAAGACCATCATGCCATAACTTGTCGATAGCTTTTTCTGTATCTAAAAAGACGCCAAGACAAGTCTCTTTATTTTCATTTGTGTCCAGAATGGCATCTACTACTCGATGTAATTGTTGTGGACAGGAATGCGAAGCTCTAAATCCGAACTGTATAGTAGGTATAATGTGGCCAAGTGCCTTCAGAAGTCGAGGAAGCAGCAATCGCTCAAATATCTTCGAAAATATAGGAAGTAGGCTGATTGGACGGTAATTTCTGGGATCACTTTTTTGTTTGTCTGGCTTTGGAATCATTACAACAATGGCTTGTTTCCAACTCTTTGGGAAGTAAGTTAATCGTACAATTGCATTTTATATATATATATATATATATATATATATATATATATATATATATATATATCTGTGTTAGAAAAACTATTCTTATGAAAGTATATTTCTCTTTTTATTTACTTCATTTTAATAGAAATAAAAGTTTACATAAATAGCTACATTACACATTTCATGATAAATCAAGCGATAGTCAAATGATTAACAACTGAGCGATATTTATACTGGTCTTTAATCAGATAAACGTTTATAGAAATAGCTAGGTTACACATTTCGCTATAGATACAAGCGATAGTCAAATGATTAACAACTGAACGATATTTATACTGGTCTTTAATCAGATAAACGTTTATAGAAATAGCTAGGTTACACATTTCGCTATAGATACAAGCGATAGTCAAATGATTAACAACTGAACGATATTTATACTGGTCTTTAATCAGATAAACGTTTATAGAAATAGCTAGGTTACACATTTCGCTATAGATACAAGCGATAGTCAAATGATTAACAACTGAACGATATTTATACTGGTCTTTAATACAGATAAACGTTTATAGAAATAGCTAGGTTACACATTTCGCTATAGATACAAGCGATAGTCAAATGATTAACAACTGAACGATATTTATACTGGTCTTTAATCAGATAAACGTTTATAGAAATAGCTAGGTTACACATTTCGCTATAGATACAAGCGATAGTCAAATGATTAACAACTGAGCGATATTTATACTGGTCTTTAATACAGATAAACGTTTATAGAAATAGCTAGGTTACACATTTCGCTATAGATACAAGCGATAGTCAAATGATTAACAACTGAACGATATTTATACTGGTCTTTAATCAGATAAACGTTTATAGAAATAGCTACCTTACACATTTCGCTATAGATACAAGCGATAGTCAAATGATTAACAACTGAACGATATTTATACTGGTCTTTAATCAGATAAACGTTTATAGAAATAGCTAGGTTACACATTTCGCTATAGATACAAGCGATAGTCAAATGATTAACAACTGAACGATATTTATACTGGTCTTTAATCAGATAAACGTTTATAGAAATAGCTAGGTTACACATTTCGTTATAGATACAAGCGATAGTCAAATGATTAACAACTGAGCGATATCTATACTGGTCTTTAATACAGATAAACGTTTATAGAAATAGCTAGGTTACACATTTCGCTATAGATACAAGCGATAGTCAAATGATTAACAACTGAGCGATATTTATACTGGTCTTTAATACAGATAAATGTTTATAGAAATAGCTAGGTTACACATTTCGCTATAGATACAAGCGATAGTCAAATGATTAACAACTGAACGATATTTATACTGGTCTTTAATCAGATAAACGTTTATAGAAATAGCTAGGTTACACATTTCGTTATAGATGCAAGCTATGGTCAAATGACGATTTTTATACTGGTCTTTAATACAGATAAACGTTTATAGAAAAAGCTAGATTATACATTTCGTTATAGATACAAGCGATAGTCAAATGTTCAACAACAGGACGATATTTTTTTTATTGCTTCATTTGTATAGCCCCCTTTAACATCAATGGTCATATTGGGGGCTTTCACTTGTGAAACTATATTACTAAACACACGCACATTCACTCTCACACTTCCAGACTCTATGGGGGATAGGGAATAATTCGGTTAAAGAAAAATTCCCGCCCAGCCGGGAATTGAACCTGGGACCTCCGGGTGAGAAGTCAGCTCGCTGACCACTCGACCACGGAGGTAGTCTAAGGACGATATTTATACTGGTTTTTAATACAGATAAACGCTTACAGAAATAGCTACATTACACATTTCGTTATAGATGCAAGCGATAGTCAAATGTTTAACAGCTGGACGATATGTATGCTGGCTGTAAAGTTCCATACACTTTCCTTGGAATCGAGAGAAACGACTGAAAATCGAATAAGTATTTATCAATCGTTTGCTAATATGTACTTCGTGACGTTACGAGCAAGCCCTGGGCTGATCCCACTTCACTAGATGTCTATTTTATCGTTAGTCACAGGAATCTGACTGCAGGTGTTAACTTTTAAGCGTAAGCAGCTGGAGAAGAAGAAAAATACATAGTAATGGACATTTCTAATCATTAATAACGACACAAATAATGATCTGTGTTTTACAATGTGTAGAGCGAGTGGTCCTGGGCTCGATTCCCGCTACCGAGCTCTCTGACACATGTTACTAATTGGGGAGGTTCCTTCATTCCCCCGAACTTCTTCTACCTTTATTTCATTTCAAGTGGTCTCTTACGGTTGTAAGTGTCGGCGAGGTGCCTTTCCGTTGTGGAGAATATAGCTGTTGGCGGCGGGTTGGTGTTGGAGTCGTCTGTGCCTAGCACTTTGCGCTTAGAGGTGAAGAATGCTTGGACTATGTTAGGAATCCTCCAGGTTGGTTCTTTACCGGTTGCAGCCGCCTGTTGTTTATATTCGCACATCGTCCTATTACCTGCAACAATATGAAGATTACAATGAGAATCTGCTCACAAATAACTCTGTGTTGTAACAATTCTAGTTTCTTTTCGATGATTATAGCTCGCTACTCAACTGTTGCACGCGATACATTCCTAGGGCGCTTCGTTGATCACGTGACTGGAACAAAACGGTGGCAGAAACTTGTCTTTAATTAAAATCGTTAGAGCCCTTTTCTGAGAAAAAAAGATCTGATGTGTTACACTCACATGACTTTCTCTAGCTGTTCTACAAATTTCTTTCTGCACCTTGCTAATCGAGGTACTCATTAGCACAATGTTCTTATTACTTAGTTCCGTATAAGTAGGAAGAAAATAAGGGAATACATAAGGCTAAAACAATAGTCAAATGTTTTAAAAGCTGTCGTTACGCGATTGTCATTACGAATCGCTTCTTTTCTTGGCCAGGAGTAGAACAAAAGAAAAACGGACCCTTCCGTCTTAGAAAAGCATAAGTGCTTCACAACTGAAACTAATAACAATGAATACCTCGAAAACGGTAAGCTCCATGAGAAAAATGTATATGACATAACTTGTGTATTTTAACAAGACCTACATTTTTTGTACATTTTTGTTTATCTCTTACGGTTTACTAGTTATGCCAAATTAAGCAAAATTCATCCAGAATAAACTGGTCTTCAGAAGCTATTCCCAGAACATTCAAGATATACATTTTATTTGTCAGGTAAATATCTTTAATATATGATATTTTAATCAAAATCTTTAGAGCCATTTTTAAGAAAATCAAAATTGTCGAAAAAAGTTCCATGTAAACGGTAGTTTGGGGTGGGAGGATTTTTCTCAAACTCTTTGTGTCGCATCCCTGAAAGATACTAAACTTAAATACCAAGTTTGGTATTTTAGCTGCTTTTCGTTTTTGAGTTATCGTGTTCACAGACACACGGACCTTTTTCTGAAAATGCTTTTTTTGGATACAGGGGGTCCTAAAACATGTATTTCCGGTGAAATCTCGGTATCGAATTTTTCGGTGGAATACAATACTTCTCTATCCCTATGTACATTGTACATACGGGGCTAGAGAAAATCTTGCAGTTAAAAGTTGGGGAGAATTTCTTAAAAAGTTCGTGTAGCGTCCTTAGAGAATACTAAACTTAAATACCTAGTTGTTTGGTATTTAACCGTTTCTCTTATTACGCTCTTCAAACTCACATACTATGACCTTTTTCTAATAAATGAATTAATATTTATAGCGCTCAAAACATTAGATATCTTTGCGATGGATATTGAATTTTTGGGTGGAATGCAACACTTGGCCTATGCAGTTTTATTATTGCGACACGCAGGTCATGGCATCCTCTAACTAACGGTAAATAGCCGCCGCATATCATTATATGAACTTAATAATTATTTAAATGTAAATTAATAAAAACAAGATTTTTCAACATCTATAAGCCATATTGTCTGAACCCACAAGGTATAAAAATATTACCACATAGTACCAACAATTGCACCAAAAGGTAGAATTGCCTTATTTGAAGACAATCATAAATATTATGGAAAATGTTATTAGTATTTTAATAAGAAAATGAATAAAGATATGACATTTCTGTGAAAATAGACACTGCAGCGCTAAAGTATTAAACCTAGCAGCTGTAATTACCTACTGGTAACAAAAGAACTATTCATAACAACTTGCATTCAAATATCTCTCTTCATTTACGAGATTTATTGATTTAATTAGCTAAAATCAAAATATATCTTGTGCTAAATATATTGAGTTAAATGCACCATTTTTACTTTCTTTACACTACTATGTAACTACTTACATAGAATATAAAAAAGGTATTGTATTCCACCCAAATATTCTATAACGAGATTTCACCGGAAATATGTGTTTTAAGGTTCCCTATATAAAATTAGAAAAAGGTCCGCTTGTGTGTCCGTGTGTCTGTGAACACGATAGCTCAAAAGCTAAACATCAGAAGAATACCAAACTTGGTATTTAAGTTTAGTATCCTCCAAGGATGCGACATGAAGACTTTGAGAAAAATCCCCTAGCCCCAAACATTTCCTTTATATGGGAAAAATTTCAAAAATTCAGATCTTCTCAAAAATGCCCCTAGTTGTTTTGATTAAAATACAGTGTATAAAAGATATTTACATAACAAATAAATAGTAGGTATTTAATTTTCTGAGAATAAAGACCTCTTTATTCAGCATAACTGGTAAACAGTAAGACATACACAAAATGCAGATCACGATAAAAAACACCATTTTTTTGTCGAGTTGACCATTTTTGGGATATTCAGTTTTAATCACTTATTTCACATACGGAAACTAGTTAACTCCTGGCAATGCAAAGAAACGGATTCCAATCCCATAGCAACCACATTTTAAAACATTTGACTGTCACTACATCCTAGTGTACCCCTTATTTCCCTTCTACTTACAAGTAATAAGACACTTTCAGTTAATTTTTATCTTGATTGGCATAAAGTAGATAGAAGCATAAGCTTTTCAACAGCGTTGCAGAGGTGTAGAGAAAGTCATATGAATGTAGCACACAAGATATAGTATATTGTGAGTGTCCGGCTGGGTGTTTACGATAAAGCCAGACTTTATCTACAGAATGTAAATATTTTAATGAACCAAACAAAACGTTAAACAGGATAAATCAAATTTTCAAATGAGCAATAAAAGTTTACTTTTTATGCATTTAGGTTTCAGATTAATAATTACCTTAAATGAAACTGTTTACAAACAACTGACGTTCTTATTCATTTTGTTTCAATGAACATGTGGTTGTTTACGTTATCCAGAAAAAATAATGATGTAATTAAATTAAGTATATTAAATCAGTTGTATATTTAAAGAAGGTAGGTAGTGATGCTAGAAAAAAAATCTGATGTGTTCCATTCACATGACTTTCTCTACATCTCAGCAACAAAGCTTATGCTTCTATTTACTTCATTCTAATCCAGAAAAAATTAGCAGACATAGTCTTATTATTTGCTTCCTTCTAATCAGAAGCGAAATAAGGGAGTACCTTAAGTTAAAGTGATAGTCAAAAGCTGGTTGCTATGTGACTGAAGTTCCTTTGTTTGTATGGACAGCAGTTGACGAATTCCTGTATGAAAAAAGTGTACCTTTTTCAAAGCTGAAACCAAATATAAGGAATATCTAAAAAACGATCAACTCCACGAAAAATATTTATATAACTTAAATTGTGTGTTTTAACGTGCTCTACATTTTTTGTGCAGTAAATTTTTGTCCATCTCTTACGCTTTAGCAGTTATGCAAAATTCCGTAAAATTCACCCAGATTAAAGCAGTCTTCAGAGGCTATTCCCAGAAAATTCAAGATATACATGTTATTTGTTAGGTAAATAACTTTATTATACGATATATTAATCAAAATCGTTACAGCCATTTTTGAGAAAAACAAAATTTTCGAAAAATGTTCCATGTAAAGGGTAGTTGGGGTGGGGGAATTTTCTTGAAAAGTTTCGTGTTGCATCCCTGGAAGAAACGAAACTTTAAATACCTTTTCGTTTTTGAGCTATGCTTTCCATAGACACACACACACACACACACACACACACACGGACCTTTTTGTAATTTTTTTATTCAGGGTGTCCCAAAACATGTATTTCCAGAGAAATCTGTGTATTGAATTTTTGAGTGGAGTGGAATACCTTCTCTATACACTATGTACATAGTACGTGTACAGAAAGTAAAAATAGAAGTGAAAGATTGTGAATTGAATGATTGTGTGCGAATTAGACAAGTATCCACGCTTGTCTCGCTTCACTCCAGTTTTATGCACGCTGTTTGACTATTACATTAAATTTGTCATCCTTTCCTCACCATACAATCTTCATGAAGATCCTATCCAACAAACACACGCTATCCTTTCTTGAGAGCAAGTTTGCGTTTCTGAACTCTTGCTAACAAGTTTGTATCTGTAACTTGAAGAGGTGCGATAGTTTTGGGATTATACGAAATATAATAGCAGTAATAATAATAATAATAATAATAATAATAGCAGTAATAATAATAGCAGTAATAATAATAATAATAATAATAATAATAATAATAATAGCAGTAATAATAATGTTGATGATGATAATAATAATAATAATAATAATAATAATAATAATACATATGTTAGTTTGGAAAGCTTTGATCTGGTCACCTGTATACTGCCACGGTCCTTAGTGATTCCCGGGAGGAATGGCGACGGGCATAAGCAAGCACCGAGTCCCTAATGGTTCCTCGATGGGATTCCGGGTCCTGACGACCCCCTACGCAACTCACCTGGTCCCTCAGGACAGGAGGCGGCCACGGGAATAGAAATGACGACACACAGAATCTGATATTCTGAAAACTACTCAGCACACACAAATTCATTATCAAAAGCCTGACGTGTTCCATTCACTGACTTTCTGTAGCTGTTTACAAACTACTCTTACGAAACTTTATTCTTCTATCTACTTCATGATAATCGAGATAAACATTAACAGAAATTGTCTTATTATTTGCTTCCTTGTGAGTAGAAGATAAAGTGATAGTCAAATATTTTATGTGAAACAACAGATATTCCATTATCTTTGAAAGTACATCAGTAAAACAATAGGCAAATGAAAGGAAAGATGACTTCCCATTTGAAAAAAAAAGTTAAAGTACCTAGTTCAACACATTGAAGACCACGCCCGAGTATAGCTCGGGCCGTGTGAAATGTTCATGTGGCCCACGCCCGAGTATAGCCCAGGCCGTGTGAAATTGTCATGGGGCCCACGCCCGAGTATAGCCCAGGCCGTGTGAAATGTTCATGTGGCCCACACCCGAGTATAGCTCAGGCCGTGTGAAATGTTCATGTGGCCCACACCCGAGTATAGCTCAGGCTTTGTGAAATGTTCATGTGCCCCACGCCCAAGTATAGCTCAGGCCGTGTGAAATGTTCATGTGGCCCACGCCCGAGTATAGCTCAGGCTGTGTGAAATGTTCATGAGGCCCACGCCCGAGTATAGCTCAGGCCGTGTGAAATGTTCATAAGGCCCACGCCCGAGTATAGCGCAGGCCGTGTGAAATGTTCATGTGGCCCACGCCCGAGTATAGCTCAGGCTGTGTGAAATGTTCATGAGGCCCACGCCCGAGTATAGCTCAGGCCGTGTGAAATGTTCATAAGGCCCACGCCCGAGTATAGCGCAGGCCGTGTGAAATGTTCATAAGGCCCACGCCCGAATATATCTCAGGCCGTGTGAAATGTTCATGTGGCCCACGCCCGAGTATAGCTCAGGCCGTGTGAAATGTTCATGTGGCCCACGCCCGAGTATAGCTCAGGCTGTGTGAAATGTTCATGAGGCCCACGCCCGAGTATAGCTCAGGCCGTGTGAAATGTTCATAAGGCCCACGCCCGAGTATAGCGCAGGCCGTGTGAAATGTTCATGTGGCCCACGCCCGAGTATAGCTCAGGCCGTGTGAAATGTTCATAAGGCCCACGCCCGAGTATAGCGCAGGCCGTGTGAAATGTTCATGTGGCCCACGCCCGAGTATAGCTCAGGCCGTGTGAAATGTTCATGTGGCCCACGCCCGAATATATCTCAGGCCGTGTGAAATGTTCATGTGGCCCACGCCCGAGTATAGCTCAGGCCGTGTGAAATGTTCATGAGGCCCACGCCCGAATATATCTCAGGCCGTGTGAAATGTTCATGTGGCCCACGCCCGAGTATAGCTCAGGCCGTGTGAAATGTTCATGTGGCCCACGCCCGAATATATCTCAGGCCGTGTGAAATGTTCATGTGGCCCACGCCCGAGTATAGCTCAGGCCGTGTGAAATGTTCATAAGGCCCACGCCCGAGTATAGCTCAGGCCGTGTGAAATGTTCATGTGGCCCACGCCCGAGTATAGCTCAGGCCGTGTGAAATGTTCATAAGGCCCACGCCCGAGTATAGCTCAGGCCGTGTGAAATGTTCATAAGGCCCACGCCCGAGTATAGCTCAGGCCGTGTGAAATGTTCATGTGGCCCACGCCCGAGTATAGCTCAGGCCGTGTGAAATGTTCATGAGGCCCACGCCCGAATATATCTCAGGCCGTGTGAAATGTTCATGTGGCCCACGCCCGAGTATAGCTCAGGCCGTGTGAAATGTTCATGTGGCCCACGCCCGAGTATAGCTCAGGCCGTGTGAAATGTTCATAAGGCCCACGCCCGAATATATCTCAGGCCGTGTGAAATGTTCATGTGGCCCACGCCCGAGTATAGCTCAGGCCGTGTGAAATGTTCATAAGGCTCACGCCCGAGTATAGCTCAGGCCGTGTGAAATGTTCATAAGGCCCACGCCCGAGTATAGCTCAGGCCGTGTGAAATGTTCATAAGGCCCACGCCCGAGTATAGCTCAGGCCGTGTGAAATGTTCATAAGGCCCACGCCCGAGTATAGCTCAGGCCGTGTGAAATGTTCATGTGGCCCACGCCCGAGTATAGCTCAGGCCGTGTGAAATGTTCATGTGGCCCACGCCCGAGTATAGCTCAGGCCGTGTGAAATGTTCATAAGGCCCACGCCCGAGTATAGCTCAGGCCGTGTGAAATGTTCATAAGGCCCACGCCCGAGTATAGCTCAGGCCGTGTGAAATGTTCATGTGGCCCACGCCCGAGTATAGCTCAGGCCGTGTGAAATGTTCATAAGGCCCACGCCCGAGTATAGCTCAGGCCGTGTGAAATGTTCATAAGGCCCACGCCCGAGTATAGCTCAGGCCGTGTGAAATGTTCATGTGGCCCACGCCCGAGTATAGCTCAGGCCGTGTGAAATGTTCATAAGGCCCACGCCCGAGTATAGCTCAGGCCGTGTGAAATGTTCATAAGGCCCACGCCCGAGTATAGCTCAGGCAAGTATTTCTAACGATTTTAATGCAATCCCACGACCTTAACTTTGTCTTGGGCTACGTGGCAAAGAATATAGTCAAGCATCGTTAGTTGTCTGATTTGTACTCCCATCTGTCCTTACTTTAGTCAACTATAAGGAAATTTGGGAAAGTTAATAATATTGGCTGGTTTCGAGTAGTCGAATCATTTTCCTTGAAGGTGGTGATCTCTTTGTTATGTTTTGTGTTCTTAAATGTTAAAATGTTGCTTTTTCCTCGATTTCTGTGAACTTCAGCTGAAATTCAGTATACAAATGAAGCTCTGGAAAATTCTGATTTCGAGGTAGAGCTTTTCAAACTACAATAAATGGAGTGAAAGCAGCTTTACACAGTTTTACTTTCTCTACACGTACTATGCACATAGTGTATAGAGAAGGTATTGTATTGCAACCAAAAATTCGATACCTAGATTTCACCGTAAATACATGCTTTGGGTCCCCCTGAATAAAAGAAAAAAATTGGAAAAAGGTCCATGTGTGTGTGTCTGTGTGTCTGTGGACAGCATAGCTCAAAAACGAAATGACCGTTAAATACCAAGCTTGGTATTTAAGTTTGGTATCTTCCAAGGATGCGACACGAAGATTTTCAAGAAAATCCGCCACCCCTAACTACCCTTTACCTGGAACTTTTTTCGAAAATTTTGATTTTCTCAAAAATGGTTCTAACAATTTTGATTAAAATATCGTATATTAAAGATATTTACCTGACAAATAATATGTGTATCTTGAATTTTCTGGGAATAGCCTCTTAAGACTACTTTATTCTGGATTCATTTTGCAACTGCTAAACCGTAAGAAATGGACAAAAACTTACCACACAAAAAATGTAGAGCACATTAACACACAGAATTCATGTTATACAGGATGTTTAAAAAATACGGGGCATAATTTCAGGTATGTATTTCCCACATGTAGACAATCAAATTAGTTCATTATAACATGTGTCCGGAAATGTTTCATTTCCGAGTTATGGCCTTCACAACATTGAAATTCACTGGAACGTTTTTCTTTCCGCAGGTTGTTGTCATTACAGAAGATGTTCAAAATGTCCACCTCCTGCTTGAAAACAGACCTCACATCGATGTCTCATTGACCTGCGAACACGGTCCCAAACTCCAGGAGTGTTGCGTATGTCCTCACAACTTGCCACAATTCGATTCCGAAGGGATTCCAAATCCGGCACCGGAGACGAATAAACCAATGATTTTAAATGGCCCCACAAGTAGAAATCGAGAGGGTTCAGATCAGGTGAGCGTGGAGACCAAGCAATTGGGCCACCTCTACCTATCCATCGATCAGGAAACCTTCGATCCAAGTACCGGCGAGTCGTAAGACTGAAGTGTGCGGGAGCGCCATCATGCAAGAAGTGAATGTGTTGATGATTGATCAGTGGAGTGTCTTCGAAAACGTCAGGTATGGTGTTTTCCAGGAAGTTTGTGTACGCCTGGCCCGTAAGTCTATTTACAAGTACACGGGGTCCAACTAATCGATCACCAATGATACCGGCCCACATGTTGAGGGAGAACCGCACCTGGTGATGAGATACAACAGTTGCACGTGGGTTTTCATGCGACCATACATGCTGATTGTTGAAATTTGTTATGCCATCTCTTGTGAACTGTGCTTCATCTGTAAATAATACGTCGGCAGAAAAGTTCGGATTTACACCACACTGCTGCAAGAACCACTGACAGAACCTAACTCATGCAGGGTAATCTGCTGGTGACAGGGCCTGTACACGTTGCAAATGATAAGGATACAATTGATACTCGTTCAACAGTCTCCAGACAGTCGTATGAGGAACATTGACTTGCAACGCTAACCGTCGTGTGCTGATAGAAGGGGTCCCGTCCACAGCCTCCAGAATCTCCTCCTGCACTTCTGGGGTTGTAGATCTTGGTCGTCCCCATCCCAAACCAGGAGAGGTGAATGTTCCATACTCGCACAGACGGGAATGGAGACGTACAAATGTCTTCCGATCTGGACATTGTCGCTGTGGGTACCTCTCCTGGTACAAACGACGAGCCAGCACAGCATTGCCGTCCGCCTTACCGTACATGAAGTGTATCTCTGCCAGCTCTTGATTTGAATACATGTCGCACAGTCTTAACGCCTAAAGAACACTGAATGTAACCTTCCTCAGAATGAACTACCAGAGCGCCCTCCTAATGTCTCCTTTGACGGCAAAGACCTGCGGAAAGAAAAACGTTCCAGTGAATTCCAATGTTGTGAAGGCCATAACTTGGAAATGAAGCATTTCCGGACACATGTTATGATGAACTATTTTGATTGTCTTCATGTGGGAAATACATACCTGAAATTATGCCCCGTATTTTTGAAACATCCTGTATAATTTATTCGAGGAATTGATCGTTTTTGAGATATTCCTTGTTTTTGACCTCAGCTTTGAAAAACTTGTGCTTTTCTCATACAGGAATTTGTAGACTCATTTCCATACCGACAAAGTAACTTTAATCACCTAGTAATCAGCTTTTGACTTCACTTTAACCTATGGTACTCCCTTAATTCGCTTCTACTTACAATGAAGCAAGTAATAAGACTATTTCTGCTAATTTTTTCTCGATTAGCATGAAGGAAATAGAATAATAAGCTTATTAATAATAATACTTTGTTACACAAAAATAGAGACAGTTATGTGAGTGGAACACATCAGATTTTCTTTTAAACTCATATTTGATACTTGTAGAATATTCTCACCAAGACACCTTCATTATCTGTTCCAAGCACAAAAGTTCAGATAGCGCATTAAAGTATGTTGACACAGAATATAGTACCTAACTGGAAGGTACGCATATCTCGCTAGCACACAAGTTCAGAAAGAGCAGTAAAGTATGTTGACACAGAGTATAGTACCTAACTGGAAGGTACGCATATCTCGCTAGCACACAAGTTCAGAAAGCGCAGTAAAGTATGTTGACACAGAGTATAGTACCTAACTGGAAGGTACACATATCTCGCTAGCACACAAGTTCAGATAGTACAGTAAAGTATGTTGACACAGAGTATAGTACCTAAATGGAAGGTACACATTTCTCGCTAGCACACAAGTTCAGAAAGCGCAGTAAAGTATGTAGACACAGAGTATAGTACCTAACTGGAAGGTACGCATATCTCGCTAACACACAAGTTCAGAAAGTACAGTAAAGTATGTGGAAACAGAGTATAGTACCTAACTGGAAGATACAGATAGCTCGCTAGCACACAAGTTCAGAAGCGCAGTAAAGTATGTTGACACAGAGTATAGTACCTAACTGGAAGATACAGATAGCTCGCTAACACTCAAGTTCAGAAAGTACAGTAAAGTATGTTGACACAGAGTATAGTACCTAACTGGAAGATACAGATAGCTCGCTAGCACACAAGTTCAGAAGCGCAGTAAAGTATGTTGACACAAAATATAGTAACTGGAAGGTATACATAGCTAGCTAGCTTACAAGTTCAGATAGTACAGTAGGGTATCTTGACACAGAATATAGTAACTGGAAGGTACACATAGCTCGCAAGCATACAAGTTCAGAAGCGCAGTAAAGTATCTTGACACAGAATATAGTAACTGGAAGGTATACATAGCTCGCTAGCATACAAGTTCAGAATCGCAGTAAAGTATGTTGACACAGAATATAGTAACTGGAAGGTATACATAGCTCGCTAGCATACAAGTTCAGAAGCGCAGTAAAGTTTGTTGACACAGAATATAGTAACTGGAAGGTATACATAGCTCGCTAGCATACAAGTTCAGAATCGCAGTAAAGTATCTTGACACAGAATATAGTAACTGGAAGGTATACATAGCTCGCTAGCATACAAGTTCAGAATCGCAGTAAAGTATGTTGACACAGAATATAGTAACTGGAAGGTATACATAGCTCGCTAGCATACAAGTTCAGAAGCGCAGTAAAGTATCTTGACACAGAATATGGTAACTGGAAGGTATACATAGCTCACTAGCACACAAGTTCAGAAGCGCAGTAAAGTATGTTGACACAGAATATAGTAACTGGAAGGTATACATAGCTCACTAGCACAGAAGTTCAGATAGTACAGTAAAGTATGTTGACACAGAATATAGTAACTGGAAGGTACACATAGCTCGCTAGCACACACGTTCAGATAGTACAGTAAAGTATGTTGACACAGAATATAGTAACTGGAAGGTACACATAGCTCGCTAGCACACAAGTTCAGATAGTACAGTAAAGTATGTTGACACAGAATATAGTAACTGGAAGGTACACATAGCTCGCTAGCACACAAGTTCAGATAGTACAGTAAAGTATGTTGACACAGAATATAGTAACTGGAAGGTATACATAGCTCACTAGCACAGAAGTTCAGATAGTACAGTAAAGTATGTTGACACAGAATATAGTAACTGGAAGGTACACATAGCTCGCTAGCACACAAGTTCAGATAGTACAGTAAAGTATGTTGACACAGAATATAGTAACTGGAAGGTACACATAGCTCGCTAGCACACAAGTTCAGATAGTTCAGTAGAGTATGTTGACACAGAATATAGTAACTGGAAGGTACACATAGCTCGCTAGCACACAAGTTCAGATAGTACAGTAAAGTATGTTGACACAGAGTATAGTACCTTACTGGAAGGTACACATAGCTCGCTAGCACACAAGTTCAGATAGTACAGTAGAGTATGTTGACACAGAATATAGTAACTGGAAGGTACACATAGCTCGCTAGCACACAAGTTCAGATAGTACAGTAGAGTATGTTGACACAGAATATAGTAACTGGAAGGTACACATAGCTCGCTAGCACACAAGTTCAGATAGTACAGTAAAGTATGTTGACACAGAATATAGTACCTTACTGGAAGGTACACATAGCTCGCTAGCACACAAGTTCAGATAGTACAGTAGAGTATGTTGACACAGAATATAGTAACTGGAAGGTACACATATCTCGCTAGCACACAAGTTCAGATAGTACAGTAAAGTATGTTGACACAGAGTATAGTACCTTACTGGAAGGTACACATAGCTCGCTAGCACACAAGTTCAGAAAGCGCAGTAAAGTATGTTGACACAGAATATAGTACCTTACTGAAAGGTACACATAGCTCGCTAGCACACAAGTTCAGATAGTACAGTAAAGTATGTTGACACAGAATATAGTAACTGGAAGGTACACATAGCTCGCTAGCACACAAGTTCAGAAAGCACAGTTAAGTATGTTGACACAGAATATAGTACCTTACTGGAAGGTACACATAGCTGTTAGCACACAAGTTCAGATAGTACAGTAAAGTATGTTGACACAATATAGTAACTGGAAGGTACACATAGCTCGCTAGCACACAAGTTCATATAGTACAGTAAAGTATGTTGACACAGAATATAGTAACTGGAAGGTACACATAGCTCGCTAGCACACACCTTCAGATAGTACAGTAAAGTATGTTGACACAGAATATAGTAACTGGAAGGTACACATAGCTTGCTAGCACACAAGTTCAGAAAGCACAGTTAAGTATGTTGACACAGAATATAGTACCTTACTGGAAGATAAACATATCTCGTTAGCACACAAGTTCAGATAGTACAGTAAGGTATGTTGACACAGAATATAGTAACTGCTAGGTACACATAGCTCGCTAGCACACAAGTTCAGAAGCGCAGTAAAGTATGTTGACACAGAATATGGTAACTGGAAGGTACCCATAGCTTGCTAGCACACAAGTTCAGATAGTACAGTAAAGTATGTTGACACAGAATATAATAACTGGAAGGTACGCATATCTCGCTAGCACTCAAGTTCAGATAGTACAGTAAAGTATGTTGACACAGAATATAGTACCTGGAAGATACACATAGCTCGCTAGCACACAAGTTCAGAAGCGCAGTAAAGTATGTTGACAGAGAGTATAGTAACTGGAAGGTACACATAGCTCGCTAGCACACAAGTTCAGAAAGCGCAGTAAAGTATGTTGACACAGAATATAGTAACTGGAAGGTACACATATCTCGCTAGCATACAAGTTCAGAAGCGCAGTAAAGTATGTTGACACAGAGTATAGTAACTGGAAGGTACACATATCTCGCTAGCACACAAGTTCAGAAAGGGCAGTAAAGTATGTTGACACAGAATATAGTAACTGGAAGGTACACATATCTCGCTAGCATACAAGTTCAGAAGCGCAGTAAAGTATGTTGACACAGAGTATAGTAACTGGAAGGTACACATATCACGCTAGCACACAAGTTCAGAAAGGGCAGTAAAGTATGTTGACACAGAATATAGTAACTGGAAGGTACACATATCTCGCTAGCATACAAGTTCAGAAGCGCAGTAAAGTATGTTGACACAGAATATAATACCTAACTGGAAGGTACACATATCTCGCTAGCACACAAGTTCAGACGCGCAGTAATGTATGTTGACACAGAATATAGTAACTGGAAGGTACGCATATCTCGCTAGCATACAAGTTCAGAAGCGCAGTAAAGTATGTTGACACAGAATATAGTAACTGGAAGGTGCACATAGCTCTCTAGAACACAAGTTCGGATAGTACAGTAAAGTATGTTGACACAGAATATAGTAACTGGAAGGTACGCATATCTCGCTAGCACACACGTTCAGAAGCGGAGTAAAGTATGTTGACACAGAGTATAGTACCCACCCGGAAGGTACGCAAATCTCGCTAGCACACAAGTTCAGAAGCGCAGTAAAATATGTTGACACAGAGTATAGTACCTAACTGGAAGGTACGCATAACTCGCTAGCACACAAGTTCAGAATCGCAGTAAAGTATGTTGACACAGAGTATAGTACCTAACTGGAAGGTACGCATATCTCGCTAGCACACAAGTTCAGAAAGCGCAGTAAAGTATGTTGACACAGAGTATAGCACCTAACTGGAAGGTACGCATATCTCGCTAGCACACAAGTTCAGAAGCGCAGTAAATTATGTTGACACAGAATATAGTAACTGAAAGGTACACATAGCTCGCTAGCATACAAGTTCACATAGTACAGTAAAGTATGTTGACACAGAATATAGTACCTAACTGGAAGGTACGCATATCTCGCTAGCTCACAAGTTCAGAAGCGCAGTAAAGTATTTTGACACAGAATATAGTACCTGGAAGGTACACATAGCTCGCTAGCACACAAGTACAGAAGCGCAGTAAAGTATATTGACACAGGATATAGTAACTGGAAGGTACGCATATCTCGCTAGCTCACAAGTTCAGAAGCGCAGTAAAGTATATTGACACAGAATATAGTAACTGGAAGGTACGCATATCTCGCTAGCACACAAGTTCAGAAGCGCAGTAAAGTATGTTGACACAGAATATAGTAACTGGAAGGTACACATAGCTCTCTAGCACACAAGTAAGGATAGTACAGTAAAGTATGATGACACAGAATATAGTAACTGGAAGGTACGCATATCTCGCTAGCACACAAGTTCAGAAGCGCAGTAAAGTATGTTGACACAGAGTATAGTACCTAACTGGAAGGTACGCATATCTCGCTAGCACACAAGCTCAGAAGCGCGGTAAAGTATGTTGACACAGAGTATAGTACCTAACTGGAAGGTACGCTTATCTCGCTAGCACACAAGTTCAGAAAGCGCAGTAAAGTATGTTGACACAGATTATAGTAAATAACTGGAAGGTACGCATATCTCGCTAGCACACAAGTTCAGAAGCGCAGTAAATTATGTTGACACAGAATATAGTAACTGAAAGGTACACATAGCTCGCTAGGATACAAGTTCACATAGTACAGTAAAGTATGTTGACACAGAATATAGTACCTAACTGGAAGGTACGCATATCTCGCTAGCTCACAAGTTCAGAAGCGCAGTAAAGTATGTTGTCACAGAGTATAGTACCTAACTGGAAGGTACGCATATCTCGCAAGCACACAGGTTCAGATAGTACAGTAAAGTAAGTTGACACAGAATATAGTAACTGGAAGGTACACATATCTCGCTAGCACACAAGTTCAGATAGTACAGTAAAGTATGTTGACACAGAATATAGTAACTGGAAGGTACACATATCTCGCTAGCACACAAGTTCAGATATTACAGTAAAGTATCTTGACACAGAATATAGTAACTGGAAGGTATACATAGCTCGCTAGCACACAAGTTGAGATAGTACAGTAAAGTATGTTGACACAGAATATAGTAACTGGAAGGTACACATATCTCGCTAGCACACAAGTTCAGAAAGCGCAGTAAAGTATGTTGACACAGAGTATAGTAACTGGAAGGTACACATATCTCGCTAGCATACAAGTTCAGAACTGCAGTAAAGTATATTGACACAGAATATAGTAACTGGAAGGTACACATATCTCGCTAGCACACAAGTTCAGACGCGCAGTAATGTATGTTGACACAGAATATAGTAACTGGAAGGTACGCATATCTCGCTATCATACAAGTTCAGAAGCTCAGTAAAGTATATTGACACAGAATATAGTAACTGGAAGGTACACATAGCTCTTTAGCACACAAGTTCGGATAGTACAGTAAAGTATGTTGACACAGAATATAGTAACTGGAAGGTACGCATATCTCGCTAGCACACACGTTCAGAAGCGGAGTAAAGTATGTTGACACAGAGTATAGTACCTAACTGGAAGGTACGCATATCTCGCTAGCACACAAGTTCAGAAGCGCAGTAAAGTATTTTGACACAGAGTATAGTACCTAACTGGAAGGTACGCATATCTCGCTAGCACACAAGTTCAGAAAGCGCAGTAAAGTATGTTGACACAGAGTATAGTACCTAACTTAAAGGTACGCATATCTCGCTAGCACACAAGTTCAGAAGCGCAGTAAATTATGTTGACACAGAATATAGTAACTGAAAGGTACACACAGCTCGCTAGCATACAAGTTCAGATAGCACAGTAAAGTATGTTGACACAGAATATAGTACATAACGGAAGGTACGCATATCTCGCTAGCTCACAAGTTCAGAAGCACAGTAAAGTATCTTGACACAGAATGTAGTAACTGGAAGGTACATATGGCTCGCTAGCATAGAAGTTCAGATAGTACAGTAAAGTAAGTTCACACAGAATATAGTAACTGGAAGGTACACATATCTCGCTAGCACACAAGTTCAGATAGTACAGTAAAGTATGTTGACACAGAATATAGTAACTGGAAGGTACCATTATCTCGCTAGCACACAAGTTCAGATAGTACAGTAAAGTATGTTGACACAGAATATAGTAACTGGAAGGTATACATATCTCGCTAGCACACAAGTTCAGATAGTACAGTAAAGTATGTTGACACAGAATATAGTAACTGGAAGGTACCATTATCTCGCTAGCACACAAGTTCAGATATTACAGTAAAGTATCTTGACACAGAATATGGTAACTGGGAGGTATACATAGCTCGCTAGCACACAAGTTCAGATAGTACAGTAAAGTATATTGACACAGAATATAGTAACTGGAAGGTACACATATCTCGCTAGCACACAAGTTCAGAAAGCGCAGTAAAGTATGTTGACACAGAATATAGTACCTTACTGGAAGGTACACATATCTCGCTGGCACACATGTGCAAAAGCTGAAGTAAAGTATGTTGACACAGAAAATAGTACCTCACTGGAAGGTACACATATCTCTCTGGCTCTGAAGTGCTGAAGGCGCAGTAAAGTATGTTGACGCAGAATACAGTACCTAACTGGAAGGTACACATCTCGCTAGCACACAAGTTCAGAAAGCTCATTAAAGTATGTTGACACAGAATATAGTACCTCACTGGAAGGTACACATATCTCGCTAGCATACAAGTTCAGAAAGCGCAGTAAAGTATGTTGACACAGAATATAGTACCTAACTGGAAGGTATACATATCTCGCTAGCACACAAGTTCAGAAAGCGCAGTAAAGTATGTTGACACAGAAAATGGTAACTGGAAGGTACACATATCTCGCTAGCACACAAGTTCAGAAAGTACAGTAAAGTATGTTGACACAGAAAATGGTAACTGGAAGGTACACATATCTCGCTAGCACACAAGTTCAGATAGTACAGTAAAGTTTGTTGACACAGAATATAGTAACTGGAAGGTACACATATCTCGCTAGCACACAAGTTCAGAAAGCGCAGTAAAGTATTTTGACACGGAATATGGTACCTAACTGGAAGGTACACATATCTCGCTAGCACACAAGTTCAGAAAGCGCAGTAAAGTATGTTGACACAGAAAATGGTAACTGTAAGGTACACATATCTCGCTAGCACACAAGTTCAGAAAGCTCAGTAAAGTATGTTGACACAGAAAATAGTACCTCACTGGAAGGTACACATATCTCTCTGGCTCACAAGTGCAAAAAGCGAAGTAAAGTATGTTGACACAGAAAATAGTACCTCACTGGAAGGTACACATATCTCTCTGGCTCACAAGTGCTGAAGGCGCAGTAAAGTATGTTGACGCGGAATATAGTACCTTACTGGAAGGTACACATGTCTCGCTAGCACACAAGTTCAGAAAGCTCATTAAAGTATGTTGACACAGAATATAGTACCTCACTGGAAGGTACACATATCTCTCTGGCTCACAAGTGCAGAAAGCGAAGTAAAGTATGTTGACACAGAAAATAGTACCTCACTGGAAGGTACACATATCTCTCTGGCTCACAAGTGCTGAAGGCGCAGTAAAGTATGTTGACGCGGAATATAGTACCTTACTGGAAGGTACACATGTCTCGCTAGCACACAAGTTCAGAAAGCGCAGTAAAGTATGATGACACAGAATATAGTAACTGGAGGGTACACATATCTCGCTAGCACACAAGTTCAGAAAGCGCAGTAAAGTATGTTGACACAGAAAATGGTAACTGGAAGGTACACATAGCTCGCTAGCACACAAGTTCAGAAAGCGCAGTAAAGTATGTTGACACAGAAAATGGTAACTGAAAGGTATACGCATATCTCGTTAGCACACATGTTCAGAAAGCGCAGTAAAGTATGTTGACACAGAATATAGTACCTAACTGGAAGGTACACATATCTCGCTAGCTTCAACGGGGCCCTCAATTCTTGTATATAAATACGTCCAGTGCTGCTGTATGGAACATCGCTTACAATTCATCCACAACAAACTCCTTCTTGGTTCCTTACCAGTAGTCAACGTGACCACGAACTTGGAGCTCTCCCTCTCAAAACCAACAGCCTGGAGCTCGCAATTGCAACTGAAGACATCTAGTAAAGATCTGCTCACGATTCCGAAGACAGTGATTTCACATGACTTTTACATTATAGAATGTGTCTTTGATTCAGTACTTTAAGTATTAGCATCGTAACTAATTCTATATTCTGAACTTATATTGGAGAAGTAAATGCGAACCTGAGCTATGTTAACTTATGAATAGCCTGTAAAGCAATATTTATATGTTAATCGTTTAATTGTAAATTAAAAAAGGAAGACAAAAAGCAAAAAAAAATTTCAAGATATAGGTACGTTTCATTTTTCATGTAAATCTCTTCCTTATATGAAGGACTTATCTGTTGGTACAGAGCGATGGGGGATCAGCCCAATGAAGGTGAAAAAATGTAGGCGAAATTAATGACGCAGCCATTGTTGGAATGGGAGACCGGAGAAAACGCCGCTTTGTCCACCAGATGCGGTCGCTTGGGTTCGGGTCTCGGCGCCGAAATGTCCTGAATATATGTGATTTTAGTAAAAATCCTTAAAGGCATTATTCAAAAAACAAAACATTTTGCAAAAATGTTTGATGTAAATGGTAGTCTGGGGTGGGGAAGGGGTTCTGTAAATGTTAGCGTCACATCCTTGGAAGATTCTGAGCTTAAATATCAGCTTTTTATTTAACCGACTTTACGTTTTTGAGCTATGCTGTCTAAGAGACGCCTTTTTCTGTTTTTTTTTAATCCAAGAGTCATTAGATTATGAAAACTGACTGAATGAAATAAGTTATCTATGTAAGTTGACATGGTGAAGCATATAACAAGTGCCCGTTAACATTGTATTGGACGGGATATCCTCTTTGACGGCGACAGACCAAACCTGGCTAAACGGAACCAATAAATCATGAGGAGAGTAACGTCATCCTGGGTACCGTTCAAGATTTCCTCGACCGTGCAGTCTTGTTAATGTGTTTTACGTGAGGCAAGGTCTCTAGAGCAAGGGTTCGCTATGTAGCACGTGTCTTGTGTTCACACACTTTCTTCAGACGCGTTACTTTCACACCACGGAGGTGGTCATTTCGTTGTTAATCTGTCTTGAATACTTACTCGAGTTAGGAATGAAGACACAGTTTTTTCCAAACACAAATTATTTATTTCGGAACATATTCACCTTATAGGTATATCCACTTCTCTCAAAGTTCTTGTCCGCTCCGAAAATAACACTTGTCAAGTTCTGCAAAACACGCTTGTCTCAACGATCTAAACTTCCCGCGTTCGAACCCAAGCGACCGCATGTGGAATTGATTTCCCCCGCTACTACATTCCACCGGTGCTCCATGTGTCATCGCCATTTGTAGCAAAACTGTCTCGACCAGAGAACAGGTCGTGATGCGGCAGCATAAAAGTCCTCGTGCTCAACACCCCTTCTTCTTCTTCACCAAAACTGATCCTGTCTTTTTATTCTCTACACGTACATAGTATATAGAGCAGGTATTGTATAGTATACAAAAATTAGATACCGAGATTTCACCGAATATTCATGTCCTCCGAGTCCCAAAAGATGCATTTTTAGAAACATGCCCGCGCGCGCGCGCGCGTGTGTGTATATGTATGTGGACACTATAGCTCAAAAAGGAAAAGTCCGTTAAATGCCAAATTTGACATTTAAGTTTAATATCTCCCAAGGATACGACAGGAAAATGTTCAAGAAAATCCCCCCTCCTAACTACGATTTACATGGGAAAAATTGTGAAACTTTTGATTTTCTCAAAAATTACTATAACGATTTTGATTAAAATCTCTAATATTTAAGATATTAACATGACAAATAAAATGTATAACTTGAATTTTCTAGGAATAGCCTCTAAAGACTTCTTTATTCTGGATGTATTTTTTTTTTTTTTTTTTTTTTGAACTTTGCATAACTACTAAACCGTAAGAGATAGGCATTAACTTACTTAAAAAAATGTAGAGCTCCTTAAGACACACAATTTACGTCATATACATTCTTTTCGTGGAGTTGACCGGTTTTTGAGATATTCCTTGTTATTGGTTTCAGTTTTAAAATACTTAAACTTTTCTCATACGGGAACTTGTCAACACCTGGTCACGCAAAGAAACGGATTTCATTCCCATAGCAACCACAGTTTAAAGCATTTAGCTGTATGTTTATCCTAGTTTATTCCCTTATTTCCCCTCTACTTCCAAGGAAGCATTTCTGCTAATGTTTATCTCGATTAGCATGAAGTGGATATGAGAATAAACGATAGTTTGTTTCAGAGATGTAGAGAAAGTCATGTGAATGGAACACATTAGATTTTTTAACTTCTTGTCGGATCGAGTCAATAGTTCACTGTTGTACTGTCCAGTAATCGTGTTTTCTTTTTCTAAGTCGATGAGAATGACCGCTTAGGAAACGTTCAACAGAAAATTAAAAGAAGAGGAAATGAATAAGACTGGGGCTTATTAATACATTTGCGTAATTCTAGCAGAGTTCAAAGCACTGCTCACATAAGTTTTTGAAACATTTTATTCATTAAGTTGATCCATCGCGTTAATTCACTACTTGCGTGTGATTCAACAGTCGAGCACGAATGCACTTCAAGTTGTCTGTATGTATGCACAATATTGCGCTCTGGCGATAAAAATTGTAATCTCTAAGGTCTCAATCGGCAGGTTAGCCAACATAGCAAAGGTGCTGATGTGCTGGCAATGCCGCATGCATGAACAGTTCATTTGTTTCTGTCAAAGGGGTGGATCATGTAGTTTATGAGATACGATAAATGTGAGAGACACGAATGGAAGCAGAATGGCAGACTCCGGCTGGGCTGATGGCGCGGATCATGTAACGTTTGATTCGTTAAATCTTGATATCGAGGAGGTATGTCGTTACTTGGTGGGCAGACTCTTCCATCCGAGCAGCATTCGCTTACCTGTGTAATTTACGTGATCCTATGTTTGTCGTAATATGTTTAGGCCTAGTTCACTTTTACACACAAATCCTAACCTATACTATACTGGGTTAACTTGTGGTCCCGAGATTTCCTTTTGTGCCCCCCTGGATTTTACTTATCGTCACAAGAGCAGCTTACTATCGCTTCCGTATGTTTTCACCAAGCACAGCTTGCCTTGTAAACCCTAAGTTATTGCTAAACTAAAATATAAACAAATAAAAACAGAGCACCCTTTTCATACCTCCCACATTTTATTATTACCATACGATGTTTACACCACATGGCATTACTTCAATACCTTTTTTAGAACCAATTGTAGTTATTTACTGGTCTGCTATAAACGTTTAGGGCCCGAAGCCGCAAAGCGTAGCCCAAGGTGGAGAGCCCTAAACCGCAAAGCATAGCTGAGGGATCTGTGAAGCTAAAACACCAATGATCTCAAGAAGAAGCCAAATCTGAACAACTTAATGTTTTCAAGACTTTCAAACCTGGATCGCCAGTAGAAGTCGCTTAAACTACTTCTGTAGACTTGCATGTATGGCATAGCTTTACCCACATTTTCATTAAATATTGCTGAAAAGGGGTTCACTCATAATCTGGATACCCAAGTTTTGCTTGCTTTATTACTTTCCTTTTAAAAACATTCCTCTGCTATGTTGAGAACTCTCAATCCCTCGGTTAGAGCCCACCAATGTTGGCAACACAAGAACAACAGTAGTAATGTTTCCTAATGCTTGTTTATGAGGAACAGAAGTGAAATGTTTATGACATAAAGGCATTAAAACAAGGTTATTCCCGACATTTTGATAATAAACATTGTTACAGATGTGTGCATGTAGCGAGTTTGAGTGGTACCTAACATCGGCGTGTGTGCATCATAGCTCAAAAACAAAGACTTGCTTAAATACCAACTACCCCCACCCCAACTATCCTTTACATGGAACATTTTTCAAACATTTTGATTATCTCAAAAACGGCTCTAATGATTTTAATTAAAATATTGGTAATTATAGAGATTTTGGGCCCCTCTAGAAATTAAACTAATTGTGGTTTGACTGTAAGTTTGGTTTATACTTGTTACGTTTTCACCAATTTTTTTTATCGGAAAAGCTCCGTAATTAAGTTAAACGCTAATTTATTAGTGCGCATAGCGATCCTTTTTTGTGAATATTTATGAAATATGCTGCCTAGGAGTAGTAGAATATAAATAAAGAAGTCTTGTAGTACTTTTGCAATGTAAATATATAATAATACTACCCGCTAAATTGCCTAAAACCTGAGTTTCATTGTCGGCGGCAGGCGAACAGTCTTGTGGAATGCAACACCGGCATATGTCGCTAGACGCTGTGCTGATGTATGACAAGTATGTTTGACGCAGATACAGCTGTTCAGTGAATTTTATTATACAGAACCTTGGCCACTCTAAAATTGAATGAAACTAAGTGCGATTGTTTGAGAATTTCAAAGCCTGTGGATTTCAAATTTAGCGCAAGGTTAGGTTCCAATCCGTTTAGGTTAGTGCGTGTATATAAATTTATTATTCTAATTTTATATCGTGGTAGTACCTGATTATCGATATTTCCAACAACTAACAATGCAATGGATACAACACTAGTTTTTTAAACCATCTCCCCATCCATGATCCCTTTCTAACCACACCGGTCCCGTTAGAGTGCAAAACTGGCATAAGTCACAGCGGCCCAACTTGTAAATAATTACCAAAATATCTTATGTATAAGTTATTTATATATTGAATTTTCAGGGAATAGTCTCTGAAAACCTCTTCATTCTGGATAACTTTTGTATAACTGGTAAACCATTAGAGATATACAAAAACTTACTCTACAAAAAATATAAAGCTAATTAAAAAATACAATTTATGCCGTGTACATTTTTTTTTTGTAGAGTTAACCATTTTTGAGATATACCTAATTATTAGTTTCAATTTTAGCCACTTAAACTTTTCTCAAATGGGAACACGTCTTTCTTCTTGTTTGTTCATTCCTGGCAAGCAAAGGGATTAGAATTTCAATTGTTTGACATACCGACAGCTTTTAGAGGATGACACTATTGTTTTGGCCCATGCATTTTCTTATTTACCTACTACTTACAAGGAAGCTAGTAATAAGACTAATTCTGCTTATGTTTATCTGTTGAATATCATGATGTAGATAACAGATTAATGTTTTGAATAAAACGTTTACCGAACGGCTAGAGGACATCATGTGAAATGGGACACATCAGATTATTTCCCTTCTACTTACAGGAGTCCAAGTAATAGACAATTTCTGTTAATATTTATTTCAATTGGCATGAAGTAGATGGAAGAATAAGATTTTGTAACAATATTTTGTTGAGAATAAGTAGAGAAAGTGATGTGAGTGTAATGTATTGTTTCAGCTAGATGATGTAGAGTATGACATTCCCCCAGTGGACTCCACACCAACACTAGAGAGTATTCTCAACAGTGGAGAAGACCAAACATCACTCAGCGAAGATGAGATGTCCAACTCTCTAGTGCCCAACATGGAGGTAATGTTGTCACTTTAATCAGTATAAAGATGTCCAACTCTCTGGTGCCCAACAACGAGGTAATGTTGTCACTTTGATCAGAATAAACATGTCCAACTCTCTGGTGCCCAAAATGGAGGTAACATTACCACTTTGATGAGTATAAACATGTCCAACTCTCTAGTGCCCAACATGGAGGTAACATTGTCACTTTGATGAGTATAAAGATGTCCAACTCTGGTGCCCAACATGGAGGTAATGTTGTCACGTTGATCAGAATAAACATGTCCAACTCTCTAATGCCCAACATGGAGGTAATGTTGTCACTTTAATCAGGATAAAGATGTCCAACTCTCTAGTGCCCAACATGGAGGTAACATTGTCACTTTGAACAGAATAAACATGTCCAACTCTCTGGTGCCCAACATGGAGGTAATGTTGTCACTTTGATCAGTATAAACATGTCCAACTCTCTGGTGCCCAACATGGAGGTAACATTGTCACTTTGATCAGCATAAAGATGTCCAACTCTCTGGTGCCCAACATGGAGGTAACATTGTCACTTTGATCAGTATAAACATGTCCAACTCTCTGGTGCCCAACATGGAGGTAACATTGTCACTTTGATCAGTATAAAGATGTCCAACTCTCTAGTGCCCAACATGGAGGTAACATTGCCACTTTGATGAGTATAAAGATGTCCAACTCTCTAGTGCCCAACATGGAGGTAACGTTGTCACTTTGATCAGTATAAACATGTCCAACTCTCTGGTGCCCAACATGGAGGTAACGTTGTCATTTTGATCAGTATAAACATGTCCAACTCTCTGGTGCCCAACATGGAGGTAACATTGTCGCTTTGATGAGTATAAACATGTCTAAATCTCTGGTGCCCAACATGGAGGTAACATTGTCACTTTGATCAGTATAAAGATGTCCAACTCTCTGGTGCCCAACATGGAGGTAACGTCACTTTGATCAGTATAAAGATGTCCAACTCTCTGGTGCCCAACATGGAGGTCATGTTGTCACTTTAATCAGTATAAAGATGTGTAACACTAGTGCCCAACATGGAGGTAACGTCACTTTGATCAGTATAAAGATGTCCAACTCTCTGGTGCCCAACATGGAGGTCATGTCACTTTAATCAGTATAAAGATGTGCAACACTAGTGCCCAACTTGGAGGTAACGTCACTTTGATCAGTATAAACATGTCCAACTCTGGTGCCTACCATGGAGGTAACGTTGTCACTTTGATCAGAATAAACATGTCCAACTCTCTGGTGCCCAACATGGAGGTAACATTGTCACTTTGATCAGAATAAACATGTCCAACTCTCTAGTGCCCAACATGGAGGTAACGTCATTTTGATCAGTATAAAGATGTCGAACTCTCTAGTGCCCAACATGGAGGTGAATTTGTCACTTTGATCAATATAAAGATGTCCAACTCTCTGGTGCCCAACATGGAGGTGAAGTTGTCATTTTGTTCAGTATAAGCATGTCCAAAAGGTAAGTGGCAGTTTGAACAAAAGAGCAGAAATTTTTTTTTAATTATTGGCTATGCTGTGAAGCCTGGGATTTAAAGCACATTGGGGTAGATCTTCTCAATATAATTTGGAATAACCTTGTGCTTTACTGGGAAACTTGCGAGTTAGTTGAGGAGTTATGCTATAGTTTTATGTTGCCATGGTAGCTCAGTGGTAGAACAACTGGCTAGAGACCAGGACATCCATGGTTCAAATCCCGACCATGCATTGAATTTTTCAGTTTGATTCTACTTATTAACTCCTGTCCTACACATGGCTAGAGACTGGGAGATCCGTGGTTCAAATCTCAGCTATTACATTGAATATTTCGGTCTGACTCTAGGTATCCAACTCCTGTCCTACACTGGGCTAGAGACCGGGAGATCCGTGATTCAAATCCTGGCTATGACATTGAATTTTTCAGTCTGACTCTACCTATCTGTCCTACACAGAGCTAGAGACCGGGAGATCCGTGGTTCAAATCCCGGCTATGACATTGAATTTTTCAGTCTGACTCTACCTATCTGTCCTACACACGGCTGGAGACCAGGAGATCTGTGGTTCAAATCCCGGCTATGACATTGAATTTTTCAGTCTGACTCTACCTCTCTAACTCCTGTTCTATACAGGGCTGGAGACCAGGAGATTCGTGGTTCATATCCCGGCTATGACATTGAATTTTTCAGTTTGACTCTACCTATCCAACTGCTGTCCTACACACGGCTAGAGATTGGGAGATCCGTTGTTCAAATCCCAGCTATGACATTGAATTTTTCAGTCTGTCTCTACCTCTCTAACTCCTGTTCTATGCAGGGCTAGAAACCAGAAGATCCGTGGTTCAAATCCCAGCTATGAAATTGAATTTTTCAGTCTGACTCTAGCTGTCTGTCCTACACATGGCTGGAGACCAGGAGATCCGTGGTTCAAATCCTGGCTATGACATTGAATTTTTCAGTCTGACTCTACCTATCTGTCCTACACATGACTGGAGACCAGGAGATCCGTGGTTCAAATTCCGGCTATGACATGGAATTTTTCAGTCTGACTCTACCTATCTGTCCTACACACAGCTGGAGACCAGGACATCCATGGTTCAAATCCCAGCTATGGCATTGAATTTTTCAGTCTGACTCTACCTTGCAACTCCTGTCCAATACATGGCTAGAGACCGGGAGATCTATGGTTCAAATCCCAGCTATGAAATTGAATTTTTCAGTCTGACTCTACCTCTCTAACTCCTGTTCTATGCAGTGCTAGAAACCAGGAGATCCGTGGTTCAAATCCCAGCTATGGTATTGAATTTTTCAGTCTGACTCTACCTATCTGTCCTACACACGGCTGGAGACCAGGACATCCATGGTTCAAATCCCAGCTATGGCATTGAATTTTTCAGTCTGACTCTACCTATCTGTCCTACACACGGCTGGAGGCCAGGAGATCCGTGGTTCAAATCCCGGCTATGACATTGAATTTTTCAATCTGACTCTACCTATCTGTCCTACACACGGCTGGAGACCAGGACATCCATGGTTCAAATCCCAGCTATGGCACTGAATTTTTCAGTCTGACTCTACCTATCTGTCCTACACACGGCTGGAGACCAGGAGATCCGTGGTTCATATGCCGGCTATGACATGGAATTTTTCAGGCTGACTCTACCTATCTGTCCTACACACGGCTGGAGACCAGGAGATCCGTGGTTCAAATCCCGGCTATGACATTGAATTTTTCAGTCTGACTCTACCTTGCAACTCCTGTGCAATACATGGCTAGAGACCAGGGCATCCATGGTTCAAATCCCAGCTATGGCACTGAATTTTTCAGTCTGACTCTACCTTGCAACTCCTGTGCAATACATGGCTAGAGACCGGGAGATCCATGGTTCAAATCCCGCTATGGCCACTACTTATTTCACAACATTTTTTTTTTAAGTCATGATAAGTTTATTGTACATTTAATACATTACAGTTATGCTCATTACATGGCTGCAACACAACTTGAAACATGGCGAGGACCCTATCCAATGACAGGCCTTATAACTAATTCACATTGTCAGGTCTGAATGATGCTTTCTTTTTAATCTTGGGGCTGCTGGCAGGTGTTGAAGAATCGTGTTCAGTAATGGTTGTAGAGCTTCGTATAGCAGTCTTGCAGGACAGTAGCTACTTGTGGTATCTGAAGATCCTGCTGGACATACCATGGTGCATTTACTATGAGTCGAAGGAAACGATTTTGAAGAGTCTGTACTCTTTTTATCTGTGAATCAGATGCAGAACCCAAATGCCACTGCCATATGTCCACATAGGCCGAGCCAAGGAGAGGTAGATCATTCTTTTGTATTGTAGTCGAAGAGGTGATTTTTCTCGTATTAAATAATGTATCTGGCAAATTCTGTTTCTAATTTTACGTACTACATCAGTGATGTTTGGTTTCCATGTTAATCTCTTATCTAACGTTAGCCCAAGATACTTTACTGTTTCGGTTTGCGAGACATCCTCGCCACAAATACTTATGCAGTGATTTGGTACATTGATTTTGTAAGTAAATTTTACAAATTTTGATTTTTTTGCATTCATTATTATTCTCCATTGTTTACATCACTCCTCAACTTGTCTGACGAATATCTGTAATTTAAGTGAAAATGCATTACCATCTCCCTTGCTGAGAATTGCCATATGATTGGCAAAGTGAGCAACTATCACTTTATCCTGATATATGGTAGTCTTTGAGACAGTGATGTGTTTGGCCGATGTAGATTTTTTCACAGTCATTACACCTGAACTGATATATTAAAAGATGATATCCCACAAGAAAACAAACCAGGAATATATTAGTTCAGCTGTAATGACTGTGAAAAAATCTACATCGGCCAAACAAAAAGAAATATAAAAACCAGGGCAAAAGAACACCACAGAAATATTAAACTCAAACAAGAAGACAAATCTGCAGTAGCTTGGCATTTTTGGAAAGAGAAACACACTATAAATAGAAGCCCAAAAATCCTCAAAAACATCACAAGGAAGACAGAATTAAAAGTTTGGGAAAACATATATATTTGGAAAAACAAGAACCGGGTTTTCAATTTTGAAATCCCGCCAGGCGATCTACTCATCCAGAAGTTCATCAAACCACCACCAGGGACAGAGACAACCACCACAGTAAGCAATGCCAGCAGTCGACCAAAGGAATTGACAATGGAAGCACATGGCTTCTGAAACATGTTTTCCGAAATAAAAAAGTAAGTAATGTAGTGTTACAAAATCGACTCAACTAAATTTTAATTGCTAACTATCACTTTGTTAGATGCCAGAAAGTCGGAGACTTAGATGAGGTATAGAATGGGACCCCATACACTTCCTTGAGAAACACCAGACAGGGCTGAGATTGAAATTTGCACATTTAACTGAAGAAGTTCTGTTTGGCAGGTAGGATAGTATTATCCTGTAGAATGTATCAGGAACTTTGGACTTAAGTTTATAAAGTAGGCCCTCATGCGAAACCTTTTCAGTGTCCCAGAATAAGCCATCACATACCAAGTTAGTGCTTAGAACTACCCGATGCAGATGCTGGTGACAGTTATGACTGCATCTAAAGCCAAATTGAGTGTCAGGAATAACAGTCTTCAGATGAATCATTAATTTAGTAAGCAGAAGACGTTCGAATAACTTTGAGAATAATGGAAGAAGACTAATAGGTATGTAGCTGCTTGGATCTTTCCTGCTTGTGTATCATAACTATTACAGCTTGTTTCCATTTCTGTGGAAAGTAGGCTGTTCGCAGTATTGCATTGTATAGTTGGGTTAAACATACCAATGTCTTCCTTGGGAGTGTTTTCAATAATGGAACAACTATTTGGTTGTCATATCCTGGAGCCTTTCCTTTTGGAGATCTATTGATCACGTTAAGCACCTGACCAGGAGTAAAGTAGATTTTAAAAGGTGATAACTGTAATGGCGTCTGCACCGCTTCTTTGATGTTCTTGTTAAATGCAGAATCTTGTACAGGATTTGGCTGAAACTGTTGTTCTAACACTTCTGAGAATACATCAGCTTTCTCCTGGAATGTTGCATACCAATTACTATTGATATGTAAAGGTCGTTCTGTTTTGTTAAACTTTTTAGTTTCCTCCAAAGAGAACCATCCTTGCAATTGAGTTTAGACAGTTAAGCATGACTAGCAGCGTCTCTTTCCACTTGCAGTGCTTCACAAAGATGGCGGGCCGCTCTATGATATGCCGTTTTATGCGGTTGGTACCGTGTTTGTAGCCATAGTCTACGACATGCTTTCTTTTCTTCCAGTAGTTGTGCGATTCTTGTAGAAATGGGGAAATGCCTATTACATTGTTGTGAAGCAAGACTGGCAGCATGATGGATGTTACTGCTATGTCAAGATCCTTAGAAGATTTTAATGGTATCCTCAGGTCTGTTACACTGTTTAATGTTTCTGTGTAGCATTTCCAATCGAAAGGATGTCTAATTAAAGAAGGCGAAATGATGTCACATTGAAACTAAGAGTTACTGGAAGATGATCAGAGCTTAAATGATGCTGTACCATAGGTATTGTACATTGTTAAATGATGTTTTTTCCAAGGAAAAGGTCTAGTACATCAGGTGAATGAGCAGCATCTGAGTAGTAAGCAGGTTCTATTGGCTGTATAAACTCCAGCGAAAATTGTAATGCATCAAGAAGGATTTGCTATATTTGAGCCCCACTGAGGATGTTTGCAGTTGAAGTCTCCACCAATTAAATAATTTATACCCATTATGTGTATAACGTCCCACAAGTTTGCAGCAGTTAATTTATTTTTAGGGGCTGAGTAGAATGATCCTATTTGATACATCTTATTATTCCTCTTCTCTAATCGGTAACAGTTCACTATGCTGAATGCCACTTTTAATGATGATTGCAGATCCACCCTTTCTGGTATTAGCAGGGTGATCTGCTTGATGCATTTTATAGCCTGGCATGACAAAAATTATATGAGGTGCAAGTTTTGTTTCTGTTTTGAGCAGCATGTCTATGTTACAACTGTTGAGACATAAACATTTCTTTGTGCATAAAAGATCATTAACCTATTTTTGACATAGTTGCTATCATTGTTGAGGCATTATTGTTAGCAGAGAATCAATTTTTGTATGCCCTCTTCAGAAAAAAACTGCTGAATACCATGTTTGGTGGAAATACATCACATATGTGAACCATCTGTTTTCATGAATTACCTCATTCATTTGTTCAAACAAACCATCAGTGATAACAGAAGGCCACCCACACCATGCTTCATCATTGAATTGTCTAACCCCCCCTCTCACCATTTCATGTGTCATTACATTTTCACCATAAACCTCTACAATTTGACAATGAATTTCAGTTAGCTTAACCTTCCTTATGTTCGAAAAGTGTATTATGGAATCCTCTTCACAGTCGGCAGATCACAAATTGTGTTAAACGTTTTGAATGACTGTAAACACAACTATAATGGCACTAATAGAGTGCTGCGGTCATTCAACATACATAACATTAAAATCCTATTATGAGATTAGACTCTATGCTAGGATGTCAACAATTACATTTATTGATCAATAATGAAGCAAATATTTTTCATTGAAAGTTCCTGAAAAGTGAACGCTCAGTTATATACAAGCCTATAATACATATAAACAGTCACATTATTTGATGCTTTTCCACCACATCATTTACATAAATTTCCTTTGCTATTGATTGAAACATTTATTACTAACAGTTTTAATTATATTTATATTTATTGTAATAATTAGTTTGTAAGTCTTGACGAAGCCATATGTACAAATTGTATATCCTCTGTGAATAAAAAATTGAATTGAATTGAATTGTGGCAAACACGGAATTTAATGACGGGTAGTGGTAGGCAGAGCTGATATTCAAAAAATCTAATGAGGGGTTTGCCCCACCTTGCAATGTTACACATTTACAATGCTGTAAAGCTGGTGATACAAATATGACTTGTATTCACTAAAGTTACTTACAAGGCATGGAACAGAGAAATTTATTTATCATGAGACTTTTCTGAAGCTTGTAGACGTTGAACTTGTGGTTCAATAAAGGATTCTGCTAAGAAGCATTTTGTTTATTGTATGAAAACAGATAGCAGAGCCAGCATGAGGAAGCATAAGGAAAGGCTGATATTTGTAATAAGTTTGTTGAACAGTATGTGTATTGATGACTTACTGAAATGCTACCTTTTCTCAAAAACTAAAATATATACATAACCTTAAAACTGCAATTTGTAGACTGTCTAAAGGTTGACACATATTTGTGAAATGGACAAATTGTCACAGCTTTACAATGTTGAAATGCCTTGATGATGGTTTTTATACTAGTGGTGGAACATTAAGAAGTTTCTAAATCTGAACAAGTGTGTTTGCACACTTGTAAAATAAGGTTCCCAATTTATTTTCAATGTTTATTGGCATTAAATAATACATTTTTGGACAGCTTAGATTTTTCCCTATTTTTTGACATAATCTCTGCACTGTAGTACTGTCTTGCCACTTGCCATAGGTAGCTTATAACATTTTCTCTGCTTCTAAACTGAGTCCCATGTCACTTGGGGCTAGGTGTGGGCTGTAGGGAGGGAGTGTGGCAGTATCTCATTCAAATTTGTTGATGAGACTGGTTGTCACATGTGTCCTGAAGGAAATGCACTTTCTTTGTGAGCATACCTCTCCTCTAGTTTTGAATCGGTAGGCAGGAATTTGCACAACAAAAACCTCTTCCTGTCCCAAAACTCGCTCGCTGCCAGAGAATGTTTGTTTAAACTTCTGTGGCTTTGGATGTTTCCACTGATGGGATTGTTGTTTCGTTTCTGGTGTCTTGTAGTGGACCTAGCTCTTGTTCTCAGTGACAATAGAGCACAAGAATTCCTTGCCATCAGTTTCGTAGGCCTGAAGAATTAAATTAAAGTGGTATTGTTAAATCACACTTCACTTACTTTTATTGAGTAGGACAATTGTTTCGCGGACCGTTGTCCGCATCCTCAGCTGTTGAACCATTACTCAATTATCCTACTCAATAAAAGTAATAAAAGTAAGTGAAGTGTGTGTTAACAATACCACTTTAATTAATTTAATTTGATTACGCCTTTGCTGTAAGCAGCTTCAAAATTATACATTTATAGGCCTGAAGAAATTTGTGGGCTTCTTGACATGAGGGGTCAAGCTCTTGCTTCTTGCACATTTGTAATCATTTTGTTTGAAACTGATAGCCGTCCAGAATGCTCCTGGTCATGAATGTCCGCACATGTTGTACACAGTTGGGAATGAATGTCTATAAGTGCAGTGTAATTTGCATATGGGGGGAGTAAAGACTGGAAGCTCCATCTCTTATGTCTGCCAAGTCAAGGGGGGGGGACCTAATCTATACACCAGTGTTGCAACTGCAAGTCCTTGGGGACCTTATTTTACAGACAGCGCTTGTGTGTAATAGTTTTTATGAGCCATGATTATTTGTGCTGAACATACTTGTGAATGAAACATAATTTTCAGGGTGGATTTGAGGGCAGTGAGACGCTGTCGCTGGGGAGTGTAGACAGCAGAAGCAGAAGTTCATCAGAACGAAGACACGACATTCGTGGGGGAGCAAATCGTTGGAATAACGTGCAATCAGGAAGTTGTCATAGAACTGGCTCCATCTTAAGGCATGTCATTCTCAAGGGAATCTCAACTCAACTGACGTCAGCTGCCGTGAGTTCTCACTTCCTTTCTCATTGTTTTAAACATCACTAAAACCTAATTTTACCTAAATATATTTTTTTTACTTTCTCTACATACTATGTACATTGTAAGTATTGTGGGTGTGGGTGGGTGGGTGGGTGGGTGTGTTCTTTTTTGTAACTCTTTATTCCCACTGCTTTTAAGATATTCTGATATTCTACACAATAAAAAAGAAATGGTGGATAGGTTAGTCAGAAAATTCAAGCAACAAAAAGTGATAAAAGTAAATACAACTCTCAAACCGCAAAAACAAAATCTGGTGTTCAAAAAGGTCACATTTCATCCATGGGCACATAAAACATTTCACATTTTCAAAGACAGCAACATAGCACTCATCCCCAAAAATAAATTGAACATAAAATTCCTCATAAAAGTGAGCCAAAATTAAAAAATTCCATGATTTATAGAGTAGATTGTAAAGAATGTGACAAATCTATATTGGTCAAACTGAGTGAAACATAGAAATGAGGCTTAAAGAACAGTTTAGACACATCAAATCCAGGGAACAAAAATGAACATCATCGCTTGTTAGGCAGGCACAGAAACCTGACTATTTAAAAATATGGGTGAAAAATATTTGTTTGCAACTTTGGTCCAAGATTAATGAGCTTTGAGATCCCAATGGAGGAAAATCTGATCACCAAATTGGTAGAACCACCACCAGAGGGTCAAGAGACAAACATAACCAACTAGCTGATGATGAGGAAGTGGTTCCTTGAAACTAGTTCTCAGGTAGTGAACCTAATTTAATGAAATTGTATATTTGGAACTGCTTCTAAACTATAACGCTTAATCTTTATATTGTATCTTCTGATTAAAAAATGATCAAGTTTGATATTTAAGAGACTTTTTTGAGTTATGCTGTTATAACATACATAGACCTTTTGCTAAAAATTATTTTAATACAGGGACCTCAAAACATGTATTAGTGAAATATTGGTATCAAATTTTTAATGAAATGCAATACCTTCTCCACCTATTATGTATATTGTATGTGGTAGAGAAAGTAAAAACAATATATTTGGAATTGTGTATTTTAACGAGATCTACATTTTTTGCGTAGTAAGTTTTTGTGCATCTCTTATGGTTTACAAGTTATGTAAAAGTGATCCAGAATGAAGAGGATTTTAGAGGAAATTTTATTTCACAAAAATGTCTTATGTTTTAAACAAAATCCCTCATTTTTGACAAGTAAAAACGTTGAAACATTTTCTATGTAATAATTAACTAATGTATGCATGCATTATAAGAACAATTACTTGTTTTATACTCTCCTGCTTGGTTCAGCTGATGGGGGAATGAGATTCTTGATGTCAAGGAATGCAAGTATCCAATAAAAGAAAGCTGACGGCTAAAAATATAATCAGATCACTCACATTTAGCGTCTGTGTCGTCTGAAGTCTGTTGCTTCCTTCCTACTTCCCTCCGTGTCTCAACAATGCTACACATATATATTTGTATTTTTATAGCTGAATATTTACCCATGTAATACATTTTCTCCCCTGAAATAAAATTACATTTATCCTATCCTATAGACTTCATATATACATGTATCCTAGGAAACAACAAAAATGTTGTGAAATAAAGTATTATTTTATCAAGTCCCCATTCTTTAAATTGCTTGTCATATAAGTCCTTGGGTAACAAACTAAGTACAGCTTGTTCGGGAATATCCATTTTCATTCATTTATTGATTTATTTTGTGCAGTTTAACAAGAACCAGAATTGAAACAGGGTTACGAACAAACAAAACACTATCTAGGTCACGTAATGATGACTAATAATATTTCAGTTAATATTAGGATACGATAAAACGTTGTCGTGACTTATTATTTGCTCATGAGAAATTAGAACATCCCACACACAAATAATAGTCTATTTAAACCACTTATAGCTATTGATTACATCACTATCTCTCTCATATACAAATGTACTATTTGCTATACACTAACTTGGCATGTACTCTTGTTACACAAATAATAGTCTATTTAAACCACTTATAGCTATTGATTACATCACTATCTCTCTCATATAGAAATGTACTATTTGCTTATACACTAACTTGGCATGTTCTCTTGTTACACAAATAATAGTCTATTTAAACCACTTATAGCTATTGATTACATCACTATCTCTCTCATATAAAAATGTACTATTTGCTTATACACTAACTTGGCATGTTCTCTTGTTACACAAATAATAGTCTATTTAAATAACTATTGATTACATCACTATCTCTCTCATATAGAAATGTACTATTTGCTTATACGCTAACTTGGCATGTTCTCTTGTTACACAAATAATACTCTATAATTTTGAATACTGGAAGTGGTACACTGTGAAGCTAGCAATTAGTTTTTAATTGGTAGTCGAATATACACACATGTGCTTCACAAAAACTTACTTTTACGCAGAACTAGTTTCGCATGCGTGTTACATGCATTGTCTACTGCTTTCGACTATCGGATACAACACGAGGATCCTTGATGTATGACTGTCTTCCCTCTGGTGTTGGATTGATGAACTTCATTAGCGGGTTCTCTTCAAAGGGACGATCAAAATTCATGAGGTGCGCTTCATGTTTTTTCATGTATATTTTCTCCCATGCGTCGAGTTCTACTGTCCGTTGTACATTTTTTAAAAGATGGATGTCTTGTTTAATTTCATGTTGGTTGTTCCAAAAATGAGCCGATACTGCAGATTTTTCAGTTTCCCTATTTTTGATATTTCTAATATGTTCTTTAAGACGGGTACCTATGTTTCTTTTTGTTCTGCCAATGTATACTTGGTTACACTCATTGCAATTTATTCTATAGATGCCTGGTTTTTTGTCAATTGGGTCTTTTTTTTGTTCTATGGGATGGAATCAAATTTTTTACACTGAACCTGTTGTAAGGTGCCAGTGTTATATTATGTTCTTTAAAAATTTTTTGGAATTTCTTAGTTGCCCAAGGGTGTTAAGTGAATCTCCTGTAGTTATCATCATCTTTAATTCGTTTGAGGGTGGATATTTCTGTGATCTTATTTTGTTGTTTAATTTTCTTGAGTTTTTTGAATACTAAATCCTTGTTGAAACCATTTATTTCAGCTGTTTTTACTATGTGGTTTAGTTCTTCTAAGTATTCAGATTTTTCTAGAGGTACTTTAGTTACTCTTTGCAGTAGACTGTTTAGTACGGCATGTTGGTGTGCTTTTGGGTTGAAACTATTTGCTTTTATGTAGTTGTCAGTATGGGTTTCTTTTCTATGCATACCAAATTTTAGTTTCCCATCTTTGTTAGTAATTTTTAAGTCTAAAAATGCCAGTGTGCCCTGTTGTTCTAACTCCATTGTAAATTTTACTTTTGGTTCCTGTAAGTTTAGTAGTTTTAATGCATCATCTAAAAGTTTCTCATTTACTATAGCAAAAATATCGTCCACATATCTGTACTTATTTATGAGTCAGTATGAAATCCACATCACAAAATCGTTCCCTAACATCTAAAAAGTATGGTACAGATTGACCCAATTGACAAAAAACCAGGCATCTATAGAATAAATTGCAATGAGTGTAACCAAGTATACATTGGCAGAACAAAAAGAAACAGGTACCCGTCTTAAAGAACATATTAGAAATATCAAAAATAGGGAAACTGAAAAATCTGCAGTATCGTCTCATTTTTGGAACAATAAACATGAAATTAAACAAGACATCCATCTTTTAAAAAATGTACAACGGACAGTAGAACTCGACGCATGGGAGAAAATATACATTAAAAAACATGAAGTGCACCTCATGAATTTTGATCGTCCCTTTGCAGAGAACCCGCTAATGAAGTTCATCAATCCAACACCAGAGGGAAGACAGTCATACATCAAGGATCCTCGTGTTGTATCCGATAGTCGAAAGCAGTAGACAATGCATGTAACATGCATGCGAAACTAGTTCTGCGTAAAAGTAAGTTTTTGTGAAGCACATGTGTGTATATTCGACTACCAATTAAAAACTAAATAATACTCTATTTAAATAACTATTGATTACATCACTATCTCTCTCATATACAAATGTACTATTTGCTTATACACTAACTTGGCATGTTCTCTTGTTACACAAATAATAGTCTATTTAAATAACTATTGATTACATCACTATCTCTCTCATATACAAATGTACTATTTGCGTATACACTAACTTTGCATGTTCTCTTGTTACACAAATAATAGTCTATTTAAATAACTATTGATTACATCACTATCTCTTTCATATACAAATGTACTATTTGCTTATACACTAACTTGGCATGTTCTCTTGTTACACAAATAATAGTCTATTTAAATAGCTATTGATTACATCACTATCTCTCTCATATACAAATGTACTATTTGCTTATACACTAACTTGGCATGTTCTCTTGTTACACAAATAATGGTCTATTTAAATAACTATTGATTACATCACTATCTCTCTCAATTACAAATGTACTATTTGCTTGTACACTAACTTGGCATGTTCTCTTGTTACACTAATAATAGTCTATTTAAATAACTATTGATTACATCACTATCTCTCTCATACACAAATGTACTATTTGCTTATACACTAACTTGGCATGTTCTCTTGTTACACAAATAATAGTCTATTTAAATAACTATTGATTACATCACTATCTCTCTCATATACAAATGTACTATTTGCTTATACACTAACTTGGCATGTTCTCTTGTTACACTAATAATAGTCTATTTAAATAACTATTGATTACATCACTATCTCTCTCATATACAAATGTACTAGTTGCTTATACACTAACTTGGCATGTTCTCTTGTTACACAAATAATAGTCTATTTAAATAACTATTGATTACATCACTATCTCTCTCATATATAAATGTACTATTTGCTTATACACTAACTTGGCATGTTCTCTTGTTACACAAATAATAGTCTATTTAAACCACTTATAGCTATTGATTACATCACTATCTCTCTCATATAGAAATGTACTATTTGCGTAAACACTATCTTGGCATGTTCTCTTGTTACACAAATAATAGTCTATTTAAATAACTATTGATTTCATCACTATCTCTCTCATATACAAATGTACTATTTGCTTATACACTAACTTGGCATGTTCTCTTGTTACACAAATAATAGTCTATTTAAATAACTATTGATTACATCACTATCTCTCTCATATACAAATGTACTATTTGCTTATACACTAACTTGGCATGTTCTCTTGTTACACAAATAATAGTCTATTTAAATAACTATTGATTACATCACTATCTCTCTCATATACAAATGTACTATTTGCTTATACACTAACTTGGCATGTTCTCTTGTTACACAAATAATAGTCTATTTAAATAACTATTGATTACATCACTATCTCTTTCATATACAAATGTACTATTTGCTTATACACTAACTTGGCATGTTCTCTTGTTACACAAATAATAGTCTATTTAAATAGCTATTGATTACATCACTATCTCTCTCATATACAAATGTACTATTTGCTTATACACTAACTTGGCATGTTCTCTTGTTACACAAATAATGGTCTATTTAAATAACTATTGATTACATCACTATCTCTCTCAATTACAAATGTACTATTTGCTTGTACACTAACTTGGCATGTTCTCTTGTTACACTAATAATAGTCTATTTAAATAACTATTGATTACATCACTATCTCTCTCATACACAAATGTACTATTTGCTTATACACTAACTTGGCATGTTCTCTTGTTACACAAATAATAGTCTATTTAAATAACTATTGATTACATCACTATCTCTCTCATATACAAATGTACTATTTGCTTATACACTAACTTGGCATGTTCTCTTGTTACACTAATAATAGTCTATTTAAATAACTATTGATTACATCACTATCTCTCTCATATACAAATGTACTAGTTGCTTATACACTAACTTGGCATGTTCTCTTGTTACACAAATAATAGTCTATTTAAATAACTATTGATTACATCACTATCTCTCTCATATATAAATGTACTATTTGCTTATACACTAACTTGGCATGTTCTCTTGTTACACAAATAATAGTCTATTTAAACCACTTATAGCTATTGATTACATCACTATCTCTCTCATATAGAAATGTACTATTTGCGTAAACACTATCTTGGCATGTTCTCTTGTTACACAAATAATAGTCTATTTAAATAACTATTGATTTCATCACTATCTCTCTCATATACAAATGTACTATTTGCTTATACACTAACTTGGCATGTTCTCTTGTTACACAAATAATAGTCTATTTAAATAACTATTGATTACATCACTATCTCTCTCATATACAAATGTACTATTTGCTTATACACTAACTTGGCATGTTCTCTTGTTACACAAATAATAGTCTATTTAAATAACTATTGATTACATCACTATCTCTCTCATATACAAATGTACTATTTGCTTATACACTAACTTGGCATGTTCTCTTGTTACACAAATAATAGTCTATTTAAATAACTATTGATTACATCACTATCTCTCTCATATAGAAATGTACTATATGCTTATACGCTAACTTGGCATGTTCTCTTGTTACACAAATAATAGTCTATTTAAATAACTATTGATTACATCACTATCTCTCTCATACACAAATGTACTATTTGCTTATACACTAACTTGGCATGTTCTCTTGTTACACAAATAATAGTCTATATAAATAACTATTGATTACATCACTATCTCTCTCATATGGAAATTTACTATATGCTTATACACTAACTTTGCATGTTCTCTTGTTACACAAATAATAGTCTATTTAAATAGCTATTGATTACATCACTATCTCTATCATATAGAAATGTACTATTTGCTTATACACTAACTTGGAATGTTCTCTTGTTACACAAATAATAGTCTATTTAAATAGCTATTGATTACATCACTGTCTCTCTCATATAGAAATGTACTATTTGCTTATACACTAACTTTGCATGTTCTCTTGTTACACAAATAATAGTCTATTTAAATAGCTATTGATTACATCACTATCTCTCTCATATAGAAATGTACTATTTGCTAATACACTAACTTGGCATGTTCTCTTGTTACACAAATAATAGTCTATTTAAATAGCTATTGATTACATCACTATCTTTCTCATATGGAAATTTACTATATGCTTATACACTAACTTGGCATGTTCTCTTGTTACACAACTTTATCTTTGCATGCATTGGCTAGAAATTACAATTACATTTAATTTCACTTTATGCTTTTTTTTAAGGCAATTCCTGGGCCTTTAAATATGCTTCAACACAGGGTCCAATTTGGACGTTTCAGCTGCCCAAAGGGAAGTGTTAATTACACTGTGTTCCTGAAAATCTTCATATCATATACCTCATTTGACTTCTCATTTTTGAGTGGTGCTGTTCACCATGTAAGCGTATATAGAACATTTCTTAAAAATCTGTTCCATTCATAGGCTTTCTCCACATCTTGGTAACACATTATTGTTAAAAAGTTTATTCTTCTATCTACATCATGTAATCAAGATAAACATTAGCAGAAATTGTCTTATTACTTGTTTCCTTGTAAGTAGAAGGGAATAGACTAGGATAAAGTGATAGTCTAATGCTTTAAAATCTGGTTGTCATGTGGGTGAAATCCGTTTCTTTATGTGGCCAGGAGTTGACAAGTTCTGTGTATCAAAAGTATAAGTATTTTAAAACTGAAACCAATAACAAGGAATGGTCAACTCAACAAAACAAAATGCATATGACATAAATTGTGTCTTTTTACAATATCTATATTTTCTGTCTGTTTTATGGTTTAGTACTTATGCAAAATTGAGTAAAATTCATCCAGATGAAGACATCTTCAGAAGCTATTCCCAGAAAATTCAACATATACATTTTATTTCTGATGTAAATATCTTTAATATATGATATTTTAATCAAAATTGTTAGAGCCATTTTTTAGAAATCAAAATTTTCAAAGATTTTTACATATAAAGGGTAGTTTGGGTTGGGGGTATTTTTCTCAGAATCTTTCTGTTGCATCCATGAAAGATACTAAACTCAAATACCAAGTTTGGTATTTTATAAATTTTTTGTTTTTGAGTTATCACATAACAGACACACATGGATCTTTTTCTAAAAATGCTTTTTTAGATACAGGGGACGCTAAAACTTATTTCTGCTGAAATCTCGGAATTGAATTTTTAAGTGCTATACACTATGCACAAAGTACATGTGGAGAAAGTTGAAAACGTGAAGTTGTGGTAAAATGTTTTGTGGAATACAAAGCTGGCAGGGGATGTTAAAGTAATTGAATGTGTGTGTGACAGGAACGAGTGAATGCAGGGCTGCCAACAGCAATGGCTGCGACCACGATGATAGCAGTTGGTACGTCACATGGACTGGTGCTGGTGTTTGACTCGACGCAGACTCTGCGATGGTGTTTGGGTGAGACAGCCCATGACCAGGGGTCTGTGGCCAGTCTCAGTTTCAATCATGACTGTTCTCGTCTGCTGGTGGGGTTCGCTAGAGGCTTCATACTCATGTTTGACATTGTGAACGGCAAACTGCTCAGAACCATGTCAGACGTTCATCCTCCAGGAACTGCAGTGCTGCATGTCAAGGTCAGTCATAGGATAACTAACATTCAACTGTGTAACAGTGCAAGACGAAATAGAATATTTGTTAAATGGGCTGCACCACCTTGTGTAGTCTGTGATACATGTAGCCACACACTGAATGTGGCACCATCTTGTTGATATTGGTTGTAACTGATGAGGAGTAAGGAAGTCCCCTAACATCTGATCAGGTAAGAACCTATGATTCCAAAGATGGTATTGCCACATCAGATTTTTACATAGTTGTGCCTCATCACTAGCACCATATCATCATTAAATGTTCCTAAAACTTGTCTGTTTTCTGTTGCTCAAATATACGAACGTTGGCAAGGCGTGGGACATTAAAATAATTGTTGTGTGATGACAACTGACTCATCATTTTTAAAAAAAAAAAGTTTCCACCACAAAAGCACAATGTTCAGCATTCCATTGCTTCATTTTTACAACAATGGCAAACATTGGTGGTGTCATGATATCTCACACATTCATTTATTTGTCATATTTACCACTTGAAAATTGTCAGATTCCTGTGACCCAACCTGTATATTAATATTATACAGTACTTGAGCCCATTTTATTTCTCATTTATCCTAATGAGATATTGAAAACTTTCTCACTTGTAGCTGATATAGTCTTAGTCTTTGGAGGAAAGACACTAATGCAAACAATGGGGTGAAAATAATTAAAAAGTGGCTTGACCCCAGTGTTCTATTGTTAAATTCCTTTCTGTTGGTTCTCCACTTATGACTCATGCATTCATCACTAAATGTTCTGTTATAAACAACTTGACTCATACCATACTTAGGGATTGTAATGTCAAATAATTCACTTTTTCGGTAGCGTGTCTGCCTCACATTGTACAGGAGCAGGATGAAGCATGCATCTTTTGTAATGGTTTGTTGTACATTCCAAATCTAACAAGGGTGCCTCAACTGCAAAGACTGGGCAGCAATGAGATGAACAAGACCAAATTTTCGTTTGTGCCTAAAATATTTAAAAACTCTTAGGGCATAACATAAATCAACATTGTATGAATTAGGTTTGATATAGATTCAAATTCATTGAGTTTTATATATGATATTCTCCAAGTTTTTGTTTAATAAATAATTTTATTGCAATGTATCAAGTATTGTTTCCAGTTTCAGAAGAGGTATTATGCTCATTGGCCACCACTAATTTATATGCTATTTTCGTCACAAGGGATGAATGTTGATTGTTTCATTCTCATAGTGAATACATTAGGGTTCTGGTTTTGTCCAACTTTCCCTATAATACTGCATTGTACAATAGACAAAGGAATTTGTTGTTCACTCACGTGAAACCTGTCAAAGTAACTCACCACTCGGACCTGCTTGCACACCCTCGCAGATAAAGAGTAGTTGTATAATGATTGAGGGTAGAGTGAATGTAAAAACGGTAATGGGAACAATGTACTTATGACCCAGGCCACCAATAACTCTCTTTACTACACCTTATCATTTCATGCTAACATTCCTCTTTTATAACTAGCTCATTATTTCTCCCCAATAAATCCTGTCTACAAATTGGATATAGTCTCTCCTCAGTTTCCATACCTCATTCCTACTGCATACTTTAACATATTCTTCCTCTCCTGCATTTTCCTTCAACTTGTTATACCATTGCAGTGATTCCTGTCGCTGAATATGATGCAAGTAGTTGAGTAGCCACTTGTTATGGTACATGGCTTGTTCCTGTGTGCAGTGGATGATTGATTATTGTGATGTAATCTAGTTCACAGATTTGCCAACGCTGGCGCTGTGCAGTGACAGTGGGGGCTCTGTGTTTGAGTTGAACTTTCGTCGCACGATGGGCATCAGGGGCTGCGACTCCAAGTGTCTGTTCTCTGGCAGCAGAGGGGAAGTGTGTTGTCTGGAACCTTTGTTACTACACCAACTGAATGTTCACCCACTGCATGGCGTTGTTCTGGTCGCCATGGCAACCCATTCTAAGGTACAACTCCCTTTTAGACTTTAGCACATCATCAGGGTGAAAAGGTTTTCCACAAAAACAGTGCAACATAATATTTGAGTGTCATGGGACAGAGATATGGCTTAAAGATTGCATTCATTAAAATTGTTAGTTTAGAGTTTTTATATAAAGTTAAAAAGAAATGGAGCTGCTAATCAAAAAGAGCAGTGCAGCTAGTAGAAGTTCTATCATGTTAACATCTGCACTTGACATTATTCCTTGATAAAATAAAAAGAAAACATGATACTGTAATTGTTAAACAAAATTTAAACTGTCACACAAGATTTTGAGTAACTTTTTCTACTAAGACTGTTACCTAATATAACACATTGGGGATACTTTAGAATGTGCGACAGGAAGAGACAAGCAGTTCTTCTGATGATTGACTGCACAAGCACACAGAAATGACAAATGACTACGATCCAACTTCTCCATATAATCACAAGATATCTATAATATGGAAGTTCTAGCAACTTTTCTCTATTACACGCACAAAATTGGCTCAAAAGGGCCTCACACACCTGCCATCCCTAGCTGTGCCTTTGCCTCATTCAATGGTGAGTGTTTCATGAAGAGTGGCAAAGAGTTACAAAAACTCTTTGGTATGTACATTTATATAATATCAAACATGAGAAGCAGAAAACAAAGTTTGGTGATATTGCAAGTGTTTAGCAACAATTTCTTAATTCTTGTTCAAGGGGTGTTCAGTAAATCCTTACAAAAAGAGAGAAAAAAATATTTTTGGTAATTTCTTTTTTATTACTTTCTCTATACGTATTATGTACATAGCGTATAGATAAGGTATTGCACTCCATCCAAAAATTTGATACCAAGATTTCACCCGAAATATATGTTTTAGGGTCCCCTGTATCCAAAAAGGTCCATGTGTGGGTGCGTGGTATCTTCCAGGAATGCGACACAAAGGTTTTGAAAAAAATCCTCCCACCCCAAACTACCATTTACATGAAATTTTTTTAAAAAATTTTGAGTTTTTCAAAAATGGCTCTAACGATTTTGATTAAAATATCATATATTAAAGATATTTATCTGACAAATAAAATGTATATCTTGAATTTTCTGGGAATAGTGTATGAAGACTACTTTATTCTGGATTAATTTTACGGAAATTTGCATAACTGCTAAACCAATAAGAGATAGACAAAAATTTATTTTACAAAAAATGTTAAGCACATTAAAATACACAATTTATGTTATATACATTTTTCTCGTGGAGTTGATTGCTTTTGAGTTATTTCTGGTTTTTTATTTCACCTTTAGAAAACATACTTTTCTTACACAGGAGTTTGTCAACTCCTATCCATACAAAGGAACTTCAGTCACATAGCAACCAGCTTTTGACTATCACTTTAACCTATGGTATTCTGTTATTTTGCTTCTCCTTACAAGGAAGCAAGTAATAACACTATTTCTGCTAATTTTTTTCTTGATTAGCACGAAGTAAATAGAAGCATAAGCTTTCTAAAAATATTTTTTGCAGAGATATAGAGAAAGTCATGTGAATGGAACCCATCAGATTTTTTACCAATATAATCTCCTGTAAGCTCAATACACTTTTTCTAGCTCTTCTCCAACTGTTTTAAATCTTTCAAAAACTAGGATTTTGGAAAGTCCTCATAAAAAGGCATCTGTTTGGTGGATGACCTCTTCATTAGATGTGAATCTTTTCTGCTGAGCCACTTTTTCATTTTTGGAAATAAAAAAAAAGTCACTGGGGGCCAAATCTGGTGAATAAGGAGGACGTTGTAGTAATTTGAACCTTCATTCTACAATTGTCTACATGTGAGCACCCTTGCATTGTCTTGATGGAAGAGAATCGTTTCCTTTATCAGATGAGTTTTTTTTTTTCTTGATTTCTTCATTCAACCGATGCATAATATTCTCCATTTATTGTTCCTCCTTTCTGCAAGAAATCAGTGTAGATGATTCGCGTGCATCTCAAAAAACCGAGGTCATCACCTTGTCTCTAGATTTCATTACCTTTGCCTTCTTCGGAGCCAGTTCGCATTTTAAAAACCAGTTGTTTTGACTATACTTTTGTCTCTGCATATTTCATCCACAGTTATGTATCGACGCAGAAACTCATCAGGATTGCGACAGTAAAATACCAACTCAGCTTCTGAATCGATCATACAGTTGCATTTATTCTCCATTGAGAGCAAACATGGCACCCATCTTGCTGAGACCTCTGGCAAACCTAATTTTTGGTACGAAACTGAGAACACTGTACCTTGTGATATGTCTGTGGCCTTTACTATTTCGCAAACTTTGATTCGTCAATCACTCAAAACCATATCCTGAATTTTGTCAATCATTTCGGAGGAAGTCAGTTCTACTGGACGTCCGGAATGATGTTCATCATTTGTGGATGTACGGCCACATTTAAATTCATTTATCCAATTGTAAATTGTTACAAACAGCAGCAGATGTGCCATGAATTTCTTCCAACTTGGTTTTTGTCTCTTTCGGTGTTAAGCTTTTTAAATAGAAGTGTTTAATTACCGCACGAAACTCGTTTTTTTTTCTCCCATCTTTCTAAAGCAGTGTTTCCCAACCTTTTGAAGTTCACGGCACTCTTGGGAATAACATTAAACACTAGGGGCACCCTTCCTTGAATTAAAAGAAAATTAAGCTTAATATGTTAATTTATTGAAATATTATATAATAATAACGTACACCATAACATAATACAGTAAACTTTACTACAATCACTGAGTAAAAATACATGAATAAATTTTGTTCGATTAATGATTAATGTGAAACTTGTGATTGATGCTTAGAGCACAGATATATTATGTCGGGTCTTACAGTTGACAGTGAAACACGCAAATCATTCTCAAGGTTATTCAGTCTATTTCTTGCTTTGCATTTTATTGTCACCATAGCAGAGAAGGCTTGCTCGCATAGATAGGATGTTGAAAAGGGCAAAAGTGCGTTAATTGCTTTCTTCATTAGGTTAGGGTACTCCTCTCTCCGTTGAAGCCAAAAACTAGCCACCGACTCCTCACTCTTGGTGAACTTACCTTTGAGTGTGGAATCAGCGCAAAGATCAATAAATTCATCTCGTTCGCAAGCAGTGAAATCTATTTCCTCTGCACTATCTACGAAATCAAATGTGAGACAACCCAGGGGAAATAGTTGGAAAGTACACATCTATTGCATCTTGCATCTTGATAAGTGATCACAAATGCGGTCTTTCAGTTTACCCAGATCTTTATCTCCTGCCACATTAAGAAGAGATGGAAAGTTCAACAAATCTCCTTTTTGAACTGCAGACTTCCAAGAACTAAGTTTTCTTTTAAAACCTTTCATTTTATTGGTTGAGGAGATTTTGTTTCATGTCGACCCTGCATCGAAACATTCAGTTCATTCAGCTTATGAAAAATATCTGCCAGATACGACAGTTCAAAACACCAAGAATCACTTAGTAAGAGCTCACGAAATTTGTCTTGATTTTCATCGTTAAAAGAAATTTTTAGCTGTTCTTTAAGTTCGAGAAACCGGTTCAATACACGACCCCGCGACAACCACCTTACTTCTGTGTGAAGTAACAAAGAGGTATGAGCTGCATCCGTTGCGCGACATAACTGTTAAAAAATTCTGCACTTTAAAGGTCGAGACTTCATATAGTTCCTAATTTTCACAACTTGGTTAAACACTTCAGCAAAATCTTCATTACATGCTTTCACGACTAATGCCTCTCTATGCAGAAAACAGTGAGCTATAATAATGGATGGATTTTCATTGAGACCTCTGGCAGTAAAACCTTTAATTTTCCCAGACATAGATGGTGCACCATCTGTACATGTACCACAACAGTCTTTCCATGAAAGATCATGGTCATTGAGATAGGAATTAATAGAAACGAAAATATCATGGCCTGTGGTTGTAGTCTCCAGCGGTCTACAGAACAGAAACTGTTCACTAATATCTTTTTCATCAATATATCTGATAAAACCAAGGAGTTGCGGTTTGTCACCAATATCGAGACTCTCATCTACTTGCAAAGCAAATGTTCTATAAGTTTTTATTTTCTCCGTGACTTGTTCGTTGATATTGCATGACATTTCAGATATCCTGCGGCTGATTGTGTTGTTGGACAGAGGAACTTTCGAAATTTGATTAGCTGCTCCTTCGCCAAGTATTGTTGAAACTATAACTTGACATGCAGGGCCAATGATTTCCTCTCCAAGAGTATGAGGTTTCTTCTTTTTAGCTATCAGTTCTGCTACTTTAAATGAGGCTTCAAGAGCAGTATCACATATGGTCATTCTCTTTACCATTCGCACAGCTGATTTCTTCTCCCCTTCTAATATATGTGAAAAATACATTACACTTTTCTGTGAGACACTAGGATGCTTTGTTGTAAGATGCCGCATCAGTTTGCTAGGTACCATGGCCTCGTTGCTAAGTGTTTTGCCACAAACTAAACACACAGGGATAGGGTTTTCCTCGTTGTTATTCCACTTAAATCCATACGCTAAGTAACTGTCCTGGTATGTTCTTTTCTTTCGTTTGTCTTCTTTATGTGGTGAATTCGACAGTCCGGGAGAAACTGTAAGATTTGGCTTCTTAAAGCAAGCAGTAGGAGCCGACTGTTCACTTTCACTGCCCTGGCGTTTACGTTTAACAATGAACTTATCCACAGCTAAACACTGTGAATCAACGCGAGGAAGACAACTGAAAGCGCCAAGTGGCGTACACTTTTATATATTCATCTGTGGAAGTCTCGGGAATGTTCGTGAGGAAGCGAGTAGTCTCGGGAATGTTCGGCAGGGTATAGCTGTAATGCCATCTGTGGGATACTAGTATAACTGAATTATTGAAATGAATCGACCACTATCACCATCTGCCGTGCATGAGAGTAATTGATTTGACTTATTTTATTTCAAGACCTTACAAGACTTAAGGCTTCAGTAGAAGGTATTTTTTGTTTGTTTATCTCAATATCTCGCAGCACCCCTTAGCCAATCACACGGCACCCTAGGGTGCCGGGGCACACCGGTTGGGAACTGTTGTTCTAAAGAACCAGAAGAATGTTGATGGCTATAGCTGAAACTTGAACTGCCATCTAGTAAGACACTAAACAAACATTTTTTTCGATGCTACAAGTGTAATGTATTGGATTTTCTAGCGACTTATTGAATGCCACTAGTATTTGTAAATGTATAAAATGGAGGATATGACTCCTTTTTGTCCAAAACTGAACTTATCTAAAAAGTTAAGTAAATATTAGATCCCTTTGATACAACTTAATACATAATTATACATATACAATATTTATTAAAAGCTTATCTGAAGTATATTTTAAATTATTTCTGTTAGAGAATGAACTGAAATTGAAGTGATACACACTCCTGAGTGAAACCCCCAGAGAGATAATATTAGATATTTGAGTTTAAAACTATACAATTTATTATGTTAAGACTACATAGCAATGGAACTTTACTGCTTTATTTATTGTGACAGAGAATCAATTTACTATGCTAATGATAAAGGAAGGTTATAAACTTGAAGACTATGTAATGATTATTTAATACCAGCGTAGAAATTATTACTACTGCACAGGTGAAACTGTAGAAGACTCGGCAAGAGTGTGTAAGGCATGTTAGATTGGTACCTCTCGTCTACTTTACAAACACGCAGCGCAAGAAGTGAAGGTTGTGACGTGTATGGCCATGCAGAACAAGCATTGTGAGCATGCTTATCGCAGAAAGAGAGATTTCACTGCATATGTTCCCAAACTCTCCTTTCCATCCATTATGTCAATTTCTGAACAAATTTTAGTAATTTAAAACATTTTACAAAGTTGTGTTATATTAAGTGTAAACAGATAATCATCTATTATTGCCATTGCACTGTCATGTATTCCGTATAATGCACTAATTTCCATTCTCCCATCTTCCTGCGCAACTTCAAATTATGTAAAATAAATTGGTAAATGACATCATCGCCATAGTTCTGGAAAAACTCAAACTCCTCAATATGCAAAACAAATGAATTCAGTTCTCCATAGAGACTGAATGGGAAGGATATCTACCATTCGTGGATATCAAAATAATCAGAACAGAAAAACATTAGGTGACATTTGGAATACATAAAAACCCAGAAATGCAGATAACTAATAAAGCATGACAGCAACAATATGCAGTTTAACATACATTCCCATTGAGAATACCAACAGATACTCCAAATACACAACAGAATATACAAATACAAAAACTGAACCGCATATCACACATAGTACCTCAGTTCAGAAAATTCACCTATCATCCTTAGGCACACTACAAATTTCAGAAAATCTTCAGAAATTTAAAAGACCCTATCCCTGCAAACAAAAAACTGGGAATTTATGAAATTAAATGCTGAAATAAATAAACAGTTGAAATAAAACTGTTAAAACCAGGTTATAAACCCACAGAATTAGATGTCTGAGAGAAGATAAAGTACATAGATCCAGCAACAGATGAACACCACCATCCTCATCGGTGACGCCAACAAAGCAAGATTTAGGGTTGAAAATGGGAACAAGAACCAACTCAAATTCCTTTAACTTAGGTAAAACTGTTTATGTTAGGTATATTAACTAAATAGAAAATATTATCCATCATTGTTGTTGCTGTCACTGCTTACATAACAATACATTTACATTACCGGAATTTCACAAAATTTTGCAAATAGGAAAATATTTCTCAGCTGAAGTGTTTGTTTGATTAAAATATATGTTTGAAATATGTGATTAAAGGTTAAGTTAAAAGTGTGTTGTTTTTGTGGAGATGATAAAGTGAAGTGTTTTGTCAACAGGTGATTGTTGTGAGTATCCGGCCGAGAATGAGAGTGTTGTTCACCCAGTCTTTGTTACACACCAGCCCAGCGACCTTACCTTTGCTGGCGTGGCAGTTTGTTATAATTCAAATGGCAGATGGAACAAGAGTGATTGATCCTGTACTGGCGTTTGCAAGGGAGTCTACCATATTCTTTTATCAGGTGAGCACATTTCCTTCTGATCTGAGTCCCCGGCAAAGCTGTGCTTAAGATACATTACGGAAATGTAGACATACAAGCAGCACTGGCGTTTGCAAGAGAGTCTACCATATTCTTTTATCAGGTGAGCACATTTCCTTCTGATCTGAGTCCCCGGCAAAGCTGTGCTTAAGATACACTACGGAAATATTGACATACAAGCAGCACTGGCGTTTGCAAGGGAGTCTACCATATTCTTTTATCAGGTGAGCACATTTCCTTCTGATCTGAGTCCCCGGCAAAGCTGTGCTTAAGATACATTACGGAAATATTGACAAACAAGCAGCACTGGTGTAAGCTCCTTGTCATGTTATCACAAAGTTTCTCTTTAAGTGTTTGGAGCAGATGCTCAATGTTTTCAGTATTTATTTTAAGGTAAGGGCTCCAACAACTCTTGGATCTCTCAGACCTTACAGTGTAATCTCTACAGCTGAATATCTGGTAAAGAAGAAGAATAATACATTTATGAAACACAAGAAAGTTAAACAAATTAACACTCTGAAAAGAATAAAAGAAGAAACCAGCTTCAAAAAATTCACTTACACCCTTTGGCACACCAAAAGTTTGAAAAGATTTTCACAAAATGGAACATCAAGTTAGCCCAGTTTAACAAACCTCCTGCATACAAACAGGGATATGTGAAATCAGCTGCAAGGAATGTGAAAAGATGTGTATAGGGTAAATAAAAAGAAACATCAGACAACGTTTTAAAGAACACATTAGGTATTTAAAATATAAATAGTCAAATGTAGCACATCATTTTTGGATTTAAAACCATAATTTTGACAGTGAACCCCAGTTATTAAAATCAGTACAGAATCCAATTAGATTAATAGTTTGGGAAAATCTATTAATTCTAAAAAACAACAATGACGTAAATTTTAATATACCACAAACAAACAAACTCATCTAGCCAAAAGAGACCTCTTCAGGCTGCTACCACTGAAGATGGTGGCAGTAGCATTTGAAACATGTCTCACGTAAGTTACTTATTTGAACTATTGTGATGCTAACAGAGTAAACAGCATAATTCCATAAGCAAAGTTTGTATATATGATTGTTTTTACCTTGAATGTATATAGCAGATAGCAATCAGCTAAAGCTGATCTCTGAACAACAAACATGTGCAGTGTTTCACTTATATATCTTTCTCTACTCATTCTGCAACAAGCTATTCTTACTAAAGGTAAATGATTTTATATATACAAAGGTAGAAGAGGAATAAGCAAATACCCTAATACCCTAAGTAACAGCTTAAACTTTTAAACCATGCTCGTCATGTGATCATATCACATTAGATTATCCTGCATGGCTAGGAGTAAAACAAGAGAAATGTATTAATTTTATAAAACAATAGAAATACCTAACACTACAAACACAGATATTTGACATTAGCAATGTTTTGTGTATCGCTTATGGATTACCAGTTACACAAAATTGAGAATGAAGACGTCTATTCCCAGAAAATTAAACATATACATTTCATTTGTTATATACATGTCCTGAATGTACAGTATTTTAATCAAAATCATTAGAGAGATTTTTGAGAAAATAACAACTTTCACAATTTTTTCCACGTAAAGGTTAGTTGGGGTGGAGGAATTTTTCTCAAAATCGTCATGTTGTGGCCTTGGAAGAGAGTAAACTTAAATACCAAGTTTTGTTTTTGAGCTGTACTGCCCACAGACACGTGTACACTTGCGTGGAACTTTCTCTAAATATGTTTTTTTTTAATACAGGAGACCTAAAATATATATTTACAGTGAAATCTCAGTATAACATTTTTGGGTGCAATGGAATACCTCCTCTATCTATGTACTATGTATATGTTCTGACAACATATTTCTGATGAAATTTTGGTGTCAGATTTTTTGAAGGAATACAATACCTTCTCTACCCTCTATGTACATTCTATATACTTAATAAAGGGAATAACAATATGATAAAAAGATGTGACACAAAGATTTTCAACAATATCCTCTCTCCCCGAACCCTAATTATTATTATTATTATATTTTTTTTTTTTTTTTTTTTTTTTTTTTATTATATTTGGAGGAATTTAGTAACAGTGACGGTCAAATTATATGTGGTATTAATTTGTTGAGTTGGTTTTTTTAACACTACGTCCCTTACATTTTATTATGGACCCGGAGGTTGAAAATGAAAGCATAGGCTTTCGAAATAGTCCCTCATAATAAAAATGTAAGTGATGTAGTGTTAAAAAAACCAACTCAACAAATTAATACCACATATTGTTTTTTGAAGTTTTGACTTTCTCAAAAATGGCTGGAATGATTCTGATTGAAGTACCATGTTTAAGGAAAAGCAAAATGTCATAGAAGCAGAGAGGAATTTTAACTCCAGTTGTTAAACACTTGACTATTGCTTGTATCTATTGTATTTATCCAAATACTGGATGCAGAACAACCCCCAATTCCAGAAATTAATTTTGGAATAATTTAGCATCATATACGTATATAAAAGAATACATGTTTAAAAAGACACACATATATATATAGTAGAAGTTTTAAATGGAATTTAAATGGACACTCAAGCTGATTAAGTCACTATTTATTTATTAACTTAATTTGAAATTGTGCAGTTATTGATGTTTTGAGTGACTAGCGGAGACGAGGGTAGTACAGTATGGTTTCAATGGTGGCAGCATAACTATAACGCTGATGATGGATATATTTTTGTATTTAGACAACATTTAATGTTTATACCTAGTTTGAATGTGTGCAGAAATTCACATTTTGAACGGGAGACACAGAATGGAAATGAGTACAAAGATAGAACATGTCTTCCGTGTAGCAGTAACGACAATGATGGATATGATTTTCTATTTTGACAACATACTTACTATAACACATTGTACATTTTTCTGCCTAAATTCAAGTTGTGTGCGGTAGAGCAGAGTGTGTTTGGTGGCAGCTTAGCTGTAATTACAACATAATATATCATAAAATGGTTTACATAGTTCTAATTTGCACGTAAATTGATGTTTTAGATGGGAGGGCCAGATATATGTGGAATATTGCAACATAACAACGATGGCACGGACAGCATTAACAATCATATTGAATGCTATCTCCTATTAACATAACATATGTTCTCTTGGAGAATAATGTTTTTGCCAATGAGAATGCTCATAGGTCCATCGAATTTTTGGCACAAAATGGAACACACAAAATCTGCCTCATACATCGCAACCATGGCATAAATCTATATCATTTCCCCCAGGTGTCAACCACTGCCATATCCGTGAAATTAAAAACTTACTTTTTCCCCATACGCTATTTGGAAAACATACATTGAGTGCAAGAAGACCCCCAGTTTTGGAAGAAAAGATTATCTTGTATTCGGTGTAACAAAATGTGTAATATAGCTATTTCTGTAGGCAGTTAATTGAAGTAATAAGATAAAATATTAATATGCATATTTGGTATTAAAGGATAGAATGTGATACTATTATGTTGCAGGTGTCTGTGATGGACGGTAGGAGTAAGATCAGGTTTGTTCCTCTACAAAGACTAACAGTCCCCTATATGCTGCTCAGTCTGCACTGGTTGAACACACGTACCTTAGCAACAGTTGACACAATGGAGCAACTTCATCTGATAGACGTACGGACACAGGAAGAGCTGGAGGTTCTGGACCTGGCAGAAGTTCGGCTGGTGTACGGAACTAGCCACTTCAAGGGCTTGGCCACTGGAGGCAACGTTAGCAAGGCTATGGTAAGTGTGTCTTGTTGCACAGCATAAGAGGTAGAGGTTCTGGACCTAGCAAACAGGTGAACTGGATTGGACCAGAAGTAAGAATGATGTAGGACGCATGCGCAGGGAAGTGCAGCTGGTTACCAAGTTTTGTGATAAGCATACTGTATATAGCAGCTAGACAAGTTATTGCATTCCTTCCAAAACTTTAGTACCGAGTTTCACTTGAAATAATTAACTGAATTAAAAGAAAATTCTTACTTTCTCTAGGGCATACACTGTATGCAGTAGCTGTGTTGAGATTTATCTGAAAATGTTTTAACATCCCCTGAATCCAAAAAGAAAAGTTAACTATCTTTACACATACTATGTACACAAAGTGTATGAACAAGATATTGTAGCCCACCTATAAATTTGAAGGTGAATTTTACCAGAAATACATGTTTTTGGACCCCCTGAATCCAATGAAAACATTTACAGAAAAGTTGTGTAAATTTGCTATGTTGCAAGGATGTGACAAGTGTGGATTGTTGCTGGAGAGAGAGTCTGTTACAACTCTACAGTTAGTTTTGGTACGTTACAAGGGTGTGACAAGTGTTGTTTGTTGCTGGAGCGAGAGAGAGTGTGTTACATTTGTATAGTCAGTTTGGTACGTTACAAGGGTGTGACAAGTGTTGTTTGTTGCTGGAGAGAGAGAGAGATGGAGAGAGAGAGAGAGGGAGAGTGTGTGTTACAACTCTATAGTCAGTTCAGTATGTTACAAGGGTGTGACAAGTGTTGTTTGTTGCTGGAGAGAGAGAGAGAGAGAGATGGAGAGAGAGAGAGAGAGAGAGAGAGAGAGAGAGTGTTACAACTCTATAGTCAGTTCAGTATGTTACAAGGATGTGACAAGTGTTGTTTGTTACTGGAGAGAGAGAGTGTGTTACATTTGTATAGTCAGTTTGGTACATTACAAGGGTGTGACAAGTGTTGTTTGTTACTGGAGAGGGAGAGTGTGTTACATTTGTATAGTCAGTTTGGTATGTTGCAAGGATGTGACAAGTGTTGTTTGTTGCTGAAGCGAGAGAGAGTGTGTTACATTTGTATAGTCAGTTTGGTACATTACAAGGATGTGACAAGTGTTGTTTGTTGCTGGAGAGGGAGAGAGAGAGAGTGTGTTACAACTCTATAGTCAGTTCAGATTGTTACAAGGATGTGACAAGTGTGGTTGTTGCTGGAGAGAGAGAGAGAGTGTGTTACATTTGTACAGTCAGTTTGGTACGTTATAAGGGTGTGACAAGTGTTGTTTGTTGCTGGAGAGAGAGAGAGAGAGAGAGGGAGAGAGAGAGAGAGAGAGAGAGTTACATTTGTATAGTCAGTTTTGTATGTTACAAGGATGGGACAGGTGTTGTTTGTTTGCTGGAGAGAGAGAGTACGTTACATTTGTATAGTCAGTTGTATGTTACAAGGATGTGACAAGTGTTGTTTGTTGCTGAAGAGAGAGGAAGTGTGTTACATTTGTATAGTCAGTTTGGTATGTTACAAGGATGTGACAAGTGTTGTTTGTTGCTGGAGAGAGGGCGAGGGAGAGAGAGAGCGAGAGAGAGAGAGAGAGAGTTACATTTGTATAGTCAGTTTGGTATGTTACAAGGATGGGACAAGTGTTGTTTGTTGCTGGAGAGAGAGAGTGCGTTACATTTGTATAGTCAGTTTGGTATGTTGCAAGGATGTGACAAGTGTTGTTTGTTGCTGAAGAGAGAGGGAGTGTGTTACATTTGTATAGTCAGTTTGGTATGTTGCAAGGAGTGACAAGTGTTGTATGCTGCTGGAGAGAGAGAGAGCGTGATACAACTCTATAGTCAGTTTGGTATGTTACAAGGATATGACAAGTGTTGTTTGTTGCTGGAGAGAGAGTGTGTTACAACTCTATAGTCAGTTTGGTATGTTACAAGGGTGTGACAAGTGTTGTTTGTTGCTGGAGAGAGAGAGTGTGTTACAACTCTATAGTCAGTTTGGTATGTTACAAGGATATGACAAGTGGTGTTTGTTGCTGGAGAGAGAGTGTGTTACAACTCTATAGTCAGTTTGGTATGTTACAAGGATGTGACAAGTGTTGTTTGTTGCTGGAGATAGAGAGAGTGTAATACATTTGTATATCAGTTTGGTATGTTACAAGGATGTGACAAGTGTTGTTTGTAGCTGGAGGGAGAGAGTGTGTTACAACTCTATAGTCAGTTTGGTATGTTACAAGGATATGACAAGTGTTGTTTGTTGCTGGAGAGAGAGTGTTTTACAACTCTATAGTCAGTTTGGTATGTTACAAGGATGTGACAAGTGTCATTTGTTGCTGGAGAAAGAGTGTGTTTCAACTCTATAGTCAGTTTGGTATGTTACAAGGGTGTGACAAGTGTTGTTTGTTGCTGGAGAGAGAGAGTGTGTTACAACTCTATAGTCAGTTTGGTATGTTGCAAGGGTGTGACAAGTGTTGTTTGTTGCTGGAGAGAGAGAGTGTGTTACAACTCTATAGTCAGTTTGGTATGTTACAAGGATATGACAAGTGGTGTTTGTTGCTGGAGAGAGAGTGTGTTACAACTCTATAGTCAGTTTGGTATGTTACAAGGATGTGACAAGTGTTGTTTGTTGCTGGAGATAGAGAGAGTGTAATACATTTGTATATCAGTTTGGTATGTTACAAGGATGTGACAAGTGTTGTTTGTAGCTGGAGGGAGAGAGTGTGTTACAACTCTATAGTCAGTTTGGTATGTTACAAGGATATGACAAGTGTTGTTTGTTGCTGGAGAGAGAGTGTTTTACAACTCTATAGTCAGTTTGGTATGTTACAAGGATGTGACAAGTGTTGTTTGTTGCAGGCACTTGCTGGAGAGAGAGCCTGTTACAACTCTATAGTCAGTTTTGGGAACCAGATGTTGTTGCTGGGAACGAAGACTTTTCATGTGTTAACAATTAGAGCATGGAACGAGAGACTGAACCATCTCGTTAAACAGGTAAGGCAACATTAGCAAAACTGCTGCTATATCATGGGAACATTCTGTTGGTCCTAATCTTCCCTGCTTCTGAACTCCTTTTCCTATTTCTCTTTGTGCTCCCCCCCCCCTTTTTTTTTTTCTGGACGCTCTTTAATTGCTGTGGTTCTCAGCGTCCCATTCTATTTTGGACGTGAAAGACTGCTTAATTTTGCTCAGAGGCCTCTGTATCAGGCTTGAGGTTCTTTTATGTGCCGTAAATCTACGACACGGGTTCAAAGGCTTTACTTCCCTTTCTAAGGAAGTCATGCTAAGGATTTTTACACCTAAAAAAATCCATCATCCTCCACTGGGTTTGAACCCGCGACCTTGGGTATTTGATGTTAGCATGGTAACCACTACACCACGGTGGACAACTGTGCTCCTCCTGTGTATGTTTTGTGTTCTAAACATTTTGTTAGAATGTATGATTACTGACATTAAAAAAGGTTATATTCATGTTTTTTCCCCCCACTTTCACTACTATGGCACCGCAGGGGATGACACTCATGATACATAGAATAAAGATGGAGCTGCACTGTCCATCACAAATCCCACATGCTGACGCAAGCCAAAGTGCAGCCCTTCTCCCCATTTGAAAGTTCTTGCTCTGACAATTTTAAGAGCCATGTGTAATAAGTTTTAAAAGTAAGTGCAACTTAAGGAACCACTCACAATGCCCTATTTTACCAGATTTTTTTAATTCATATCTATGAATATATAATTCTTTATAACAAATTCTGCATTTACACTACTTATATGTAGATTTCCTACAAAAAATATTTCATACTTGCTTATTAATTTGCTTTCATGTGTATGCCAACTGTAAATGAAAGCTTTGAATTATTATGCCTCTAAGAATGATACACATTTTTAATAATCTACAGGAAAACATTAAAAAACTAGGAAATTATTCAATTTTTTTTTACAATAATTTATTACAAATACAAAAAATGTATTGATTCAGATTATTTCTAAATCATTAAAAGTTGTATAGAAAATAATCACATTTGTAGCAATAGATTAAGAGTAAAGTTGCATTTTCTTAATAAAATTGGAACTTTTGGAGAATGGTAATAAGTAAACAGACTGCAATTGTAAACTATAAATGTTTTATACTTTAAGACCTTTAGTCAGCCCAGATAACTAAATGTTGTCTGAAAAGTACCAAGCAATTTTAGAGCAAAACGCAGGCTTTTAAATTATTAGTAATAAAATGAGTACCAAATGACATAGAAAACTGAAACTTATTTTATTTTTAGTAAATCCTTTTGTCTATTATATAATATGTATTATATGGATGAGAAGTCTCTTCAATATTTTTAAAAAATTAGAATTATAAGGAAATTTTGAAAAGAAAATACAAAATCCCAAAATAATAATTAGACACACAAAACCTTACTATTAAGAAAGTTCAGGCTAATGAAATGAAAGTACAAATATTTCTTTATCAAAACAGTGATGTGCTTTGGTTTGATGTTTTATTTTTTAAAATACCAAAACTGAACTCATGTCACTTGCATCTGAAAAAATCATCAAAATCACACACACATCGGCGTAATACAGTTAATAATGAAAATGACATAGCTTACTGTGCTGTGTAGTTGCATCATCTGGTTACATTTCTCAAAATCCACTTTGATAAGTACACTGATTATTAATATAACAATTCTCTACTTATGTTTTTGAAATCCAAGGAATAGTTTTGCAATAAAATGATGTATTGCATCATTATCTCAATTTCTTTACATTTATCGAACTGACAATGCAATAGAGCCTCTTATTTGAATCTGGTCCTTTAATTTCAAGAATTGTTATATTAATACTTTGGTACTAGCTTCTATTTTACACACTGATTATTATTTGCACGCATATGAGGAGCTTCGTGCTGAAACTAGAATATAGCCATCGTCTGTTTTACGTCAATGTCAGATGTTTTCATCAAGGTCTGAAAATTGAAAATCACATCTCAAACCACACCTCTTGTTTCCTTTTGGTTCGCTGACACCAAAATCAATAAACACCAGTTAGAGAAATTAAATTTGGAGCTAATTTAGTGTTTTGGTGTTGTAAAGATTTCTGTATGGCTATGACACAGACTTTCCTGCTGGAAAGAGTTAAAAGAAAATGGCATCATGATTAAATTATGATTGGCAGTAAAACAGTTAGAGTTGTTTTCAGTGGAGAAGCACTGTTCTCAACAGTAATCCACAAAAAATGAAATTTAAAGATTATCAACATTTTGTTGTGTAATACTACCTTAATTTGTGTTTGTTCCACACAGAATCGTTATTTGGATGCGTTAAATCTTGGAATGGCATTTTATCAAGACAAAGCCAAAGCTGTGGTTGGACTGAAGGGACCCAAACAGAAACGCAAGGAGCTGGCAAAAGAAAAGGTAACACATCTTCAAACTGTTTTACTTACACACAGTGCTTACAATTATCTTCCTGCTTGCTAGTTCAGAATTATTACTGATATATGCTGAGCAGAGACAATTAAATTAATTAGGTGAGTCAGTTTGTTTAACACTGTATCACTTACTTCTCATTACGAGGGACTAGTTTCGGAAGCCTATCAACCGGAAACACAAAAATCACCTAATAACTTTAAAATCCAGCCAATGGACAACTTAGTTAAGAAGTTCATCTTTTTGCCACTAGAGAAGAGAACACAGACATATGTACCAACGACAGGTGGACCCATGCATTTGAAATAGGTAACATAGGCTTCCCTTGTAATGAAAATATAAATGGTGTAGTATTACAAAAAATTAACTCAACAAATTAATGCCACAAGTGATGTAGTGTTACAAACTATTGACTCAATAAATTAATGCCACAAGTGATGTAGTGTTACAAAATACTGACTCAACAAATTAATGCCACAAGTGATGTAGTGTTACAAAATACTGACTCAGCAAATTAATACAACTGAGGTAGTGTTATAAAATACTGACTCAACAAGTTAATGCCACAAGTGTGGTAGTGTTACAAAATACTGACTCAACAAATTAATACAACTGAAGTAGTGTTACAAAATACTAACTCAACTAATTAATACAACTGAAGTAGTGTTACAAAATACTAACTCAACAAATTAATGCCACAAGTGATGTAGTGTTACAAAATACTGACTCAACAAATTA